>OU015746.1:124056035-124080426 GCA_907169655.1 Acomys percivali
TGTGTGTGTGTGTGTGTGTGTGTGTGTGTGTGTGTGTGTGTGTGTGTACAGTCACTATGTTTGCCACTGTAAAATGTACAATTCAGAAGCTGGAATGATGCTTAGTGGTTAAGAGCCTTACTGTTCTTAACCATAGCTTATATCATAGCACCCCATCAAGTGGCTCACAAACTTCCTGTAACTCTAACTCCAAGGGATCTGATATCACTTTCCATCTTCCATAAGTATATGTGCATGTGCACAAGCACCCCCCCCCACACTGATTTATTAAATATATAATCTAGTGGCATGAAGAACATGTGCATCATTGTGTAGCATCATCACTTGTTATCAAAAACTCGTTTCAGTCTGGTTTCTCCACCTGCCGTAGGTGGTCAGATAGGTATTGCAAAAACTAAGAAAGAGCCTGATCCTTTCCAGGGAACAGTCATAGGTGTACCTTTGACGCCATCATGTAGCAGCTGCAGGTGGCATTTATAGAAGAGCACCCCTTTCTTACCCTCTCATCTTAGCAGCAGGGTCACCATGTTGAAGGCCTGAGTGGTCCCTGGTAGATGGAGCTCTTTGGTTATAATGTGACTGGCTCCTGGTTCATATTCTATATGTAATATATATTCTGCAAGTAATGCCATGGTCTGTGAATGTTGTGAGAACTTTTCCTCCAGGTGACTTCACTTTTTCCTGAGATCCAAAATGGCCACACACTGCCATAAACTAGACCTGCCAGCAGTCTCCAGAAACTCCACTGGAATGCTTAGATACAATTAACTCCCAATGATCCTCTGAGATAAAACAATTTCCCTGGAGATTCAGCCTCCTGGACCCAACCTCCCTGAAGGTCGACATTCCTGTGACCCACAAACCCCGCTAATGGTTTTTCCTTACAGGGAAAATTACAGTTCTTCCCTTTATAAGCCCGTTCATTGCCCTTGAAGCTCGGTGTCACTCTCCTATCCTGTTGCATTAGGAAGGACTGTGACCCGAAGCTCTTGAACCCGTAATACAGGGCCCTGTGTATGATGCTTCGGTATGGAGTCATGGTGGTCACTTTTGGGGGAATCTCGGGATCTGGGTGATCTGAGAGATCTTGGCATTATATTAGCATACAGAACTCTCCCAGGCAGTTAGGAAACCAAACAAATTCCTTATCAATGACATGCTGCCCAGCATAACACCAATAAACAGCAGTATTATTAAAGTCGCTAGGATGTTATTTATTTTATTTGCCAGTGTGCTATCTATGACTAGTCCAGACATGTTTCCCATACTACTACATTGTCTAAAAAATAGAACTGTCTGATGGCCCTTGTCACAACCTGAACATCACCTACTGTGTCTCAGAGCCCCACTCACCTGGCAGAGAAGTTGCCCCCCCCACTGCAAACACCACAGCATAGTTGACAACCAAACGATGGATCCACTGGTGCTACCCTTTATGGGTTTCATAAGTGAAATAATTTAGATCGTTTCCAGAAATACTGTCCTCAAGATTATCATGGCTGTCCATACTTCCAGCTCACATGAGTCAAATTATCTGTTCCTGAAGCAGATTATAATCTACCTGATTTTGTTCAGTCATTTAGAGGCTGGCGTAAGTACAGAAAGGGTCCCATGCACTTAAATACTGAGAGAGAAGAGGCAAGGCCTGCTTAGCTTACAGCAGAGGGGAAGGGCAGGGTGGCAATCAGCATAAGACCATCCACAGCCCAAGAAGACAGTTCTCACCATCTGGTAAATCCCCACCCTGACACTACTGATGACTGGGAGAGAGAGTTTGCAAGGGCCCTTTGGTTCTGGTGGCTCAGCATTGTTGCTGGGTAAAGGGGGAGTTCTAATCCCTAGAGCAAACACAACCAGTTCCCTGCAGAAGCACCTGCCTCCTCCATTCAGAGAATTAGGCTGCTTCAGCTCAACCAATTGATGACAGGGTCTTTTTAGGGACAGCCTCGTCCCTTTGTTCTCTCCCCATTTCCTCCACTGTTGGGGACTGTGTACCATACAGTCCCTACTGTGGCCATTGTAGAGAGCTCTGTATGGGGATCTTTTATGTGTTCTTATTGTCTCCTTCTCTCCATACAATGAATAGCTGCTCAACAGTTTCAGGAGACTTAAGCTACAGTTTAACTTGCTTTAAGAGGCTGGTATCTCCCCAAGTTGCCCAACTTCCCATTTCTAGTACTTATTTAGGAAGGTAAATGATATCAATTTAGGGGTTACTATGACAACCCCTATACATTATCTTTTAAATATTCTAGACCTGTAGAGCTTAATTTGGTTGTTGGGATTTTAATTAATGACATCTATATTTATTTTTTTCTTTTCCTTTTGGTTTTTCAAGAAGGGTTTCTCTGTTTACCCATCGATGTCCTGGACTCACTTTGTAGACGAGACTGGCCTTGAACTCACAGAGATCTTCCTGCCTCTGCCTCTCAGGTGCTGGGATTAAAGGTGTGTGTGCCACCATGCCTGGCTGACATCTATATTTCTTACAAAATAGCATGTTTTTTAATTAATGAATTAGAAACAGAAAGGGGGTAGTTCGATTGCTTTCTGTTTTTATTAAAACATAGCTTATTTTGATATCCTGCCTCTGTGTATGCTGCTCAAACAACAAAGCATTATTTTAACCCAAGCCTTTGATACTTAAAAATTGATACTAACTTCTGGAATAGGCTTCCAAAAAGGGAGGCTGGGACAAGAGTGTCATCAGAAGACCTATATGTAACATATATATAAATCTAGTAGAGCTGACCATGCCACCTCAGTATCTGAAGCTCTTGCAGGTATATTTGGATGCCTTTATCACAGTCACTTACTGAACTATATCACAAAATGGACCACTGCACTGTCTAATATGCCTAAATATTTTCTCTTGATGCTTATCTGCTTTCTTGACTCCCTTTTTTTTTTTAATCTAAAAGGAGAAGCAGGGGAAAAATCAAAGGGGAGGAGAATATGGGTTTTCACTGACATTTTGAGACAATAGAATGCCACTTTTATAAAAGTTTTTACATAAATTAATTTTTTAATTATGGTTTGAACACATTTTCAAATTTCCCTACTGTTACACTTATCATCATTTTTTTGCATCAGATGACAGAATAATATTTCTGTATTTAGGGAACATAAACCCATAGACAAAGCTATGAAGTGTCACTTACTTGCTCATGTAGATAGGATTCATAGGAAGCCATCCACTTTTAATAAAATATATTCTGTCTATAATCTGATCACTGCCTCAGATGTTACCAGTGTATTATTCATTTTCCATTGACCTGTGCCAAAGATACCTGAATTCCACTGTTCTAAGGTTCTGCAACCCAAGCTGGCATTGTTGGTTTGCATGCTACCTCCTGTATGAGACTGGTGCTGTATGTAAAATATACAGATGAATAAAAACAATTCCCACCCAATGCCACCTCCCTGCTCAGCACCATCCAGTCTCCTGAATTGCCTATACAACATCTGGCCCAGCCTGGTCCACAAATAGCTTACCTGCAACCACAGCCACATCTGTGTGGGGAAAGGTAAGCCCTCTGTCTTCATTAACTCTGACTGGCAATTTGATTGACTTGAGGCTCCAGAGGATTATAAGCTGCACTCCTGGTCCGCAGGGTGTTTCCAGGGAGGGTGATCACCCTGAATATTGGTGACACTACTCAATCAACTGAGATGAAAGAGGAGAAAGCCACTGTCCCTTTGCTTCCTGGAAGTCATGATGTGTGTCACCTTGCTCCCTCACACCATTGCAGCCACAACGGAGTGAAGCCTTTGAACCGAAGCCTCTTAAACCATCTCCAGTATATTGGTCATGGTGACTGCATTGGTTTCTTCTGTGTCCTTTCGGGCAAATTACCTGATGCAGTTTAAAGGGAGCTTGCCTCAGAGTTTCAGAGGTGTTGGTCTGTCATGAAGCACACAATAAAGCTGAAGAGGTTCACATTGTAGTGGACCAAGAAACAGAAAGTCGCACAAGAAGAGTGCTTTATAAAGGGGTAATAGCACATGTGCAAAGGGAGAATACAGGGCTCATGGAGATAGTGGAAATGTGTCACATTTGGTGACTGGTGATGAGGTGGCTGATGGTGCTGGGCCACTAAAGGCAGGCTGGGTGGTTTATCAACAACTGTAGCCTTCCGAACAACATTGATAAGGTCTACCTCTATAGGGTGGCTCTGTACTGAGTGTCAAAAAAAAAAAAAAAGATGGCACAGGCCTGTAATCCCAGCACTCTAGGAGACAGATGCAATCTGTGTGAGTTCAAGGCCAGCCTGGTGTACAAAGTGAGTCCAGAACAGACAAGGTTATGCAGAGAAAACTGTCTCAAAAAATCAAACAAACAAAAAAGATAATATGAAATTTTATTCACAGATATAGCTCACACTTCCTTCTACATATTCAGCTAAAAAAGAGGTTTTTAAATTTTGCATCCACATGTCAGATATTCTTCAGCTTCAGAATCGTCTCCTGGCATTGAAATAGACCCAAGAATTTTTATGTCGTGGTTACACCATGATAAGAAATACTCATGGAAAAATTGGGGCTTGGATGGTTGGAATTTTTCTGGTTTCTCCAAAGTTGTTCGTTTGATAAAGGCAAGCTATAAATATTGATGGTAACTATGGGTTGGATGGAGCTACATCCCTAAATCCATGGCAGAAAGACTATACTAATCTAGGGGTCAGAAATCATTTACATTTCAAATTATTCAACTCTGAGTTGGAGTTGAAAGAAAGCTTAATATTAACTTGTAGTTTAAATCATATGTATATGCCTCTAACAGTTACTTCACACATCATGTGTAGAACACAAAGAACTGTACAGGCAACTCACCGAATGTTATCTGGCATGTAAGAAGCATTAAATTGGTATCTTACAGGGTCAGGAAAAAACGCTGTGCCTAACAGAGTTTTGAAACCCATTCCTATGGCCAAGGGAAGGCAGGAGAGAAATAGTTGATACCAAATATTGCCAAATGTGGCTGGGAAGGCAGACCACAAAAGAGGTGAGAGTCTATAGTCTGGCAAAAGGTGAACAAATGCTTCTTCACTTGAAAAATTCACAGGAGCTCCACAAGAAGACCAAGAGAGAAAACTAACCAGGACCTGGCTTGCAGAGACTAGATCACCAACCAAGGACCATGCATGGACTGGACCTGGGCCCCCTACACAGATGTAGCTGATGGGCAGCTCAGGCTTCATGTGGGTCAGAAAAGACAGGACTGCTTCAGAACTGGACTAGAAACCATTCATGTCACACTGCCTTCAGCCAGTGTCCTTAAACTTGAGTGAGGCTAATTTTTTAAAAAGTGGACTTAGTTGTTTGGCGGAGGAAATTTCAAGACAGCTCAGTAGTGTGAGGAAACAGAAAGACAAGAAAAATTTGCAGTTTGGCAAAGAAGAGAGTGTTACTTTAAAGATGCAGAAAGCAGCTATAACTGTTAAAGAGACCTTGTGCCCAGGGAGGGAAAACCTTAATTTCATCACTAGGGCAGTAGGAAAGGTGCCCTAAGGATAGACCTACCTGTGGAAGGCTCCAACTTCCAAATTTATTTGAAAGGAAATGATTTGAATTGAGATGCCTTTAAATGGGTTACCTATGGGCAAATAACTGCCTAGGGAAGTGTTTTCACAGGTTTGACCACAAAGGCTCAGAGAAAGCTCTACAGCTATAGTAGGAGTGCAGCCTACATCTTGAGCTTAAACAATAGAATTTATTATTATTCATATGGTGCTAGTATTGTAGGCATGTAAAAAAAGGGGGGCATAGAAAAGCTTGCCACCAATGCCTAGCAATGTTTTACTCCCTCCAAGGAGACCCTACAAGTCAATTGCATGATGCTCTGAAGGTGAAACATGAACTGCAGTGGTGATCTCAGGGTGTTTGAGATACCAGGGTTATAAGAAATCCATCTAGGGAAAGTGTAGGAGATAGTGGAGATGTGTTGCAGGCAGCAGAATTTGAGGGATGCAGCTGTCCGAGCCTGCTGGGAACCAGCTTAGAGAGCATGCCAAATGCCAGCCATAGATCTAGGGTACCGTTTTCTTTGCTGGGATTCGGCTTGCTTTGACACAACATTCCTCACTATTTCCCCATGCCTTCCTTGTTTAATAGCAATATGTTGGTAAAACAAGAACTACCCACATTCCTGAGTCAGGTACTCCCTCAGTCCACCTTCAGTGACTCAGCGACAAAAGCCAAGTCATCCCTAATCACCAAATAAAGCACATTTCCACTGTTGGCACAGGTCACATATTTTCCTTATGTGCATGCACTATACCCTTTATAAAGCTCGTATCTTCACCGACCCATAGATCTCGCCCTTAAGGTCTGTTGCTTGGTATGATTTTGTGGCATTCCTTGGCCCTCTGATCACTGGGAAAACACTTATACAATGTATATTCTGTACTATTGTATTAGAAGTATGTAACTTGGGTGTTTTTGTTTTGGGTTGATTGATTGGCTGGTTGGTTGGTTGGTTGGTTTTTTTGTTTTTGTTTTCATTTGTTTTAGCTATATTGAAGCGCAAAGTTAAGAAATTGTTTTTGTGACAGGGAAAGACAGTGCAAAGGTTCCTCCATCTTATATTCTTGCTGAGGCCATTTCCTGCTTAACTGGAATTAGATCTCATTGATTGAGAATCACATGGGAAATTACCCAACTCTATTCTAGCAACTAAAGGTCACCAGGGAAGTGGCCTTAGAACAAGTGGGATTCCTGCAAGTCTTGGTAGGTTTGCTGGAGCCCACCTACTGGAATGCCTACCTGGGAGGTAAGAATGCACCCCAGGGTGAGATTGATTGGGCAAAATAAGAACTGGCCAGGGATACACAAGGAGGTGGATCCAGAGTACAGACCAGTCCTCCCAGCAACCCCGGGAAAGCAGCTGGTTAAGGAACTCCACCAAGTCACCCACGTGGAGACCTCACCTTACTCCCCAGAACTGGGTATTACGTTTGAAACTTGAAATTTTGACTGACTATGCTGCTTTTAGATGTGTACCTATGCTCAGGTAGATCTCAAAGGCAGAAGGAAGATTGCACAAGTGATCCAGTCTAGAGGAAATTGGCTTGAAGAACATTGGGAATGAGACCTTATTGAAATATGTCCAACTGTTTTGGGCTATAAATATTTGCTGGTGTTTGTAGACACCTTCTCAGAGTGGGTGGAGGACTACTCGACCCGAGTAGAGATCATTCCAATAGGTACTAAGAAACTTCTTCAAGAAATAACTCCTAGGTTTGGACTACCCCAGTGGGGTCTGACAGTGGCCCAACATTCATGGCCAAAGTGTCTCAAAGTGTCTCAATATGACGAAGGCATTAAAAATTAATTGGAAATTACACTATACATACAGGCCACAGAGCTCAGGTCAGGTAGAAAAGATAAATAGAGCTCTTAAGAAGACCAAATTGGTTCTGGAAATTGATTTTTAAAAAATTGGGTCAACCTCCTCTCTTTGTCCTGCTGAGGATCCAATGCACTCCTCACCAGGAGGGGCTTAATCCTTTTGAAATTATGTTTGGGAGACTACCTCCCATCCTCCCCAAACTTAGAGACATTCCTGGGAAGAAGTGTGTGATCACTCCCTTCTAGTCCTTGCAGGCCTTGCAGGAAGCTCATCAGATCACTGACCAGACCATTCCCACCACCACCACCTGCTCACCATTTCCAGCCAGGAGACTTGGTTTGAGTAGAGGATCCATCCATACCTGGATCCTGGAACCTGTGTGGAAGGGACCTTACCTAGCCTTCCTCACTACTGTCAAAGTAGCTGGTGTCAGCCCTTGAATAGAAGCCACTAAGGACAATAATGGATAGGCCATCGCTTGGATCTTGGACCCCTTAAAGCTAAGACTGACCAGATTTTCTGTCCTGGGATACACAGGCCATGGGAACTCAGAAAAAATGGGCTTGGGAAACTGTCATGTGGACCTTGCTCTATTATGTCCCTTCCAGTGATGGGACAATATAAGTCTAGGAGAAGGGCAAGGACCAGTGAATTGGGCTATGGAGAGGACTTGCTAGAAGAAGGCCTTCAAGGATTACAATTTTACCCATGCTCTACCAAAGCCAAGGTACTGGCATCATGTCCTCAAATTACCTGGTTTGCAAGTATTAACAATCGCCTTCTACTCACTGGAAATTCACAACTCCACTTTATGTACACTGGTTGATGTTATCCCTGGAGGTATATGCCTATAAAGGAGAAGAGGTGCAAGCTCATATTGACTTTTCTACATAGTTCCCATGGCTGGCCACCTTACTGCCAGCATTGGCCAGGCTGTTGACTCTTACTCTGATCAGGCTAAGGGACCCTGTGATATGTATTCTCCACAAATGAAATGAGCCGATTCAAGCCAAATTAAAATACAAAATCAGGTTTGTTGGTGGCAGCTCTTGAGCAGGCTTACCAATCCCAAGGAATGGGGCCCAGGGAGTAGATATGCAGACGGGGAGCCAGGGAAAGGGGAAAGGAAGAATGAAGGAGCATTCATGCTCACAGACAGAAGAGAGAGGAAATACAAAGTGGGGAACCAAAATGTCTGGAATATATAATGAAGAGCCTCTAGGGGAGAGGAGGCCGAGCCCCTGAGCTGGAGAGCTCAGAGTAGAGAGCAGAGTATGCCAGCCATACCCTGTAGCAGATGCTGGAAGAACCTGGAGGCCAGGTTTGTTTTGGTTAAATAAGCATCTCAGCTGCTTTTCCCCTGTGTGAATCCCAATACCCTGCATCCTCCACTGCATCGCCAACTACATCAAACAGAATAAATTAAGCTAAGGTATTGTGCCTGAGGACCAACTATGTCCCTGCCATCCCCAGAACAGGATGAGTCAACAATTTGACTCGTGCCTATAGACCCAGTGGAGAATGTGACAGAGCAAAACAACACAAAGCTTCCTCTATCTTATATTCTTGCTGAGGCTATTTCAGGTTTAACCAGAATTTGATCTCCTTCATGGGGAATACCATGGAAAATTACCCAGCTCTAGTCTAGGACCCAAAATCAGGATGTCCTAGTTAACTCACCTTAGCTTCTGTTAAGCTGCTTGCTTGTGTAAAATTTCCTTCCAGATAACCACTTACTTTAGCTTTTGTCCAATCTCATGCTTGTGTGGACCACATCTCCCCCAGAAACTGCCAAGACATGGCTTTTCTGCCTTGAAAAACCCCATTTTCTAGCTACACCCAGGCCCATGAATACTTGGGCATGGTTCCAGGTGGCTAGAATAAAGACATTCCACTGGTTATAAACTGTGTCCGAGTGGGCATCTCTGGTGGGCTCCCCCATGACACTTTGAGTTTCAGGAGATGCTTTGGGCTTTTAAAGGAGACTAAAACCATTTGCGACTGTGAACTTTTGAATTTGGAACTGATGGATTTTGTATTATAAGATCGCCATGAGCCTATGGAAGACGTAGTAGAACATTATGTTGTAAAAACAGTGTGATCGCTGCCTGCATTTGGTCCTGCCCCATTCTCTAATAGTTAGCCTTTCTTGATTTCTTGTTCTTTTCTACACATTATACTGTAACCACATGTACATTTGTTTATGTATGTGCATTTATTATTAAACACAAGTTATGAAAAGGAATTTTTCTAGTTTTAACTGTCTACATTTTCACTTTTATGGCAGATATGTACATAAAAATATTTATTCCACAGTAAAAGTATAGAATCCCATGTGAAACTCCACAGCTTCTATTTCGAATAGCTATTGAGTTACATAATCCTGGGACTGGTTAATTTTGGTGTGTGACTTTTTTGCAACTTTTTTTCTAATAATGTTTCAAATAAGTTAAAATATTTTTTAAAAGAATTGTTTGTGTATCAAGCTGTTGATAAGAGGTGGGTTTGTAGTGATTAATCTAGATTTGGAGCCATTAGGGGACACATCTGGCCATGTCTTTCAGAATACTTCTAGAAAGATTTAACTGTGGAGGCAAACTCTGAGTATGGATTAAGATCAAAAAGGAGAAATTAAACTCAGCATCAGTATTCATCTACCTATTTCCCTACTGTGTACATACTGTGACCAGTTTTGCAAGGCCCGACTGTAGCTACTCCTGATTTTCCTGCCACCCTCATTCCATGAGCCCAAATAAAACCTTTGTTTCTTCACATGCTACTTCTGCCACCTTGTTGTCACTGCAATAAAAAGGTAATGAATACAGTATTTCTTGGGTGAGTTTTACTTTTGCTTCAGTAAACTCCCAAGTTGACCAGGACTCTAATCACATGCCCGGTTTTTGGAGATGTGCACAGTGACTGCCTGGCAGAGTTGAAGTTTGCCTCTGAGATCCTTTTTAGTTCCTTCACCAATCTAAATTTCAGAAAGGTAAAAATAAGCCACACATAGTCCAGAGCCAAGAGTGTATCTATTTGTGGCTTGGAAGCCATTGTCACAAGCATCCAGAGAGGGAGAATCACGTTGCTGCAGGTGCAGGCTCCAAATGTTTAACCATGAGGGAAAGGTCTGTAAGCCTCTGGGATAATTAAGACCTCAAATAATAGAAACGTCTTTGGTTAGGCAATTAAAATACAACCCTAAGGAATTCTTGCCAGTGTCAAAAAAAAAAAGGAGAAGGAGGGAAAAAGAAGGAAGAAAGGAAGGAAGGAAGGGAGGGATGGAGGAAGGAAGAAAGAAAGGAAGGAAGGGAGGGAGGGACGGAGGAAGGAAGAAAGGAAGGGAGGGAGGGACAGAGGAAGGAAGAAAGGAAGGGAGGGCGGACAAAAAGCAAAGGGAAAGGCAAGTCCTGTGCACACCTTCATTTTGCAATTGTGGGAGCCAAGACACAGGACAATAAGGCTGTTTGCCCAATTTATAGCACTGGTGAGAGGCAGGCTCAACTTCAAATGCAAACAGTTGAATTTCACTCAAGAGCCACTAACACTTCAGTAAATGTCCCCTGTAGAATTAAAAAGCTGATGATCTCCATGGCTTTACGGCTGCAGAAAACTCTGTACTCTGAGCATTTGGAGGCACTGGCTCAGCATTGGTCCACTTGCACATAACTACACTCTTTCCTCCTGTTGCTCCCTGACCACAGGGAAGTTGGCAACTTTGCCTCCCCATGTGCTTCCTGCCATGATATCCTGCCTCATTACAGACTCAAAGGAACAGACACAACTGATCAAAAGTCTCCAAAACTGTGCTCCAGGGGCTGGGGATAGCTCACAAGGCACAGTGCTTGCTGTGCAAGTGCAAAGACTTTTGCGTTTGAAGCCCAGAACAAACGTAAATCCAGACACCGTGGTAGTAGACGCCTGTAATCCCAGCAATCCCATGGTAACATGGAAGGTGGAGACAGGAGACTCTCCAGAAGGCTGTCAGGCAGCCTGATGAGTATGTAATGGCAAACTGGAGACGCTACCTCAAACAAGGGACAAGTCAAGGACAAATGGCTGAAGTTGTCCTCTGACATCCACCTGTACACTGTAGCATTCATGTGCCTGCACTTACAGACATGTTTATGTATGTGTACACATGCACCATACACACAACAATTTGCTTTTTTTCTGAGGCAAATGAGCCTTTTCTCCTTTTAAGCTGATTTATCACAAGTTTTGTTATAGTAAAGGAAAGCTAACAGGCATACCTACTCTCCCTGAATGAGCGGCCTGCTTCCCAGTCTACCCTCCTCCACCCGTTCACATCTCTGCTTCATGCCCTCACATGCACCGTCATGTACCTTCTTTTAGGACTGCTTTCTGCACAATTTGCATTTCATTTATAAGTGCACATTTTATTCTTTCCAAACAGGAAATGCACAAAACTGTTTGTTTCATTTCTTGATATTTATACATTCAACCTACAGTCTCTCCATTTCCACCATCTGATTATGAGTAAGAGCCACTCAGAGGAACCAAGAACTGACTTCCTGTGATTTCAGTGGGAACTATTGGCTCATGCAGGGAAGTAACATAAATAAGGAAGGATTAATGGGATTTCTTGGTCATCTGTATTTCTTAGAACAACAGGTTTTGCAGTCAAAGCGAGGTCTGGCTCAGTTGGGAAATGCAGAGCTGAGCTCTCAGGGCACTTGATGATGGGGCCCTCGAACCAAGCATGGGAATTTGGCAGCACAGGAAGTGAACTGAGGATGAGCATGCTCTGGAGGCTGCAGGTGGGGAGCCTCTGTGCGTGACAAGCCATGTCTGCCATCTCTGCACACATGGAGTGTGTACTCTCCAGCCAGACTTCACCTCCAAACCACACACGCAAGCATGAAGAATCTGAGCATTCAGCCTTCTCAGTGGGAAGCCACCTGTCCATACACCCAGCCCCAGATACAGTTTTCCCCACAAATATACAGTCCATTAAAATATTCTTAGGCCTACGATTTCCTCTCTAGTTCAAAGTCTTATTTGCCCCAGTACTCTGTTCTCCCTTTAGTTAACTCTACTTAGTTAACTGAATTATTTTATAATTCAGCTCTGCTTGTTAACACATGTCTTAAGGTAGATATTGTTCATAAAATCACTGTTGACATCAAGAAAAGGCCTATGCTCTGTGCATTTGGACTCCATTGTATTGGAGACTCAAAGAATTTAAAGAACTTGATCAGCTCCATTCCCAAATACAGCCATCATTCCTCAAGGGGTAGGGGCCACTAGCCATTTTTAACTTTGCCGGGTGATACATAATGTAGGAAGGAAAAAGTCAATAAAATTAGTCTGAGAAAATTCAATCCAGGGGTGACTTTAGTTCAGCTTAACCCCATGGTTGAAGTTAGAGTTAGAAATTGTCCTCTAATTGTTAGAATTCAGGTCCACTCATTGTCTGGATTCCAGTTGTCAAAGGCCCTAGAACAAGGGGTGTTTTCTGTGTCTCTATAAAGGCTCTGATAGCAGGACTAGGTGGTTCCGATGAGAAAGTGCCTGCTGTACAACCATGAGGAGCCAAATTCAGCTCTCTCGCACACAGTGAGCAGATGGGTGGGGTGGTACATGTCTGTAACAGTAGTATGGGGCAGGGAGAAGACTTCCTTGTGGAGAAAAGTGTCTCCCCCAAACCTACTTGGCAGCCAGTCTAGCCAAGTGTTGAGCTCCAGGTTCACTGAGAGACCCTGGCCCAAAACACAAGGTGGTAAATGATCAAGAAACCAAATAAATGATGCCTGAGAAGAGATGAGAGAGCAAAGCTAACCTACTATAAAGACCCAAGACAATCCCATTGTTTTATAATCCCTCACTCCTCAATAAAAGAATTCCAGAAGATTTTATCCAAGAAGTAGGTCCCAGTGGAGGAGAAGAACTGGTGCCCAGAAATGTGAGGATGTTTCCACAGATCTGGCATGACCTGACAGTCTCTGCTCAAGCTGTAGACCCAGCGAGAGTATGCCTACTGGTCTAAGATGTGAGAGTATGCCTACTGGTCTAAGATGTGAGAGTATGCTTACTGGTCTAAGCTGCACTGAAAGCCTGAGACAGCCACACAATCTGAAAGTGGATCTTCTGTCTGTTCACTTGTCTCATGTCATAACTGTGTCTCACAGTCGTGACTCCTGGATGAATCAATTTCCTGAGGCCAATCTAATACTGTTGAATTAATGTCTCCAGAGGCAGCTACCAAGAATCTACATCTTGACAGGATCCTCAGTTGCCTCTTAGATGCGATTATGAAAATGTTGCTCTGTAATGCATGGGAACCGGTCAGAGCTTGCCTGAACACTTCCCCTGCATTCATCACAATACCCAGAAGCCTAATGATAGAAGAGTACCTTGCCTTGGCCTCTACATAATGATGGCAATTAAGTCCTGGTTTATTGACCTCCACTTTGTAGGTGGAGAAACATGGATACAATGATTAACAAAGATTGCAAGCCTTCTCTGTTAGAAAGAACACAGGAAATGCCTCTGAGCAGAAGGTGCCACATTCTTCCTTGACATTCTTATTTTCAACACTTTACCCAGTATTAGATCACTTTTCTATAATCACTCCATTCTCTTTTATGAAGCTTGAGGTTTAATTGGAAATTCCAATAAGACATTTTATGTGTTTAATGGATGTGAGTATAATAACCAGAGACTGTAATGAAAGTCAGAAGGCTGGCTGACTTTTAATGAAGCTGCGCGGTGTCGGGGTAGGGTAGCGAATTCTCAGAGGCATCCTAAGCCTATAGTGTAGTAGACACAGAAATACTTAGGGAAGAACGAAGGTGTCTGGGCTCTCCTGAACACCATGTATGCCATATATGTGAAGCATGTATGTCCACTCTCCCTCCCCCATGATAGACATTGAACTTGTGAAGGGGCCAGTTCAGTGCTGGGAAATGCTTAGACAATATCTCCCACTGGTCACTCTAGAGACCCACAGCAGGGGAAGGGGGAAGCGACTCACACTCTCTGGTGCTTTTTCCTGGGTCCTCAGCCTGAATTTCTGTGCCACAAACTACCACTTGCAGACTGGTGCAGTTTTCAACCCCTCTAAAGAGACGCACCTCCCTTCCTGTCTCTGGAACACTCGGTCACATCTTTTTAATGAATGTTCAAGGAATTTCTCTGCTGGCACTGAAAGGAAAATGAGATTAACAAAAAGGAACAAGAAACAAGAAACATGACAGGAAACCTTCCATGTACAGCTACATCCAAGCAATTTCCCCAGAACATTTTATAGTGTATGTTGCTGACTAGGCATTTCTTACTTTCCCAGCCCTCTTGGGGATATTTTCTAATTTCAGACAAGCACTCACTGCAGAGAAATTTTAAACTTAATATACTTAAATACTATGCACTACATGTCTCAAATATTAACTGCTTGGCCTATCATGGCAACGGACAATCCATAAGCGACTTCACGCACAATCAAGAACCCTTCATCCTCTCTGAGGTGAAAATGTGAAGCGTGGGTGATTGTGGCTCTCCATCCAGGCCACACAGACTGACTGTCCTTGTCTTTTATTAAAGTATGAAGGGTACCATCCACCCTCAATGCCTTTTTTCTGAGACATATCCACCAGCAGTTCTCAAATGTGAATGCATGTGACACAGCTAAGGTGGTCCTTAAGAAGCTGGTTCCTGGTCCCCAGTCCTTCAGACTGAGTCAGCTGAACTCAGGAACCCCAGCTGTGAGTTGCCGCTGCAATCCTTTCAGACCCTGAGGACCACTCTTTGAAAAACTGAACTATAGCCCTTACCTGGAGGTGCACAGGTCCTTGTCCTATCTCTATGGTTCCTCCATCCCACCTCTTGGACTCTTGCTGCTGTTCAGGGTCACTTGCATGTGCTAGGGTCAAGGTGTGACCTTTCAGGTGAAAGATTCTACAAAGCTTTCCTCCCGTGCCTAATAAGAAGCACAGATGAATTCCCCTCACCTACCTGGGAAGGCCACAGTTGTTTCAATGCTTTGTTTAATTTGCTAGCAACATCGGCTTATTGATTGGGCTTGGTGTCCCATTTCTTCTTCCTTTGTTTTTCTAGTGGTTCTCATATTTGGACAGACACCATAGTCATCTACAGGGCTTACTAAACACAATGTTCAAGCTTACCTCAGGCCTACTCAGCCCAGATCCTGAAGTCTGCACCAAGGTTTCTGGGACTCTACAGGGGATTCAGAAGCCACCAAGCACTGAGCATCATTTTGTAAGCTAAACACCCCAAGATGTATCTAGGTCTCCTAGGGAACCATTCCACTACAATACTAGGCTCTATGCCCAGAAATCCCACTTGGCAAATTTAAAATCTGAATTCTGGAGTTTCTATCAAGGCGGCAGGTGAAAATTATGCTTATAGACCAAGGTCCACAAGTGAAAACCACCAACTAAGCTAACATCTGGGTGCACATCATACTCATACCTATGGAGTACCCATCATACCAAGTATGTAGTGTGCCTTCAAATAATAGATCCCCACCCCCAGTTAATTCTGCTTGTTTATTTTAATGTTCTTTAAAGATTTATTTATTTACTATGTACATAGTGTTCTGTGTGCATGTGTGCCTACACACCAGAAGAGGGCATCAGAGCACATTATAGATGGTTGTGAGTCACCATGTGGGTGCTGAGAATTGAACTCAGGACCTCTGGAAGAGAAACCAGTGCTCTTAACTGCTGAGCCATCTCTCCACCCTCCTATTTAAATGTCTTTAATCAAAACCAAAATGCATTGCTTCCTCTTCCAGCCCTTTCCCCTCCATCCCTTCCCAGTTTCCCTCCTTTGAACTCCTCCCATGCCCCTTACTCTCAAGTTGATAAAAAGATTTATTTTGTATGTGTGCATGTCTATATGTGCCTATTCCACCTGTGAGCAGGTACTGCAAAGGCCAGAAGAGGGTATCAGTTGCCCTAGACCTGGAGTTGGAGAGAGTTGTGATACTGGATTAAAGCCAGAGAGGGCTTTTTGGTGACAAGTTTCCAGCAGAAGGACAAATGTAGTTACCAGAGGCCACCTCTGCAGGTTCTCTGTGCACTCCCACATCATTCAGTGGCATGGATGTGGGGTATCCATCAGAGAAGACAAGTCAGACATGCGTTTAAGCCAATACAAAATCTGTATTAGGCAGTCTGTGACTACACTGGGTGTTCTGACCAAAGTGTAGCCCCAAGCATTTCTCAGGGTGGCCTTTTAAGCACAAAATCCATGTCGTGGGTTGACAATCTTCAGTTAGCAAGAACAGTTAGCCAGAAGCAGAACTACAGAAAACCAAAAAAACAAGGTTAGTACATTTTGAGACTCCTGAAACTATGAACTTTGATGGACTAGGCCTCTGTTTTCATTTTGGCAGAAGCTGCTGTCTACTTTCTGAACTTTATGGCCTGCGTGGTACTTCTATCATGGAGCAACTCATGCTAAAGTCTGGGGACTTGTTATAATAGAGAACTGTCCTGTAACCTTAAATGACCTTGGCAATAACAATAATGAAAGTGGAGCATTGCCCTTCACCTTTTGCTAATTAATTTCCATGGCCCAGTGCAGGATCAGCCTGTTAGACCATCCTTCTTCCTACCTTTTTGCTCATGTACAGACACTTCTTCAAACTTAAACTTTGCCACTCACACACTCACTCCACCCCCATAGAACTCCAAAAACATTTTCTGGTAATGGCCACTCTTCAGGCAAGTTTGTGGGAGTATGCTGATGAGGTAGCATTACCCAGACACGGCACAACTCCATCCATGCCTCAGAGGTAACTATCTCCTGGGCCTCTCTGCTTCCTGCCAGTTCTTCACCAGTGGCATCTTTCTTTTCTCTGCGCAGAGTAATTGGCACACCTTATTCCTCTGATTGGCATCCTCGCACCTAAATCACTCCCGTGCTTTTATCTTCCTTCAGCTTCAAAGAGCTCTTCTTTAGGATTCTTCCTCCTTAGGGATCAGGAGGGAGGGGGTTATGACAGCTACCCTTCTTGTGTTAGTGTCCTTTCATTGTAACAATATATATGAAATAAGTACTTTGAAGGAGAAGAGGTTAATTGTGGCTCATGTTTTCACAGGGCTTCTGTTCATAGTCTTTTGGCCCTGTCACTTGTGACCTATCTCTAAACAGAGCACTGTGATGGTTCATCAACAAGGATACTGGCCTCTGGGTGTGCGTGTGGGGGTATTTTCCTGAATGCTTTAAGGTGAGATGATATGCCAAATGTGGGTGGCACCATCTGCTGACCAGGGTCCTGGACTATATGAATTGGAAAATAGGGCTGAGCACTTCCATGCGCCAACCTTCCTGCTTCCTGGCTGGTTGTGATGTGACCAGCTGCTTCAAGTTCCTGTTGCCTTGACTTCCACACCACAAGGGACTGTACCCTAGAACTGTGAAGCAGAATAAACCCTTTCTCCCTTATGCTGTTTTTGTCATCATATTCTATTTAAGAACTGGGAAACCAAGGCAAATGCTATAGGGGGCAGAAAGCATATAGTGGCTCAGGGTGGATCACACTATTGAGCCAGCAAGGAGAGAGAGAAAGAACTCCAGACTCCTTCAAGGACTTACCCCCAAGATCTAACTTTCTCTCACTACATCTGTGCTGGCTAGATTTATATCAATTTGACACATGTTGCAGTCATCTTGATTGAGAAAATGCTTCCATGGGGTCATTTGGGACATTATGGGGCAAGCCCATAGAGTATTTCTTAATTGGTAATTGATGATGGTAGAGGGCCCAGCCCCTTATGAGTGGTGCCACCCTGGCCTGGTGCTCCTGGGATTCTATAAGAACTCAGACTGAGCAAGCAAGGAGGAACAAGCCAGTAAGCACAGCTCCTCCCTGCATGGCCTCCAGGTTTGACTTCCTGTCCTGACTTCCTTTAATGATGAACAGTGATGATAGAAGTATAAGCCTTTCCTCCTTTGGTGATGGAGTTTCATCATAGCAATAGTAACCCTGACTAGGACAACATCCCTTCTCCTAACATTGTTTCCACCTTCCAACAGCCCTATAGGCTGGCAGTCAAGACTTAAGCCTATGAGTTATAGGGGATAGTAAAGTTTCATCCCACTATACCTCCTTCACCCCTACGCACAAACTCCAACAGAGGACACTCAGATATTCTCTTTAGACACAACTGCCTCCAGGCCGAGTTCACACATTGGATGTATTCTTCTCCCCAAAGCAAAGCTAACCCAGACCCTGGAAGGAGGGTGGAAATTGTGTCTTCTGAGAGGTCTATGAGGTACTGTGCCTCTGGAGCCTTCCCTGGGAGGCAATGAATCTGTTGATTGAATACTTAGATCCTTTGAAAGATCTATGTAGTGTGGGCGCTTAACTATGCAGCATGGATGCTCGAAGCCTTGGGGACAGGAGAGGGTGGGGATGTAGGAAAATGCACCTGGAAGTGCAATAAGCATTCTTAGGGCCTTTTAAGACAAGAGGCTAGGGCAGACTTGAAAAGAAACACTTAAATAACCTGAAAAGAATAAACAGCTATGTCTCCCTCATCACTCTCAATTGTGAACCCCTTTGTGGACAGACCCACCCTCTACCATCACCACTAGCATTCTTGAGGGCAGTTATACCTACCATTAGCTGGCAAATTAAGTTGGCACACCACTATGAAGAGTCTTCTGCCACAGTATGGAGTTCCATGACCCAACACGGAATGAATCATCAAAGTCAAATGAGGGTGGGGGAAGACAAGTGATGAGCAGGGGTCTTTATTAGAGAGTGCCCACAGAGTTCAAATTGTCAGAGACTATAGAAGCTGCCTGCTGGTGGTGCCTCACTGTCCTTCCTTGCATTGGCCCCATTCTAGGGGCAACGGCTTCTAAACACAGCCTGATTTCTGAGAACCTCATTTAGTCTTGCTCTCTGCCTGCTTCTGATGTCATGCTACTGAGTCTCTTATACCTTTTGGGAATTCTCTCTGGCCTTGAGTGATCCCAAAACCAGAAGGATCTAAGGCTTTTGAAAGGAACAACAAAATACTATTTCACATGGCAGTTAACATGTGTGTTTTAGATTCTAATATGTGTTTAAACTTCAAGATGTTCTGAAATGTTCAATCACTAAGCTACTAATGGAATGACTGTGTAGTGGCCCCTGTCCTCTCATGTGCTCATGGCTCAGGGCCCCAGCTGCCATCTGGCACCCCATCAGACCAGCATAACTAACTGTTTGGGCTTAAAACCCTCTGTTTTCTCTATATTTACATACATACGAGTCTGAGTTTACTAATAAAGAGAAATCCTGTTTTCAGTGGCATCAATATATTTATCAATATATTTCATGCAGGAGTTGATTCATAAAGGAAGACATATTTGTAATTCATTTTTAAGTCTTGAGACTTTACTGCTGTGGCCATGTCTCTGTTGAGGGAGGGACATACTTTATTAATATATTTTATTAATTTATTCATATTACATCTCAATTGTTATCCCATCCCTTGTATCCTCCCATTCCTCCCTCCCTCCCATTTTTCCCTTACTCCCCTCCCTTATGATTGTGACTAAAGGGGACCTCCTCCCGCTGTATATGCTCATAGGGTATCAAGTCTCTTCTTGGTAGCCTCCTGTCCTTCCTCTGAGTGCCACCAAGCTTCCCCATCCAGGGGACATGGTCAAATATGGGGCACCAGAGTTCATGTGAAAGTCAGTCCCCACTCTCCACTCAACTGTGGAGAATGTCTTATGCATTGGCTAGATCTGGGTCGGCATTCAATATTTACTGCATGTATTGTACTTGGCTGGTGCCATAGTTTGAGCAGGACCCCTGGGCCCAGATCAGCCCATCATAATGTTCTTCTTGTAGGTTTCTAGGACCATCTGGATCCTTCTATTTCCCCATTCTCCCATGCTTCTCTCACCTAGAGTCCCAATAGGATGTCCTCCCCTCTGTCTCACTTTCCTGGTAAGTGAAAACTTTCATGAGGCATGCCCCTTGGGCTAGTGTCCAGATATAAGTGAGTATATACCATTTGAGTCTCTCTGCTTCTGGGTTAACCACTCATTATGATCATTTCTAATTCAATCCATTTGCCCACAAATTTCAGGAGTTCCTTGTTTTTATTAGCTGAGTAGTATTCCATAGTGTAAATGTACCTATTTGCAGATGATATGATAGTGTATATAAGTGACCCCAAAATTCCCACCTGTCTTCTTTCTCATCTCCTGGAAGTGTTAACCAGCTGGACCTTTGTTTAATGGTGTCTCTGAAGCATTGTGCTCTGACAGCTTGCTTGATGGATGTAGCTGTCAGGGTACCCCCAGGGCAAGGTGGAGGACAGCATCACCTTACCTATCAGCTCTATAAATCAGACGAGTTAAAATGAGGATGAAGGGAGGCACAGGGAGTCTGTTCTCATTTTAGTATGCTTTGTAGATTAGAATCTTCACAATGTGCTTCAAGAAAAAGAGAAAGACATTTTAATGGTGCTTTGCTTTAAAGAATTACTATTGACTTACTTTGTGAAAGGCTGCTCGTGAGCAAGACGTCTAGAAGAGTAAGCAGTACACGCATGAGCCTGCCCTCTGTGCTGGGGCATGAAAAATGCGGTGTGATGTGCAGTGAGGGAGACGGTGGCACCCTTTGTGCACCCACAGAAGATGGATTTTCCTGGGTCCAGGACATTTCCTTGCAAATCTCCTGCTTGTTTACCTTCTAGCTTCTTGGAGTGAGCTTGATGCTAGCAAGTGGGACTCATTCAGTTTTTATCCACAAGTCCTCACTGCTACACTCATAACAAGAACCTGGTGTATGACCTATGAAAGAATGAATGAATGAATGAATGAATGAATGGGTGAATGAATGGGTGGAGGGATGGATTAAGGCATAATGGGAAGATAATTACAGTAACTTTTCATGAAGAAAGTACTGCACAGTCTGCTGATAATGATGTAGACATTTCACCGAGACTGAGATATTAAAGGAGCATTCTGGGTAAGTAAACTTCAGAAATAAGCACTGGATCTTGATGGGCATGGCAGCACAAGCCCATAATCTTAGTACCTGGGAGACCAAGGCAGGAAGAGTACACATTCCAAGCAAAGCCTGGGTTATGCAACCAGTCAACCAATAAAGTATGGGATATTAAATATCATTCTAAGCTAAGAAAACAAAATCCCTACACTTCAAACTGAGGCACTCAGGTATGTTTATGGAGCCCTTCACTGGGAAGGTAAGTAGTAAGTTTGCTCTGCCCAACTTCAGGTGAATAAGCATTCAAACATTCACAGACTTGGCCATTTCCCCCTTTCCTGATTGCCATGGGCCTGCCCATGGACTAGAAGGCCATTTTAGGTCCAGCACAGAGGTGGCCCCACCATGTCCTCATCGCTTAGGTTTCAGGGTCTCACCTTCTCTTGAGAACATTGAATGACAACACTTACACCTCCAGTGCTAAGCAAAAGCAAGAATAAAAAGTGAGATGTTGTCAGAGAAGCTGGCAGGGGGTAAAAATAGCCAAAAAGAAAGATAAATGCAGTCAAATATTTTGTCATTTGCCTTGCCTTAACATTTTCACTACATCCCTTTGCAGAGTGGCAGCTGCTGCTGGTTGCAGGAAGCTGCTGGCTGCTACTGATAAACAAATGACAGTGTCCTCTGAATGGGTCTGTTGTATACTGCCTGAAGTAGATTGCTGATTAATTCTTTTTTTTTCCCTGCCCATCCCATTTGGCCACTGAAAAAGAATTGGCTGGTGTGGACTTATTTCCCTTTTAACCAAATCCTTTTGGTGCTTTGAAAACTTTCCAAATGCGAAAATAAACCCTCCTGCTCAGCTGGAGTCAGGTGCTCAGAACACAAGGTAAACAATAGTGATGTGAGGCTGTTGCCTGCTTCACTCAGCCCCAGAGTAGTTAACCCTTTCTCAGCCAGCCCAGAATCTTAGAAAGCTGCTCCAGGCTTTCCATTTGGCGTGCCTTTGTCGGGACCCATGCAAAGCTGAGGGACACTATGCACTGGACAGTGGAGGATGATCTGAATATCAGAGTGCTTCTCCCAACCCACCTGTGTTGGGTTTTCTCCTTGCTGATTCGTTAGTTGTATGAACTTCACCACCTTCATCTCTAATAGTAGTTTATGGTTTCATTTTCTTTCCTCCTGAGCAATTCAGTACGTCTGATGAATCCATCTGTCTATTGCAATTTTAAAATGATGTAACTGTTATTAAAAGTTCCTGTTTTCTGAGAAAAGCGATGCATAGGTAAGTGAGAAAAGGCTAGTGCTCATCAATAAACACCATTTGTGTTATCCTCCTCATAGTTGATGACACTGGGGTTATTATTAACAGTCTCCATTTTACAGAAGAGGAAAACAAAGGTCAAATGCACCGTGTATAAACTGCCTAAAATTTCATAGCATGAAAATGGCAGTCGAGATTTTAACCTCAGGCCTGTCTGCCCGGAGGTCGGGCCCCTAAGGCCTGACAGGTGAGTGGTGCTGGACCTGGCATCCTCTGGGCTCACCCACGCTATAATTTTGGACCCCAGCCTTTCCTAACTGCTTTAGGCTTAGGTTTCTAGCACATCACCCAAGCCCATGCCTTGAATGGAGACTAAGCTCTTTTTTTTTTAATTTATTTATTCTTGTTACATCTCTATGGTTATCCCATCCCTTGTATCCTCCCATTCTCCCCTCCCTCCCATTTTCCTCTTATTCCCCTCCCCTATGACTGTTCCTCAGAGGGATTACCTCCCCCTGTATATGCTCATAGGGTATCAAGTCTCTTCTCAGTGACCTGCTGTCCTTCCTTTGAGTGCCACTAGGTCTCCCCCTCCAGGGGACATAGTCAAATGTGAGGCACCAGAGTACATGAGAAAGTCATATCCCTCTCTCCACTCAAGTGTGGAGACTGTCCTGTCCATGGGCTAGATCAGGGTAGGGGTTTAAATTTTACTGCCTGTATTGTCCTTGGCTAATGCCTTAGTTTGAGCAGGACCCCCTGGCCCAAATCTGCCTATCATAATGTTCTACTTGTAGGTTTCTAGGACCCTCTGGATCCTTCTACATTGCTATTCTCACACGGTTCTCTCATCTAGAGTCCCAATAGGATGTCCTCCCCTCTGTCCCAGTTTCCTGGTAAGGGAAGGCTTTCATGGGACATGCCCATTGGGCTAGTATGCAGATATAAGACTAAGCTCTTATCAGCAGGTTACTGTAAGTATGAGGTTCAGTTATCCAAGAGTTCCCGGAGTGAAAAGCCTAACCACTAACCCTGCTGGAGAAGAGACTGGGACCCTCGAAGAAGAATGCCAGCCTGGGAATTGCTGAGTTGGGTTTAATCTTGCTTAGACACCTGCTATGCATCTTAAATACTCATCCAAAGTCTCGGGATTCATTCATTCTTGCTGAGGTTGGGGCTGGAGGAACCAGGAGAGGATTATTAACAAAATGATTCAGCGAGAAGGAAAGGTACAGTTCACCTGAAGAACTGAAGTGCTGGGGTCCTGCAATGGACACAAGTTTCTGTCTAACTGTGGTTTGAGCCATTTTTCTCACATTCCTTCCAGTACCTGAAGTATTCCTTTGGAGTTGTTGAAGTGGGTTTGGGTGAGGAGTGCTATGTGACTAAAGAGCAAGGCTGTCTCTGAGGGAAGTGGGTCTGAAAAGGCCAGAAATCATTTCAAGTGAGTCCATGCAGAGCTGAAAGCAAGAGCAAGACTTCTTTTGGCCAGAGATGGACAGGTAGTTGTGTGAACGGGACCATTCCTCATAACTTGGAAGGGGGATGGAATTAATTTTAGAGCAGGTGATTGGCTGGTCCTCTGGGGAAGCAGCTTCCTCAGTCCTTAGGGAGTCTTGGTGATAGTTACTGAGAGGCCTGAGCATGTTAGGAACTTTAAGGGTCCCAGAATCTTGGAGTTGGAAAATGGCTCCATGGTTAAGAGCATGTACTGCCCTTGCAGAGGAGCTGAGTTTGGCTCCCAGCACCCACATTGGGCAGTTCACAACTATCTACTACTCCAGTGTGTGTGTGTGTGTGTGTGTGTGTGTGTGTGTGTGTGTGTGTGTGT
>OU015746.1:124080436-124137863 GCA_907169655.1 Acomys percivali
AGAAAGAAAGAAAGAAAGAAAGAAAGAAAGAAAGAAAGAAAGAAAGAAAGAAAAATTCTTGTTTGCCTGGGATTTGACAAGTGGGCTAAACTAGTTGGCCACTGCCCCTAAGAATCTGCCTGTCTCTGTCGCCCTAGCACTGACATACACATTCTACCACAAGAGGCTATTTTTTAAATGTAGGTCTTGGGAAGTCCAATTCTGGCCCCTCCCTCTTCTGCTGAGGGCCACTTGCTAGAAGTCAGTGTTTGGGCTAGCAGGAGGGGATGAGGGAGCCATGCTGAGGCAGGGAATGATCCTGCCTCTGCTGCCCTTGACTGACTTATCTGCCAAGGTGTGTTCTTGTGCCTGTTCTGGGTTTCTTTTCTATTAGCCTGAGGTGCTGTGCACCTGATCCCCATGTCAAGTCTCCTCAGGAAGTTCATTCCAAATCCTTGACCTGTCTGAATCCCTTTCGGCTACTGTAACAAAATGCCACAGACTGGGTAACTTGTAAGCAGACAGAGAGCTGCTCCTCATTTCCTGTTTGCTGGGGCTGGGAAGTCCAAGACTGAGGCAGCAGAAGAAGCACTGCTTACTAAGGGCGCCTTCTGCATCCTCACCTCACTCAGATGAGTTTCCTTATGCTAAGTAAAATCCGGATTTAGGAGCCTTATAAACACTTGACTTTTTGAGACCTGACTTTAACTAATGCCAGGATATGACCTTTCCACCCAACTCAGCTTGGATGGGTAAAGATTTTGTTTTTCTCCTCCATTTTTCCTATATTAACAAAGGGAAGGGAAACGATTTCTCTCACCCTTGTAGTGTCAGAAAATCAAGCTCCTCACTGTCATTAAGGAAATGGGTGGTTTCTGTTTGGATTCCACTGGTAACGACACTAGGGTACATTTTTCCAGATGAGGGTATGTTAGTGAATAAAGTTAGATTAAAACTGGAAATTCAGGGAAAATATGAGGCAGGTTGAGATTAAAGGAAAAGCGATTTCAGAATTTAGCCTAAATATCTAAAAATTGATTTTGAAAAAGTTGCCTGAAAAATGGGAATCCCGTTTAATTCTCATGTGGCACCTGAATTCCAACACCGCACCAACTATATAAATATAAATAACTCTGTAAATATTGAGTACTTGCTATATTCCAGACACAGCACTACGTACTTTAGATGAGCTCGTAATTTACTAGAATCATACCCATGTATGTGCCACGTACTCAATATGCTTTCCTCATTCAGCATGCACTCCTATCTTTCTCTATGTACATCTCCCTGTTGATGAGGTTGGTGATGTAAAACCTAGACTCACTCAAAGGTACCTGTAAATAGTTTCAGCACAGAGGAATAATGGCTCCAAATTTGAAATCTAGGTGTGAGGTAGGAAGTTCTTTGCTTCTTCTGTTGATGCTAGCAGGTTAGATGCAATGTGTATATTTGCTATAGAGAATTCAAATTTTCAGTGTTGAGTACCACATTAGTGAGGCAGAGACAACAGCTTTATATCCTCTGGAGTTAGGTGATGATGGCATGACCCGAAAGCCTATTGGCTTTCCTGATTGAAAAAGTACTTCAGCCCTTCGCGGATCATAAGCACCCTTCCCCTGTATTACAGCCTTTTCTGCTTTAGCTATCTGGAGGCCTTTCTTCACTGGACTTGTATGCACCATTAACAGAAAAAGAAGCTTAAAGAAGGTGGGCAGGACACTGATGTCTGCCAATAGTTTAGTATTAAAGCCAGATTTGTTTGTTTAAATTGGAAACTTTATTTGTGCAGTACACCAAATAGGATGCAAGCACGGTCATGACAAATAGACAGAAATACACAGCTCAACATCAAACACTAAGTTAGTTTAAATGAAAGAAAAGCACTTTAATGAATGTTATGACAACATAATCCCATGGAATCTCTTCTTCAATTAGTCATATATTTCAATAAAATAAAGGATTATGAATTTAAGTGTAAATCAGCTTGTGAGTTCTTAAAAATAAAACTCCAACCCTGTTAATCAATGCCAGTAAAAGCATTGTAACTAGATTTCCAAGAAAGTGCAAAGGAAATGAGGTAGTCAGGGACCTTTTTTGCTTAACTAGTCAAGAACAATGGTTATTAGAGTACAGTAGGCAGGCAGTCCAGTTGACTCATCTAGGACAGGGTCCTAAGTTGCAAATTGTACTAAACACTCATCATCACATTGTGGTCTATGATGTGGCTTTATGTCAAGACATGCCATCATTTGTTACAGAACACATAGATAACCATTGTTTTTAAATATATATGTACATATGTACATAGTAGAGGGCCAGGTATACTTGCAAATACAAAAAAAAGTCCAGAAAGGAACTTATACGAAGTAGTTTGGGGTGCACTGGGTCACATGGTGCTCTCCATGATGAGATGCTGGACCAAGCTGAAGAGAAGAATATTTTAAAGGATCGTCTAATTCCATGGTAGCAGCCTGGTTTCTGGAACAATAGCAGTAATTGAGTACACTATAAATGGTAACCCCATTTTGATCATGGCACCATTTATATCATTCCATTGTAAGCAGGTGAGCACAAGACAGCAGTGTGAGATCCTTGGCATAAGTATTTCAGAAATATCTTGTCCAAATGTGTAGCCAGTACCACGTGGTGAAAAGCCCCATTCACCATGGTCCTCTGGGTCTAACCATAAGAAATCACATACGGGGCCCTCACATGGAACTTCTTGTAAATGATCCAGAGCTCTTACATGGTCCACTGTATCTATGGGTGGAGAGAAGCCACCATGGAGGCAGAACATTTGTCTACTAAAGCTGTAAGTGGAAGACAATGAAAGAGGTCTGTAAAGTTTTCCCATACATTGGCATTTCCATATTTCCATAGACACTCATCAGAAAAGCTGTATACTTGTGTGATCTGCGGGCTTTCGTGGTTTCCTGGCAGTACTGTAATGTGCTCTGGATAGTGCACCTTTAATACTACTAGAAGAGCCACAGTCTCCACAGAATAATAACCTGGGTCTATATAGTCACTCATGAATAGATAGTTTGTATCTGGAGATTTCCCACCAATTCACGGAATTGAACATGTGCATCTCCACAGAATGCAAACCTTTTATACATTTCTTTGGTAATTTTAAAAATTAATTTATTCAGATTACAACTCAATTGCTCTCCCATCACTTGTATCTTTCTGATCCTCCCTCCCTTCCACTCACACCGTATTCCCCTCCCCTAGGTCCATGATCAAGCAGGATCTCCTCCCCCACTTTATGGTGACAGGCTATCAAGTCTCATCTTGGTAACCTGCCTATTCTTTCTTTGAGTGCCACCAGGGCTCCCTACCAAGGGGAGGGGGTCAAATATGGAGCACCAGAGTTCATGTCAGGTCAGAATCAGTCCCTGCTCTCCACATAACTGTGGAGAATGTCCTGTCCATTGCCTAGATCAGAGTAGGGTATCTGTGTTTATTACTTGTATTGTCCTTGGTTAGTGCAATAGTTTGAGCAGTCACCCCTGGGCCCTGACACACCCATTATGATGTTCTTCTTGTAGGTTTCTAAGATGCTATGGATCCTTCTATTACCACATCTCCTATATTTTTCTTACCTAGAGGCCCAGTAGGATGTCCTCACAACTGGCCCAATATCCTGGTAAGTGAAGACTTTCATGGACATGCCTTTTGGGCTAGTGTCCAATTATAAGTGAATATATACCATGTAAGTCTTTCTGCTTCTGGGTAAACTCACTCAGTATGATTGTTTTTAATTCCATCCATTTGTCCATAAATTTCAGGATTTCCTTGTTTTTTTGTTTTTTGTTTTTTTATAGCTGAGTAGTATACCATAGTGTAAATGTACCAAAATTTCCTTATCCACTCTTCAACTGAGGGTCATTTTGACTGTTTCCAGGTTCTGTCTATTATGAATAAGGCTACTATGAATGTGATTGAGCATTTGTCCCTTTTGCGTGGTGGAGCATTTTCTGGGTATATTCCAAGGAGAGGAATAGCTGAGTCTTGAGGAAGCTTAATTCCCAGTTTTCTGAGAACATGCCAGATAGATTTCCAAAGTGGTTGTACAAGTTTGCATTACCACCAACAATGAAAGAGTGTTCCTCTTTTTCTACATCCTCCCCAGAATGTGGTGTCACTTGAATTTTTGATCTTAGCCATTCTGGTGGGTGTAAGATGGAATCTCAGAGTCATTTTGATTTGCATTTATCTCATAAAAAATATGTTGAGCATGTATTTAGGTGTTTCTCAGCCATTTGATATTTCTTTTTGAGAATTCTCTTTTTAGTTCTGAGCCCCATTTCTCAATTGGGTTATTTGGTTTGGTGCTGTTTAATTTCTTGAGTTCTTTATATATTTTGGACATTAGACCTTTGTCAGATGTAGGGTTGGTGAAGATCTTTTCCCAGTCTGTAGGCTGTCACTGTGTGCTTTTGACAGTGTCTCCTGCCTTACAGAAGCTTCTCAGCCTCGTAAGGTCCCACTGTTAATAGTTGACCTTGAGGCCTGGGATGTTGGTGATTTGTTCAGGAAGTTGTCTCCTGTGCCAATGTGTTCCAGACTCTTCCCTACTTTTTCTTCTGACCGATTTAGTGTCTCTGGTTTTCTGTTGAGGTCCTTAATCCACTTGGACTTGAGTTTTTTGCATGGTGACAAATATGGGTCTAATTATATTTTTCTACATGTAGACATCAAGTACCATTTGTTGAAGATGCTATCCTTTTTCCATTGAATAGATTGGGCTTCTTTTTCAAAAATCAAGTGACCATATGTATGTGGATTTATTTCTGGATCTTCGATTAAATTCCATTGATCACCCAGCCTATTGCTGTGCCAGTACCATGCTGTTTTAATTACTGTTGCTCTATAGTATAGCCTTAGATCAGGAATGGAGATTCCTCCGGAGGATCTTTTATTGTACAAGATTGTTTTAGCTATTCCTGTTTTTTTGTGTGTGTGTTTCCATATGAAGTTGAGCCTTGAACTTTCAATGTCTTTAAAACATTGTGTAACAACTTCCTGAACAGAACACCAACAGCCCAGGCCTTAATGTCAACAATTAATAAATGGGACCTCATGAGGCTGAGAAGCTTCTGTAAGGCAGGAGACACTGTCAAGAGAACAAAGGGACTACCTATAGACTGGGAAAAGATCTTCACCAACCCTACATCTGACAAAGGTCTAATATCCAAAATATATAAAGAACTCAAGAAATTAAACACCACTAAACTAAATAACCCAATTGACAAATGGGGTTTGGAACTAAACAGAGAATTTTCAACAGAGAAATATCAAATGGCTGAGAAACACTTAAAGAAATGCTCAACCTCCTTAGTCATCAGGGAAATGCAAATCAAAACAACTCTGAGATTCCATCTTACACCCATCAGAATGGCTAAGATAAAAAATTCAAGGGATGCCACATGCTGGCGAGGATGTGGGGAGAGAAGAACACTCCTTCATTGCTGGTGGGAATGCAAACTAGTACAGCCATTTGGAAATCTATCTCAGAAAACTGGGAATAGGGCTTCCTCAAGACCCAGCTATTCCACTCCTTGGTATATATCCAGAAGATGCTCCAGCACACAACAAGAAAATTTGCTCAACCATGTTCATAGCAGCCTTATTCATAATAGTCAGAACATGGAAACAGCCCAAGTGTCCATCAATAGAAGAATGGATAAAGAAACTGTGGTATATATACACTGTGGAATACTACTCAGCTATTAAAAACAAGGAATTCTCTAAATTTGTGGATAAATGGATTGAGCTAGAAATGATCATAATGAGTGAGTTAACCCAGAAGCAGAAAGACTCAAATGGTATATACTCACTTATATCTGCATACTAGCCCAAGGGGCATGTCCCATGAAAGCCTTGACTTACCAGGAAACTGGGACAGAGGGGGGAGGACAGCCTATTGGGACTCTAGATGAGAGAAGCATGGGAAAATAGCAAAGTAGAAGGATGCAGAGGGTCCTGGAAACCTACAAGTAGAACATTATCATAGGCAGATTTGGGCCCAGGGGTCCGGCTCAAACTAAGACACCAGCCAAGGACAATACAGGCAGTAAATTTTAAACCCCTACCCAGATCTAGCCAATGGACAGAACATTTTCCACACTTGAGTGGAGAGTGACATATGACTTTCTCACGTACTCAGGTGACTCACATTTGACCATGTTCCCTGGAGGGGGAGACCTGGTGGCACTCAGAGGAAGGACAGCAGGTTACCAAGAAGAGACTTGATACCCTATGAGCATATACAGGGGGAGGTAATCCCCCTCAGGAACAGTCATAGGTTAGGGGAATAAGGAGAAACTGGGAGGGAGGGAAGAATGGGAGGATACAAGGGATGGGATAACCATTGAAATGTAACAAGAATAAATTAATTTTAAAAATCATTAAAAAAATTAATCTAACCCTTAAGTATTTCATAAAATCAATGGAATACTCAAGATGAGAAATTTCAAATAAAAATATTAGTTGTGAAAAAAAAACTTTGTGTAGGTATTTGGATAGAGGTTGCATTGAATCTGTAAATTGATTTTGGTAAGACTGCCATTTTCACTATGTTAATTCTTCCAATCCATGAACAAGGGAGATCCTTCTATCTTCTGATGTCATGTTCAATCTCTTTCATCAGAGAGTTGAAGTTTTTTTCAAACAAGTCCTTCACTTGCTTGGTTAGAGTTACTCCTAGATATTTTATATTGCTTATGGCTATCGTGAAGGGAATAGTTTTCCTAATTTCTTCCTCCACATGTTTGTTCTTTGTACATAGGAAGGCTACTGAATTTTTTGAGTTAATTTTGTATCCAGCCAATTTGCTGAAGGCGTTTATCATCTTTAGGAGTTTTCTGGTGGGATTTTGGGGGCCACTTATGTACATTACCATATCATTTGCCAATAGGGGTAATTTTACTTCTTCCTTTCCCATTTGTATCCCCTTGATCTTCTTTTGATATCTTACTGCTCTGGCTAGAACTTCAAGAACTATATTGAAGACATATGGGAAAAGTGGGCAGCCTTGTCTAGTCCCTGATTTTAGAGGAATTTCCTTAAGTATCTCTCTATTTAATTTGATTTTGGCTATTGGCTTGCTGTATATACCCTTTATTATGTTTTGGTATGCACCATGTATTCCCGATCTCTCCAAACTTTATACATGAATGGGTGTTGGATTTTTTCAAATGCTTTTTCTGCATCTAAGGAGATGATCTTATGGATTTTTTCTTTCATTTTGTTTATATGGTGGCTTACATTTATGGATTTCCATACATTAAGCCATCCTTGCATTCCTGGAATGAAGCCCACCTGGTCGTGGTAAATGATATCTTTGATATGTTCTTGTAATCATTCTGTGATTATTTTATTGAGTATTTTTGCATCAATGTTCATAAGAGAAATTGGTCTGAAACTCTCTTTTTTGTTGGGTCTTTGCGGGGTTTAGGTATCAACATAACTGTGGCCTCATAGAAAGAATTTGGTAGTGTTCCATCCATTTCTATCTTTTGGAGTAGCTTGAAGAGTATTGCTATTAGCTCTTCTTTGAAGGTCTGGTAGAACTCTGTGCTGCAACCATCTGGCCTGGGCTTTTTTTTTTTTTTTTCCGTTGGGAGACTATCAATAATTGCCTATAGGAGAAATAGGACTATTTAATTTGTTTATCTGATCTTGATTCAATTTTATCAAGTGGAATCGATCAAGAAAATTGTCCATTCCCCTTAGATTTTCAAATTTTGTGGCATATATGCCTTTAAAGTAGGATCTTATGATTCTTTGTATTTTTTTCAGTGCCTGTTGTTATGTCTCCCTTTTCATATCTGATTTTGTTGATTTGATTAGTGTCTCTCTGTCTTTTAGTTAGTTTGGCTAACGATTTATCTATCTTGTTGATTTTCTAAAAGAACCAGCTCTTGATTTTGTTGATTCGTTGAATTGTTCTCTTTGTTTCAAATTTATTGATTTCAGCCTTGAGTTTGATAATATTCAGACATCTACTCCTCTTAAATGTTTCTGCTTCTTTTTTTCCTAGGGTGTCATTAAGTGTTAATAAGTTGCTTATGTGGGATGTTTCCAGTTTCTTTACGAAGGCATTTAGTGCTATGGATTTTCCTCTTAGTACTGCTTTCAATGTGTCCCACAAATTTGGGTATGTTGTTTCTTCATTTTCATTGAATTTCAGGGAGTCCTTTATTTCTTACTTTATTTCTTCCCTGACCCAGGTGCCATTAAGTAGAGAGTTGTTTAGTTTCCATGTGTAAGTAGGCTTTTTGTTATTTCTGTTGTTGTTGAAATCCAGGCTAAGACCATGGTTATCTGATAGGATACAAAGTATCATTTCAGTCTTCTTGTATCTGTTGAGGCTTGCTTTATGACCTACTAAGTGATCAGTTTTGGAGAAGGTTCCATAGGGTGCTGAGAAGAAGGTACAATCCTTTGTGTTTGGGTGAAAAGTTCTGTAAATATCTGTTAGATCCATTTGATTCACGACCTTGGTTAATGATGTTATTTCTCAGCTTAGTTTCTGCTTCAATGATGTATCCTTCAGTGAAAGTGAGGTGTTGAAGTCTCCCACTATTAATGTGTGGAGATCAATGAGTGGTTTAAGCTTTGTTAATAGTTCTTTTACAAGTGTGGGTGCCCTTGTATTGGGAGCATAGATGTTCAGAATTGTGATGTCATCTTGGTTCATTTTACCCTTGATGAGTATGAAGTGTCCTTCCTCGTCCTTTTTTATTAACTTTGGTTGAAAGTCTATTTTATTAGAAATTATAAGGGCTACACAAGCTTGATTCTTGTGACTGTTTGCTTGGAATATTTTTCCCAGCCTTTTATGTCTCTCTGTATGTAACGTCTGTCCTTGTGGATGAGATGTGTTTCTTGAATGCAGAATAATGTTAGGTCTTGTTTATGGATCCACTCAGTCAGTTTGTGTCTTTTTATTGAAGAATTGAGACCATTGATGATGAGAGATATTAATAACCAGTGACTGTTAAGCCTCTTCCATTTTTTGATGTTTGTTACAGTCGAGAGTTTGTGAGACTGTGATTTTATGATGGTGTAGTTATCTATTTCCTGTCTAGTTTTGGTTGTAACTCATCCCTTTGGAGTGGAGTTTTCCTGCTAGTAACTTCTGTAAAGCTGAATTTGTGGAAAGTACTGTTTGAATTTATTTCTGTCATGGAATCTTTTGTTTTCTCCATCAATAGTTATTGATAGTTTTGCTGGATATAGTAGTCTCTACTGACATCTGTGTTCTCTTAGGGTTTGCAGGACCTCTGTCCAGGCCCTTCTGGCTTTCATGGTCTATGCTGAGAAGTCGGGTTTAATTCTGATAGGTTTGCCATCATATGTTACTCTGTCTTTCTCTCTTGCTGCTTTTAATACTTTTTCTTTTTTCTGTATATTTTGTGTTTTTATTATTATGTGGCAGGAAGATGTTCTTTTCTTGTCTATATTATTTGGTGTTCTGTAAGCCTCTTGCATGTTCATACGCATCTCCTTCAGATTGATGGAATTTTTTCTATGATTTTGTTGAAGATATTTTCTGGGCCCTTGAGTTGGGTGTCTTCTCTTTCCTCAATGCCTATTATTCTCAGGTTTTTTCTGTTCATAGTGTCCTTGATTTCTTGGATGTTCTGTGTCAGGAACTTTTCAGATTTAGCATTTTATTTGATGGCTGTTCCAAATTCTACGATTGTATCCTCAAGTCCTGAGATTCATTCCTCCATTTCTTGGATTCTGTTAGAGAAGGTCGTCTCTATGTTGCTTGCTTTCTTCTCTAAGGCTTCTCGATCACGTTTTTCTTCTGTGTGTTCCTTTATCATAGTTTCCATTTTCATTTTCAGCTCTTGAACTGTTTTATTGAGTTACTATTGAACTGTTTGTTAGTATGTTCCTGAAATTCTTCTAGTGCCTCTCTATATATCTCTTTTATGTCTTCAACCTGTTTGGATGCATTCTCCTGCAATTGTTTACAGATTTTATGCATTTCTTTCATTATCATCGCCCTTACTAACGACTTGAGGTCATTTTCTTGTATTTTGATTGTGTTTGGGTTCTCAGGTTACTTTCTTTGGGATAGCTGGGATCTGGAGATGCCAAACTGCTTTGATTTTTGTTGTTTGCATTTTTATGCTGTCCTTTAGTCATTTTGCTGTTTCTGATGATGGGATATATCTTCTGGTGTTCTTCACTGGTCATTGAGAGTGGATAGTTGGTGAATGATTATAGTTCATGTGCCCTTGCCTATGGGGATCAGGGAGTTCCTCCTTGGAACAGGCAGGTGACCTGGTTTCCACTCCTGGAGACTTTGCTCTACACCTTAGGCACCAGGGTGGGTCAGCAGATGTAGGCTTCTGCCTGGTCCCTTTCACATTAGTGCTATGATTCAGACCAGCTGTTTTGGGACCCAGACTGTAGGCAGCAAGCTCTGGCTAGACAAGTTGCTCCAAGCTGCCTGCACTTCCCATGGCCCTGTAGTCAAGACCCCGCCCGGGTCAGACCCTCTGAGCTGTTGTCACCTTTTAGACCAGCATATAGACACCTCAGGTGTGTCCAGACTCTCCCAAGAGCATAGGAGATCCTGCCAGGGCTGTGGGTACTGTCTAAGCTGGGTTCTAATTGCTCATGTTCACTGTGTGAGTTCTCACTGGGGTTCCCACATGGCCCCAGGGCCCTCCACAAATTGGCGTGGGGTAAGTGGAGGGGGTCAAGGGAAGATTTCCCCCCTTTCCCTGAGACTTTCCCGGCCAGGGACTCTGATGTACCACCATCCCACACAGTGAATTCCGGCTTCATACACAGGCTGCATGCAGTTTGCAAGTATGTTCCCTTTGAGCATCTGGAAAGTGGGTTCAGTACCTCTGTGGGCTGTAGCTTGACCCAAGCCCACCAGTGGTCTGTGCTGTGCAGGACCCCACTCACCTAAATTTTCCTAGATCTAGCAGTCTGTGGCTCCATTCAAGTCCCTGGTCTCTGTGCAGTAGACCAGATACAGTGCGTGTTGGACACTGCCATCTTGAAACTCCTCTGCTTCATTATTTTTCTTCTTAGCCTTCTCTCACAATGTCCACACTTGGTTGATCATTCAGCTGTCCCACTCAGCTCCTTGGTGAATGCCTTGTACATGGTGGAGTGGTGAGCTGAGTCACTGCTGCCTTTCCCCTCAGAACATGCAGCCTGTGTCCCACCCAAGTCCAGCAACCAGTTAGCTGAGGACTCCAGGAGCTCCCACCTCACTTGGCCTTAGCCACAGGGCTTAGGTCAAAGCCAGATTTGAAGCCAAGTTTATCAGGTTGTAAGGCTTATGCCATAGCCACTATGTACTGTTGTGTCCCAATCTCTGGATAGATGGCACTAATATCATCCCTTAATATTCCAGGGTAGTCAAAAAATGTATTCAAACATAAGGGCAAATCCCAAGAGAAGTGAGTTGGAACTTATTGTGGTCATCTTGATCTCACTAACCAAGGACCTTGGAATAAGCGAAGATCAATTCTTCAAACTCTGTACAGATTCTAGTTCTTTGGTAGCTCTTAAAAGAAAATTCAAATCACCAACTCAGTTACAAACTCTTCAATCTATAATGGTGATCTGTCACATTGGGTACAATAGTGGCACAGAAGTTATGGGAGTAACAAATCACTGTCTTATTGGATTTTAAGGCCACTCCATGAGATAGAATCCATAACTGACACTGCTCAGGTGGTTAAGAACCTAAGACCAGATAAGCCATGAACCTAGAGGAAAGCCAAATAATGTTCTGCTAAAGAAACATAGCAAAAAAAAAAAGACTCCTAATGACATTCTGCTATTACCATAGATCAGTGTTTTGCTTGGCTATCATCAGAGAAGCTTCCTCCTGCAGGAGACAGGAACAAATACACAGAGAACCACAGCTGGACAATGTTCAGAAAATGAGAGACCTTGAAATACTCAGTCCTAAAGGGGTGTCTTCATTAAAATCCTTCTCTTGGGGCTCAAGGAACTGTGAAGAGGAAGAGAAAAGGTTGTAAGATTGGCAGGGATGGAAGACACCAAGGAAATTGTGCCTTCCAGTCACAACAGAACTGAAGCATATATGAACTCACCGAGACTGTGGCAGAATACACAGAGCTTGCATATGTTCAAACCAAATGGGGTCCCTCCACGAAGAGGGGGCATAGACACCAGCCCCAAGTCCCTAGTCCCTAATACAGAAGCTATTCTCAATTGATGACCCTTAAACTAGTTTTCTCCGATGGACTGTCACTGGGTATACAGACCACACTTAAGGGAGGCTCAGTGCCCAGCAGCAGATGATCAGATGATCAACACAAAACAAACTGAATGGAATTTTTTCCAGAAAAGAGAGGGAGAGAGAGAGAGAGAGAGAGAGAGAGAGAGAGAGAGAGAGAGAGGATGTGCTAATGGGCACTGGGTCTTAGATGGAAATGCTTTGTTGCTGCAGTTGTGTACTCATGATTCTGTGTGCATTTGAGCTGCTGGGCTCAGAAAAGACCAGAGATAACCTAACTTTTCTTCTTAAACCATGGATCCATTCCCTGTGCACACAGTAAAGTCACAGATGCTGCACATCCAATTGTAAGAGACAAGGCAGACCTACTGTGTACAGAGCTCTAAACTATGGTGTCATGGAGAGCAAGAGCAGATAGAATGAAGTATAAGGCATTCCTCAAAGGAAGGGATGAGGTAAGTGCCATACCCATGTGGTGTGAGTACACAGCTTGGGATGAGCCTAGATTGTTTCTTTCTCCGTTCTAAGTATCCCTAGGCTTAGGCATGAAAGCTTGTAGTCTCTACACAATCCAATCTTCTGCAAGCCCAAATCTTGACAACTTCAGCTTCCAGCCTCCATCAGCTAACTTAGGATTAGAATTTCTCAGCCTCTGAGACTTACTGCTGAATAAACTCTCCCTTTCTAGCTCTTTTTAACTGTGGTTGGCGAGTTCAGCTCAGCTGTTCTGCCTCAAACTTCTCTCCAAATTTACTGATTCAAATTGGCTTCTTTCGACTTCTGAATGGATTGCTCTGCTTGAAAAAACAAAAACAAAAAAACATGCCTTTGAACTCCACAAACTGAACTACACTGACTACACTGACTGTACAAACTCAATTCTGCACTCAACTGAACTGCACTCAACTTCTGTCCCTGCATTGCTCTGAAGTATCCTCTCCTTCCTGTCTGTTCTTGTGAGTGTTGGGCATATCCTATCTCTGACTCACTATGTCAGATGAATCTTTGATTCATCACTTTGTCTGCCCCTCAACTAGACGTCATTGTTTGGAATTAAAGATATGTACTAAGGATGTGTCTATATTCTAGCCAGAGAGATTAAAAGTGTGTACTAAGTATGTGTCTGTATTCCAGAGTGTGTCTGCATTCTGACCGGATCCTATCTTGGATGTCATCCCCTGCCAGAGCAGACATGTTGCTGGATTAAAACTCCTCTGCAATGGAGATGGGCTGAAGAGTCCTAGCACCTGCAAGCATCTACTATTGGTCTAAGTTAGATGAGCTCAGGTTGCCTAAGATAAGTTTGCAAGAGGTTGGTGCTGAGAACTTTAAGTGATGTCAAATCAGGAACCCATGTGGACCCCTGTGAGTATCCTGGGTGAGGGAGTAAGAAACATCCAATTAGAACAATACATCAAGTAGATGCTGTGCAAAAATGTGCCTCTGTCCAGGCCATGGTGTAGACTATTGCTGCATTATTTCAGGAAATTCTTTCCCAACACCAGCAAATAGGGACTGAACCCAGGGTCTCTTGAACACCAGGGAAATACACTGACACTGAGCTATATTACCATACCCCTGCCCCAAACTCTCTAAATCAGAAGACCACTCATATAAGATGCCACATTAGCACCAGGCATTTGTGTATAGGGGAACCAAAGCAGTTTCTGCGACCTTCAGTCTTTCAGAGATCCATTTTGTACAGTGAATTTGATTAAACAAGGTCCAGCAAAGGATCTATTGTGGATTTTTTTTCTTTTAAGAAGATCATGTGTAACCTAAGTCTTGGGTTCTAGCATAGCGAAGCTGAGGTTTGCTGAGGATTTAAGATCAGTATTCACTTGTCCATGCTACTGAATCCCATTCTCCCTAAACAAAGTGGAAGCCTCTTAGGAGATATTTTCATTTTGTGTTTCTGAACAATCACTCTTGTTTTGACAGCTTCTTTCATGTGTGTTAAACATATCTGACCCAGGAAGGCCAGACACACCCTTAGCATCCCAGTAGTTTTACAAATATAATGCTTGAAGAACAAGACATCAAACTCTGCCCAGGCTTTTGGTTTCTACTGCCTTAGGATTTAGGCTGTTCACAAGAGCTAAGTACTCAAGACCCTGCAGGCCACCTACAAGGAATGTCCTTAGGTTCACAGGCCACCATCTTAATTCTTACCTTGCCCACAAATCACTGAGTTTGATCATATAGTTATTGAACAAATTAGAAGCAGCAGAGTAAAAGGATGTCGATATAAGTGATACAGATACAAGCTGAAGCCCAGATGTGGAAAGAAAAACTCTGAACTGTAGAAGCAGGCATTCTAAGAGCACCATGGGCTAAGGTAATTTCATGGATTCAAGAGTAGTGTTAATGCTCAAATTACTCACAGGAACCCAAATGCATGCAACCCACCCTCATGTCATCTTACCCACAAGATAATCATATAATACCTGGATAATTGTGATTCTTTCTCTATGACAGAGACAATAGTGAAGAGCATTTGAGAAAGACTCCCCCAGGATAAGCAAGAAGTCAGTGTTAACTTGAGATGCCTCATGGATTCAGTTGGATGTATTTCCTGTGAATGCTGAAAATCCAGTGCTTTACTGCAAGATTTATCTGAGACAGGAAAAATGAAAACAAATACTGTTTGCTCATGACTATGAGATGTGTATATATACAAACATGTTATTAAATGATGTCAACATATGTGTACATGTAGAAGGATATACCACTGTCATGTTTAAAGTAAGTACATATGGGTGTGCTTAAGGAGCTATGGTAAATCTGTGATTGGATAGGTTTTTAAAGTACAGTGGTTTAGGAACAAGATGTGGGAATCTGCTCAGACCTTTGCTCCTGCTGCTGCTTTATAATTTATGCTGTTTGTCATAGTTTCTTTATACATATTAGGAAGTTCTTTTCATATTTAATGTCTAACATTATTTGAGGAGTTTAGCCACAACTTTGAGAAAATAATTTGTGTGGATTTTGAAGCTTATTTTTCTGATGAGTCTCCTAGACTTGAGGATCTGGGACAAAGAGCTAAAGCCACAATCATACTAATAAGACCTCCTGCTCAGCACCTGAGCTGGTTACAAAGCTCTCTCATCCAGAAGGCCACTGAGTAGTGTAGTTGGAGGTTTGACTTGTTTCTTAACTTCTTATTAACATTGTTTATCATTGAAGTGGGGGAAGGGCCCATTCATCTGTGATAGATTCTCAAGATGTACACTTGTCAGGGTTCACATGACGTCACTTCACAAATTCCTGTTTCTCACACTTTTGTAACTAGTGTTGACCTCTAAAGGCTTGATTATTCTCAGATTTACTTTTAAAAAGAAATGGGACTCAGAGAAGGGCTGTGTACTTCCCAGTGAAGTGTTGCAGAAGGCTCACAAAGTCTGGCTGTCTTCCCATTAGTGGCCCCAAGATTGATGGATCAAATCAGCTTGTTAGCCTAATCCATCCATCACAAAATTTCCCATCAACATTTAACCTGTGATAGAGAAGCCATTGATCTTTGCCTAAAATAGACTCATTGTGTCACTGACTATTCTAAAATGAAGTTTTCTAATTCCACTCCTTCTTATGCATATTTTAGCCTAAATCCCATAAAAAGGACTTACCTTGGTAAACAGAGAAGAGGAAGGGTAGCTATCCTGAAAAGATAATGTTTTCCTACAACAAAGCTGGGCCTGGCTTCAAAAGGTTCTAGAGACTGAGAGGAGTTCCTTTAGGACTACAGGAGACTCATGGCAAGTTAAAGCAGGCTTCTCATTGGAAGATTGAGTGAGAAGACAGACAAAAGTCTGGGGAAAGGCTAACAGTTTCACCTGATATCAGTCTTGTGTATGAGGCTAGTGCTGAACAGCCCTGAGGATAATAGGCAAATAGTGAGTCATGACTGTGGACTAGTGAGATTAAGGAGGAGAGAAGGGTAGGGAGGAACATCTCTGGAGTCTTGGGTCTCTACTCAAACAAAAATGAAACTGAGGCCAGTGTGGCTAGACTCCTTACAAGAAATCTTCAGAGTGTTCAGAAAGCCTAGGTTTGGATGACAAAAGCATTTTGTCCAGTCCCCCGCCCACCCCCGGAGTCTCACTTATTTCTCAGCCTGTCTCGGTACAGCTGACTGCACATGGTCCAAATTAGAAATCACAGCCTTTTCTGGGATAGAACATTCTTCTGGATCCGACCTTGATTTCCAAAGAAACCAAACACAGATGACACAAAGCCAGACTAGCAATATATTCACTACTACATCAGAGTGGTACCCAATCAGTGAGTCCCCTACCCTGTTTTGGTCCACATCTCATCTACTCTCATCTCAGTCATGAAAGCCCCCCAGAAGCAAAGTTAAAGGATTTCTGCTCTTGTGCAGTACTCTCCAGACCAGAATGACTAAAGTATGGAAACTCAAAGCCCTGCCTGCTGCTCTACCTGCCTCTCTAGCACCCCCATCCACTCCTCTTCCCTTGGGAGCCCACACATCCATGCCTCCTACTATATTTAGAATTGACTGCTAACAATCATTACCACTCCAACCTAATAAATGAAAATCCCTTTTACTCCTGCGTTCCTTACATTAAAGAGCACTAAGAATTATTTTTAGACTTAAAAAAAAATAGTTTGCTGGTGCTTGCCATCCAATTTGTAACAGATTTCCAGAGATTAATACTTGCTAACCTTTTGGCCACATTTAATCACAAAAGTAATTCTGCATTCCATCAGTATAGTCAGCATCAGGGACAAAAATAGCCCTGCAATCTGGCTGGGTGAGGCTAGGCCACCAAGCTTTGCTTCCCAGTTGCTGTTTTAATGTTAAGAAGTGTTGGCCTCTTCTAAGCCCTGCTTACCAGGCAGCACCCCAGAACAGCTGGGTATCTGATGGGCTGTTAGGTCCACCAAGACCCTCAGCTCATTATGAAACAAATCCTTCCACAGAGTAAATTAAGAGAGCCATTGTGTCTGATTATCTGGCCAGATTTTAAAGCCAAGAACCCTTAGAATGCAAGCTTTTTTGAACAACACCTTTTGATAAGAAAAGTGTTTCTGGGGATGAAAACACCCCTATAGACACTTTGGATCTGGTCCTTATTTTCATGTGGAGGGGCCACTAACTAACTCATAAAGAGGGAGGGACTCCAGGAGGAAGCACAGCTCAGCACCTGGACTTGATTTTGCTCTCTGGTGGAACCTGGTTGTGTCAATCTGGGGATAAGGTGCTGCAGGGAGTCACAGGTCATAACCAGCTCTGATTGTCACTGCAACTGACTTACACTGGTCATCCTAGGACAGTGTTTCTACCTCTAGAAAGTAGTGAGAATTCAGGATCTCTACATCCCTGTGGTGGATATTCAGGAAGTATCCACACTATCTCAGGGAGAAGTTCACTCAGCCTCCTTTGAGGAGACGTCAGTACTCAGTGCTAAGGCCTTGCTCATTGTCCCTCTAGTGCTATTCAATAGACAAAGGGACTGGTGGCAACACTTCTGAACCTATAATGCACAGCCTTCTTTTACCTGTCAGCCACCACCCATGGGCTCACAGATAATTTTAAACATGTGTGAGTGTACACACACACACATGTTTTGGTTGTTCCTTCAGCCAGTGCCCTGAGGGACCCTCTCTGCCCACCTTCCCCTTCAACCTTCTTTCCTGCTGTCTTCTTCGTGATCTCTGACTTTTCTGACTTCATAGAAAGTGTACTTTTCATTCTATTTATTTAAAAATAAATTTATCATTAAAAACTTGGAAATATGATAGAAATCACACATTGAAACTGACTAGACATTTCAGTGAGCTTAACATTGGATTTTACGCTTTCACTATCAGATATATTTTTATGTACTTATCTACCACCAAAAATGAAATGTCCATGACAGAGTTAGACCTACAAAGGCAATGACCTCTATATTCTCTTTCAGAGATCCTGTGACCTGCATTTGTTTTTTCAAATAGATCAATTAGATAACATCTTCCATTGATGAATATGGACTTTTAAAAAAAATCATGCATGTTAGAGTTGGAGATGGGGCAGAGATCTTAATGGGTATTAGCACATACCCACAATATAATCTTAGAAACCCTGAGGTGAGCCAGAGGGTAGGAAGAATCCCACAATCAAGCATGAGCAAGGAGCATGATTGAGAATTCCCAAGCCACATGACACGAATGTCTCAGAAACTCTTGAGGCAACAAGCTAAATATATTTAACCCACTATTTTCACACCTCACCTTGCTTATGCTCTTTTCCAGATAATCAACATTAAATTCCAACAGAATATCCCTTGGAAATGCTGGCCCTATTGAGTCTCTCTGCTTTGGAAATAAGAAAATGGAGGCTCAAAGGTCACACTGACTTGGCTGGGGCACCTGCTCAGTACTGAACTGTGATATGTGCATCCCCATTTGCACTCATGACTGAACTAATGCCCTGGCCCATGTGGTCCAGTCTTGGAGCTTGCAGAAGAAGGAAATCTAGGTTCCTTCAGTCTCTTAAAGGAAAGCAAAAAATTTAAAGTAGCCACTTCAAACCCCCTTTCCTCACTGTCCTGATTTTGTATAAGCTTATGGGTTTTGAGAGTGAAATCAACCCACAACACCTCCTTTTCCAGCCCAGGGAGCTTCAGTGCCTCTTCCCCACCCCCAGTGTACCCTACATCCCTGAATGGTGTCACCACATATCTTTCAAGAAATCCTTGCAATCCTCTGGGCTGTTTCTGATACAATACCCACTCTGTTGTTGTTTTGAGCATGTATTAAAATGCCAGATGAACTTGTTTGGCATAGATGAGCTGTCTGTACAGATAAGATGAAGACGGGAGAACTGAAACAGAGTGGCAAGCTTGTATTAGGCAGATGGAGGAGACAGGGAGTAAGGACCACTTTCTCAGTGACCAATCTAGTCTCATCACACACTTGCTTCTTGGTACAATAGTCTCCATAAGAATAAAATAAAATAAAAAAAATTCTGTGTTTGGAGTTAATTGTTTTAACCCAAGTCAATTACTTTTTAACATTTTTATTTTTAATTGTCTCAAAATTTTAAAGTGTTTATTATTTTAATATTTTATTATTAATTATGTGTGTATATGTATAGGGGTTGGGTATTTGCACACATTGTAGATGCCCTCAGAGAACAGAAGAGGGCACTGAGTTTCCTAGAGTTGGAGCTACAGGTAGTTGTCAGCCTCCTTATGTAGATACTGGGACCTTAGGTCCTTTGCAATAGCAGTACTCAGTCTTAACCACAGAACCAGATGCCCACCTTTTTCTTATCTATCATCTATCTTTCTATCTATCTATCATCTATCCATCTATCATCAGTTTCCCTTTCTATTTATCTATAATCTATCTTTCTACCCATCTATCATCTATTTATTCTATCTTTTCCTTTTCTATCATCTATTCTATCTTTCTATTCATCTATCTATCATCTATCTATCTATCTGTCATCTATCTATCATCCATCTACTTAGTATGTGCATGTATTCCACACATGTGAGTGTAGTATGTGTGTTGGATACGTAGAAGTCAGAGAACCACTTTTTGGAATCATTCTCTCCTTTGCAGTGTTGTATGGGTTCTGTGATTGAATTCAGGCCATTAGGCTTACATGGTAAGCATTCTACTCACAGCTGTCTCTGTTTCATAATTTTGAAAATTCTTCTAATTATTATTTTAGCACCAAACAGAGGCCATTACAGAAGCCTCAACTGGACAAAATGTACTGGAAATCTGACCACTGGGCACCTGTTGCTCTCATGGCAACAGAAAACAAACCAATATAAATTATTAATTAAGCTACGCCAACATTCCTAAATAAACACTCCCGAGACTTGGGGACTGCCCGTAATTTTCTTGTGACAATGTATAAGTGTGAGCAATGCTTTGCCGACATTTTAGATTGGCCAATGCTCTTTGTTGACCTTGAGTGTTCAAAGCCCAATTTGATTTTGGTCTGAAGACTCATCCAACACTTAAGGAACAAATAGGAGAGTTTCATATTTCTCACAGGTGAGGGGTGTTTCACTTCTACCCTTCAAACCTCCTGAATTTGTAAACTAGAAAGCCTCATGCCAAAACAATGAGTTGAGATAACCCCAAGGCTTGAGAAGGGCAGAGGATGAACAGGGCCAGAAGGCTATGCTGACATCACTTCAATGCACTGAAGTTGTTTCGATACAGCAAGGGAGATGCTCTCAAGCTTTCTGCTCCTGGATTTATGCCTTGGTCTCTTCTGGGGACTTCACTGTGAATGAAGAATATCACGTGCGATAAGGAAAGAATCTGAAATCGCTCCAAATTGTTTCACGGTTATGGGTTCTCACCTAAGGCAATCTTAGAAGTGATATCCTCTATGGGTGATGGAAATGCTTAATCCCAGAGAAGTATAAAGTAAAAATCCCCTAAATAAGTCCATACTGTTCTTTTCCTATTTAAAATGTTCTTTGCAGACACAGTAACTAGATATATTTTACCTTAGAAGAAATTCTGATGGGAAAAAGCACATTAAACAAAACCTAGGGAAATATGGATGGAATAATGAACTAGAGTGTTCAGTGTTGGCTCATTGTCTGTGGTGAAAGTACTGTACTAACAATGTGTGGTGTTAATGATGACAGAAGCTGGGCATGGAGTATATGGCAACTCCCAGAATCATCTTAATGACTTTCCTAAAGCTGAAACTGTTGTAAAACCAAACATTATCTTAAAAAACACTTTGCTACAAATTAGGTGGCTTTATGGAGCCAGAAAGAAGCCAACATGAAACTATCATCAGAGTTATGTCTCAAAGATGCAAATATGTCCCTATTCCTGATGCAGAAAGACACCAGATCAAGCCCTTTTCTTTCCAAAGTTTTGCAGAGGGTAAATGGCCTGGATGCCTTCCAGCACACGTTTGGACAGCCTAGGAAGAACTGTGACTTCAGATGTGCTCTCTCCAGAACATTCCCCTTTGCCTCCAATCTTCCTTACAGGAACAGATACCACAGGGCTTGCTCTGGCCTGTGCCTTTTGAGAAATAGCCTGGCTCTCAGATTCTATACCTGGCAATTCCATTCCCCTCACAGCCAACAATACATCAGAAGTGATAGTCATTTCTAGTAACATATTTTTCTAATAGGGAAATGTCAAAGACGTCACTGACTGACAATTTACATAGCTAAGAGCTGACAGGATAATTAACTTGGACCCTTCACAGCCATCTGCTAATGAGGCCCACTGCCACCCACTCACTTCAGGCCAGTTTAGGAAGAATCAAAGGTGGCTTCTGCCTGAGAAAAACCAGGTTCAGATCTCTCCAGAATGTCTGTGCTGAGGCCTTCACTTGCTGTGTAAGATCTCTTTCCCAGTCATAACTGTGTTGATAAAAGATGTAGATGTTCACAGAAGAGCACAGGGCACAAAGTAACACACATGCTCTGACTTCTGAACACATGTGACATCTCATTCATGGCTCGTGGGAAAGCAAAGTGGTAAAGAAGCTCTGGAAGAGCATTTGTTTGATTTTACAAAGCTCATCCTCTTATTATCACACAACCTGGCCGCTCCACTCCTTGGCATTTATCCAGATGAGCTGGAAGCTTGTGTACACACAACAGACTGCACACAGAAGCAGTTAGTTACCAATTACTGGGAGACAGGAGCCTCTTCAGTGGAGCTGCCTGCAAGGGGGTTAGGGAGCTCTGTGATGCAGCAGCTTTTGTGGTCAGCAACTCCACTGAGGTACGTTTCTCACTGAGTTACCCCTGTGCTCCAGTAATCAGCTCCAATAAGCACATTGTTTCACCAAGATAGACTTGAATGGAATAATTTCTTTGAACTATCATCAGGGTTGCATCCTGGCTAAAAGACATGTTTGTTCATGTATCCTCAGGGGGAAAAATCATACAACAGCTATGTATGTATGATTTCAACAATAGGATTTTGTGGTCATAGCACAAACATGTTTCCAGGAGTCAAGGAAGAGAACTGAATAGAGAGAGTACAAAAGAATTGTAAGTACTGGAACGATTTTGCACATTATAGTGGTGGGTATGTGCCATAGGCTGTGAATTTACACCACCAGGAGTAAACCCAACAGAGATGATGGACTTGGTGTAGTTTCAATGTACCAATGCATGATCATCTACTGTAAAAAAAATATTACTCTGGTCTGGTGTCAAAGGTAGGGAACTCCTTGTATTTTCTGTTCTATTTTGTTGTGAATCTAACGTCATTTGAATAACACGTTTATTTTTAAAAGTGTCCTTCTGGCTTATGAAACAATTGAACCCACCCACACTCTTTGTAACTGGTATATGACAAAAGCGTGGGAGAACCTGTCCTGAGTCTTTTGGATTTGTGCCTACATTTCCTAAGCTCTCCTGCTTCTTCCTTAATTTCCCCTTAATCTTGAGCACCCATTCTGTTTCTAGTCCCCAACTTGCTTCTTTGGGTCTGATGAAAGCTGTGCTCCTTCAACATATTTCTCAGACATGTTTGCCTCTTCCCCAGACCATCTGTTTCAGTTTTTCTTGTTCTCTTTGTTTCAACCAGCCCATAACCTGGCCTCTCACCTCTGTAAGTGACTATCTCTCTACCTATAAATTTCTTCTCCATTCAGACAGAAGGAATGACCTATGTTTGGTTCTGCACTGGGGAGCCACTGGGTTGATGATTATAAAGAGCTTTGAGAATACAGGTTCTCCCGCAAAAGACCAGAGTGGCATGCTTCTTGGTGAGGGCCACCTGGGGAGATCTGCAAAGACATAACGTGCCCACGCTGTACATTTATTACACAAGAATTGCTTCTCTTCCCCTCCTTAACATATTGCTAAACATGAAATATCAGACATAGAAGATAAACCTGAAAATATGAAGTGCAAGATTAAATCAGCCTTTAAACAGAAAAACATTCACAAAGACAGAATAAAAAGCAGAAGCAGGAGCAAGATTTGCTCAGTACAGAAGAAACAGCTCGGAGAGATCCAAGATGGCGGCGAGCAGTGTGGACCGTGTTTGGAAGCTCCAGTGAACAGTTCGGGGAATTGCACCGATTTCTGAACCAGGAACACCAGGATCCCGACACCACGGCAGCAGGAGTGCTCCACAGTTCGGAAGGACCAGGGTGCGGAGGACCTGCGTGCCCCTACACACGGGAGGAGTGTGGATTTTCTCAGATCAGAGCAGAGGAGGCACAGGCGGTGTCAGCAACACCAGCAGCAGCGACTGAGGTTTGCAGCTCAGAGCCATCTAGTGGAGGCGGTTAGTGTGGTGGCTGGTGGGAGTTGCTGCGGGAGAGGGGACACTGGACAGGATTTGGGTCACGTGGTGCTTTGTGACTCAAGCTGGACACGGCGGACAGTTTAGCCCCAGAGTCCCGGGTACAGCTCAGGGCGCAGTGCTGTGGAGACACTGACTCAGCGCAGCGGGCAATTCTGCCCAAGACAACAGCTTAGTGGAGCCACGGCTCCCCTGCTGTGACACAGGCTGGGCGGTGCGCTCAGTTCCACCCTAGGCCCTTCTCTGCGCAGCCAGAGTTCACCTGCTGTGACGCAGGCTGGGCGGAGCACTCAGTCCCACCGGAGGCGCTAGCGCTCATCAACGAGCAGTTCTGCTCAAGACATTAGCTCTCCTCAGAGGGCAGTTTTAGGGCGCTGACGCAGGCTGAGGTCAGCACGCAGATTCAGCCCAGAGGCCCTAGCTGGACTTGCCGGGCGGATTAGGCCCAGAGATTCTTCCTGAGCTGTGCACACAGGTTCGACGGCCCCAAGACTCTGGCTGGACTATTCACGCAGTATAGGCCTGGACGCCCGGGCTGAATTCAGTGTGAAGTGTGGGTCCATAGTTCCTGGCTGAGCTCGGTGCACAATTCTGCCCCAGAGACTCGGGTGGAGCTCGGTGTGCAGCTTAGGGCCACAGTCCCTAACCGTGCTTGGCAGACAGATTGGGCCCAGAGTCTCTAGTAGAGCCTTTGGCACAGTCCTGGCTCTAAGACTCTGGTTGGACACAGTGTACAGTTTGAATCCAGAATTCCTGGCTGAGCTGCGCAGATGTTTCGGGCATGAGTCAATAACTGACCACAGCAAGCAGTTTGGCCAAACACCCATAGCTAAGCTTCGTGAACAGTCCTAGCCCGAAAATTCTGGCTGGACCCTGTGTGCATTTTGAGCCCAGAATTCCTAGCTAAGCTAGGCAGACGGTTCAGGCCCTGAGATACTAGCTGAGCTCGGACGGTGGTTTGGGACTAGTGTCCCTGGCTGGACTTGGCAGGGAACCCAGAAGGCTGTGGATACCTTGGCCTGACCCAACGCTCATCCAGAGACCCAGAACGATTGCAGGAACCACAGCACAGGAGAGCTGAGGATCAATGGCTGTGAGAGCCCAAAACGCCAGGGCTAACCTCCTGCCATCCACAACAGTGAAACATAAGAGCTTCCAATCTACGGAAACCGTGAGAAAACAAGTGAATCTATCATCAGACTCCCTTCATCCAACTCGGGAATCTACCCAACGAAAACAAAGCCGGCAAGATGTCTAAAGGACAGCGTAAAAACATACGCAAAAAAACCCAAAACAACATGGCATCTCCAGTTGCCAGCTATCCCAAAGAAAACAACCCAGAGAGCTCAAATACAACGGAAATACAAGAAAATGACCTCAAATCCTTAATAAGGAGCATATTAATGGAGGAAACAAAAAAAATTCGTAATCAAATATAGGAAGACGCAGCCAAACAGGTGAGAGACATAAAAGAAGCACATAGAGTGGAACTGGAAAAATTTCAGGAAAATGCAAATAACCAGATGGAAGAAATGAAGAAAACGGTTCAAGCTCTGAAGACCTATAAAGAGGCAATGGAAGAAACTCAGGAATATACAAAAAATGAGGTGAAAGAAATAAAAAAATCAGTTCAATCTGAAGACAAAAATGGATTCAATGATAAACACACAGACAGAAGAAAAACGACAACGTGAGACCTCAGAGAAGAAGGCAAGCAACACAGAGGTGAGCTTTTCTAACAGAATCCAAGAGACGGAAAAACGAATCTCAGGTCTAGAAGATACAATCACAGATCTTGAAGCAACCATTAAAGATAATGCCAAATCTGGAAAACTCCTGACACAAAACATCCAAGAAATTAAGGACAACATGAAAAGAAGAAATCTGAGGATAATAGGCATTGAAGAAAGAGAAGATATCAGACTCCAAGGCCCAGAAACTATTCTCAACAAAATCATAGAAGAAAATTTACCCAACCTAAAGAAAGAGATACCTATAAACATACAAGAGGCCTACAGAACACCAAATAGAATTGACCAGAAAAGGAAAACTGCCCGTCACATAATAACCAAAACACAAAACATATAGAACAAAGAAAAAATATTAAAAGCTGCAAGGGAAAAGGGCCAAATAACATTCAATGGCAAACCTATCAGAATTGCACCAGACTTCTCAGCAGAGACCATAAAAGCCAGAAGAGCCTGTACAGAGATCCTGCAAACCCTGAGAGACCACAGATGCCAGGCCAGACTACTTTACCCAGCAAAACTATCAATAACCATTGATGGAGAAAACAAAATATTCCATGACAAAAACAAATTCAAACAGTTCCTATCCACAAATCCAGTTTTACAGAAGGTACTAGAAGGAAAACTCCATCCCAAAGGGTCAAGCTACAACCAAAACTACTCAGGAAATAGGTAACTATACCATGGCAAAAACACAACTACACAAACACTCGATTGGAAACAACATCAAAATTAAGACTCTTAACAGTCACTGGTCGTTAATATCTCTCAACATCAATGGTATTAATTCTCCAATAAAAAGACATAGACTAACTGAATGGGTGCATAAACAAGATCCAACATTCTTCTGCATTCAAGAAACACATCTCACCTATAACGATAGGCATTACCTCAGGGTAAAAGGTTGGAAAAAAATATTCCAAGCAAATGGTCACAAGAAGCAAGCAGGCGTAGCCATTTTAATATCAAACAAGATAGACTTTCAACCAAAATTAATCAAAAGGGATGCAGAAGGACACTTCATACTCATCAAAGGTAAAGTCAACCAAGATGACATCATAATTCTGAACATCTATGCTCCCAATACAAGGGCACCCACATTTGTAAAAGATCTGCTAAAAAACCTTAAACCACACATCGATCACCACACAATAATAGTGGGGGACTTCAACACCCCACTCTCACTGAAGGATAAGTCATTGAAACAGAAACTAAGCCAAGAAATAACATCATTAACCAATGCCATGGATCAAATGGATCTAACAGATATCTATAGAACCTTTCACCCAAACAAGAAAGAATATACCTTCTTCTCTGCACCCCATGGAACCTTCTCCAAAATTGATCACATCGTAGGTCACAAAGCAGGCCTCAACAGATACAAGAGGATTGAAATAATACCTTGTATCCTATCAGATCACCATGCTCTTAGGCTGCAATTCAACAACAACAGAAACAACAAAAAGCCTACACGTACGTGGAAACTAAACAACTCTCTGCTAAATGACACATGGGTTAGGGAAGAAATAAAGAAAGAAATCAAGGAGTTTATGAAATTCAATGAAAATGAGGGAACAACATACCCAAATTTGTGGGATACATTGAAAGCAGTGTTAAGAGGAAAACTCACAGCACTAAGTGCCTTTAAAAAGAAATTGGAAACATCGCACATAAGCAACTTAACAAAACAGCTGGAAGCCCTAGAAAAAAGAAGCAGAAACACCCAAAAGGAGTAGACGTCTGGAAATAATCAAACTCAGGGCTGAAATTAACAAATTAGAAACTAAGAAAACAGTCCAAAGAATCAACAAAACCAAGAGCTGGTTCTTTGAGAAAATCAATAAGATAGACAGACCGTTAGCCAAACTAACTAAAAGGCAGAGAGACAGTATTGAAATCAACAAAATCAGAAATGAAAAGGGAGACATAACAACAGACACTGAAGAAATACAAAGAATCATAAGATCCTACTTTGAAGGCATGTATGCCACAAAATTTGAAAATCTAAGGGAAATGGATGACTTTCTTGATCAATTTCACTTGCCTAAGTTGAGTGAAGAACAGATAAACAAGCTAAATAGTCCCATTTCCCCTACAGAAATAGAAGCAATCATTGATAGTCTCCCAACCAAAAAAAGCCCAGGGCCAGATGGTTTCAGTGCAGAATTCTACCAGACCTTCAAAGGCGAGCTAATACCGATACTCTTCAAGCTACTCCAAAACATAGAATTGGATGGAACATTACCAAATTCATTCTATGAGGCCATAGTCACGTTGATACCTAAGCCTCACAAAGACTCAACAAAGAAAGAGAATTTCAGACCAATTTCTCTTATGAACATCGATGCAAAAATACTAAATCAAATTCTGGCAAAACGAATACAAGAACACATAAAAGATATCATTCATCATGACCAAATAGGCTTCATTCCAGGCATGCAGGGATGGTTTAATATACGAAAATCCATCAATGTAATCCACCATATAAACAAACTGAAAATAAAAAACCACATGATCATCTCTTTAGATGCAGAGAAAGCATTTGATAAAATCCAACACCCATTCATGTTTAAAGTTTTAGAGAGATCGGGGATACAAGGCACTTTCCTCAACATAATAAAGGCTATCTACAGCAAGCCAATAGCCAAAATTAAAGTAAATGGTGAGATACTCAAGGAAATTCCTCTACAATCGGGAACAAGGCAAGGCTGCCCACTCTCTCCATATCTCTTCAATATAGTACTCGAAGTTCTAGCCAGAGCAATAAGACAACAAAAGGAGATCAAGGGTATCCAAATGGGAAAGGAGGAAGTCAAACTATCCCTATTTGCAGATGATATGATAGTGTACATAAGTGACCCACAAAATTCCACCAGAGAACTCCTACAGCTGATAAATACTTTCAGCAATTTGGCTGGATACAAAATTAACTCAAAAAAGTCTGTAGCCTTCCTATACACAAATGACAAGCTTGCAGAGGAAGAAATTAGGAAAGCCACACCCTTCACATTAGCCACAAGCAATATAAAATATCTAGGAGTTACTTTAACTAAGCAAGTGAAGGACTTGTTTGAAAAAAATTTCAAAACTCTGAAGAAGGAGATTGAAGATGACATGAGAAGATGGAAGGATCTTCCTTGCTCATGGATAGGGAGAATTAACATAGTAAAAATGGCCATCCTACCAAAAGCAATCTACAGAATCAATGCAATCTCTATCAAAATACCTACACAATTTTTTAAAGACACTGAAAGTTCAATTCTGAACTTCATATGGAAAAACAAAAAACCCAGAATAGCAAAAACCATCTTGTACAATAAAAGGTGCTGTGGAGGAATCTCCATACCTGATTTCAAATTGTACTATAAAGCAATTGTAATTAAAACAGCGTGGTACTGGCACAGCAACAGGCTGGTTGATCAGTGGAATCGAATTGAAGACCCAGATATGAATCCACACACATATGGTCACTTGATTTTTGACAAAGACGCCAAATCCATTCAATGGAAAAAGGATAGCATCTTCAACAAATGGTGCTGGTCTAACTGGATTTCTATGTGTAAAAAAATGCAACTGGACCCATATTTGTCACCTTGCACAAAACTCAAATCCAAGTGGATTAAAGACCTCAACATAAAACCAGAGACACTAAGTCAGTTAGAAGAAAAAGTGGGGAAGAGCCTGGAACATATTGGCACAGGAGACAACTTCCTGAACAGAACACCAACAGCCCAGGCCTTAATGTCAACAATTAATAAATGGGACCTCATGAGGCTGAGAAGCTTCTGTAAGGCTAGAGACACTGTCAAGAGAACAAAGCGACAGCCTACAGACTGGGAAAAGATCTTCACCAACCCTACATCTGACAAAGGTCTAATATCCAAAATATATAAAGAACTCAAGAAATTAAACACCACCAAACCAAATAACCCAATTGAGAAATGGGGCTTGGAACTAAACAGAGAATTCTCAACAGAAGAATATCAAATGGCTGAGAAACACTTAAAGAAATGCTCAACCTCCTTAGTCATCAGGAAAATGCAAATCAAAACAACTCTGAGATTCCATCTTACACCCATCAGAATGGCTAAGATAAAAAACTCAAGCGACACCACATGTTGGCGAGGATGTGGGGAGAGAGGAATACTCCTTCATTGCTGGTGGGAATGCATACTAGTACAACCACTTTGGAAATCTATCTGGTGCTATCTCAGAAAACTGGGAATAGGGCTTCCTCAAGACCCAGCTATTCCACTCCTTGGAATATACCCAGAAGATGCACCAGCACACAGCAAGAAAATTTGCTCAACCATGTTTATAGCAGCCTTATTCATAATAGCCAGATCATGGAAACAGCCTAAATGTCCCTCAGTGGAAGAATGGATAAAGAAACTGTGGTACATATACACTATGGAATACTACTCAGCTATTAAAATCAAGGAATTCCCGAAATTTGTGGACAAATGGATTGAGCTAGAGATGATCATAATGAGTGAGTTAACCCAGAAGCAGAAAGACTCAAATGGTATATACTCACTTATATCTGCATACTAGCCCAATGGGCATGTCCCATGAGAGCCTTCCCTTACCAGGAAACTGGGACAGAGGGGAGGACATCCTATTGGAACTCTAGATGAGAGAACAATGGGAGAATAGCAATGTAGAAGGATCCAGTGGGTCCTAGAAACCTACAAGTAGAACATTATGATAGGCAGATTTGGGTCATGGGGTCTCGCTCAAACTAAGGCCCTAGCCAAGGACAACACAGGCGGTAAAATTTAAACCCCTACCTTGATCTAGCCCATGGACAGGACAGTCTCCACACTTGAGTGGAGAGAGGGATTTGACTTTCTCAAGTACTCTGGTGCCTCACATTTGACTATGTCCCCTGGAGGGGGAGACCTAGTGGCACTCAGAGGAAGGACAGCAGGTCACTGAGAAGAGACTTGATACCCTATGAGCATATACAGGGGGAGGTAATCCCTCTGAAGAACAGTCATAGGGGAGGGGAATAAGGGGAAAATGGGAGGGAGGGGAGAATGGGAGATACAAGGGATGGGATAACCATAGAGATGTTACAAGATTAAATTAATTTAAAAAAAAAGGAAAAAAAAGAAAGTAGGAGGTAGGGAGGAATGGGAGGATAGAAGGGATGGGATAACAATTGAGATGTAATATGAATGAATTAATAAATAAATTAATTAATTAAAAAAAGAAGTGTGGTATTGTCACAGCACTCTAATGCATTGTAATTGGAACAGCCTTAGAGTTATTAAAAAATGTTTCCCAAATTAATTCATAAACACACACACACACACACACACACACACACACACACACACACACACACAAAACCATCTAAATTTGGCTTCCACTTGATGTTCTTTAATTACTGATGAAAGTTCACATTTATTATTTGTTTGCTACTTAACCATTTGCATTCTTCTTTCCAAAAATGATCCAACTGTGAACCAAATGATCTGGAAAGCACATTAAAGATTGATGCTCCTCGGGAGAGGGTTGTGTTGCAGGCTAGACTAAGTTGACTGGCATGGAACTGAAGGCCTGGTTAAGGCCACATTGAAAATGAGACTAAAAGGAACAAAGACTCCTTCTGCTTGTTTGCAGGCAGAGCTGTCTCACACTTAGTGGCATGGGACTGTGTTATGTTTGAGCAGGGTCCTGTATCTAACATTTGGTCCACAGTTGGTGGCACTATATGAAAGAATCTCTAGGATATGATGCCTAGTTGGAGAAAGGAAGTAAGTCACTGAGATGTGCTTTTGAAGATTTCTTCCTTTTGCTCTACTTCCTGTCCATCATGAGATGACACAGCCCTTGCTTACACACTGCTAGGAGGCTCCACCCACACCAAGGCGGCCAAAGCACTATGGACTGAGTCCTTTGAGACCATGAAGATAATAAACTGATCTTTTTTGCAATGCGAAATAACTCAAAGGAGCTGATCCCCCAAAATATGGTATGACCATTTATAGAAAGCTAGACTTTGGAGGGCTCTCTCTCAACAAGAAGACTGGTTAGTAAGAGAAAACTAGTGAAAACAAAGGGACTGTTGTGGGATATTCACCAGAGAATACTCAGGCATGGATTCAAGCCAATAGAAAGTCTTTATTTGCCAGCATGTGACTAAACTGGGTGATTGGGGCCTCACTGTACCCTGGAGCCTTTCTTAGGATGAGCTTTTAAGCACAAAGCTGTGATCTGGGTTGACATACTTAGTTAACAAGAAGAGTTATCCAGAAACAGAAAAACAGAAATTAAAAAGCAAGGTCAGTACATTAGGAAATCTCCCAGAACTATGGACTTTGATTGTTTAGGTCTTTGTTTTTGTTTCAGCAGGTGGTGCTATCTACGTGCTGAATTTTACAGCATGAATGGTACTGCCATCTTGGAGTCAGTTGTGCTACGGTCTGGGGGCTACTAAGGTCTTGGAGGTCTCATTAAAAGTGAGGAGATAGACATATGCTTGCTACTAGGAGGGACTCACAGAGTGTCATTCTCTGCTTCCCTTGCTTTCCTGGCTTAAGCTACTGAGCACCCCATTCCACCCCATCCCCTGTGCCATCAAACATGCTTAAGCTCCACTATAGCATAAAAACACTTCATTAGCTTTTCCAGAGAGAGAAATGTTTCCAATTACTCTAGTTTTTAAACAAATATTGGAGTATTTGAAATAAGCATTGGAGCAAGGGCCCCTGATTCATCTCCTGAAAGAAAAAAAAAAGGACATTTGAAAGTGATTCATCATCTTTCCATTAGCACCTTAGGAAGCCACAGCACACCAATCCATCTGTAGTAAGGTACCATGTGATGGTCACATAATTAGAAATCTAAATGCCCTACCTTTTAATGGGAGGCTTTCAGTATTACAAATCGTGACATCAAGCCCAACTGAGAAATGCTGGGGACAAAAGTCTTGCCAGTGAGAGTGTGTGTTATACACAGGTAAAGTTGCTTTCTGGAAGATTCATTCACTTTATGGTCAAAACTCTAGCAGCTTAGATCACTCTTGTTCCAAGGCATTGTATACCAAGAGAACAATAGTTAATGGTATAGCTAGCCCATCCCAAGGCAATTAGATTTTCCTCATAATTTGGAGGCCTTGTGTAGACAAGTGATGTTTGTTTAAGGACTTCAGCCAGAACCTACCTGCCTTACCTAAGCCACAAACACCATCAGCAGAGAAGCCGATTAACCAATGCTTGCTTCCCTTCAGCTCATGCACAGGTCCCCTCATTAGAGGCATCTCTCTGTGGGACTAAATCTTGCCAGGTAATGATGCCCTTAACATTCCAAACAATTAACACCATGGAGCCCATAACATAGCTGGGAGCAAGAAAGCACTCAAATTAGTGTGACAGGAGACAGAGAGAGAGAGAGAGAGAGAGAGAGAGAGAGAGAGAGAGAGAGAGAAAGAAAATATTTCCAAATAAGTTGAACTCTGTTGGAGAGTTTATGCTGCCTTGCGTACATGTCCCTCAGACTTGGTGTTGATGAAAGGCATCTATGTGACCTGTGAGTACTGTTCACCATTTTGTGATTTAAAGCAATTATGATGCTTTGCCATGAATGTGATCTGTGTTGGAATAAAAAGAATAGAAAAAATAAATTGAAAAATATGTGTGCTTCTGGCTGCCTACTCTTTATGTGCAAAATTATAAAATAAAGATGATCCAAAAACAGCCCCATCTCTGCCCCGAAAGAGATTTCCTATCAGCCTTGAGTTCTAAGAGCCCACACTAAAAGGTGCTCTGAAATGAATTGGGCTCCCATGAGAAGGGCGTAGGGGAAGGAGGTAAAACTAAGTTCAGTGGAGGATTACAGTCAGCCAAGGTTTTTGTTTGCTGTACATTTAGCTCTAAAACCAGTAGATTAAGACCACTGGCCGGGAGCTGCAGAGATTGCTCAGCAACGGTTCAATTGCCAGCAACCACATGGTGGCTCCTAACCACAATGAGATGTGGTACCCTCTTTCAGGGTGTAAGTGTACACGCAGGCAGAACACATAATCAATAAGTAAATCTTAAAACAACAACATCCCAATTGTAGCCCCCTCCCTCATCAACTCCCGATCCCATCGCCCCTCTCATTCCCTTTTCTCCCTCCCCTAGTCCTTAGAAAGGGGAGCCCTCCTCCCCTAACACCTGACCTTAGTTTACCTAGTGTCCCCTGTACTACATATGACCTCTTCCTCTGTGGCCTGACAAGGCCACCCTACACTCTTGGGATTCTGTCCAGTGTCCAGCTTCGAATCTCTGGAACTGTCCCTATTCCCTGCTGGGTAGAGTCTCTCCAAGGATGTCTATGTTGGGTTAAAATCCACATATAAGTGAGTATATACCATGAATGTCTTTTTGGGTCTGGGTTATCTTAATTAAAATGATCGTTTCTAATTCCATCCATTTGTCTGCAAAAATTCAATATTTCCTTGTTTTTAGTAGCTAAATAGTATTCCATTGTGTGGATGTATCACAGTTTCTTTATCCATTCTTCAGTTGAGGGACATCTCAGTTGTTTCCGGGTTCTGGCTATTATGAATACGGCTACTATGAACATAGTTGTGCAAATGTCTTTGTTGTATGGTGGGCCATCTTTCAGATATATGGCCAGGAGTGGTATAGCTGGTCTTGGAGTAAAGTTATTCCCAATTTTCTGAGAAAGCGCCATGTTCCTTTCTGGCTTCCATAGACATGCACACACATCCTCATGCATATGTGCACTTGAGCAAATTTTTTTTTAATTTCAAATCACTGCATTCTTTTATTAAAATCATTTAGTTCTTACAATTTCAATTTGAACCAATGACTTTAATCACCATTTTTATGTATAACAAACTAAATATCCAGTTTCTAAACACACATTCTGGCTTCAGTTGTTCCCGCTCTCTCATAAAGATGTAATGTTTGCTGTCTAGAGGAGCTTACTGCTTCAGGAGCTGTTTACATTATAGAAAACGCTCTGGTTTTCCTGTGGAGTGTTTTCTTGAGGCTTACCCAGCCCTGAAGATGGGGCATTAGAAGGGGAGAGGGAACCTTGGCTCAGTGCCCCCACACTCTCAGCTGGGGAGGCAGGACTCCATCCCATTGCTGTCATTTCAGCTTCATTCCCTGGTGACCTAACATTAGTAAAGACTCCCCGCTAGAAGACACTTCAACATTATGTCCTCCTCTCCCACTCAGCCCCACCCTCTTCTGCTCCAAGATAAATTCATAGGCCTCAGAGGTTTTAATGTTAAAATCTTGTCCTCTTCTATGCTTTTCTAACACCCTTTCATGCCTGGGACTTAATGTAACCCAGACCTCTCTCCTATCATAGCAGGTTGTATATGCTGTGTTAAAACCTGAACTTTGAGGCCGTATATTAAGTACTATATTTATATTTGTTTATTTTTGTTTTATGTGTGCATGTGCATGCAATACTTACAAAGGCCAGAAGAGGGCATCAGAACCTCTGGAACTGGAGTTGCATGTGGTTGTGAAACACCATGTGGGTGCTAGAAACAAATACTCTTAACAGCTGAGCTATCTCTCCAACTCCCATTAAAATTTTTATAGTATTTAAGCAGTTCTCAGTGAAGGAAACATATTTTTAAGAACAAGTTAGTCTAATGACCAGGATAACTGGTTTACCTGAGCACTACTGAAGCAACAGGCGGTGTTAACTACAGAGGATGCTGAGGCCACAGGTGTTTGTAAACAGTCCCTCTAAAAACGAGGCTAACAAGTGTCTCCTACAAAGGCTCTGGAATCCTGCCCTTTAACTCCTTTTGGAAGCAGAAGATAGGAGAATGAGGAAAATCAACAGGTAGAGAGGAAAGGAAAGAGGCAAAGCAGCAGGAGACGAGAGAAAAGGGACACTTGCTTTACTATGACCTACTCCAGTCAATGAGGGTTGGTGACATACCAGTCCCTAAAACACACTTATAAGGAAAGAGTAAGAGAGCTGAAGAGACCAAAAATTCTAAAGTGAGACTGGAGCTGGCCGCACCATCCAGCTGCTGCCTCCCTGCCCCATGTGATCGGATTCCTTCCTTATATGTTATGGTTGTGGCTAGTCTTAGCAAGCACTAGGCTAGGTGGGAGGGCGGGCAGAGAAACACACATGCAGACTGGCTCTGGTTCTGTGGTTTCCATGCCTCCTCTAACTTATGACGCTTCTTCCAAAGAGTCAACACTATTGCCTCAGGGAAGGGAAGAAGCTGAAACAAAGAACATGAGAGAGTCAAATATTAGCACTTTTGGTTTTCGGTTTTTTGTTTGTTTGGTTGGTTTTGGTTTGTTTCGTTGTTGTTGTTGTTGTTGTTGTTGTTGTTTTGTGTTTTTTTTTTAGACAGGGTTTCTCTGTGTAGTCCAGGCTGCCCTGGAGCTCACTCTGTAGACCAGGCTGGACTTGAACTCACAGAGATCTGCCTGCTTCTGCCTTGAGAGTGCTGGGACTAAAGGTGTGTGCCACCACCTCCTGGCAAGTGTTAGCTTTTTTGCTTTTTGTTTTTTAGACTTTAAAGTCCGGGCATCAGAAGACCAGATGGGCCTAGAGTGTTTGCAATAGACCCTAGAGAAGAAGGCCTGTTCTGCTGCTCTAGACTGACACCTCCCCACTGCCTTTCAAGAGCATCCAGAGAGAAGTGGAGGAGTTGGGAGACTGGACAACAAAGAGTCCTGGTGGAAAAGGCCAGCACCTGTGCCTTCCTAATGTGCAGCAAGAGGAGTGTTCAACAACAAAAACCTCACATAGAGTTGGGAATTACAAAGCAGAGGAAACCTGTCTTTACTTTCTTGGCTTGAATCCAGGAAAGAGAAAAGACTCTTTACTTTCTTGGCTTGAACGTGTCTGCAAGGATTCCATCTGGTCTTTTCTGGCATGGCATGTGAGATTGAACTCCTCTTAATCTTTGTAGACCTGAGAATGGTGGGACTGGAGGCTCAGGAGCAGTGAAGCAATTCAAGAGTGCCAAGGGTCTCAGTCAGTGTTTGATTGCTGTGAAGAGATACCACAACTACAACTCTTATAAAAGAAAATATTTAACTGAGGCTGGCTTACATTTTCAGAGGTTTAATCCATTACCATCACGGTAGGAAACACCCCTACATGGTGCAGAGAAAGAGCTGAGATTTCTAATTCTTGATCTGCAGGGAGCAAGAAAAGACTGCCAAACTATGAGTGTACCTTGGGTATCTGAGACCTCAAAGCCCACCCTGACAGTGATGTACTTCCTGCAACAAGGCCACACCTACTAACAGTGTCATTTCCTATGGACCAAGCATTAAAACACATGAGTCTATGGGGGTCATTCCTATTCAAACCAACTACCAAGTAAGTAACAAATAACTGTGGGTAATTCCATAGGTTTCCTGTAGTGCCAGAATGTTATGAAGCACCAGGTTTATCCTATATACCCAAAGGAGTCCTGGGAGTTAGCTAACCCGGAGCCAGATCCAAAGTTAGGGTGATGCGACCTGACACACAGGGAGCTGCAATGGCCAATGCTTTCTTTCCCCAATTGAACTAATGAAAAGTGATGCAGATCAGTAGAAGCGTCCCTATGCCCCGAACCTCCACTCACTAGTACAAGGTAACCCTCAGATTTGCTGCAACCATGGGAAAGTGGTGGTGTATTAAAGTGACTTAAGAAAGAAAGTGTTTATTTTGGTTCACAATTTGCGAGTATGTTCCATCATGGCAAGAGGGCAGGGCAGAAGGGACTGAAGCAGTTGGTCAAATTGTGTCTACAGCTGAGAACTAATGCTCAGAGCCCCCTCTCCTTTTTACTCAGTCGGACCCCAGCCCATTGCATCGTAGTGCCTCCCACAAGCAGGGGGTGAGGCGTTTTCCCTCCTCACTTATACCATTCTATTGCTGTGATGAGATGCCATGAACACAGCAACTCATATGAAGGCAAACATATAATTGTACTGGTTTACAGTTTAGAAGTTTGGTCCAGTATCATCATGGAGGGAGACATGGCAGGGAGCAGGCCGACGTGGTGCTTAAGAGGGAGCTGAGATTGTGTGACCTACTGGGTATAGTTTGAGCATAGGAGACTTCAAAGCTGCCGCCCACAGTAACACACATCCTGCAATAAGGCCACACCAACTCTAGCAAGGCCACACCTCCCAGTAGTGCCTCTCCCTATGGGCCAAAAATTCAAACACCTGAGTTTATGGGGTCATGCCTTTTCAAACCACCACAGATGTCATAGAAATCATCTCTTCCTTTGGACAAGAGGACAAGGCTTTCCTCCAGCTGATGACACACAATTCTCACGTGAGGCATGGAGGAAGGAAGGAGGATGCTATGCCATGTTAAAGCAAGGGTCTTAGACAGAATGTTGACTGTTCAGCTCAGAGTCTCATGTATGTTCCCGAGGAGAGGTTGAACTGGGAAAGGAGCAATCAATGCTACTTGAACTCATGAGAGAGAGAGAGAGAGAGAGAGAGAGAGAGAGAGAGAGAGAGAGAGACAGACAGAGAGAGACAGAGAGAGAGACAGAGAGAGAGACAGAGAGAGACAGAGAGACAGAGAGACAGAGACAGAGAGAGACAGACAGAGAGAGACAGAGAGAGAGACAGAGACAGAGAGAGAGACAGAGACAGAGAGAGACAGAGAGAGAGACAGAGACAGAGACAGAGAGAGAGACAGAGACAGAGAGAGACAGAGAGAGAGGGGGTGGGGGGGGACTGCTGTCTAAGAGGAACACCAGGCAGGAAAAGTCAACAGAAGTCTATAGCAGGGACACAAAGGGCTGAATGATTCTGGGCCTTATGTTCTTTCTTAATGAAATGCTTAGACCACTACCCATGGAGAAAATATAGAAATATTAAATATGTTCCTAGAATAGTTAGAAGGAGAGAAACACAGAGAGAGACAGAGAGACAGAGACAGAGAAACAGAGAGAGAGAGAGACAGAGACAGAGACAGACAGACAGACAGAGAAAGAGAGCGAGACAGTGAGAAACAGAGAGAGAAAGAGAGCGAGACAGTGAGAAACAGAGAGAGAAAGAGAGAGACAGAGACAGAAACAGAGAGTCTTCCTTGTTTTGTTCCTGGCCCTCCTGAAGGCCTGGACAAGGTACCATGTTTGGACAGTGTTGTTGAAGGTGTCGTGCTACTTCAGGCTATGAAGCTTTAGGTAATAGAAAATTCAAGATCCACTCAATGGGGCCTGTTGGCCAGGTTTCTTTAGACAGGGGCCAGGGTCTCAGGACAGAGGTCGGGCACAGAGGATTCCATGGTCAGGCTCAGCCATGGGACATCCAGCTGAGTGTGTGGAAACCTTCCCAAGACCTTCCTTTTACTTTCTGGAGTGAAAAGCCAAGCCTATACTGCAAATGTTACTGTGATCAGGAGCCATATCACTTCTGAGGGATTCTCACTGGAGTAATCACAGTATTCCCTGAATGCAGCCACCTAGGCTGTTCATGTAACTATATCACTCCACTGGGTTAAAAGAACCTGGAGCACTGCAGTCATGTTCCAGCTGAGCTGCTGGTGGGTTGAAACTGCCCAACTTCTCTGTCCCTATCCTCTCATAACTTTGTAACTCATTTGTCCAGAAAGTTAGAAAAATATGAGTCCCTGTGACCTCGATGCCTAGATTTCCTATGAACCACTTCAGAGCTGTGACTCTCTGAGGATGCAAGTCACCAGCCCACCTCTGTTTCTCATTCTTTACCTATGTGTGGCCACATGCTCCTGTATGGGCATGCCTGTGTGAAGGTGTGCATATGTGCATGTAAGTACATGTGGGAAGCCTTGGGTGTTGTTCCTTGTTTTTTGATACAGGGTCTTTTATTGCCCTGGTACACACCAATTAGGCTAGGAAAATCCAAAGATTCACTTATCTCCACTCCCACCCCCCCAATCCCTCATCTGGTATTGCAGACACATACTATTATGCCTTACTTTTTTACACTCATTGTGGGGATTGAACTCTGGTCCTCAAGCTTGTGTAACAAGCACTTCACTGACTGAACTAATTGTTTTACATTATTTTTAAACTTTTTGTTTATTCCTTGTATGTATATGTGTGTATGTTTCTGTGTGAGAGTGTAACAGGTACCTACAGAAGCCAGAAAGTGCATTGATCCCCTGGAGTTGCCGGCAGTTGTAAGCCACCTGACATGAGTGCTAGAAACTGACCCTGGGTCCTCTGCTGGAGCAGCAAGCACTCTTACCCACTGAGCCAGCTCCTGCCTCTCATTCTTACACATTGCCCACAGACCCCTAGAAACCTAACCGTTACCCAGCAAAGAAGTATGACTTGACGTCCCTGCTCTGGACAGTCAGTGGCTCAGTTAGAGTAGAAACTTGGGGGCAAGGGAACATGGTTCTGAAGCTAGGCATGGTGACCACACCTGTAAGCCCAGCCCTCAGGAGGATGAGACATCAGAGTTGTCCCAGGCTGGGCTACAGTGTGAGTGCCTGTATCAAAAAAAAAAAAAATACTCTCCTGATTAAAAAAAGGAAGATGATTCTGGTAATAAATTGGGACTCAGGTTTCAGATGGAGGACTGTACTAGAAGGTGGTTTCATATGAGAACTTAAGTAATTCTGAGGATATCCTTTCCATTGGTGACAATGTTTGATGGATAGATCCGCCAAAGTAGGGTGGTCCACCAGGAGTCGGTGGGAGGCATGAGCTATCAGGGCTGGACTTGACTCCTCTGAGGGACTCAGGCAATTTGCAATTTGTATAATTTGGGCCTTTCATTTAACAATCCATTTTCTCAGGGCAATTTCACTACTTGCACAGCTGCTAGTTTTCAAAGGATTTCTCTTGACAGGATGAGGAAAAGCCCTTCATGTGCATTGCCCCACACTCTGGAGGGAGGGAGGCTGGCAATCAGGGCATCCTCTTCAGAAGGTAGCTGTACAGTATCTAGCAGAGTTAAATGTAAAAATACTACAACTACAGTTTATCAGTAGCCCTTACTCATACAGTAGCATCTGTATGCCTAGGGTCTGTGCTTATAGCCACACAGTGGAAAAAAATTCCAAGCCCTACGTAGTAGAGAATGGACAAGATTCACTGTAGAGTCCTGTGGCTACATGAAAATTCAGAATAATCTATACTTGCTTATTTTTGTTTTGTTTTGGACTTCTATTGCTGTTTGTTTTGTTTTGTCTGGTCTTGTTATTGTTTTAGAGAAGGGAGTCACAGTGTAGCTCTGGCTGGCCTAGAATGACTATGGAGATTAGGCTGGACTGGAACTCACAGTGATCAATCTGAAGGCCTGTGCAACCACATGAGATATAATCTATACTTGTGTCAATGTAAAAGAGTGAAGCATAAAATAGTGTAACTAATATGTTCCTATTTATTGAAAAATAGTAAGTAAATGCATAAAAATTATTGGAAGGGTACACAAAATGTTATTATATGTGGCAATACAACTGGAGGTCTGTACCAAGAGAGACATTTTTGTTTCCCTAAAAGTAGATATATTATTGTTATTTTTTAAAAAATCTTGCCCATGCATTTCTTTTTAACCAGTGAAAGGCATTGAAGAGCATAAAATGATAGGCCATTACAGAAAGGGCCTCCCCAACACTGCTGCCATGCAAGACAGGAGGCTGGGTCCTGTGTAGAGGGATGCTGGCCCTCCTTGGCAGTTACATCTTAAAGACCACATTTGTCCTCTGAATGAAAGAACAAGTGTGATTTGGTTCTGATTATGTTTGGAACAACATGGGAAAGTTCTCTTGTATGTCACATTAGTGAACCATTCTCCTTCAGGGTCTTTCTAGTGTTATTCCAAATATGTGAGCTCATGGGACTGAGAGTAGACATGGCTCCAAAACTCCTTCACATTTGGTGCAGGCCAAAGAATCTAAAGGGTGTCCTCATTTTTACAGAGGGATAGATAGGAGGGTCTTCATTCTCATGGAGGGACAAGGTAATGAAGGAGAGAGAAGGGAAGGAAGGGTGAGAAATTCTGGGATCTGGGGAGAATAGGCAGTGGAGTGCTGCTGGAGAAGTTGAAGTCTGGTTTATTCAGACAGCTATCTGAGCTTGATCTATTACCACAGATTCCCTTTCTCAGAAGCATTCTCTCTTCCCCTGATCTAAGGACCCCCAGATGCTTTAAGAAGCATCACATAACCCTCAGGGAAGATTATAGGCATTACCCTTTACTGATAAAACCTGTTCAGCAAGCATCTGGGGATTCCTGGGGATACCCTACCCTATGCTAAAGAGATCCTAGCCTTCAGCAAAGGTATGACCTTTAATCATACCTAGAAGTTCTTCCTTCACTTATAGGATAATTAAGTATTGTGTTTTCCTTCTTTTGTAGGATCTTGTGCTACTGCATGTAAATGCGGTACTGTACAGCTACATGTAAATTAAGTATCTTGGGATCACTACCGCCAGCGAATCAGACACATTCACCTACAAATCCCTCCTCATTGCCCAAGGTTTATAAATAAAAGTTGGCTGGCATGCTCAAGAGAGTGCTCCCACCATTCCTCTACCACGATCATCTGAGACTCCATTTATTCTGGGGAAGAATCACTGCTGGACACACAGAGTTTGACTGCTGCCTTGGCAACCACTGAACCCGACCTCAGGTGAAGCATCCACCTGGCCTGCCTTCTAGCCAGTTTTGAGTATCAGCCCACATCCTCTGCTGTGCTTAGCATGACAGCTAAACAAAGAGCTTTAGATATCATCCCAGGATTGTGGAGCTCCCCAGTCTCCACTGCCATCTAATACTAACAATTTCATTCTAAAAAAGCTAAACTGTAACACTCCATGGAAAAAACTCTTTCCATATCCCAGCCATCTGGGCAAGAGCTTTGCCCTAAAGCACTATAGCCATTCTTGAAATGGGACCTTTGACCTTGAGGTCTGTCTGCTCTCCTCATGATGCTGAATGAGAATGGCAAAGGAGGAAAGGGCAAATGGTTAGGAATATTATGACACCTAGAAGAGACTATCAATTCTGGAACCTTCTACACCAGGAAACTGGAAGAGTTCTTCTGATTCCAATATGTCTCTGAGACACGTGTAGTGCTCTGAAAATTTGTTAACTTATATGTCTAAATCTGGAGAAAGCTTTAAAAAGTGCTTAACTGCTCTTTCATCACCACTTAACAATAATTTTGTTAATTATCATCTGTGGCTGATGAGATGGTGCCCCTGACTAGGGCGCTGACATGCATACCTAACAACCTGTATTTGATCCCTAGAAACCATCTGATGGGAGAGGACAGACTCCCTGCATGTTGTCCTTTGACCTCCACACACAGGCATGGTATTTATACCCCACAACACAAACATGCTTAGATAATAAATGAATGTAAAACATGCTCAGTAATGATATATTGTATAACTTACATAGTAATAAATCCAGTTATATGACACTTAAGTGAAACATCTTTATCAGCTTAGTAATGCCTTAAAAGCACTTACAAGCATAAGTAAAAATCTGAAAGGAGAGAGAAAGGCTAATGTATATAACTGTAGTGGGGGCTCAAAGTGACAGTTTGACTTTATTTGTCATAATTTAAGATATGCACAAACCTCTATGCAGTGGTTTCCTTTGCAGACATTTATCTTGCAGGAACACCCACAGAGATGAGAGGAGACTATTGTAGAAGTATCTTCTTATTGCTTGGTTTTTTGATGTTGTTCATCAGAAACAAACCCAAACGCCCAGCAACAGCTGGTTAAGCAGCCTCAGCACTTTCACAGTGGGGTACCATATCGGTGACCCACATAGATAGATGTACATATTTGGGATCTTAGCCAGGCATAGTGGCTCTTCAGCATTTGTATGGCAAGACAGAGGAATTGCCACAAGTACAAAGCCCAGAGACTCAAACTTGACTCAGAGTGCAGGTCAGCCACTGAGACCCAAGCAGAGCTCAGCGCACAGTTTGGGTCCAGAGTCTCTGGCTGAGTTCAGTGCACAGTTTGAGCCCAGAGAACCTAGCTGGGCTGGACGCGCAGTTTGGTCCCAGAGACTTTAGCTGAGCTTGGCGTGCAGTCCTGGCCCTGAGACTTTGGCTGGACTCAGCACATAGTCCGGGGTCCAGAGTCTTTGGCTGAATTCGGCATGCAGTTTAGGTTCAGAGTCCCTAGCGGAGCGGAGCTGCCACTCAGTTCAATCCCTGAGACTCTAGCTGAGTTCAGCATGTGGTTTAGGCCCAGAGTCCCTGGTTGAATGTGGGGGGCAATTTGGGTCCGGAGTCCCTAGCTGAACTTGGCAGGCAGTTTGGGCCTAGAGAATCTAGCTGGACTTGGTGGGCAGTTTGGACCCAAAGACTCTAGCTGAGCTTGGTGCACGGTCCCAGTCCTGAGACTTTGACTGGACTCAGTGCACAGATTGGGCCCAAAGTCCTTAGCTGAATTTGGCTCACAGTTTGGGTCCAGAGTCCCTGGCTGAGTTCGATGAACAGTCCTGGCCCTGAGACTCTGCTGAATTTGGTGGGCAGTTTGGGACCAGAGACTCACTCTGGCTGAGCTCGGTGCACAGTTTGGGCCCAGAGTCCCTGGCTGAGCTTGGTGGGCAGTTTGGACCCAGAGACTCTAGCTGAGTTCGGCATGTGGGCCAGGACCGGAGACTCTAGCTGAACTTGGCAAGCTAAGTGCACAATTTAGGCCCAAGACCCTGGTTGGACTCAGTGCTAACTGTACTAAGTGTGTGGATTAGGCCCAGAGACCCATTTGGGTACAGAGACCCATTTGGGTTCAGAGACATGAACTGGACTCAATGTGTGTGCAGTTTGGGTCCTGTGACACTAACCTGGACTCTGAGAGCAGTCTGGGTCCCAAAACGCTACCGGGAACCACAGAACAGAAGAGCATCAAAGCTCTGGGACTAAGGAAATCTCTGGAGCCCGGGAATAGAGTGGTATGTAGACACCCTCCAACCAACCTGCTTTAGTCCCTGGAGAGCTCCAGTGCTACAAAGGGACCCAGAAGGAGTGGACACTTTGGCCTCGCCCAATGCATATTCAAAGACCCAGGAAAAGTACAGGACCCACAGTACAGGGGAGCTGGGGATCACTGGCTGTGAGAGACCCAAACTACAGGGCTAGCCTCGTGCCATCCAGAACAGTGAAGCATCAGAGCTTCCAGCCTAGGGAAATCGTGAGAGAACAGGTGAATCTATCCCCAGACTCCCTCCACCCAACTCCAGGAGCTACCTGCCAAAAACTGAGATGGCAAGATGCCTAAAGGGCAGCATGAAATCACACACACACACACACACACACACACACACACACACAAACCAAAACAACCCAAAGTACTCAAACACAACAGAAATTCAAGAAAATCACCTCAAATCCTCAGTAATGAGAATGATAATGGAGGAAACAAATAAAAGTCATAATCAAATGTAGGAAGACGCAGCCAAACAGGTAGAAGACATAAAAGAGGCCTGTAGAGAGGCACTGGAAATTTTTCAGGAAAATACAAACAACCATATGAAGGAAATCAATAAAACTCTTCAGTCTCTGAAGGCCTATAAAGAGTCAATGGAAGAAACTCAGAAATATACAAAAAATCATATGAAAGAAATCAATAAAACAGTTCAAGATCTTAAGATGAAAATGGACTCAATTATACACACACAGAAGAAAAATGGGAACATGAAAGCTCAGAGAGGAAGGTGAGCAACACAGAGGTGAGCCTTTCTAACAGAATCCAAGAGATGGAGGAATGAATCTCAGGTCTAGAGGATACAATCACAGATCTTGAAACAACCATTAAAGAAAATGGTAAATCTGGAAAAATCCTTACACAAAACATCCAAGAAATCAAGGACACCATGAAAAGAAGAAATCTGATGATAATAGGCATTGATGAAAGAGAAGATGCCAGACTCTAAGGCCCAGAAACTATTCTCAACAAAATCATAGAAGAAAATTTCCCCAATCTGAAGAAAGAGATGCCTATAAACACACAAGAGGCCTACAGAACACCAAATAGAATAGACCAGAAAAGGAAAACTTTCCATCACATAATAATCAAAACACAAAATATACAAAACAAAGAAAAATATTAAAAAGCTGCAAGGGAAAAGGGCCAAATAACATTTAATGGCAAACCTATCAGAATTACACCAGACTTCTCAGCAGAGACCATAAAAGCCAGAAGGGCCTGGACAGAAATCCTGCAAACCCTAAGAGACCACAGATGCTAGGCCAGACTACTTTACTCAGAAATAGTATCAATAAACATTGACAGGGAAAACAAAATATTCCATGACAAAAACAAATTCAAACAGTACCTATCCACAAATCCAGCTTTACAGAAGGTACTAGAAGGAAAACTCTACCGCAAACGGACAAGCTACAACCAAAACTGCACAGGAACTAGATAACAACACCACTGCAAAAACATAACCACACAAGTGCTCTACTGGAACCAATATCAAAATTAAGACTCTTAACAGTCACTGGTCATTAATGTCTCTCACATCAACGGTCTCAATTTTCCAATTAAAAGACACAGACTAACTGAATGGGTGCATAAACAAGATCCAACATTCTTCTGCATTCAGGAAACACATCTCACCCATAACGATAGGCATTACCTCGGGGTAAAAGGCTGGAAAAAAATATTCCAAGCAAATGGTCACTAGAAGCAAGCAGGCATAGCCATTTTAATATCTATCAAAATAGACTTTCAACCAAAATTAATCAAAAGGGATGAGGAAGGACACTTCATTCTCATCAAAGGTAAAGTCAACAAAGATGACATCACAATTCTGAATATCTATGCTCCCAATACAAGGGCACCCACATTTGTAAAAGATCTGTTAACAAAGCTTAAACCACAAATCAGTAGTGAGAGACTTCAACACCCCACTCTCACTGAAGGATAGGTCATGGAAACAGAAACTAAACGAAGAAATAACATCATTAACCAATGCCATGAATCAATGGATCTAAGAGATATCTACAGAATCTTTAACCCAAACACAAAGGAATATAATTTCTTCTCTGTACCCATGGAACCTTCTCCAAAATTGATCACATAGTAGGTCACAAAGCAAGTCTCAACAGGTACAAGAGGATTGAAATAATACCTTGTATCCTATTAGGTCACCATGGTCTTAGGCTGCACTTCAACAACAACAGAAATAACAAAAAGCCTACTCACACATGGAAACTGAACAACTGTCTATTTAGTGACACCTGGTTCAGGGAAGAAATAAAGAAAGAAATTAAGGACTTCCTGAAATTCGATGAAAATGAAGGAACAACATACCCAAATTTGTGGGATACATTGAAAGCAGTGCTAAGAGGAAAATTCATAGCACTAAGTGCCTTTAAAAAGAAATTGGAAGCATCCCACATAAGCAACTTAATGACACAGCCAGAAGCCCTAGGAAAAAAAGAAGCAGAAACACCCAAGAGGAGTAGATGTCTGGAAATAATCAAATTCGGGCCTGAAATTAATAAATTAGAAACTAAGAAAACAATCCAAAGAATCAACAAAGCCAAGAGCTGGTTCTTTGAGAAAATCAACAAGATAGACAAACTGTTAGCCAAACTAACTAAAAGGCAGAGAGACAGTATCAAAATCAACAAAATCAGAAATGAAAAGGGAGACATAACAACAGACACTGAAGAAATACAAAGAATCATAAGATCCTACTTCAAAGACATATATGCCACAAAATTTGAAAATCTAAGGTAAATGGACAATTTTCTTGATCAATTCCACTTGCCATATTTGAGTGAAGAACAGATAAACAAGCTAAATAATCCCATTTCCCCTTCAGAAATAGAAGCAATCATTGATAGTCTCCCAACCAAAAAAAAAAGCCCAGAGCCAGATGGTTTCAGCAAAAAATTCTGCCAGATCTTCAAAAAAGAGCTAATACCTGTATTCTTCAATCTACTCCAAAAGATAGTAATGGATGGAACATTACCAAATTCATTCTATGAGGCCACAGTCAATTTGATACCAAAACCTCACAAGGACCCAAAAAAAGAAAGAGAATTTCAGACCAATATCTCTTATGAATATTGATGCAAAAATACTCAATAAAATACTTGCAAAATGAATACAAGAACACATCAAAGATATTATCCCCTATGACCAGGTAGGCTTCAGTCCAAGCATGCAAGGATGGTTTAATATATGGAAATCCATCTATGTAATCGACCATACAAAAAAACTGAAAATAAAAAGGCACATGATCATCTCCTTAGTTGCAGAGAAAGCATTTGACAAAATCCAACACCCATTCTTGTTTAAAGTTTTGGAGAGATCAGGGATACAAGGCACATACCTCAACATAATAAAGGCTATATACAGAAAGCCAACAGCCAACGTCAAACTAAATGGAGAGATACTCAAGGAAATTCCTTAAAATCAGCAACAAGGCAAGGCTGCCCACTCTCTCCATTTCTCTTCAATACAGTTCTGTAAGTCCTATCCAGAGCAATAAAACTTTTTAATAAAAATTTTTTTAAATAAAAATAAAGGAGAGCGATAAAACTTTTTAATAACAATTTTTAAAAATAAAAATAAATGAGATCAAGAGGATCCAAATGGGAAAGGAGGAAGTCAATTTATCCCTATTTGCAGATGATATGATAGTGTACATAACTGACCCACAAAATTCCACCAGAAAACTCCTACAACTGATAAACACTTTCAGCAAAATGGCTGGATACAAAATTAGCTCTAAAAAGTCAGCAGCCTTCTTATGTACAAAGGACAATCATGCACAGGAAGAAATTAAGGAAACTCTACCCTTCACGATAGCCACAAGCAATATAAAATATCTAGGAGTAACTCTACCCAAGCAAGTAAAGGACTTGTTTGAAAAAAACTTGAAATCTCTGACTAAAGAGACTGAACATAAAATCAGAAAATGGAAAGATCTCCCTTGTTCGTGGATCGGGAAAATGGCCATCTTACCAAAAGCAATTTATAGATTCAATGCAACCCCTATCAAAATACCTACACAGTTTTTAAAGATATTGAAAGATCAATTCTCAACTTCATATGGAAAAAAAACGGAATAGCTAAAACAATCTTGTACGATAAAAGATCCTCTGCAGGAATCTTCACACCTGATCTCAAGCTGTACTATAGAGCAACAGTAATTAAAACAGCATGGTACTGGTACAGCAACAGGCTGGTGGATCAGTGGAATTGAATTGAAGACCCAGATATGAATCCACATACATATGGTCACTTGATTTTTGACAAAGAAGCCAAATCTATTCAATGGAAAAAAGATAGTATCTTCAACTAATGGTGCTGGTTTAACTGAATGCCTATGTGTAAAAAAATGCAATTGGACCCATATTTTTCACTATGCACAAACTCAAATCCAAGTGGATCAAAGACCTCAACATAAAACCAGAGACACTAAGTCAGTTAGAAGAAAAAGTGGGGAAGAGCCTGGAACACATTGGCACAGGAGACAACTTCCTGAACAGAACACCAACAGCCCAGCCTTAACGTCAACAATTAATGAATGGGACCTCATGAGGCTGACAAGCTTCTGTAAGGCAAGAGGCACTGTCAACAGAACGAAGGCACAGCCTACAGACTGGGAAAAGATCTTCACCAACCCTATATCTGACAAAGGTCTAATATCCAAAATATATAAAGAACCCAAGAAATTAAACACCACCAAACCAAATAACCCAATAGAGAAGTGGGGCTCAGAAGTAAACAGAGAATTCTCAACAGAGGAATATCGAATGGCTGAGAAAAACTTAAAGAAATGCTCAACCTCCTTAGTCATCAGAGAAATGTAAATCAAAACAACTCTGGGATTCCATCTTACACCCATCAGAATGGCTAAGATAAAAAATTCAAGTGACACCACATGCTAGCAAGGATGTGGAGAGAGAGAGAAGAATACTCCTTCATTGCTAGTGGGAATGCAAACTAGTACAGCCACTTTGGAAATCTATTTGGCACTATATCAGAAAATTGGGAATAGGGCTTCCTCAAGACCCAGCTATTCCGCTCCTTGGAATATACCAAGAAGATGCTCCAGCACACAACAAGATTTGTTCAACCATGTTCATAGCAGCCTTAAACATAATAGCCAGAACCTAGAAAAAGCCTAAGTGTCCCTCTGTAGAAGAATGGATAAAGAAACTGTGGTACATTTACACTATGGAATACTACTTAGCTATTAAAAACAAGGAGTTCCAAAAAATTGTGGACAAATGGATTGAACTAGAAATGATCATAATGAGTGAGTTCAACCAGAAGCAGAAAGAATCAAATGGTATATACTCACTTATATCTAGACACTAGCCCAAGGGGCATGTCCCATGAATGTCTTCACTTATCAGGATAGTGGAACAGAGGGGAGGACATCCTATTGGGACTCTAAATGAGAGAAGCATGAGAGAATGGGGAAATAGAAGTATCCAGATGGTCCTAGAAACCTACAAGAAGAACATTATGATGGGAGGATCAAGGTCCAGGGTCATGCTCAAACTATGGCACCAGTCAAGGACACTACATGCAGTAAACTTCAAACCCCTACCCAGATCTAGCCAATGGGCAGGACATTCTCCACAGTTGAGTGGAGAGTGGGGTCTGACTTTCATACAAACTCTGGTGCCCCATATTTGACCATGTCCCCTGGATGGGGAGGCCTGGTGGCACTCAGAGGAAGGATAGCAGGCTACCAAGAAGAGACTTGCTACCCTATGAGCATATACAGGGGGAAGAGGTCCCCTTCAGTCACAGTCAGAGGGGAAGAGAGTAAGGGGAAAATGGGAGGGAGAGAAGAATGGGAGGATACAAGAGATGGGATAACAATTGAGACGTAATATGAATAAATTAATAAAATATATTTTAAAAAACAAAAACATAGTGATAAAATAACTTCTAATGATATTCTCCTATACTCATAGATCAGTGTCTTGCTCAGCCATCATCAGAGAAGCTTCCTCCTGCAGCATATGGGAACAAATACAGAGACACCCCACCCCCAGCCAGATATTATTCAGAGAGTGAAAGACCTTGGAACACTCTGCCCTAAATTGGATGTCTTCATCAAATCCCTCCCCTCAGGACTCTCTAGAAAACAAGGCCCTCTAAATCAACATGAAGAAAACATATATGAACTCACAGAGACTGAGGCAACATGTGTAGGGCCTGCATGGGGCTGCACTAGGCCATCTGTGCACATGCTTTGGCTTCTAGTTTAGTGTTTTCATGGGATTCCAGAATGTGAGAGTGAGTGGGTTTCTGGTTGTTATGCCTTCTCTTGGACTTTCTTCCTTCTGTTGGTTTGCATTGCTTAATTTCAATGGAAATTTTTGTTTTATCTTATATTTTGATTTGTGATATTCAGCATTAATTTTTAGGAAACCTATTCTTTTCTGATGAGACAGAAAGAGAGCAGATCCAAATGGGAGGGGAGGTGGGGTGGAAAGGTACTGGGAGGAGTAGAGTGAGGGGAAACTGTAATCAGGATCTATTATGTGAGAAAACAATGCTTTTCAATAAAAAGGGAAAGGAAAAAAGGTTTTCAGGTCCAGGAGTTGCAGGACTCTTCTGTCCTGACAATCCCAGTGTCAGTGCTGCACACATTGGCCTGGGTCATAGGGCCACAGAAAAATCATGCTGCTGCTGCCCTCCAGTGTCCACCTGGAAGACCAGACCTAATTTTCTCTGGAAGGCAGGATGCCAGTTTCTTGAGGGACAACAACCATGGGCTGAGCTGCAACACTAGAGCTTCCAGATGAGGCCTGAAGTGGTTGGCTCATTAGAGGTCAAGGGGTTTGTGTTGGGGCTCCATGTCCTTCGAGGAGGCAAGTTATAGTACTACTCCATGCTGGCTTCTTCTTCAGACTCTTGTTTGTGAATGACATCAGTTTAAGGAGTAAACAAATGTAGTCATGACCTCAAACAACTAGAAATGGCCCAGAATCATCAGTTCCTTACAAAACACCCATATCTTAAAGATGGGGGTCCTAAAGGCTTCTCCAAGTTGGAGTACCTAAAATTTACACAGTATTTCCAATGATGAATTGTGAAAGAGAAAAGAACTCTTATGGCATTAATATGAAAACTACATTTTTACCTACAGTTCCAAGAATGAATTAATTTTCTATGCTCTTCATAGTAAATGATACTGCAAAATTGTTGAGGTATGGTGAGGCAAGTAGCAAATCCTGCCTGTGAGGAAGGGTGGGAAATTAGAGAGGAAAGTTTTGCTGGCTTGTTTATATGTTATTGTTCTGGATGTTCTAAGGATTATAGAATTTGTCACGATTTTTTTAATTGTCATGACTTATTTTCTTTTTGTCCTTTAATTGTCAACTTTACACAGCCTAGAACTAGCTGTGATGGAAGCCTTTATAGAGAGTTGTCTTGATCAGACTGGCCTGTGGGCATGTCTGGGGGGAGGGTCTTGATTATTCTTTGATGTGGGAGGATCCAGTCCACTATAGGCAGCAGCATTCCCTAGGCAGGTTGTCCTGCATTGTATAAGAAACCAACCTGAGCATTAGCCTGCAAGCTAGACAGCAAACATTTTCTCATGTTTTTTTTTTTTTTTTGCTTAAATTCCAGCCCTAATGTCCCTCAATGATGAACTATGATCTGGAAATATATGCCAAATAAATTCTTCCCTAAGCTGCTTTTGGCATGAGTATTTCACCAAATCAACAGACTGAAACTAGAACACCCTCTAAATAAATATTCTTTTGGTACCTAGTTTTGAACTCATTATATATTACATAATACATAATAATAAAATATATTATATAATTTTGTGCTCCCATAAATCCAGATCAAGTTCCTTCCTCCTCTCTTGTTCTGGTTCCTGGCTGCACACGTGTGTCCAGTCAGTGTCATGTCAGTCCAGTCCAGGCACATGCCTGTAGCTATCCCTGGTGGCACCATCACCCTTCAGAAGGGTCTATTGTCCTAACTTTGCAAAGTAGCCTCATGTGTATAATGTCAGATCTAGTTAAACAATGGGTGCTTTGTAGCACTCAGTTATTTAAACTCTTCTGACCTTTGTTTTTTCATCTGTACTGTGGAGTGGCCCTTGGGCCTATTTTTATTGTGTGTCTGCGGAAACTGAGTGAGTTAATACATGGCAGGTGTTTGGAACTGGACCAAGCACAATGTGAGTATCAGGTATGCTGGCTGCTGTCTTATTTTACTCATTGCCTGCTGTTTACATGGACTTCACAGTATACAAAAGAACAAGCCCTGCCCCCTGACTCCCCTTTTCTTCAAGATGATGATATTGAGAACTGGGAGGAGGCAGGGAAGAGGTTTTAGGATTTGGAGGAAAGACAGCAAAATCTTCATCACATATGATGACAACAGACAAAGTAAAGAGGCATACATTTTAAAAATTGTGGTGAGAGCAGAGTACAGAATGATAAATACCCAGAAGAAATAGTTAAGGGCAGATTCCAAGATGGCGGCAAGCTTTGTGGGCCTTGTTTAGAAGCTAGAGTAATCGAGTCAGGGAATTGGACTGATTTCTTAACCAGGAACACCAAGTTCCTCACCCTACTACAGGAGTAGACCTCCACAGTTTGAAAGGAATAAATTATGGAAAAACAGTGCTCCCCTGAATATGGGAAGAGCATGGACTGCCTGGAGAGCAGACCAGCGTGGCAGCAGTGGCCACTGCTAAGGTAGGCTGATGGGAAGGCCTACAGGGAACCACCAGCAGAGGTGATTGGCATGGTGTCCGGTAAGAATTGCTATGGTAAGTGGCAATTGACAGGGGCTGTGAGTGGTGGTAGGTGAAAGCGAGTGGAGACCAGCAACCTGCCTCAGTGGCGGGCTGTAAACAGCAGGGAGAAATGGAAGGGCAGACTGCTCGACAGCTCAGAGCAGCAAAACAGCACCCTCCACATGCACTGCTGCACAGCCAATGAGCTGAGGAGAGGTCAAGGCGAAGCCAAATGGAGTCCACTGTGCACTGGGGGAGCAGCTCCATGGAGCAGAGCCAGCTGGCTGCCTGCGCCCTGCTCCCAGCATCGCAGCTCCAGAGCCCCGCAGCAACTCAAACACTGAGATTCACCCCTCTGTCAAGGACTGGGGATTCCTATGGCATTTGATCTGAGAGGAAGAGACCACAGAAACTACCTGGACCAAATTTGTGGGATACATTGAAAGCAGTGCTAAGAGGAAAATTCATAACACTAAGTGCCTTTAAAAAGAAATTGGAAGCATCCCACATAAACAACTTAACGACACATCTGGAAGACCCAGGAAAAAAAGAAGCAGAAACACCCAAGAGGAGTAGATGTCTGGAAATAATCAAACTCGGGGCTGAAATTAACAAATTAGAAACTAAGAAAACAGTCCAAAGAATCAACAAAGCCAAGAGCTGGTTCTTTGAGAAAATCGACAAGATAGACAAGCTGTTAGCCAAACTAACTAAAAGGCAGAGAGACAGTATCAAAATCAACAAAATCAGAAATGAAAAGGGAGACACAGCAACAGACACTGAAGAAATACAAAGAATCATAAGATCCTACTTCAAAGACATATATGCCACAAAATTTGAAAATCTAAGGTAAATGGACAATTTTCTTGATCAATTCCACTTGCCAAATTTGAGTGAAGAACAGATAAACAAACTAAATAGTCCCATTTCCCCTACACAAATAGAAGCAATCATTGATAGTCTCCCAACAAAAAAAAAAAAAAAAAAAAAAGCCCAGGGCCAGATGGTTTCAGTGCAGAATTCTACCAGACCTTCAAGGGTGCACTAATACCGATACTCTTCAAGCAACTCCAAAAGATAGTAATGGATGGAACATTACCAAATTCATTCTATAAAGCCATAGTCATATTGATACCTAAACCTCACAAAGACCCAACAAAGAAAGAGAATTTCAGACCAATTTTTCTTATGAACATTGATGCAAAAATACTGAATAAAATACTTGCAAAATGAATACAAGGACACATCAAAGATATCATTCACTATGACCAGGTAGGCTTCATTCTAGGCATGCAGGGATGGTTTAATATACAGAAAACCATCAACATAATACACCATATAAACAAACTGGAAATTAAAAACCACGTGATCATCTCCTTAGATGCAGAGAAAGCATTTGATCAAAATCCAACACCCTTTCATGTTTAAAGTATTGGAGAGATTGGGTTTACAAGGCACTTTCATCAACATAATAAAGGCTATATACAGCAAGCCAATAGCCAAAATCAAATTAAATGGTGAGATACTCAAGGAAATTCCTCTACAATCGGGAACAAACAAGACTACCCACTCTCACCATATGTCTTCAATATAGTCCTCGAAGTTCTAGCCAGAGCAATAAGACAACAAAAGGAGATCAAGGGTATCCAAATGGGAAAGGAGGAAGTCAAATTATCCCTATTTGAGGATGATATGATAGTGTACATAAGGGACCCACAAAATTCCACCAGAGAACTCCTACAGCTGATAAACACCTTCAACAATTTGGCTGGATACAAAATTAACTCAAAAAAGTCTGTAGCCTTCCTATACACAAATGACAAGCTTGCAGAGGAAGAAATTAGGAAAACCACACCCTTCACATTAGCGACAAGCAATATAAAATATTTAGGAGTTACTCTAACTAAGCAAGTGAAGGACTTGTTTGAAAAAAATTTCAAAACTCTGAGAAAGAGATTGAAGATGACATGAGAAGATGGAATGATCTTCCTTGCTCACGGATCGGGAGAATTAACATAGTAAAAATGGCCATATTACCAAAAGCAATCTACAGATTCAATGCAATCCCTATCAAAATCCTACACAATTTTTTATTTTTTTTAAAGATTTATTTATTATTATGTCTACAGTGTTCTGCCTGCATGTACAGCTGCAGGCCAGAAGAGGGCATCAAATCTCATTATAGATGGTTGTGAGCCACCATGTGGTTGCTGGGAATTGAACTCAGGACCTCTGAAAGAGCAGTCAGTGCTCTTAACCTCTGAGCCATCTCTCCAGCCCCCCACAATTTTTTAAAGACATTGAAAGTTAAATTCTGAACTTCATATGAAAAAACAAAAAAACCCAGAATAGCTAAAACAACCTTGTACAATAAAAGATCATCTAGAGGAATCTCCATACCTGATCTCAAGCTGTACTATAAAGCAACAGTAATTAAAAGAGCATGGTACTGGCACAGCAACAGGCTGGTGGATCAGTGGAATTGAATTGAAGACCCAGATATGAATCCACACACATATGGTCACTTGATTTTTGACAAAGAAGCCAAATCCATTCAATGGAAAAAGGATAGCATCTTCAAGAAATGGTGCTGGTCTAACTGGATGCCTATGTGCAAAAAAATGCAACTGGACCCATATTTGTCACCTTGCACAAAACTTAAATCCAAGTGGATCAAAGACCTCAACATAAAACCAGAGACACTAAGTCAGTTAGAAGAAAAAGTGGGGAAGAGCCTAGATAATTTCAAAGCCACTGAGACTGTGGGCATGTTGAGAAAAAACTGCCAGCAGTGTAAACTTATTTGGGCATCTCTCACAGTGAGAAAATTGTCACCATTAATTGACCACTGAGAAACACATCAGTGATGAAGTGTAATTTTACACTATGGAATACTACTCAGCTATTAAAAACAAGGAATTCCCGAAATTTGTGGACAAATGGATTGAACTAGAAATGATCATAATGAGTGAGTTAACTAAGAAGCAGAAAGACTCAAATGGTATATACTCACTTATATCTACATACTAGCCCAAGGGGCATATCCCATGAAAGTCTTCACTAACCAGGAAACTGAGACAGAGGGGAGGACATCCTATTGGATTCTAGATGAGAGAAGCATGGGAGAATGGCAAAGTTGAAGGATCCAGAGGATCCTAGAAACCTACAAGAAGAATACTATGATAGGCAAATTTGGGCCCAGGGGTCCCGCTCAAAGTATGGCACCAGCCAAGGACAATACAGGCCGAAAACTTCAAACCCCTACCCAGATCTAGCCAATGGACAGGACATTCTCCACAGTTGAGTGGAGAGTGGGGTCTGACCTTCACACGTACTCTGGTACCTCATATTTGACCACATCCCCTGAATGGGGATACCTGGGGCACTCAGAGGAAGGATAGCAAGCTACCAAGAAGAGACTTGATACCTTATGAGCATATACAGGGGGAGGAAGTCCCCCTCAGTCACAGTCATACGGGAGGGGAGTAAGGGGAAAATGGGAGGGAGGGAGGAGTGGGAGGATACAAGGGATGGGATAACAATTTAGATGTAATATGAATAAATTAATAAAATAAAATTTAAAAAAAGAAAATTACACTTCAACACTGATGTGTTTCTCAGTGGTCAATTAATGGTGACAATTTTCTCACTGTGAGAGACCCCCAAATAAGCTTACACTGCTTGCAGTTTTTTCACACCATGCCCAGAGTCTCAGTGGCTTTGAAATTATCTAGGTTCTAACTGAGCTATTCTAAGTTTACTATCAAAGACAAAGATGCTTGGAGGAGGCAGATGGTGGGCTAAATGAAAAATTGTTGTGTAGTTTCAATTGTCACCTTGACACAACCTAGAATTGTCTGAGTAGAAAATTATAATGAGGAATTATATATATTTATTTGGCCTATGGGCATCTTTATGAGGGGTCATCTTGATGTTGTTAATTGAAGTGAGAAGATTCAGCCCACTATGGGTGCCACCATTCCCTGTGCAGTTCAAGAACTCTGTGAGAGCAGAAAGGATGACCAAAAACAAGAGTGCATGTATCAATTTGTTCTTCTTTGCTACTGGACTGTGGATATAATTCTTTCAAGCCCCTACTGCTATGACTTCCCCATGGTGACAGACTGTAACCTGAAACTATAAGCTACAATCATCCCTTTCTCCACTAAGTTGCTTGGTCAAGATATTTTAATCACCACAACTGAAAGAAAACTAATACACACATTGTCTTATGTAGACTTTTTTACTAAGTGAACCAGAATGTGGGGCCAGATTGCTGACAATATTTACAAAAGCAAACTGGAAAGGTATGAGCTGTACTTTGTGATCTCAAATACTGGAGTGCTGTTAATAACCCTGAAAAACAATGGAAAGATTGGCTCTATGGGGCTGTGAAGAAAGTCTGGATCTTGCGGTGGAAATCTGTGGCCTTCTGTAACAGTTTTGTGTATTCAAGAAGTGTGTGTGTGTGTGTGTGTGTGTGTGTGTGTGTGTGTGTGTGTGTG
>OU015746.1:124137873-124189787 GCA_907169655.1 Acomys percivali
GTGTGTGTGTGTGTGTGTGTGTGTGTGTGTGTGTGTGTGTGTGTGTGTGTGTTATTAAACATAGAAGAAGCAGGAAGGAGGACAGTAACCAACTGCCTCTGTGGCTGGGTCCAGGTCCGCCCCACAGTTGAGAGGAGGACTTGATCTGAGAGATTAAGACCTTGACCTACACTTCTCTATTGGTTCCAAGAAAGTTTAAAACATGGAAGCATGTGTATGACAGAAATCAATACCTTTTTATTTTTTCTTTGTTATCTATTTATTTTTCTGAGACAGGGTCTCACTAGCTTTGGTTTACCTGGAGCTCACTAAGTAGAACCAATCAGGCCTTGAACTCCCAGAGATCTGCCTGCCTCAAGGATGCTGGGATTAAGGCTTGAGCTACCACACCCAGCCCCATATTTTTCATTAAGGAAAAAAATTCCAAGTTACATTAATATACCTTTAAGTTCTAAAGAAGTCAGTCAGGACACTTTGTCTGTACTAAAATAGCAAACTTAGTCTCATGGGTATGTATACTTGACATACATTAATAAGAGAATCTAGGATGGCATAGGCCATGGAAAGTGGGTTGAATCCGCCAGATTCAACTTCAGCTACTGCCTCATTGGTTCACAAATCGTCCATGGTCTTGGGGTTTGGGGGAGCTGGCTCTAAGAAAGAGTTCCAAATCACGAATATAAGGTAAGGACTAGGGCCATCTCAAACCAAGAACTCTCATCATAGGTTGTTCCATAGAACACAAACCCCAAGCACCAGGTACTTTGAAAGCAGGACTGAAAGAAACGAATGTTACCCTATGATAGGATTCCATTTACACAAAGCTGTAGTCAACACAGTTCAGATGCACTGTGAGGCACAGGGCACTTACCTACTAGAGTACAATGACTGTTTTGGCTACTATGGGGCTACCTAAGGTATAACGTATAATACAGGGAGGAGTTTTGTCATTATTGGACTAGGCCATGGTAAGCAACAAAAAGCCTGGCACTATGTGGTCCTGGGGAATGCTGCATCATGGAGCTACTGAAGAGGCAAGGCTTTCCTGTGCAAGAGCAGGGTGGGGGGTAGAATATGGGGAGGTGGGGCTGGGGGAGGAGACCCTTCACTTTCTCATCAGCCTGTAAAGCCAGAGTGAGGGTTTAGTGGTAATCCTTTCATTTCCACTGTTTGGTCTGGAATTCAATAACTTGGGTGGTCCTGAGACTATTTTGCTAAAATATTTTGTTTATGCTTGCATCACTAATAGATTTTGGAAGTTTCTTGTTTTCTTTCTCCCTCTCCCCCCCCCTCCTTTCTTATTTTTGGTTAGGAAAGAATAGGGCATTCACAGAAAGACAGATAGAAGGTATTCATGCGGCTCTTTTTTTTTTTTTAAGAATAAATGCCTACCTCTATAAATTGTCTAGATTTATAAATTGTGTGATTCTGTTTTTACAAAATCAATTTCAAAATTCCTTATGCCATGTAGGTATCTGACACTGTTGTCTTCCAAGGCCAACTTAGAGCCTTGGTCTATAAGAACTTGCTAAGACTACATAACATCTGTAAAGGACTCTCACACCAACACCCTCCCTGCTACATACTTGGCGATAACACTTCAATCCAGAAAAGGCCAAGAAATCTTCTCACGGTCAGGACAGGACAGGCAGGGAGCTAAGAGTGGGTCTTAGGTTTTGTAAGTTAGCCCTATGCTGTCCTTCACGTTTTTGATAAAATCTCCAAAGCTTCATTGTACAAATTACCCACAGTTGCTGTCTCCTGTTGGGTTCCAGAGGCTATGGCAGTACTATCTTCTACTGAGAACCAATGACATCTGTGCTTAAATGGAAACTGAGTGGCTGGGTGATGGGAAGGGTGGAAGTGGGACTAGATATGCTGACTGTCTCCCAGAACATGGGTGTTGTGGAGGAATAGAAAATGCCTCGCATCAGCTCAGGCATTTGAACATTTGATCCCCAGTTAGTCATGCTGTCCTTAGAAAAGAGAATCATCCTGGAGGAACTGTGTCACTAGTGAACTTAGAAGCTGTTTTAGACCACCCCACTTGCTGTTCACTGTCTCCTCCCTGAGTGTGGAGGTAATGTGAAAAGCCAGCATCTGTTCCTTCTGCCATGCCTTTTCTGCCTATGGCTGCATCTTCCTGGCCGTGATGGACCCTACCCCTGGAACTGTAAGCCAAAACAAGCCCTTTCTCCCTTAAGCTATTTTTGTCAGATATTTTATCATAGCACAGGGAGAGAAACAGACACAACACAGAACTGTCTGTCTGCTTCTGCTATTGGATGTGTTCACACATGTGTTTTCCTTCTTTCCTCCCTGCCCTCATCATCTGTCTTGTTTACAGGCCTGCCCTTCATCTGTGCTGAGTGTGGGAGTTTCTCCAAGCTTGGCTTTGCCTTCTTTCCTATAACTTTCTGGAAACAGCCTCCTCCAAACACCACCAGCCCCCAAATCATTACCTCCAGACCATCTCTGATGCTTCACTCTTCCTGGGCACTTCTCATTCAGAGGGATAGCAGCTTCTAGCCTGCTCCTGGATCTACTCACGCCCCCCCCCTCTCTCTCTCTCTCTCTCTCTCTCTCTCTCTCTCTCTCTCTCTCTCTCTCTCTCTCTCTCTCTCTCACTTTACCCCAGTATCTCTCAATACACTCATCTGACTATAGTGAGAATCACAAGAAAAAAACACTTGCTTCTCTGGGCTGCATTTGCTCTGCATACTCTTGCATCCCTGAAACAAGCCATGTTCCCAGGCCTGTGCATCCACACAAGCTATCTCAGAGTCTTCTTTCCTGGTCTTTTTGTGCCTTTTTCTGCCCAGTACACAAGTGTACACAAGCTCGTTACCATCCACTTATCCTCCATAGCTTGTCTCAAATATCCTCCCCTCAAGCCCATTTGCTGTCCCTGGGCTAGGCTCTCACATAGGATCATATTCTGTATATATATAGCTCGAGTTTAGAATCATAGGCAAGCTACCACATCCACACGGCTACCTGATTCACAGAATGAACCACCCACAGGTCAAAACATTTTTGAATTTTCCAGATATACTGAACATGTGTGGCTTTTTATCTTTTCATTATTACTTACAGTACAAATGCTTATATAAATCATTAGGTGTGAACAGTAGCCTGGGGATGATTGAAAGTACACAGTATAGTCTATGCCAGCTACATGCAAATGTGCATCTATAGATTGTGAACTCTTTAGGAAGTCATGAAACATCAATCCCCTATGTTTCCATGGGCACCTGTGTGCACTATCTTTTGGTTAGTGGACTTAATAAGTTACCTGTTTTTTGCCAGGCATTGTTCTGCACACTTGAGAATTACTCAACCAGTAGAAAAGTAAATTTAAGGATGTTTTTTACCTCATTGTTTGGATTTATTTATTTTTGTTTTATGTGTATGTTTTGCCTGCACTTGTGAATATGCACCATGTGCATGCTTGGTAGGAGAGGGTGTCAGATACCCTGGAATACAGTGGCTGTAAGCCACTGTGTAGTGAGTGCCAGGTCCTCTAGAAAAGCAGCCAGTGTTCTTAACCACTGAGCAATCTCTCCAGAATGAATTGTAAGTAGTCTAGAAACAGAATAAAAAATTAAATTATATATAGTAATTATATCCGATTAATTACTGTAAGTTAATTTTCATGTGTTCCATTTCAAGTTCATCCACACACTGGGCTCTATGCTTAATGTGAGCTAGGACTATGTCTGTCAGCCCTCAGCTCCAGGATCTATCAGGGACTCAACACCTGGGAAATTAATGAACATTCAAACCTGTAAGCCAGCAAATGAATGAATGATTTTAATACTTGGACCAGTTTACATGGAACTGTGGCACTTTTTTTCTTTTATATTTTTATTAATTTATTCAGATTACAACTCAATTGTTCTCCCATCACTTGTATCCTCACATTCCTCCTACCCTCCCATCCTCACCCTATTACCATCCCTTAGGTCCATGTCCAAGGAGGATCTTCTCCCCCACTTTCTGGTCACAGGCTAACAAGTCTCATCTTGGGAGTCTTCCTATTATTTCTTTTTAAAAATATTTTATTAATTTAGTCATATTACATCTCAATTGTTAGCCCAACCCTTGTATCCTCCCATTCCTCCCTCCCTCTCGCTTTCCCCCTATTCCCCTCCCCTATGTCCATGACTGAGGGGGACCTCCTCCTCCTGTATATGCTCATAGGGTATCAAGTCTCTTCTTGGTAGCCTGCTATCCTTCCTCTGAGTGCCACCAGGCCTCCCCATCAAGGGGACATGGTCAAAAATGGGGCACCAGAGTTCGTGTGAAAGTCAGTCCCCACTCTCCACTCAACTGTGGAGAATGTCCTGCCCATCGGCTATATCTGGTAGGAGTTCGAAGTTTACTTCTCATATTGTCCTTGGCTGGTGTCTTAGTTTGAGCAGGACCCCTGGGCCCAGATCCACCCATCATAATGTTCTTCTTGTAGGTTTCTAGGACCATCTGGATCCTTCTATTTTCCCCATTTTCCCGTGCTTCTCTCACCTAAAGTCCCAATACAATGTCCTCCCCTCTGACCCACTTTCCTGGTAAGTGAAGATTTTCATGGGACATGCCCCTTAGGCTAGTGTCTAGATATAAGTGAGTACATACCATTTGAGTCTTTCTGCTTCTGGGTGAACTCACTCATTATGATCATTTCTAGTTCAATCCATTTGTCCACAAATTTCGGGAATTCCTTGTTTTTAATAGCTGAGTAGTATAGTGCCACCAGGGCTCCCCTGGAGCACCAGAACTCATGTCAGAGTTAGTCCCCACTCTCCATATAACTGTGGAGGGAATTGTGGCACTTTCAATACACCCAGTATGTATCAGCACAGACAGTGTATGTGTGATCCACGAAGTTACTGTTCCCCCTCTCCATTAACCTTATATGTCAGTAGCTCTTCCTTCTATCCTGGATAAAAGGAGATCTGAAGAAGCGCTTGAACAATGCTGCCATCTTTTGACCAAAGGCAGCACCACAGCTGAACTAGCAAGTTCTCATCACTGCCTCTGAGTATCTATGAAAATCTTGCCACTGAGATTGATCTTTGCCTAGAAACCCAAGAACATGCTGCCAGCTAGGAGGAAAAACAATGTCCACACTAATGTCTGTCTCTGCTGTGTCTACTTCTTGGCCCCCTGGACCATAGTCCTTGCCCTCTGCCTCTGCATCCCAGCACCATGGTCCAAAGCCTTCAATGTGTGAACAACTGTTTTCTATCAGAATTGTTGGGGTACAGTTACTCAGTGGATACTGGATGCCATTACAACTCCCTTCTCCAAAAAGCATGGGTGCTAAAGACTAGTCCTGCTCAGTTGGCAGTTTAGGGAATCCATGCTACACTCAGTGCAAGATGTGAACCCCTGCACTCCCCCTACTCACACCCTCCCCTCTTTCTCTTGTCCAGCTTCCTCCTGTGCCTCCTTTCTTATTCACAGCCCCATTCTCTTCCTTCTTTCCTCCTTCTCTCCCCTTCCCTGGAAAGTCTATCTAAAATACTTGGATCAATAACAATTATAAATATCTGGTTACAAAAAAATCATAATCGAAACTTAAGATCTCAATAGATGTATGTGGGTTGTAGTGAAGGCTCTTCTAAAATAAAAGAATAAAACATTAGGAGAAATACTTTATATATAGCCTATGTGACCCTGTAAGGAAAATTATGGCAGGTTCTCTGAGGGCTAGAAAAGTTCTTAAAAACATTGATTTGGGGTGAGATGGCTGAGTGGGTAAAGACACTGTTGCCAAGTGGGAAGACCCAGATTAGATCTTGGAACCTACATGGTAGGAGTTGAGAACTGATTTCCTGCAAGTTGTCCTCTGATCTCTATACACACGGCATGTGTGTACATGTGCATTCGTTACCATAAGGACACAGAGATGCACACACATAATAAATGTTGGAAATGCTTATTTTTAAATAAATATTTGAAAATTATATTCCTTTAGAAAATTTGCAAATTTGAAAATCTGGCTGTGATGCCAGGGAGCCTTTGTATAGTTCAGATTGCAAGAGTGTAGCATCTCAGCATCCCAGCATCATCCCACCATCCCAGCATCCCAGTATCCTAGTATCCCATCATCATCCCAGCATCCCAGCATCATCCTGGCATCCCCCAAAAAATCTTCCAACAAAGCCAGAGAGATGAGACACCTTGAAATGGTCTCATAAGAATAGTCCAGGTCTGGGAGATTGCATGGGCAGGTGAGTGACATACAGACCCATTAAAACATAATTAATCCTCGGCTTCTTCTGGGGAAGTTTCTAGCAGAATCTTGATTCAGAGAAGTGAAAGTATTAAATAAGAAAACAAAACTGTAGGGCTAAGAGGTTTCTCATTCTTTGGGGATTAACCCTCTGGTCAAGACAGGAAACCCATGGTAGCCAGATGACCATCTTTCCCTTTGTGTAGGCCTTGTGTGTTGACAAGGATCTCCTCACTTGAAGGAGGATTTTTGGTTACCCAAGTTCTCACTTCTCTTTACTATTCACTACAGTTCCTGACACAGATTGAATGATTCTAACTCTCCAGATTTAAAGTTCACCTTTGAACTCCTGCTTCTGAATAGTCATGTCAAAAAAAAAAGGAAAAAAAATAATGCTTTAAGTAGCAAACTTCCATTTACAATGGAGAAAACTAAACAAAGCAGCAATTTGTCTGATTTTATATCCAGAAGCTACACCAATGTACTTCCCTGGCCTGCATGGAAGCTTTCAGAGAACCTGGCCTTTGCACCCTCATGTGGGTCGCCTAGCTCACCAGAGATGGGCAACTTTGGGCAAAGGTTTCAGTCCCAGCCAAACAGTGTTGAAAGCACTGAGCAGTACAGCCTCTATATGACTCCTGCCCCTTTCATGAAGTAAGATACCTGCCAGCAATTTCCTGTTCTGACAGACTGGAGACAAATGCCCTAAACAGAGGAGGAATGGAAACCTGGCTGGCTTAGGCTGGTCATTTGGGAAGACTAATGCTGAGTGTGAAGTACTTGTCTGACATCCATCACCTGGCTATTTCAAATTGTCATGGGAGTCTGTGGAGAAGACACTGAGCCATTCTTTCCTCTCAAGCCTAGCTTTCCAGAAGTAGCCTTAGAACAGGAGGCCTTTTTCTCTGGAGAGCAAGCTCTAAGCCCTCATGGTGACTTGGGTGAGAGAGACATGAAACCACTGATGAAGACGTGTATGTCTCAGATGGAGAGGAATGATTCTTGGACAGGAGTGCCAGGGGAACTGCTCATGTCCCTTTATTCTGAATGGACACCGGTCATACAAGTTTCACTTGCTGACGAAATCAAACTCCCTGAAGTCCACTGAAGGAGAAGCTGCTGAAGTCTAGGTCCCACAGCTGGAGATGCTGATGTAATTTCTTGGGTTTGGCTTCTAATGCACGATTGTTAAACCTTCTTGGATGATTTTTACTATGCATCCAAGATGAAGAACCCACTGTGTCCCCACAAGGAGCCATTAATGGATTGAGGAATGTGACTTATTGATGCAAAATATTAAAATATGTTGAAGAGCTATGGATGATCTATTGAATTTTTCTATCAGATGCTTGAACCACTTGGAACAACTTTATTTACATTTTACAAATTGTTCACTTTTTATTGAATTACTGAGCTCTTTTTGTTGTTTTGTTTTTTGTTTGTATGTTTTTCACAACATGGTTTCTCTATGCAATAGCCCTGGATGTCCTGGAATTCTCTTTGTAGGCTAAGCTAGCCTGAAACTCATAGAGATCCACCTGCCTCTGCCTCCCAAGTGCTGGGATTAAAGGCGTGCACCACTAGGCATGGACATCATTGAGCTCTTGTCTATATTAGAAACCCATACAGAGATAGATGGTGGCCACTTGTTAATTATAGACAATTATTAGCCAGTAGGAAAAATAACAAATCTATGTATTTATCAGGTATCTTTGCAAACAATATTTCCTCGTGGGGCAGCCCTATAATGGATGAATCCCAGAAATCTATGAGAGTGACCCTAGCTAAGACTCCTAGCAATGAGAGATACAGCTCCTGGATGGTCACCTCATGTAACCAAGCAAGAATTCCAATGGAGAGACTGTGACATCAACCCAGCCACATAACCTTTGACCTAAAATTTGTCCTGCCTAGAGGATGTGCTGAGGCAAAAGAGAGGTAGAAATTATGAGAATGAACAACCAATGACTAGTCCAGCTTGAGACCCATGCCACAAGAGGAAGCCCAGACACTGCCAGGAGGATCAAGACCCAGAGGCTGGATAGCCTAGACACCTAAGATGTTTGGCAAATAATAATAATTATTGATAATAATAGTTCAATGAATCAATTCCTAATGATATTCTGCTATACTCATAGACTGGTGTCTAACCCAGTTGTTATCAGAGGAGGCTTCATCCAAAAACTGATGGAAACAGAGAGACCCACTACTGAAGAGGGGGAAGAAGGATTGCATAAGCAAGAGCAGAAGCAAGAAGGACAGCACAAGAAAATCCACAGAATCAACTAACCTGAGCTAATAGGGACCCACAGAGACTGAACTGGCCACCAGGGAGTGTGCATGAGTCTGACATAACACCCTCTGCGTATATGTCATAGCTGTGTACCTTGGTCTTCTTGTAGGATTCCTAACAGTGGGAGTAGGAGCTGTTTCTGACTCTTCTGCCTGCTGTGAGGACCCTTTTCCTCCTACTGGGTTGACTCATCCAGCCTTAATACAAGTGGGGTGCCTAGTTTTACTACAATTTGATATGCCATGCTTGGTTGATATCCGTGGGAGGCCTGGCCTTTCTTGAAGAGAAGTAGGAGGAGTGGATGGAGGTACAGAAGGGAAAGAAGGGCGAAGGACTAGGTGGAGAAGTGTGAGGGGAAATTGTGGTCAGGATGTAAAAAAATATATGAAAAAATTGTTAAATAACAAAAAAAACCTGAAGAGATGCCTCAGTAGTTAAGAGCACTGGCTGCCCTTCCAAGGACCTAGATTTGATTTCAGCCCCAACTGGCAGCTTACAACCATCTGTAACTCCAATTCCATGGGTTCTAATCTAATACCTTCTTCTGACTTCTGTGACACCAAGCGTTTATGTGATACACATATATACATTCAGGAAAATCACTCATATACATAAAATAAAAATAAATAAAACAAAAGAAAATACTTAAGAAAATCAGGTGTGAACATTTGGTGTTTCATTATTTTTTCTATGACTTTTCTCACTTTGTAGCAAGTTCACATTGTTGAATTTTCTCATGTTCATCACTGAGTACACCTGATTGGATAGATAGCTTAGATGAGAATGGCCACCATAAGCTTATATGTTTAAATACTTGGTCCTCGGTTGGTGGAACTGTTTGGGAAGGATTTGGAGTTGTGGCCTTGTTGGAGGAAGTGTTTCAATGGAGTTGGGAGTTAAGGTTTCCAAAGCCCATGCAACTCCTAGTTAGTTCTCTCTGTGTGCTACTCTTCCTTAAATACAAGCCACTGGGCAAAATGTCCTCATTTCTACCACAGAAAGAATTCTGCCTAAAAAAGGGCAAGCTTGGATGCAGGCAGAGTGCACAGCTGAACTCTGTCAAGACAGGTAAGCAAGTCCTCAATAGTTCCTGCCTCACAAATATATCTGTCAGATATATTGGGCCCAAAGGCTGAAGAAGATGCTCCAACATTATAGAGAGTTTTGGGTGACTATTCAGGTAGCAAACTGTGTCTCTGCCATCTTCTCATTTGGAAAGTTATTATCCTGCACTCCAGCATACTCAGGTAGTCAAGTTTATTCCCTCTCAAGTCTCTGATGGAGTCAAAGACCAGGTAACTTAGTTTTACAATGAAGCTTAGTTGTTTGGGGTTTAAGATGTTTTTTGGTCTAGATAGATGTTTTAAGTTGATAACAACAAGATGTGATGGAGATTGATTTACCTTCAGAATTTTAGATGCACCAAGATAAGAAAGATATTTTCTTCAAGGCTGTCAAATACAAATAGCTAAAACACTAAGAATGTAACATTTACATAATTCCTGATTCTGTCATGGTTCTTCTTGCTATAGGTAGTTTATTATATATGTGTGTAATAATATAAATGTATATGTAAAAATATGAAAAAATAAGATTAAAAATAAACTAGCTTTTAAAGATATAAGATATTAGCCCTCCAGCTCCATGTCTGTCTGCTTCCATGCTCCAGAATACAATGGTCATAGGCTCTAATGCTCTAGAACTGTAAGCCCCAGTAAACTTTCTACAAGTTGCTTTGTTCATGGTATCTCTTTATAGCAATAATAAAGTAACTTAGACACTAGCAGAGAATCTTAGGATAGAAAGAAACAAGTTCACTTACAGTTGCAGAAATAGAATTCTAAAAAGACTATTGTCTTTGTCCACTTGAGTTACTATAATAAAATAACTTAACCTGGGAATATATAAAGACTAGAAATTCATTACTCACAGTTCTGAGGACAAAGACATCTGCTATTGAGGTTTCAGAAAGTCCAGCTTTTTCTGAAGACCCGAGCTTTACTTTCAAGGTGGTGCTTGGTTGCTGTGTCTTCACATAGTGGAAAGGACTGATGGGAAAACATTCACTCTCTCAACCCCTTCACAAGGGTGATGATCCTACCCATGAGGGTATCACCACATGGCTGAATCATCACTCAAATCCATCACCATTTTAGAAAATTATATTTTGTTAATTCTTTAAGATTTTTATACAGCTTAATTTGATAATATTCACCCACCCCCTCCTCTCCTCTTCACTCTGAACCTACGCCCATTTTGTCTAACAGTAGAGGTTCTGTTCCTCTGGCTCTTGAACTCTTTCAATTTCTTCTTCTGAGGTGCTTCCTGAGTTTAGGTCTAGGGCTTGTGCTGTAGATGTAATCTTTAGGGCTGTCCACCCCACAGAGTTGTTCTCTGTGTTCTGACCAGTGAGTTTCTGTAACAGTCTCTGTCTGCTGCAAAGAGAAGCTTCTTTGATGAGGAGTGAGACACACTATCTGTAGATATAAGGATACTTATTTAGATTGCAGTTCAAAAGTGGCAGTAGTGGTTTCTTTTCGAGGTTCTATGGCCTCACCAGCTGTAGGTAGCTGGCTGGGTTTACACTACCAGTATGATTTCTCTCATATTGAGCCTTATGTCTAAATAGCTATTGGTTAACTCCAGAGTATAAGCATCACTACTGTGCCTTCAAAAAATGCCTTGTCACAGTGGTGCACACCTCTAATCCCAGCACTCAGAGAGGCAAAGGCAGGAAGATCTCTGTGAGTTTGAGTCCAGCCTGGTCTACCAAGTGAGTCTAGGACAGCCAAGGCTACACAAAGAAACAAAAAAAAAAACAACATATATGTGTGTGTGTGTGTGTGTGTGTGTGTGTGTGTGTGTATTCATTCTGATCATTGTTGAATAAGACTATTGATTGCTGAAGTCATCATATTTTTAAGCCATTACTTTGAGGAGTATATTCTAGTATAATTTGGGGGGAAGGGGAGCTACCAACATTCAGAACTGACCAGTTATCATGACCAGATTCCTTTTTAATTACTGTCATAAATATAAGTTTTAATAGCTCTGGGATAGTATAGTAAAGCTGTACTACATTCTGGTGGCCCACTATTTTAGGAATAGCAAAGGAATTATTGTCAAGGCAGTATCAAGTTCAATAACCACTTTCCATTCTTCTCCTGCTGGTTGAGCTTTCTTTACCATAATTATGGAACTCAGCCCAAGGCCCACTAAAAGGTGACAGCTAACATTTTCATGGCTGCACTGAGATAATGCACACAAAATGGTAACAGTTAATACATGCATGTTTGCTGGATCTTTAATTGTGAGATCCCCATTCTACTGCTTCCTGAGTAGCTACTATTGTAAATGTAGTATGCCTTTCAACACTGGTAAATGTGATAATGTGTAAGTCCAAAGATTCCCATTTAGCATAGCCAAGTGAAAACAGAGGAAAGGGTAGGTCCCACCCCTAGTCACCTGAATGAATGCTATGGGACACATATGTTCCTTCATTCATAATGGCTACCTTAATAAAAAATATTTAGACTCTAATGTAATAGCCACAAGACAACAGAGCTTTCTTTTGTCTTTAGACAAAAAGGGGCTCACTAAGATGGCCAAGATAACCTTGGATTCAATCCAGAGCTCAAGTTAACCTCAAACTTGGCAATCCTTCTGCCTCAGTCTGCAGAGTGGCTAGGATTGCTGTCACTGTGCCACTAGGCCTGTCAGACTTCTTAGTTGGTGATTCTTCTTTCCTAATGCATCTCCAAAGTCTCTGGGCTAATCTTACTTTAAGCTTCTGCAAGTACTTCTTTGCTGGCTGTGTATCCAGGATTCCCATTTGTGCTGCTTTAGTGCCCTCTATTGGCTCAGCTATTTTCACCAGCACAGTAACAGTAAATAAAGACAGACAGATCATTTGAGAAGTCCTTAAAAAAACAACACATTATTTTAAGTGAGTTGTTATGACCTCTGGAAAGGTCTTCACAACCGTTCCTTCCTAGTGTACAGATAGCTCTTCTTACTATAAACCACAGATGTTCATTTGGTCACTCCAATGCCATGACATCATTCTCGACCTGTAGTACTAATTGTATTTCTGCCTCCCTCATGCAAGAGTCTATATGGGCAAATGTCAATGGTCAATTTGGACTGATTCAAAAAATACTGCCCAAACATCATCTAGACAAACAAAAGTGATGGAACTATCTAGGGAAGAGATAAATTTAATCCCTCAGCTCACATCTCTTCACAAAAGGGAATTATAGTTGGACTAAAAATTCCCTTGTCTGTGATCATGACAGGGCAGTGGGAACCTGCTCCATTTGCAGGGTTTGAAGAGTTCTACATAGTCACTAGTCTGCATAGACACTACTGACACATATTGATGTACCTCTAACAGGCTCTGGGCTTAGGCAATAAACAGTAAGACTGCAGGGTGCACATAGCATGGCATGGCATACCCAAGCATGAACTTAGTTCTTGGTCTCACAAGGCTAACAGTATGTAATTTCACTTCCAAACTACAGAGCTACATCCAATCAGCCTGGGTCCCTCTGAGCCATTATCAGATCCTGATGTTAGCCACAGGACCTGTTTCAAAATCTTGCAATTTATGCTTTCCATAGATCTCTTTTCATAAAAATGCCTAAACTTCACTGGCTTCCTGGGTCCATTTTTAATAACCTAAGATGAGTTTATTTGGCTCTCCAGTGTCACCTGAGAGCCCTTGCCATGGCTGAGGTTTCCCCTGTCTCCTAGAGAAAGGTCTTCCCAATGCAGCAGTACCCTCAGGCTTTCCCATTTCATGGGGATGCTCTGCTGGCCCCCGTTTCCCTGTCCTTTTTCTTCTGCTTTGTCTTAGTACCATAGCAGATTAGATACAGTTTTACATGTACACATTGCTCATGTACATATAAATGTATATATAGCTGGAGCACATGTTGTGTCACTGTTAAATGTCTTACACCAGCAAGTGTGACATGACTGCATGGGATGCTCTTTGAGGTGCACTGCACGAGGAGCACTGCATGTCTTGCATAATTTCTATGAACCCTTTCTAAAGGGTTCATAGCCCCAGCTATAGTGTAACTGTGTATGACATTTAGCAATGACACAACATTTTCTCCAGCTATGGTCCTGGTTCCTGGACCCTCAGCGCTGCAAATGTGGTGGAGTGCAGGCTGTGCACTAGTAGCCTAGAGAGTGAAAACAAAGAAAGGTGGACTTTACAGGAAGACAGAAAGGCCTGTGCCCACATCTCTGCTGTCACTAAATGGCCTTGGACAAATCACTTGCCCTATTAGTTCCCTAAAATGGGGCCGGTAGCAGAACACAAAGTTGGCTGTAAACATGGAGTAGGAAGCTCTGAGATCTTCTTTGCACCCACATGTCTGGATAGGATGAAGAAATTCTTCTCTTTAAAAGAAGTTGCCCGAATCATCTTCATTGTCCTCTTCATGCTTTATGTGGATCCACATGATGTATGTGGATTCCAGATCTTTGCATTCTGGCTTCGCCAGAGGCCAATTGTAGGACCTTTGGTTCCTTAGAACTTTAGGGATTTGGGGGTCTGGGGACTGGAAAATGGAAATTTACATGTTCTTCACAAAAGGGCTCATAGAAATTATGCAAGAAATGTAGTGCTCCTCATGCAGCGTTCCTCGTGCATTGCTCCTTATGCATTGCTCTTCATGTAGTGCTCCTCATGCAACACTCCTCATGCAGCATTCCTCATGCAGAGCTCCTCATGCAGGGCTCCTCATCCAGTGCTCCCCATGCAGTGTTCCTCATGCATTGCTCTTCATGCAAGGCTCCTCATACAGCCCTCCTCCTGCAGCCCTCCTCGTGCAGTGCTCCTCATGCATTCCTCCTCATGCAGCGCTTCTCATGCAGTGCTCTTCATGTAGTGCTCCTCGTGCAGTGTTCCTCATGCAGCGCTCCTCATGCATTGCTCCTCATGTAGCGCTCATTACGCAGCACTTCTCATGAAATGCTCCTCATGTAATGCTCCTTATGCAGAGCTCCTCATACAGGCCTCCTCATGTAGTTCTTCTCATGTAGCCCTCCTCAAAGAGCATCCCATGCAGTCGTGTCTTACCTGCTAGTGTAGCTCTGCTCCCTGTGGCCTGAGGCTTCCCCAAGTTTGCTCATGAAAGAAAGGGGTTAAGCCATGGTTTTTTCTCCAAGGACTTTAACACTAGTGTCCTATGACACTTTGCAATATATGATGCCAGTCCCCACAAGACAGAATTGGAAGAGGAGCAATTTAAAGATGGGTCCAAAGCCCTGGCTTCGTAGACACTAACTTCTTGTTCCTGGCTGGCCTTCTCATGTTGTACCCTGGAGCCTATTCTTCCTAATTTCCTGTGGTGAGTTCCATGACTGCTTTTTCTCTCTCAGAACAAGAATATTTCTCTTTATTATATCACTGTCACTGTATAACATATTCTTTAAAAAGTTATTCTGTATTTTGTGTCCCATCCATGAAGGCCATGACCTGACCTGCTTCCCAAACCCACTTGCCATCCAGTCTCCCCCACCTTGGCCAATCTTCTCCATTTCCTCCCACTCAGTTACTCAATTATTTTTTTTTATTAAGGGCTAGAGAGATGGCTTCTATCTCCTACGCTTCCCAGCACCAACCTGGTGGCTCATAACCACCTGTATCCCTAGTTCCAGAAGATCTGATGTCCTCTTCTAGCCTCCTTGAGCACCAGGCACACACATGTTGTATGCATATATACATGCATACAGACACACACACACAGACACACACACACACATAAATATAAATAAGCCTTTTAAATCTTGGGCATTATTCTTGAGTCCTTCTTTCACCACATCTAAGCATTTAACAAATCTTATCATTCTGCCTCCAAAATTCAGCCACATGCATCAACTTTCTCCATTTCCACCAGTGCCGCTCTTAATCAACCTGCCACCATCTTCAGCAGAGAATTGCTATAGTAAATCAACCTCCCATCCTTTCTCTTATGGTAGCCAGACTGAACTTTCAAAGAATGTCCATCATTCTGTGTGTTTTCCTTGCCTGAATTTGTCCAAACCATTTTCCTTTGATTTTCTGAGGTTCCATATAAAAGCACCATTCCCTGCCTGTCCACCCTCACTGTAGAGCCCCAGCTGCTCTGAACTTCATGCTAATCATATACCCACAACTCATGTCTGTTGGGCATTCCTGCTCGGGCTCCTTCCTTTCCCTGCTATGTTAGTTTTCAGCTCTCAGGATCAATGTCACGGGCTCAGGGACACCAGTCCACACAGCACAACATGGAGTGTCATCTCCCTCCTCTACCACAGTGTTCTACATTGATAGCTGCTCTCTGAGATCTTTCTTATGTGATTTTCAGCCCATTCTACTGACATCAGGACCCTGCCTTATCTTCTTTGCTGGTTCCATTGCAGAATGTAGAACTACATATGGCATAGAATAAGCTGTTCAGTAAATAATTGTATGAACACAATCAAATCAACCCACGTTGGCATTGCAACACTATTATCATTTCACACCACTAGAGGGCAGTGAGTCACCTGATTAGAATGAAGAAATCAGTGTCCTTGCATACCTCCTAACTTGTCCATAATTGCTTTAATCATTAATGGCACAGTTATATTTAAGAAAAAATATTTTTCTCTCTCAAAAAAAAAAAAGAAAGGCCTCAGATTTTTAAAACAACCACCAGGCATAATTCCAGGCAACAGTTTATTCCAGAATAACAAACAGTGATATTTTAAGCAGGTTTTCTGTTTAATGCTGTTATTCAAATTTGCTTGTTTTTAAATTTTCATTATATAGAATGATATGTTTACTTTGGTGATGTGAATTGTCTAGGAACTCAGATGCAAGCCTATGCACACAGATTGAGAAAGGCTCTGGATGAATGAGTTCTGCAGATGAGGCAGAAGCTGCTTATCTGCATCTGGTAGACGTGTTCTGTGCCATAAAGCAATGCTTGCAGGACAGCTTCAAACGATGCTCACTTTGTTGTATGATGGGTGGATTTTGTGTCTATGACAAATGTTCTGTGGTGCCCCAAGGGCACAGGTCATTTCTATCTTTTCTGTCCCTCGTTCTTAGCAGAATGGCTCTTAGTGTTTGAATTTTTGTTTTGTGGTATGTCTTCAAGAATCATGTTCAAGGTCAAGAGGCAGGAGAAAACCTTTCTGTTAAAGACCGGTGGCCAACACGACCTTTAAGGGAATCTGGGAGAGTCGGGGTCTATTTAGCAGCAAGAGAATCATCCCAATAGGTAGGACAGCCATGATTTACTGCCAAGTGCAGGCTATGTGCTACCATAAGCGGAACCAGTTTCCCTTAGCATCAAAGGAAGGGCCTCTTACACACTCAACAGTATCTACCTCAACCCTTTGCTGTCACTCAGGTGTCCCTGAACATGTGATTTTCAGCTGGCTTAAAAAGGAAATAACACAAGCTCCAGAACTCTGCAGATGTGACCTCTGCTTCAGATGCTTCTAGCTTCCTTCATCTTCTGAGCCAACTTCTCCTATACATTCATGGGGGTTGGGGGGAGGTCCCAGTAGATTCCTGCTTATCCTTAAGCTTTGCCTAAAATGATCTTCACTGGGCCTTTCTTGGCCCTAGCTCAAAGCTTTAGGCATGTTGGGTCATCCTTGCTCTCACTGACAAGTCCACTCTGGCACCCAGCACATTGATCTGTAGCTATTTGTGTTTTGTCTTTGTTCACCACAAGAGTGAGCATGGAGCCTGGTACATAATGTGGCTTAATAGCTATGAACTAAACAGATGAGAATTGCAGAGCTGTGCTGTGCACTGTAGGTGGAGCTGGGTAAAACTCACAGAGACTTGCATCATTACCACAAAAGAGTGTAGCTTTCAGACGTCCTTGTTTTGTGATCAACTTTTTATATAGAGTGGACAATAAATCTTTATTAGATAGATAACTTGAAAATACGCTCTCCCATTGTCTCGGAGAAGTGCTTTTTGCATGAACCACAATGATCTATTCTCTCTTCTGTGGCTGGTACTTTCAGCATCCTATGGAAGGAACCACTGCTTAACCCAAGGCGACAGACAGCTACCCTTTTGTTTTCCCTTAAGACTGTCTAGTTATATAGCCTTTACATTTATGTCTTCAATCCATTTAAGAGCTAATTTCTCTACATTGGTATGAGGTAGAGGTATAGCTCCATTCTTAGGCATGTTTATGTCATGTTGAAAACATTCTTTCTGCATATAGTTGTCCTTGTGCATTTGTCAGAAACCAACTGGAGTCACACAAGTAAGAATATGAAGATTTGCTCATGGGCCCTATTCTCAGCCATATTTTGTTAGTCCTGACTAAGTCAGGGAAACAGACACAAGAGAAAATCACATGTACACACAGTGAGAGAAGAAAAGAGGGAGGGAGAGGGAGGGGAGGAGGAAGGGTCAGAGAGAGGAGGGAGAGAGAGAGAAAAAAAGTGTGTGTATAAACATATAAAAGTGACTGATTTGCACAATTGCAACAAGGTCAGCACTGTCAGGAAGACCAGACCACAACCCTGACACAGGTATAAAGCTTCAGTTTATAGAAATAATTTCTTCCTCAAGGGAGCTTTGATCCCCCTTCATGTGGTTCAAGCTCTAGATGGCCTACGATGCTCTTCTTTGCTTTAACTTAATTGATTATACACTTTAGTGACATCTACAAAATAAATTCATAACAACATTTAGATTAGCATCTGACTGAATAATAGAGTAAAGTTTCACCAAGCTGACTCATAAAACTGACCATCACAATCCGTAAGTCTTTGCTCATTCCAGTACCACAGTCTTCATTACTATAGCTTTGTAGTAAATTTGCAGTTGGGAAGTATACATTCTCTGTGTTCTTTTTTTTTTATTATTTTTATTTGTAGCGGGGGGAGGCACTTGCAGAGACCACAAGAGGACACTGCATCCCCTAGATCTGGAATTACAGGCCATTGTCAGCTACCCAGTGTGGACGCTGAGAAATCATTTTAGGTCCTCTGCAAGAGCACTTGAGTTCTTAACCCCTGAGCCATCTCTCCAGGCCACAGTCTTCTTTTTAAAGTGTTTGTTTTGGGGGGTTTGGGGTTTTTGTTTGTTTGTGTTTGTTTTGTTTTGTTTTGTTTTGGCTATTCTGGGTGTCTGTGTCTGTAAGCCAGATGTCTGTGAGGCAGAGTAGAAAAGAAGCAGGACATATTTATCTGATGTAAGCTTTGTGCAACATGGTGACTTCATAACTGAAAATCCAAAAAAACAAAGAAAATGGTGTTTTTAAAGGCAGCCATGCAATGGTGTGACCAGAGGGCCAAAAGACATGAACTAGGGAGAACTTAGCACAATCTACTTGGCAGGATGCTGTGTCTCTGTCTCTACCCATGGACCTGGGGTCCAGAGCAAGCCCCTCTCAAACAAGACCTATTTGAGGCAATACAGGAAAGAGGAGGTGATGTGTCTGCTACTTCTTCCTGTGGCTAAGACCCACCGGGGGCAACATGTCCTGAACCTTGTTGTCCCTCAAGACCACTCACTACATTTCCTACCTGCCTGTGTGAGAGGCTGAGACCAGATGGCATCATGAGAATAAGTGAATTGCTGTGACACCCAATAAGCTGTTTCAAGTGTCAAACACTGTAGCCAATAGTACTTTCCTCTCTGCTCATGAAAAAGTGGCAAGTTACACATGTGTGACTTAGTGTGGCTCTCCTAATAATATGGATGATAGTTCAGCCTTCTTGTGTGAGGAAATCCTGTTTGAGACTTTAAGAAGTCACCTGCCGTGGGGAGTGCCTTGTGATGAATGCGATGCCAAGAGATGAAGGGACGTGCTTGCTTTCTGTGGAAAGTTTGAGTGCCTGTGAGAACAAATGCCATTGACATGTGTCATTAATGTGATGACACATTAATTTTTTATTTTTTGTATAGTGTATACATGTGCACACATGTGAGTATGGTTACATGTACATGTGTACATATGGACGGGTGTCAGCATCTGTCACTTTCCACATTTTTTTGAGGCACAGTCTCTCAGTGAACTGAAACTTCCCAGTTGGCTAGACTGGCTGATTGATAGCTTCAGTCAATCATCTACCACCACCACCATCACCACCACCACCATCACCACCACCACCATCACCACCACCACCACCACCACCACCACCACTACCACCACTACCATCACCAACAACAACAACAACAACACCCTTGGTAGGGTGGCAGATGCACACTACCATGCCCTGTTTCTTATGTGGATCCTGGGAAAATGAACATGGATCCTTATGCTTGCTCAGCAAGCACTTTACCAATGGATGATAACATTTTAAGAAATTCAAGTTGCAGATATCAGCACCTCCACTGTCACATGGTTGTTGTCTCTGTTTCATTAGGACAAGAGGGTGATTGTTTGCAGGGATGTGCTTCAGCCTCTTCCTTCCTGCTTGGCCTTGTTTTCTGGGACATCTGCTCAGTAGTCCACTGACCTGAAAAGATTTGAGAAACAATTGGTATTGTTAAAAATCAGTAAACAGATACCAGTCTGCAAAGATACCTAATGAGCAGGTAGAGGGGGGAGCTATAAGCTCTGTGCTGGAGGACAGCATCTCAAAGCCCCTAGTTCAGGACTTAGGGAACGGCTGGGGCTTGTTTTAACAGAGCCCTGTGCACTCTAGTAAGGAATAAAGCCAAGCGTTCTCTCCCAGACTAAAGAAGTGGATTATATTTTATGAACAGACTTTCTTTGGTTTTCTTGTTCAGGAAGACAAGTGCTGGTGAAGTAGAAGGCATTGAGATCAAGAGTGAGAAGCTAAGTGTCCCTACTGCTGGAAAAGTGTGTACTTATCCCTGAAAGAGGAAATGGTCCTTGATGTGCCTGGGTCAGGGGAAGTATATGTGCTTATATGCTACTGTTTCCCAGTTTGTGTGTGCCTGCGGGGGATAGAGGTGAGGGGCAATGTGTTTACAGGATGGTGTGTCCAAGTGTGTGCCTGAACTTGTGGAGGTTGGAGATTGACTGCGGTTGTCCATGTAGTAAATCTTAAGAATAATCTACATCTTTATTGACCACTTTTACTCTGGAAAGCAAGCTGTCCACTTCACTTCACTGTGTAGTCAGAACTAGTCCAATTGTATTGGACTCTCAATGAGTCCAGGCTGTCTGGCAGGTAAGCCATGGGGCTACCTCCATCCCCCCAGCACTGAGATTGCCAAGTGGGCAACACCACACCAGATGTTTTTCATAGGTGAAGGAAACCCAAACCCAGGGCTTTATACTTACAACTGTCTCCTCAGCCTGACCCTTGACTGTTAGTTGAAGACTTTGTGAACTATTGATGAGCATCGGTCCCTCACCCCACTGTGAGTATGTGAGTAAGGGTTGGTTATAGAAGATCATTCAAAATATAATTTCAATGACATTCACCAAAATCCAGGTAACAATGCTAACAATGATGACACAGGGAGGCAAAGCGGCCAGTTTGCCTCTCAGAGAAAAGGAAGTCAACAGAGATGTTGATTATTCTAAAGGTTTGCTGCCCAATATTAAGAACCTGACCTGCTCCCCGCCCCCAGACCAGTTTAAAATCAGCGTGAGTGTTGTGTAATCTAACAAGTTTGATCCAGGTCAGGTAATAAGGGCTAAAATGGATTAAACAAAAGACATTCCCTCATAACTAGAAAGAATACTTCAAAGGTGGGATTTGCTCTTGTTATGACAAAGGAAGTGGATTTGCAGACTGCCTCCGGGGCACACCCCTCAGTGACTTTCAGTTTGCTTTCCTCAGTATGGAGAGTCTTTTTTTCTCTGTCTTTCTGATTCTTCCCTCCCCACAACCCAGGCTCTGGTCCAGAGTCTCCCTCAGGTTAGAGATGCAAGTTAAGAGGATCTGAGTGTCAACATCTTTTCTTGTTTTTTAAAGACCAGGTAGCAGACATCACCACCATCAAATGAGCAAATGACACTCCTGGGCTCCTAGCAAGGAGGAATGTAGCAGGGGACCTGCAGCAGGTGAAACAGGACACACTGTACAGACTCAGGGCATGAGATGCTGACATCAGGACACATGGAACACTCTATCCTGGTACCTCCATTCTGTGTGGAAATCCTAAAGAGAGAATCCAAACAGGAGCCAGGAGATCTAATAGATTTTTTTTTAAATCACTCCATCAACATTTCCCACTGCATAAACTTACAGGGTCAGGACTGGGCTCTGGGGTTCATCTTCAATACCCTGATGCAATGTTATGACCTTTTATAGTACTGATATAATCCAACAAAATGGGTTGGTAGTGAGTTGGTGAGTGCAAAGGCCAAACACATGGCTACAGCATGAATGAGTGGAGAAAAGCAGATTGCCTGTAGCAGGTAAGAGGCCTCTCAGAAGTTCCCTGGGGAGGTGGTGGTGGGGATTGTGGATTTTATTTGGGAATCATACACGTATTTGTACTAAGAGAACTTCAAGGGCAGACACATTAGTATGCATGCTCAGTTTAAGGTAAGAATTTAAGAAGGAAAAGGCTGGGGCTATAATACAGTGAAGAGTGCTTGCTTGGTTTATTTGAAGCCCTAGGTTCTAGGCCAGTCCTGGGAGTCGACGGGGAAGGAGTTCCATTGTGCTGCTTGTCCTAGGACTTTGACAGAGGCACAACAGTCAAGCTACCAGTTGTTAGAGCCCTTTGGCTACATCACACATAGCCACTCTACCTGCACTGGCACCTTGCCCAAGTGGCCACACACATGCACACATGGCTGCCCTTGGCTTCACCCTGCCTCCCTGCCTGCCACAGTACTTTGCCCAAGCAAAATGTTGCTAGTGGTAAGACCCCTTTGCCACGCCACACCATGCCATTCCATGTCATGCCATTTGGTGCTTCCAGGACAGGAAGATCTGTCCACTCTGACCTGACATACTAATCTCATCAGAATAGCAGCTGACTTCTCAATGTCTTTTAAAGCCAAAGCAGCTTGAAAAGGATTGTATTTCAAGTCCTAAAAGACCACAGACCCCAACACTGACCAGTCTACTTGGTAAAACTATCTCCTATAATTGAAGGAGAAAGAAACTTGGCACGATAAAACAAAAACAAGCTAAAGGAATTCATGTACAAAATCAGCCCCTCCAGAGAACACTACAAGAAGTCTTTTGTACTGAAAAGAAAGATAAGTATATCTAAAAGGTTACAGGAAGAAAAAGGTAATACTATGACTGGATGCAAAATAGTATCAAGAAAGCAAACACCATAAATGCAACAAAATGACAGCAATAAACACACACTTTTAAAATAATAACTAAGTATTGATGGCATTAACTCCAAAAGCAAAAACCATAGGTTATCTGATTGGATTAGGAAACAATATCCATCTTTTTCTGTCCTCAAGAAATACACTTCACCTGGAGGATGCACACTGAGTGAAAAGATGGAGAAAAGTATTCCAAGCAAATGAGACCAGGACACATGTAAGCATCACTGTCCTGACACTTGACAAGATAGACTTCAAAGCAAAACTAATCAGAAGAGACAAAGGTCATTTGATTTTGATTAAGGGCACAAGCTTTCAACTTGTTGTTTGGGGGAATATATTTAGTTACAACACATCCTCTAGGAATTCAAAGCCATTGTGGATTTTGGTATATATAGTCATACACTTGAATATACATATAGTAACACATGTGTTTATCAACTACTACATTAGAATTACTCTTAAAATGTTTAATTCCTCTGGAATAGCAGTAAAAGTAGTACTGGCATACAAATTGTACATACACTTGTACAAATGCTTCAAAAATATCTCCCACTGTTCTCCAGATGTTGACTTCAATTACGCTTATAATAATATTACTTAAACCTGTATGAACATGAAACTAGTTATGAGCTCCTTGCATCGTAGTTCTTATTCAATTATAAAACCCAAGTGAATGCACTAATTACAAACAAATTGCAAAACCAATAAAATTCAAATTAACAACATTAAATTAATGTGACACAAAATGTCGTATTGAAATTGAATTACCATATACAACATAACTTTGGTGAGGTGCTGGAGGCCCCTCCCACATTCTTTTGAGTTAGGCCCCTGCTAATTTTTCTAGACAGCCTTTTTCTAACTAAATACCATCAATTATTTGATGCTGGTTATTATTTTCTTTGAATGGTGATCATAATAATGTTTCATGGCTGAGATATACCATTTCGTTTTGCCAGTGGAGTTGTAAAGACCTGTGTATTGAGTCTGCCTGTCACTCTACACATTCACTTGAAGCATGAAAAATGCCATGAGCCACCTGACTACTCACTCCAGGAAACTTGATAAGGTTTGGGTTTGACCCTTGACATCTCTGTCATTAAACTAATTTTGAAAATTGAGTCCATCACAGTTAAATCAGGTGTCAAGATTCTCTTATATGTTGTCATCAGAGGATACAGAATATGGTAGGTTACTTTTAAAAAGATTATCACCTATATGAAAACAGAAAGTCAACAGCTTTTTATAGAGAGCCAGGTGGGCCCTGGGTCATGTACTTGGATTTCGGTTTAAGGGTCAGAAATGCTTCAAATGCTAAGCAGTAACTATTCCCAACTCCATTCTCTTGCTACAGGACTGAATACCTGTATTAATGGAAAAAGGCAAGCTGAGTATGTTGGGACAGGCCTGCAATCCTAGCTACTCAAGAGACTGAGGCAGTAGGACTGCAAGTTCAAGGCCAGTCTGGGAAACTTAGCAATATCTTATCTCCAAAGCAATAAGAAAACAGGTGTGTGGGTGTGTGGGGGTGGGGGATGGGTGTACTTTTTTTTTTCATTCTTTAACTATTAACATAGTGGTTTTAATGAGCAGTACCCCTGCCCCATGAGCTCACATATTTTAACAGCTGGTCCCAAGTTGCAGAGATGGCACAATCCGTCAAGAGAAAGAGTGTCACTGCAGGCAGGTTTCAAGAGTTCATAGCATCACCTCATTTCCAGTTTGGTTGGAGATGTGATTTCTCTGGTTCCTACTCTGGATGCCTGCTGCCACCCCACCCCACCCTCACCCTCCCCACTGCATATTCGACTCTCCCTCTGGAAATGCCAGCCCAAATCAACTCTTTCTTCTGTAAGTTGCTTCCAGTTAGTGTATCTTATCAGAACACTAGAAAAGTAACTGATAGAGCGAGGTCAGAGGTCAGGCCCCAGTCACCTAACGAGTTTTCATGGTCTCTATGGAGCCAGCTCGTATTCCCTGGCTGCAGATGAAGCAGCCAATAACCATCTCACAGACCACGTACCTCTCTTCAAGGAGCTTACAACTTAAGGAGACAACACACACATTAAAAGTGTATATATGAGGGTGTTCACAGCTTTCTTGTGAAAATGCACACCCTCCCCAGTGAGAACACAAGGTGAAAGGTTTGAGGCTCAGCAGCATCATTTGTCGTTTATACCCATCAGAAAGCCTCAAGTCCTTCCCTGCAGGAACAAAATACCTTTCCATTGGGTGCCACCCACAATTTGAATCGGTAAACCTGATAGCGTCTAGGGGTTGACAGTTGGCCAGTGTAATTAGGGTGACTGAAAATTCTGGTCATCATAGTCAAAAAAACAGAGGCCTTTTTTCTATTCCAGCTGAGCACCGATATATTTCAGGAGAAGCATGTGGACACAAGGAATAAAAAGCATGCACAATAAAAAAGAGTGTACATTTCTGCTAAGTTCCAAGGTCCTGAGAATTAGAAAAGAAGTCTACAAACAGCAACAACAGAAGAGTGAAGCCAGTCTGATGACTTATATGAGTAAACCTGGGTGCCCAGATCATGGGACTGCAGAAGAATTTGAGAATAAGGTACAGTTCAAATCCCAGGAAGTGGGCTCTGTGAGAGCACCTATTTGCAGGGTCCTTAAATTTAATGCTGTGAAGACAGGAGAATGATCTGCCAAGATGACTGGCAAAGAACCCAGTCTCTTCTTGCCTGGAACCTGTCAATCAGCAATGTCAGACCTCGGACTGGCTGGAAGTAATCCAAGTTTTTCAGTTTTGGAACGATTAAATTCAGAACAATTAAATTCAAAAAATGCAACAGTGTAGTTTCAATATATGTCAGTAAGGAGCAATCTCTGTGTACCTGAGCTCATGATACTTTAAAAGAAACCATCCTCCTAGAGTAATTCATAACTTTCATAATTTGAGCATAAAAATTAGTGAATGTGGGATAGTGAGATGACTCAGGGGGTAAAATTCACCAAGAAGCCTGACGACTTGAATTTCATTGCCAAGACTCATAGTGGAAGGAAAGAACAGACTTCCAAAGTTTTCTTCTGACTTTTATAGGAGTGGCATGGCACACACACACACACACACACACACACACACACACACACATACACACACACACACACACACACACACACACACACACACACACCAAGGAATTGTGCTTTTGATTAATAAAGATAAAAAATATCAACTCTAAACAGAATTGATTTTTTTTAATTAGCTTTTTAAAAATAATCAGCTAAAGGACTCAGAGACAATGGAGATACATCATACTACTTCTTGGTAAATAGTTGTTTATCAGACTGACAATAATTTTTTTTCAGACTGACAATAATTTTTTTTTAATTTCCATATCAAGCCAAAGGAAATGTTCAAAGTTTCTAATTAGACTGTGTAGAAAATAGCAACAATATTCCTATTTTTACTTCTGCCTTTATCCTTCTAGCACAGATGGGTTAGCCTATAAATAAACAAACTATACCCTCACAACTTAGGGTGATTTAAGTAAGAACAGCCCCCTTGGCTCATAAAATTGGATGCTTAGTCACCAAGGAGTGGAACTGTTTGGGAAAGATTAGGAGGCGTGGCCTTATTGAAGGAAGTGCGTCACTAAGGGTGAGCTTTAAGGTTTCAAAAGATTGTCACCATTCTCAGTGTGCTGTCTCTGCCTCCATCTTGCAAATCAGATGTGAGCCCTCAGCTACTTCCCCAGCACCATGCCTGCCTACCTGCCACTGGGGTCCTTCCCAGGATGCTTTTGGACTCACCCTCTGAAACTGTAACAAGCCCCAACTAAATGCTTTCTTTTAGAAGAGTTGCCTTCATCACAGTGTCTCCTCACAACAATAGAAAGATACTGTGTAACCTGCTGCAGCCAATGTAGTGTCATTTGATAGACGCCAAGGAGATATTGGAGTGGGTATGTGCACCAAGCTTGCTTTCTGTTACACTCCCACTTTTCTGTGAGGCATGTGGAGGCCCACTGTGCTACAACTCCCTGTCTTACCAGACAGCATCATACTGTACACATACAGAAGCTATCAACATAAAAAGGTCGTGGAAGGTTGTCAGCTCGTCCTGGTCGTTCCCACCAGTAGAGACAATGGATCTTTTTTGTCTGACATACTTTCACAAAGAGGCTTGGAGGTGGTGTGCATTTCAACAACTATGAAGCATATGATGATGGTCTTGTTTTCCTTCTTCTCTGAACTCTTTTTTTTTCTAAAGATTTCCTAGTTGATTTATTCAATGTGTATGAGTGTTTTGCATGCATGTATGCCTATGTACACGTGTGGTTTTGCAGTGCCTTCAGAGGACATTAGAACCCTTAGAGCTGGGATTATAGTCCATTGTGTGCCTCCATGTGGATCCTGGTAATGGAATCCCAGTCCTCTGTAAGAGTAGAAAGTGCTCTCAACTGCTCTCTCTCCAGCCACCATCATGTTTCTAACATGAATTAATTATTCTATCAGGAACATGTCCCAATTAACACTTTTCATCCCAAGAAACAAGTGTGACCTCATATGATCATTATGGAACCTACCCACAAGGTCATTACATGTGTTTATGATGTCTGATAAAGGCTTGTGGTATCTCTCCAGGGATGTTGGAGGAGCTCCTCCCAGAAGCCTGCTAACTCTGAGAAGAGTCTTTCCATATCTAAATATTGGCTGGATATTTTTTCCTGCCCTGGACAATAGTTAAGAAAGCCTAGTAGATTGCTTACATGCCAAGTATTATGAGTTGAATCCCAGTAAGAAAATGAGAAAGAAATTCTGTAAATCATTTTAAATCTAAACCCATTTTTTGAAAAAAAAAATGACCCTGAAGTTAATGTCATCTCAGTAATTAGATCTTCTTTGCTTAACAAAAAAAGAAGTTCTACACCAAAGGCATAATAATTCTATTAGAAAGTTAAACCATGATATTGTACAGTTCGGAGGCTCTGAATTCATATTTAATTATGCAGGTAATGTAATTATACATCACTTCTCATCTGATATCAAGAGGAAAAGTTCTTGGTGAGTTTGTGAGACTGTTTTTTACAAGGTTTTGTAAAAGGGGCATGCAATTAATATGACGCTCTTAAGATGAAAATGTAAAGATATCTTTGCAAGCCTTTCCATGCATGCACACTTTCCATGCATGCACACTTTCCCTTTCCATGCATGCACACTGAATTAGCTGCTTAGATCTTTGCCGTTGCTAATAGAGTTGTGGCTCCTTACCTGCTATAATAATTAGCATGAGGATTGAGCAAAGACCTCAGCCCTTTATTTCAGAGCTCGGCATCATTCCACAGAACAACCAAAAACTAATAAGAAGTCAAGAATTTTGATTCCCTTAAATGCTTATAAGAATTTTTTCATGTTCACTATTTTTATTTAATTCACTAGCAGACAAACTTATATACTTCCCTTAGCTTTTCTTTTTTAAGTCCATGGGACAGTTTTGCCTGATAAGCTAAAGAGAAGCTTTGGTTAAAATAGAATGCAATAGCAAAATCAAAACAAAGAACAAACTCCTGTTGCCTTTAATACTGGCACTTTTACCAATGACATCCAAACAAACATGCGTATTTCCTTGCTCTGTGTTCACAGTATTAAAATGGGGGCAGGGTGTCTTGCCACCCTACCAACAGCGGGGCCTGTTCAGCCCGGTTCCTCATGCTGAATGGTGGTATCTTGCATAATATTATCCGGAAGCCCCAGATCAAAGCCTCTGTGCTCTGGAAACCACACATTGCCATGCTTTATCACACCAGCAGGGCACACGTTGCCACACTCCTGCTTGCTGCCTCATCAGTAGACACCTGAGTAATGTCATTCTGGTGCAGCACCTCCATGGTTGTGAAGTCCCAGGTTGCGGCTCTCTTGTCCATGTCATAGAAGTGTCCTGTGGTGCACAGGGCACATTGGATGCTGTTTGGCAGAGTCTACCTTGAAATCAAAGGTCAAGAAGCAGCCATCATCATTGTTAAAGAGCACTGTGTAGCAGGAAGGCCAGCAGGCAACACACTGTTCTCTGGGATAAACGCCACACTCACAGGTGGTGCCAGCCTGGCTTTCAGAGTTGGAAGCTGTAGACTTTTCTAAGCTTCAGCAATGACATGGCAGTGCTGTAGCTGACCAGAGCTTTCCCTGGAGAAGATTGTGAACCCATGTGCTAGGCAACCAAGGAGAACACCAAATTCTGACATCTGCTAACCAAAAGGCACTTTGCTGCCATAGTGCTGCCAGCTGACTTCTCACCCACCTCTTCAATACAGGGAGAAAACACCGTGCACTTGAAGTTGTATGAGCCTGAAAAGTGTTGTTAGGATGCCAGTCTGAGCTGAGGACCATGGACCCACCCGTTGTTTCCACACCTACACTGCCCATTGCAAACTCGCTGTCTATGGAGAATGACCCTACCCATCGGCTCTGCATGCGAATTAAACCTCATGATCACATGATGTCCGCTTGGCAGATGGCTGGCCTGGCTCTGAGGAACCCTGCCAATACATATGTTGTGTCCCTTACCTTCCTGAGTTCATGAGCTTTCAGGTATAGGTTCCTATTCTTGTAGGTATGAACTGTCCAGGCATGGCGGCTGACACACTGACTTCTCAGTGCTTCCCAGGGACACAAAGCCTGGACCTGGGTGCCCTAGTGTTTGGAGGACAGAAGTCACTGACGCTGGTCAGTAGATGCTAACACGATCCAGTGGACTCTGGCAGAGAAGGCAGGCCCACAGGGGTTGGTTCAAAAAATGGTGTTTTGTTTTGTTTTGTCAAGACAGGGTCTCACTAGGTAGCATGAGCTGGCCTGGAACTTGTCAGGACGACCAGGCTGGCCTCAAATGCATAGAGCTCTGTTTGTCTCTCCCTCCCAAGTGCTGGTACCACCCCAGATCTAAAATTTGTGGGGTTTTTTGTTTTTTGTTTGTTTGTTTTTGTTTTTGTTTTTGAGATAGGATTTCTCTGGGTAGCCTTGGCTGTCCTGGACTTGATTTGAAGACCATGCTGGCCTCAAACTCACAGCGATCTGCCTGCCTCTACCTCCTGTAGTGCTGATGTTAAAGGCATGTGCCACCACACATGGCTCCAGATCTAAAATTTTGAAAGTCTACCCAAAGCATCAAAATCTACCTGAAGTACACACTTCTGACCTCCTTTAAAACTGCCTTTAGTAACAATAACCCTTTACAAACATGGGGGTTTGAGAGTTCTTTAACAGTAAACTTGAACTCCTAGTGCTAAATATGTTCTATTTGTCAAAATAGTTATGTCCAGTCTTTCTATTTCCAGACATGTCTCTGGAAATAGTTGATGTTTTACATTATTTGACTGTTTAAGAGCTGAGCTGTTTCGGAAGACAGCATAGTGGTTCAGAACCATGAGTAGTCTGATAAGAATAAATATGCCTGGACAATTGCCTGTTGGCAAACTTTCTCTCTTCTGTCTTGAACTGTCAAGCTTCCCATAGTACTTCACTGTCATTACTGAACTGAGTGGGCCTCCTAAAACTCCGTGGAGCATCAGGAGCTCCTCAGTGTCCTTTTGGTCACTTATTTATTTATCCCTTTGGCCAGCAGTGGGGAAACCCGTGCTGGTTGTATGGCTGTACTTCTTTAACGTTGTTTGAAATCTTGTTTCTGGAAAGTGAGCATCCATGCTAGGTGGGCTGGAGGTATAGAAGGTAGAGATAGGTGACCTGCAGTTGTGTGTCTGAGTTGGACCATTCATCTTCTGTAGAGAAGATTAAGAGTTTACTGGCTTGGTTGAGCCCAGAGACTCTAGATGACCTTTTGGCACAGTCCCAGCTCTAAGACTCTGGTTGGACATAATGTGCAGTTTGAATCCAGAATTCCTGGCTAAGCTTGGCAGACGGTTAGGGCCCTGAGTCTCTAGCTGACCACAGCATGCGCTTTGGGCCAAAAGCCCTTAGCTGAGCTTGGTGCGCAGTCCCAGCCCAAAAATTCTGGCTGGACTTTGCACGCATTTTGGGGCCAGAATCCCTAGGGGAGCTCAGTGCATGGATTGGGCCCAGAGTCCCTAGCTGAGCTCAGCAGATGGTTTGGGCCCTGAGAATCTAGCTGAGCTCGGCACGTGGTTCAGGCTCAGTGTCCCTGGGCAGACTTGGCAGGGGACCCAGAAGGCTATGGATACTTTGGCCTGACCCAACGCTAATTCAGAAACCCAGAACGATTGCAGGACCCACAGCACAGGAGAGCTGAAGATCACTGGCTGTGAGAGTTCAAAACGGCAGGGCTAGCCTCCTGCCATCCACACCAGTGAAGCATCAGAGCTTCCAGCCTAGGGAAATCGTGAGAAAACAAGTGAATCTCTCATCAGACTCCCTCCACCCAACTCTGGAAGCTACCCAACAAAAACAGAGACAGCAAGATGTCTAAAGGACAGCATAAAAGCATACACAAAAAAAACCCCAAAACAACTTGGCATCTCCAGTTTCCAGCTATCCCAAAGAAAACAACACAGAGAACTAAATAACAATGGAAATAAAAGAAAATGACCTCAAATCCTTAGTAATGAGGATGATAATGGAGGAAACAAATAAAATTCATAATCAAATGCAGGAAGACACAGCCAAACAGGTTAGAGACATAAAAGAAGCCCATAGAGTGGAACTGGGAAAATGTCAGGAAAATACAAACAACCATATGAAAGAAATCAATAAAACGGTTCAAGCTCTGAAGACCTATAAAGAAGCAATGGAAGAAACTCAGGAATATACAGTCAGATAAAAGAAACCAAAAATCAGTTCAAGATCTGAAGATGAAAACGGATTCAATGATAAGCACACACGCAGAAGAAAAATGAGAACGTGAGACTTCAGAGAAGAAGGTGAGCAACACAGATGTGAGCTCTTCTAACACAATCCAAGAGATGGAGGAATGAATCTCAGGTCTAGAAGATACTATCACAGATCTTGAATCAACCATTAAAGAAAATGCTAAATCTGGAAAACTCCTGACACAAAACATCCAAGAAATCAAGGACACCATGAAAATAAGAAATCTGATGATAATAGGGATTGACAAAAGAGAAGATATCAGATTCCAAGGCCCAGAAATTATTCTCAACAAAATCATAGAAGAAAATTTCCCCAATCTAAAGAAAGAGATGCTTATAAATATACAAGAGGCCTACAGAACATCAAATAGAATAGACCAGAAAAGAAAAACTGCCTGTCACATAATAATCAAAACACAAAATATACAGAACAAAGAAAAAATATTAAAAGCTGCAAGGGAAAAGGGCCAAATAACATTTAATGGCAAACCTATCAGAATTATACCCGACTTCTCAGCAGAGACCATAAAAGCCAGAAGGGCCTGAACAGAGATCCTGCAAACCCTAAGAGACCACAGATGCCAGGCCAGACTACTTTACCCAGCAAAACTATCAATAAACATTGATGGAGAAAACAAAATATTCCATGACAAAAACAAATTCAAACAGTACCTATCCACAAATCCAGCTTTACAGAAGGTACTAGAAGGAAAACTCCATCCCAAAGGGACAAGCTACAACCTAAACTACTGAGGAAATAGATAACTATACCATGACAAAAACACAACTACACAAATGCTCGACTGGAACCAACATCAAAATTAAGACTCTTATCAGTCACTGGTCATTAATATCTCTCAACATCAACGATCTCAATTCTCCAAATAAAAGACACAGACTAACTAAATGGGTGCATAAACAAGATCCAACATTCTTCTGCATTCAAGAAACACATCTCACCCATAACGATAGGCATTACCTCGGGGTAAAAGGCTGGAAAAAAATATTCCAAGCAAATGGTCACAAGAAGTAAGCAGGCGTAGCCATTTTAATATCTAAAAAAATAAACTTTCAACCAAAATTAATCAAAAGGGATGAGGAAGGACACTTCATACTCATCAAAGGTAAAGTCAACCAAGATGACACCACAATTCTGGACATCTATGCTCCCAATACAAGGGCACACACATTTGTAAAAGATCTGCTAATGAAGCTTAAAGCACACATCAATCCACACACATTAATAGTGGGAGACTTCAACACCTTCCTCTCGCTGAAGGATAGGTCATTGAAACAGAAACTAAGCTGAGAAATAACATCACTAACCAATGCCATGAACCAAATGGATCTAACAGATATCTATAGAACCTCTCACCCAAACAAGAAGAAATATACCTTCTTCTATGTACCCGATGGAATCTTCTCCAAAATTGATCACATAGTAGGTCACAAAGCAAGCCTCAACAGATACAAGAGGATTGAAATAATATCTTGTATCGTTTCAGATCACCATGGACTTTTTTTTTTTACATTTTCATAGTGATTCTTTTTTTTTAATTTTTTATTTTTTATTTTTAAAATTAATTTATTCTTGTTACATCTCAATGGTTATCCCATCGCTTATATCCTCCCATTCTTCCCTCCCTCCCATTTTCCCTTATTACCCTCCCCTAACACTATTCCTGAGGGGGATTACCTCCCCCTGTATATGCTCATAGGGTATCAAGTCTCTTCTTGGTAACCTGCTGTAGTGCCTCTGAGTTCCACCAGGTCTCACCCTCCAGGGAACATGGTCAAATGTGAGGCACCAGAGTACATGAGAAAGTCATATCCCACTCTCCACTCAAGTGAGGAAAATGTTCTGTCCATTGGCTAGATCTGGGTGGGGGTTTAAAGTTTACCGCGTGTATTGTCCTTGGCTAGTGTCTTAGTTTGAGCGGGACCCCTGGGCCCAAATCTGCCTAACATAATCTTCTACTTGTTGGTTTCCAGGACCCTCTGGATCCTTCTACTTTGCTATTCTCCCATGCTTCTCTCATCTAGAGTCCCAATAAGATGTCCTCCCCTCTGTCCCAGTTTCCTGATAAGTGAAGGCTTTCATGGGACATGCCCCTGGGCTAGTGTCCAGATATAAGTGAGTATATACCATTTGAGTCTTTCTGCTTCTGGGTTAACTCACTCATTATGATCATTTCTAGTTCAATCCATTTATCCACAAATTTTGGGAATTCCTTGTTTTTAATAGCTGAGTAATATTCCATAGTGTATATATACCACAGTTTCTTTATCCATTCTTCTACTGAGGGACACTTAGGCTGTTTCCATGTTCTGTCTATTATGAATAAGGCTGCTATGAGCATGGTTGAGCAAATTTTCTTGTTGTGTGCTGGAGCATCTTCTGGATATATTCCAAGGAGTGGAATAGCTGGGTCTTGAGGAAGCCCTATTCCCAGTTTTCTGAAATAGCACCAGATAGATTTCCAAAGTGGCTATACTAGTTTGCATTCCCACCAGCAATGAAGGAGTCTTCCTCTCTCCCCACATCCTCGCCAACATGTGGCATCACTTGAATTTTTTATCTTAGCCATTCTGATGGGTGTAAGATGGAATCTCAGAGTTGTTTTGATTTGCATTTCCCTTATGACTAAGGAGGTTGAACATGTCTTTAAGTGTTTCTCAGCCATTTGATATTCCTCTGTTGAGAATTCTCTGTTTAGTTCCAAGCCCCATTTCTCAATTGGGTTATTGGATTTGGTGGTATTTAATTTCTTGAGTTCTTTATATATTTTGGATATTAGACCTTTGTCAGATATAGGGTTGGTGAAGATCTTTTCCCAGTCTGTAGGCTGTCGCTTTGTTCTCTTGACAGTGTCTCTAGCCTTACAGAAGCTTCTCAGCCTCATGAGGTCCCATTTATTAATTGTTGACATTAAGGCCTGGGCTATTGGTGTTCTGTTCAGGAAGTTGTTACACAATGTTTTAAAGACATTGAAAGTTCAAGGCTCAACTTCATATAGAAAGAAAAAAAACCAGAATAGCTAAAATAATTTTGTACAATAAAAGATCCTCTGGAGGAATCTCCGTTCCTGATCTCAAGCTGTACTATAGAGCAACAGTAATTAAAACAGCATGGTACTGGCACAGCAATAGGCTGGGTGATCAATGGAATTTAATCGAAGATCCAGAAATAAGTCCACATACATATGGTCATTTGATTTTTGAAAAAGAAGCCCAATCTATTCAATGGAAAAAGGATAGCATCTTCAACAAATGGTACTTGATGTCTACATGTAGAAAAATATAATTAGACCCATATTTGTCACCATGCAAAAATCTCAAGTCCAAGTGGATTAAAGACCTCAACAGAAAACCAGAGACACTAAATCAGTCAGATGAAAAAGTAGGGAAGAGTCTGGAACACATTGGCACAGGAGACAACTTCCTGAACAAATCACCAACATACCAGGCCTCAAGGTCAACAATTAACTGTGGGACCTTATGAGGCTGAGAAGCTTCTGTAAGGCAGGAGACACTGTCAAAAGCACACAGTGACAGCCTACAGACTGGGAAAAGATCTTCACCAATCCTACATCTGATAAAGGTCTAATGTCCAAAATATATAAAGAACACAAGAAATTAAACACCACCAAACCCAATAACCCAATTGAGAAATGGGGCTCAGAACTAAAAAGAGAATTCTCAACAAAGAAATATCAAATGGCTGATAAACACTTAAATACACGCTCAACATATTTTTTATGAGAGAAATGCAAATCAAAATGACTCTGAGATTCCATCTTACACAAACCAGAATGGCTAAGATCAAAAATTCAAGTGACACCACATTCTGGGGAGGATGTGGAGAAAGAGGAACACTCTTTCATTGCTGGTGGTAATGCAAACTTGTACAACCACTTTGGAAATCTATCTGGCATGTTCTCAGAAAACTGGGAATTAAGCTTCCTCAAGACTCAGCTATTCCACTCTTTGCAATATACCCAGAAAATGCTCCACCACACAAAAGGGACAAATGCTCAATCATGTTCATAGCAGCCTTATTCATAAATAGCCAGAACCTGGAAACAGCCAAAATGACCCTCAGTTGAAGAATGGATAAGGAAATTTTGGTACATTTACACGATGGTATACTACTCAGCTATAAAAAAAAAAAAAAAAAAAAGGAAATCCTGAAATTTATGGACAAGTGGATGGAATTAGAAACAATCATACTGAGTGAGTTAACCCAGAAGCAGAAAGACTTACATGGTATATATTCACTTATAATTGGACACTAGCCCAAAAGGCATGTCCCATGAAAGTCTCCACTTACCAGGATATTGGGCCAGTTGTGAGGACATCCTACTGGGCCTCTAGGTAAGAAAAATATAGGAGATGGGGTAATAGAAGGATCCATAGCATCTTAGAAACCTACAAGAAGAACATCGTAATGGGTGTATCAGGGCCCAGGGGTGACTGCTCAAACTATTGCACTAACCAAGGACAGTACAAGTAATAAACACAGATACCCTACTCTGATCTAGGCAATGGACAGGACATTCTCCACAGTTGTGTGGAGAGCAGGGACTGATTCTGACATGAACTCTGGTGCTCCATATTTGACCCCCTCTTCTTGGTGGGGAGCCCTGGTGGCACTCAAAGAAAGAATAGGCAGGTTACCAAGATGAGACTTGATAGCCTGTCACCATAAAGTGGGGGAGGAGATCCTGCTTGATCATGGACCTAGGGGAGGGGAATACGGTGTGAGTGGAAGGGAGGGAGGATCAGAAAGATACAAGTGATGGGAGAGCAATTGAGTTGTAATCTGAATAAATTAATTTTTAAAATTACCAAAGAAATGTATAAAAGGTTTGCATTCTGTGGAGATGCACGTGTTCAATTCCATGAATTGGTGGGAAATCTCCAGATACAAACTATCTATTCATGAGTGACTATATAGACCCAGGTTATTATTCTGTGGAGACTGTGGCTCTTCTAGTAGCATTAAAGGCGCAGTATCCAGAGAACATTACAGTACTGCCAGGAAACCACGAAAGCCAGCAGATCACACAAGTATACAGCTTTTCTGATGAGTGTCCATGAAAATATGGAAATGCCAATGTATGGGAAAACTTTACAGACCTCTTTCATTGTCTTCCACTTACAGCTTTAGTAGACAAATGTTCTGCCTCCATGGTGGCTTCTCTCCACCCATAGATACAGTGGACCATGCAAGAGCTCTGGATCATTTACAAGAAGTTCCATGTGAGGGCCCCGTATGTGATTTCTTATGGTTAGACCCAGACGACCATGGTGAATGGGGCTTTTCACCACGTGGTACTGGCTACACATTTGGACAAGATATTTCTGAAATATTTATGCCAAGGATCTCACATTGCTGTCTTGTGCTCACCTGCTTACAATGGAATGATATAAATGGTGCCATGATCAAAATGGGGTTACCATTTATAGTCTACTTAAGTACTGCTATTGTTCCAGAAACCAGGCTGCTACCATGGAATTAGACAACTCTTTAAAATATTCTTCTCTTCAGCTTGGTCCAGAATCTCATCATAGAAAGCACCATGTGACCCATTGCACCCCAAACTACTTTCTATAAGTGTAACCAGGTCTCCCCCTCCAGGGGACATGGTCAAATGTGAGGCACCAGAGTATGTGAGAAAGTGATATCCCACTCTCCACTCAAGTGTGGAAAATGTTCTGTCCATTGGCTAGATCTGGGTAAGGGTTTAAAGTTTACCGCCTGTATTGTCCTTGGCTGATGCCTTAGTTTGAGCGGGACCCCTGGGCCCAAGTCTGCCTAACATAATTTTCTACTTGTAGGATTATAGGACCATCTGGACCCTTCTACTTTGCTATTCTCTCATGCTTCTCTCATCTAGAGTCCCAATAGGATGTCCTCCCCTCAACAGATACAAGAGGATTGAAATAATACCTTGTATCCTATCAGATCACCATGGTCTTAGGCTGCAATTCAACAACAACAGAAATAACAAAAAGCCTACATGTACATGGAAACTAAACAACTCTCTGCTAAATGACATCTGGGTCAGGGAAGAAATAAAGAAAGAAATCAAGGAGTTTCTGAAATTCAATGAAAATGAAGGAACAACGTACCCAAATAGGTGGGATACGTTGAAAGCAATGCTAAGAGGAAAATTCATAGCACTAAGTGCCTTTAAAAAGAAATTGGAAACATCACACATAAGCATCTTAACGACGCAACTGGAAGCCCTAGGGAAAAAAAGAAGCAGATACACCCAAAAGGAGTAGACATCTGGAAATAATCAAACTCAGGCCTGAAATTAACAAATTAGAAACTAAGAAAACAAAGAATCAACAAAACCAAGAACTGGTTCTTTGAGAAAATCAACAAGATAGACAGACCGTTAGCCAAACTAACTAAAAGGCAGAGAGACAGTATCCAAATCAACACAATCAGAAATGAAAAGGGAGACATAACAACAGACACTGAAGAAATACAAAGAATCATAAGATCCTACTTCAAAGACATATATGCCACAAAATTTGAAAATCTAAGGAAAAATGGACGATTTTCTTGATCAATTTCACTTGCCAAAATTGAGTGAAGAACAGATAAACAAGCTAAATAGTCCCATTTCCCCTACACAAATAGAAGAAATCATTGATAGTCTCCTAACCAAAAAAAAGGCCAGGGCCAGATGGTACTGGCACAGCAACAGGCTGGTGGATCAGTGGAATCGAATCGAAGACCCAGATATGAATCCACACACTTGATATTTGACAAAGAAGCCAAATCCATTCAATGGAAAAATGATAGCATCTTCAAGAAATGGTGCTGGTCTAACTGGAGGTCTATGTGTAAAAAAATGCAACTGGACCCATATTTGTCACCTTGCAAAAAACTCAAATCCAAGTGGATTAAAGACCTCAACATAAAACCAGAGACACTAAGTCACTTAGAAGAAAAAGTGGGGAAGAGCCTGGAGCATATTGGCACAGGAGACAACTTCCTGAACAGACCACCAACAGCCCAGGCTTTAATGTCAACACCACCAATCCAAATAACCCAATTGAGAAATGGGGCTTGGAACTAAACAGAGAATTCTCAACAGAGGAATATCAAATGGCTGAGAAACACTTAAAGAAATGCTCAGCCTCCTCAGTCATCAGGGAAATGCAAATCAAAACAACTCTGAGATTCCATCTTACACCCATCAGAATGGCTAAGATAAAAAAATTCAAGTGATCCACATGCTGGAGAGGATGTGGAGAGAGAGGAAGACTCCTTCATTGCTGGTGGGAATGCAAACTAGTATAGCCACTTTGGAAATCTATCTGGTGCTATTTCAGAAAACTGGGAATAGGGCTTCCTCAAGACCCAGCTATTCCACTCCTTGGAATATATCCAGAAGATGCTCCAGCACACAACAAGAAAATTTGCTCAACCATGCTCATAGCAGCCTTATTCATAATAGACAGAACATGGAAACAGCCTAAGTGTCCCTCAGTAGAAGAATGGATAAAGATACTATGGTACATTTACACTATGGAATACTACTCAGCTATTAAAAACAAGGAATTCCCAAAAATTGTGGACAAATGGATTGAACTAGAAATGATCATAATGAGTGAGTTAACCCAGAAGCAGAAAGAGTTAAATGGTATATACTCACTTATATCTGGACACTAGCCCAAGGGGCATGTCCCATGAATGTCTTCACTTATCAGGATAGTGGGACAGAGGGGAGGACATCTTATTGGGACTCTAGATGAGAGAAGCATGGGAGAATAGCAAAATAGAAGGATCCAGATGGTCCTAGAAACCTACAAGTAGAACATTATGATAGGCATATTTAGGCCCAGGGGTCCCACTCAAACTAAGGCACCAACCAAGGATAATACAGGCCATAAACTTTAAACCCCTACCCAGATTGAGCCAATGGACAGAACATTCTCCACAGTTGAGTGGAGAGTGGGGTATGACTTTCACACGAACTCTGGTGCCTTATATTTGACCATGTCCCCTGGAGAGGGAGACTTGGTAGCACTCAGAGAAAGGATAGCAGGTTACCAAGAAGAGACTTGATACCCTATGAGCATATACAGGGTGAGGAAATCCCCCTCAGGAACAGTCATATGGGAGGGGAATAAGGGGAAAATGGAAGGGAGGGAAGAATGGGGGGATACAGGGATGGGATAATCATTGAGATGTACCAAGAATAAATTAATAAAAAATATTTTAAAAAGAGTTTCCTGGCTTTGTGGCTGGGAAATAAATTTATTCTTCACCACAGACTTAGTTGCTGGAACCAACAGACATGAGTTCTCTTAGGGTTTCTGTAGGCCACAGTCCACTGGGCCAAAAGCTGAGTCTGTAATTCTCACAGGGACCTGAAGGTCTTGTCTCAGTGCCTTAGCAGCTGAATGGGTTCATTTCCATGTGTCCCTCTTTCCCCTGCATGCTGCTGTTGAGTAGAGATCATGTCCAGCAGTGCTCTGTGAGAAAAGCAGTAATTTCCCATAAACTCACCCCAGTTACAAAGCCACTCGTGGATGGGTTGTTGCCAGGGCTGTCTAACACCAAAGCATTCATTTGTGTGACTGAGTTCTTCTACATAGTGACTGCTGTATTAGTCAGTGTTCTGACAAAACAAAACAAAACAAAACAAAACACAAAACCAAAGAGCCCATCCAAAGAGCTGCATTTAGAAAGAGCTTAAATAAATGCTATGTCCATAGCATACTTAGTAAGTTTAAGAGTCAGTAGGGTTAAGGAAATTAACATAAAGAAGAAAGTTATTTGGGAGCCAGGAGTAGGAAATCTGATATCCAAAATATATAAAGAACTCAAGAAATTAAGCATCAATAAACCAAATAACCCAATTGAGAAATGGAGCTCAGAACTAAACAGAGAATTCTTAACAGGAATATCGAATGGCTGAGAAGCACTTAAAGAAATGCTCAATGTCTTAAAAAACTGGTAATAGGGCTTCCTCAAGACCCAGGTATTCCACTCTTTGGAATATACTTAGAAGATGCTCCACCACACAACAAGGACATATGCTCAACTATGTTCATAGCAGCCTTATTCATAATAGACAGAACATGGAAACAGCCTAAATGTGCCTCAATTGAAGAATGGATAAGGAATCTGTGGTACATTTACAGTATGGAATACTACTCAGCTATTAAAAACAAGGAAATCATGAAATTTGTGGACAAATGGATGGGACTAGAAATGATCATAATGAGTGAGTTAACCCAGAAACATAAATACTCACATGGTATATACTCACTTATAATTGGGCACTAGCCCAAAAGGCACGTCCCATGAAAGTCTTTACTTACCAGGAGATTGGGATAGATGTGAGGATATCCTACTGAGACTCTAGGTAAGAGAAACGTAGGAGATGGGGAAATAGAAAGACCCAGACTGTCCTAGAAACCTACAAGAAGAACGTCGTGATGGGTGGATCGGGTTGCAGGGTTGTCTGCTCAAACTGTTGCACTAACCAAGGACAATACAATAGTAAACATCGAACCCCTACTCTGATCTACCCAGTGGACAGGACATTCTCCACAGTTATGTGGAGAGTGGGGACTGACTCTGACATGAACTCTGGTTTTTCATATGTGACAACCTCCCCTTGGTGGGGAGCCCTGGTGGCACTCAAAGAAAGAATAAGCAGGATACCAAGATGAGACTTGATAGCCTATGACCATATAGTGGAGGAGGAGGTCCCCCTCAGTCATAGACTTAAGGGAGGGGAATAGGGTGAAAGCGGGAGGGAGGAATGGAAGGATACAAGTGATGGGATAACAATTTAGTTGTAATCTGAATAAATTAATAAAATTTAAATTAAAAATGTTTTTAAAAGAGTAAGTACAGTTAAGGAAAGTAACATAAAGGGGAGAGTTATTTGAGAGCCAGGAGTAGGAGATCTGAAAGAACATAGAAAAGAACAGATACTAGAGAACACAGGGAAGGGTATGGCCAGGGGAAAAAGCAGATGTGGCCCCTCATGGAGAGAGGCTAAGATAAATAACCTAATTGTCTCTTTGCCTTCCAATCTCCCACTCACTTGGAAGGCAGGAGTGGAGAATGGGTTTATAGAGAAGGGGAAATAACCAGGATAAGCTCTAAAATACGGGTTGTTCTGCAGATGCATCTCTTAGCAAGTTCATTTTAATATTTTCCTTTTGGGGTCATTATTCTAATGTGTATGAGTATTTTCCCTGTGTGTATGTGCATGTACCCCATGTGTGCCTGGTATCCATAGAGGTCAGAAAAAGGTGTCAAAAGAGGAGTGTTGGAAACCCTGGAACAGGAATTACAGATATTATGACCTATCACGTGGAGTCTGGGAACTGAACTTGGGCCCTCTGCAAGAACAACAGGTGCTCTTACCTGCTGAGCTGCTTCTTAAGTCCCACGTAGCCTTTTGAAGCCACAACCCAAGCTGTATAGTTTAACTTAGTACAACAGAGAGATAACTACCTAGTACTTGGTTTATCTGTAGTTACCATCACGGCAGTTATATGAGGTCACTGGAGCTGCTATAAGAAGATGGACAGGATGGCTCGTAGAATAGAACCTCCACAGACAGTCTTATTCTGAGGTGTTAGTGCTGGCAACACAGGAAATTGGAGTGAAGCTTAAAAGCCCATTCTGTAACTGCAACCTTGGCATATGAAACCAGTTTCTAAAACTAAATAGGATAGTTAAATTATAATTGGAGAAAGAAGAGAAAAGAACTGGTGCTTTGCCTACTAAGATACACACCGATTGGACTGACTCTCCTTGCCTATGTCTTCAAGCGTTGGCGGGTTAGGAGAGGGGCTCTGACAGGTATGGGGCACTTATTTTATTCACCTGGCAGTGTATTCTGTAAACCTCTCCCAAAATATGGAAGAATGGGAATAAGATTTTGTAAAACAGGAACCCTTTCTCACAAAGAATGGGCCTAGAACCCACTAAATGCCAGTGGTGTCTGCCGGGGATGGTATACACAGAATAAAGCTCTCACACTCTATACATTGACTTGCTATAGACCCTAAGAAAAATAAGACAGAGAGACTTGGCCATCGTACCTAGGGAAGGTCAGTAAGTCTGAAGTAAGGTCGTATGTGGTTTGTTAAAGTCCCACAGATGATTCTAGTTCCCAACAACAAAGGAAACTCAATATTCAGTCTGCACAGTGAAACAAAGTTTGCAGCACTGAAGTGAATTCTAAGAACCCAGAGAAATCACAATTAAGAAATGCAGGTATTTTCCTATGCTGTGCCACTCATGCTCAAGTGCTTCTATGGCCAGTGAGGCTGGTGTGTAAGGCACGCAGGGCTCGGACACCCTGACTCCTGTCAAACTGACACATTCATCTAGTATTCAACAAAAGAGGCAGCAAGTCCTATTCCAGTCATGGGAGAGACTGGCTAGTATGAGTTTATCCTAAAACTAATATGTTGAATCCAAGAGACGTTCAAGGTTGATTTTTGCCTATATGAGATTTTCCCCTTCAAATCTGACTTCAGGCACTAGTCCCTGTGTGAGGCAGGATCCCACTATAGTAATTTCAATTGCCCTACAGACAAGGAAATCCAAGCATTAGTTTAATGTAAATGTTTTGAACACTTGACACTGTATCAGTGATTTGTTTAATAAGTGCCTTCATTGTACAGGACCACACAATGTGGAACTCTCAGCCATCAGATAGCTGTATCCTAGCTGCAAAAATGGAGGTGGTAAGTAAATATTTTGCACTAGAGGTAATAGTGCCATGGTCTCAAGGAAGAGACCAGTATCAAAAAGTAGACCTGATGCTATGAAGATGGCTCAGCAGGTAAAGGTGCTTGCTGCCAAGCCTGATGACTTGAATTCAATATCCAGGACCCACACAGTAAAAGGAGAGAACTGAGGCCAGGCAGTGGTGGTATACTCCTTTAAACCTAGCACTTGGGAAGCAGAAGCAGGCAGATCTCTATGAGATCGAGGCTGCTTCATCTACAAAGTAGGTCCTGGACAGCCAAGGCTACCCCAAGAATCCTTTTCTCAATAAACTAACTAAATAAATAAATGGAGAGAACTGATTCCTATAAGTTGTTCTTTGACTCCCACATGTATGTCATGCATGTGTTCCTTCCCCCCAATTTAATTTTTAAAAAGTGAAAAGTGGATCTGAGAATGGCCTAGAGGCAGAGGAGGAAGAGAAGGCCATTCTACTGGAAGCCTGGGTGACCAACAGAGAGAATGCATTAGCAGCTGGGGTTGCTGACCATATGGTTGGCAGCATGAAATTCATAATGGGCCTGGCAATGACATTTCTTGAAGGTACAGTTGGACTGACAGCATCCCACCAAAAGGAGTGAGAGTGAAGAGACTGAGGCCTGACAGCTCTTGGTAGGAAACATTCAATTTTGTGTGGGTGCAAAGAAATGTCTAGTTTCGTGCGTGATGAATAAGTGCTCTGCACTTTTGCACATTTTCAATCTCAGTTCAAAGCTGGGCCATCACCCACCTATACAGTGATGCTGGAGGGATTGCTGGTTCAAAGGCAGGCTGGGTCTTGGCCAAGTAAGCCTGATAGTTGTCCCATCTAACCAGCATCTTCAATCTGATTCTTTCTCCAAGTCAACTCAGTTTTTTTTTTAGAAGATAGGACAGTTATTTATATCATCACTATCATTTCAAAACATGGCAAAGGAGACATTGTCTGCAGTCGTGTTTCCTATTTGTAGGAGGGAGGATGGCTTTCCTGGGCCCAGTAGCCTTCCTATTGACTCCTCAAATCCAGTGGTCCCCATAGATTATGGATAAATATTGAACTGCTGAAGTACCTGTTTCTAAAAAGAGAAAGCCAAAATAACCCAATTAGAAAAGAAAGCTCTCGGTGGTTTCTTGCTTGAGCAATGAAGGAGAGGTGGCAGGCCCCCCACTTTGCTCCTTGGAGAATCATGTTCTTTAGGGCCTCAAAGAATGTCCCAGGTTATACAACTTACCACTTTCTACAGCAGTAAGCCTGAATGGCATTGGGAGGCAGATAAAACCTCAGTATGTCACACAGCAGAGAGCTGTGCTGCCAGATATTGCTCAGAATTACGTTTAAAACCTAGAAATCAAACGATGTGTCCAGATAAGTTCTGTTAGACATCAGGTTTAGCTTCTACATTTCTAAACCGCCTGCCTTTATTACATCCAGACCAATATGCAGACTTTCCTGACAGCGATACCAAACAGTGAGAAGTGCACGATGCCCTCGGCGCATGCACTGAAGGGTCAGTGCCTCCTCAAATTTGACATGTTTCCTTGATTTGAGCATCAAGTTGATGCCTTCCCTCCTGGCTTATTGGGTTATTTTCTAGTAGCTAAAATTTGACAAACAAACAAATAAAACACACTGAATGCTCTTTAATTTTCTAAATTTCATCTCTAGATCTGTTTCCCTTAAATAGCTCTATGCTGGACACTGAATATTATTTTCTTGTCACATCGTCTCAAAGATATCCAAGAATGTCAGCATGTTAAAAAGTAGATGACCTCCTTCAGACAAGGAACTAGCTCAATCTTAGGAACACAGATGGAAAATGTTATTTGATCTTCATTTGTTTAGGGGGAAACCAAGGTCCTATGACATAATGCAATGTCTTAAGCAAGCTGAAGAGTTGATGGAACTTTTATTGATGTATGTCCCTTGCCAATAACAGTTTCCTCTGGAAGTTGTTCTGGTCCTTACATCTTCAAGGAAGGACACAGTTCTGCTAGATCTGTGAGCTCAGGACCACATCAGACACTACAAGATGCCTGTAAGCATCTACCTGGATCTCCTTTGGGCAGTGGATTAGGGATCAGCTTCTATTTAAGATTGGAGGTCAGAAATTAGTCTTTTTGCTTTTCTGCTGCCGGTTTGTTTCTCCATGCACTGTCTGATAACAGAGAGAGAGTGAGGCATAAGCTGAGACAGGGGCATCTGCCAATCTATGGGGTTGAGATATACTATCTGTAGAAATTCACTGGGCATCATTTTATTATTGTAAAAGTAACAGATGGACTTTTTTCTAAAAAAAAAAAAAGTTGAGTAGATCTCCTTGTTAAAAGAGTCATTTAAATATTACTGGTCACGTCACATTGCAGTTGTTTGGAAATAATTATATCCATATCACAGACAGTAAATAATAGATGTGCATCCACTAACGTTTTATTCATGTTCTGCTTTAATATGGCAAACTTAGAAGTAATTTAATCTCCCAGTAAATTGAAGTGGTAGGGGGTTCTTCACACAGAAGACTGCAAGTTATTAATTCTGGGCAGTCTTCGTCTCGTACAATTAGTCACTGTTTGCAGCTGGAAATGTTTTATTAATTTTCCATAGCAGTTGATTTTCCACAGTTTTCTCAGTTTAAATTAAGCAGTAAGAGCTGCTGTTTCTTCTTAAATAAATTTTCTTTCCACAAAAATACATGCCTCTGGCTATGTCAATTTTCCCATTTGATTAAAGTGCCAGCAGGCAATTAATAACTTAATGCATTTTAAAGTACTTTTGTAAAAAGTAATTTGAATGCCCAAACTTGTGTATTTGAATTGATGGTTGCAGAAGATTTATTAGGCATTGGAAAATCCTAGAGCTTCAGAAAGGACAAACAAGGCTGAGCCACCATGTCTGGAGCCATGGTCTGGCCCCATGTAAGGCCCATAACTGCCCATGACACTTGGGTAGAGAGTGGTTGACACTATGAACAAGTCAAATGCCAAGTCAAAATGATCTTTCAAGGTTATGGACCACAGCGTACAGTCTAAGCAGCAAAGCAGTGTAGGAGAAGGCAGACACGTGTGGTATTGATGTGGTCAAAATGCTAAAGGCAACAGCAGACATCTCATGATTCCACTCAAATGTCCTGTCATTTGTCGTAGAGACAAAAAAGTGCAACTGTGGTTTCAGAAGCTGCAAGTACATGAGAAAGCAGCTACTGACTAATAGACTTAGCTTCAGTTTGGGAAGAAGAAAGAGCCTGAGGGGTAAGTAGAGGAGTGATAGTCCCATAACAAAATGAGCATATTTAATGCCTCCAGACTATGCACTCACAGAGGGTTAAAATGGGAACTGTGTAGTATATATTTTACTATATTTTAAATTCTTCATGGGTTCTTTGAGATTTCATTCATGGCATACAATATATTTTGATCACACAAGCCCATAATGCCTCCAAGACATACTCCCAATCCTTCATCCAACATCATATCTTAAAAACAGAAGACAAAAACAAAACAAAGCAACAACAAAAACAATAATCAACTGAATCTAATTCCTGCTGCCCATATGTATATGAGAGTGGGACTGTCCACTGAGAAGCATGGCCAACCTACCACCCTTAAAGCTGATTAAGTGAATATGATCAAAACATACCGTTCACACATACGAAATTGCCAATGTGTAAATTAAAAAAACATATAATTTAAAACAACAACAACAACAAAAGGAAATAGTGTAGAGAAAAGGAGAACTGGCATTCCCTCCCCTAACAGTCATCAGCTGTTCATAGCTTCTCAGAGAGGGCAGTGTTCTCAGATGCCAAGGTCTAGATGCCCTATGTCATCCATAAGAGCCTGTCCTAAAGTGAGAGTGGGGCTTCTGTATGACAGATGGCATTGCCTTCTGAAGCCTGTAATCGTGGACACTGGAAAAACAACCTACAATGAATATAGGAGACATCTCCAGCAATGCCAGTTCAGCCTGGAGACTCAGCCCAGAAGAGCATGGTGTGTTCTTCTAATTTGAAGATGGCCCAGAGGTCATAGAAATCAGTAATAGAGCAATACTAAACAAAAAGGCAAGATGCAAGGTTCTGCTCAGCGTTGGGGGGGGGGGCGGTGGATGGTAACCACACAGGTGTGTACAGAGTTGCTGCCCAAGACTGTATGCACTGCTGAAGGCATCATGCCATTGAAAAGCAAGTAAAACTCCACCCTGAAAAGTACTTGCTGAAAACCAACCAACCAACCAGTGTGAGGCTTTTGCGTAACAATCTCCTTGGATGTGAAACATTTCCTGCATGAGGCAACAGGTGGTTCTTTATTCTCAGGAGGTAAAAGAAAGGATGGAGACAAAACCAGAAAGATTCTTGAGGGCTCCTCCCCATCAGTATAAGAGATCAACAGTGGTTAGGGTTGGAGACTGCAAGCAGGTAAACTTCTGAGAGAGGCGCGCAGACCATGGAGTTGTCTCCACCTGTGTCAGGGTGGACTTCTCTTGCTTATCAGACAGCAGAGATTGCTGTGAGTAGCCTGTCACCCTTTGGTGCAAGGCGCTTCAGTCCATTGTGAGTTCCCTTTCTGAGGTAAGTAGACATGTTTGTGTTTTGTCTTCCCAGGAAAAGTCTGTTATAAAAAAGAGGCTTTTCATCACCCATTGACTTTCTTGAAGAGACATGCACTGAGGAGAACTGTTTGCCATGCAACCCTGAATAACTGGATCTGATCCCCAGAATCTGGAATGTATAAGAAAACCTTGAATGCAATGGCTTTAGTCGGAAACCACAGCTCCAGCAATCTCACCTTAAATTGGGAGGTAGAGACACGAGAATCCTGCCAGAAGCTCACATGCAATAGTCCAATGGCAGACATAACTAGAGACCATGTGTCTTAGCTATATTTCTGTTACTGTAATAAAATACGACAAAACATGAACTTATGGAAGAGTTTGTTTTGCCTTACAGTTACAGGGGAGGCTCCATAATTGTAAGGGAAATGTATGTATAGTCCAAGGTCTAAGCTTACTTTTGGATTTGATAAAATCAATCCCTGAGCCCCCAAACCCACCAATCCCTAAGCTTAAAATCGTACCAATCCCTGGGCTTGCCCAAACTTGAGAATTGAAAATCCTACCAATTCCCACCCTGGAAATCGCCACCCTAAAAAACTCCACCCCCAAGAAAGTCTCTCTCTCTCTCTCTCTCTCTCTCTCTCTCTCTCTCTCTCTCTCTCTCTGTGTGTGTGTGTGTGTGTGTGTATGTCTACACACACACATACTCCACAAAAATGAAAATCAAAATAAACAAGGAAAAGACCAAAAGACAAAAAAAGGAAAAAAAAAGAAGCCCAAACAGAGGGAAATGAGATATAGTGTCTACAAAATACCATTGAGTTCATTTATATTGGTCTGGAGAGGAGGCCTTCTCTGAAGTGAGGTTGATATACCCAGTGAGACCCCACTAGAAAAAAGCTGATTTTTCCTTTGCCTGTGGCAATCATTTGGAAATAGCTTCTTGGTTAAATGGGAACCAGTGTCCACTGCCACCTCACTGATGGGACCTCATCTGGCTTAAACCTGTGTGGCCCTTGTGTGTGCTGCCATGGTCTCTGTGAGTTTATATGTGCATCTGTGCTGCTGTGTCTAGAAGATATTGTTTGTTTCTTGAAGTCATCTACCATACAGTCTTTCTTCTTCCTCTCCTGTGCAGGTCCCTGAGCCTTAAGAAGAGGGCTACATAAAGAGATCAGATTGAGCTCTCAGCTACTGTTGCAGCACCATGCCTGCCTGCCTGCCTGCTGCCTGCTGACGTGCTTCCTTCTATGGTGGTCATTGACTTCACTGCCCCATGGAACTGTGAGCTCTAAGTTAAATGTTTTATTTTTTAAGTTGTTTTTGGTCATGGGGTCTCTTCACAAAAGTAATTAAAAGTAACTAAACTAAGATGAACTGTTCCAAAGTTTCTCAGTCTCTGCACTTTGGTCAGTTGTGGGTAACTGTGTTAGTTCCCATCTACTGGAAGGAAAGGCTTATCTGATGAGAGCTGAGTGATCTATGGGTATAGCAAGATAACATTAAGAGATATTTTATTGCTATGTTCCTTTAGCAGAATAGTAGTACTAGGTTTTTCTCCTAAGCCCATGACCTACCTAGTCTTGGGTTCTTGCAGTGTCGAGTATGGGTTCCATCTCATAGAGTGGGCCTTAAGTACATGCAGAAAGTAGTTGGTTACTCCCATAACAGTTGTGCCAGTAATACACACATATATTTTTTCAGGCAGGTCACTTGTTGTAGGTCTCAGGAATCATAGCTGGGAGATACTGGTGATTATCTTTTTCCTCCAGTGGTGTATAGTGTTCCTTCCAGCACCTTTATTGTGTGAATCACTAGGGGTGAAGCTCCTAGTTAAGCACCATTTTTACTTCTCCGTGTTTGGTGGCATATGTGAGGATTGGCTTCAGCAGTAGGGCCTGACCATATAGCCCTGGAAATAGTCTGTGACTGTTCTTTTATTCAAACCATCATGTCCTGCTTCAAAAACACAGAGGAAGAAAAGAACTGACTCCTGAAAAGTTTCCCTCTAACCTCTATGTGGAAGCCAACACACATGCACAAGTAAATAAATAAAATCAATTCAAATCTTCTTTGAAAAGAAAAAGAAACATGTACTAACTCTGAAGGCCATTATGTTTTGCTTTGTTTTGTTTGTTTGTTTTTTAGTTTTTCAAGATAGGGTTTCTCTGTGTTATCTTGGCAGTCCTAGACTTCTTTGTAGACCAGGTTGGCCTTAAACTCATAGAGATCCACCTGCCTCTGCCTCCCGAGTACTGGAATTAAAGATGCACACCACCACTCCCAGTGGAAGGCCACTATGTTACATGAAATAAGTCAGGCCTAGAACAACAAATTCTGTATGTTCTTACTTATGGGAAATTTATACAAGTTTATCTCTGAGATATGGAAAAGGTAGCTACCATGGCTTGGGAAGCATGAAGGGAGAATGGCTGATGGGCACAGAGTGCAGCTGAACAAAGGAATACTTTCCACTGCTCTGTAACACAGTAGGATAATGATGGTTGGCAAATCATGCATAATATGTTTCAAAATAGTTAGTAAAAGGGGTCTTGAACTCTCCTAACCCAGGTAAGCAAGAAATATCTGAAAAAATGGACACACCAGTTCTTGATGTGACCATAACACAGTATATATGTGCTAAAATATTATTTATGCCCCATAAACATGCACAATTATTGTTTGTGTGTGTGCAAGTATATACGTATAAAGTGTGTTTGTGTAAATAAATAAGGAAATATGACACAGTGTTGCCTACAGTGTGAATCCCCTCTGGCTTAAGCCCACATCCCCTTCTAGCTGTACAGCATTTTGCTCGAAGGTGCAGGGCTGATAAGAGCTCAGCATCAGGACCTGTGCCCTGCACCCACTCCCATTGCCTCTTGAGTGAGTCTGTTAAGGATGTACTCAAGCCTCTCCATGGCATGTTATTTTAATTAAGCAATATGTAAGCTATGAAATGTAAGCTCACAAAGACAGTGGTTGTTCCTAGGAAAATTTAGTCAGATACTTTAATAAGGTTTGATAAATATAATCCTTAAATAAACAGTGTAGAGGTACTTTGCACAAAGGGTAGATAGAGCTGGGGCTGGAGGAGAAATAGAACTTGAGGGTGGGAAAAGGATAAGGAAATAAAACAAGGATTCTAAGGCTTTACAGGCAGGTTTCAGTTTTTAACTCCACTTCAAAGGAACTAAGCTAGCAATTGTGGGTGGGGTACTCTCTTGGGTTGAAGTGACTAGTTCTGGAATGTCATACTGACTCACTGCCTAGTTGCATTGGGTATAATAACCTGCATCATGCTTTCAAGTATTTAGGGGGAATAACCACTCATAATCTTTCTGGCAGAGCTGGCCAATCATAGGGACTGCTCAGATGCCACATCAAGAAGTATCTAAAGTCACATCTGCTCTGGGTGAACTGGAGTCCAGAATCAGTGTCCACAGTGATAATCAAGAACACAGACACACACACATACAACACACACACACACACACACACACACACAGACGCGCACACGCACACACACATACACACATTATAATCTAAACATTTCACCCTGCCAAATGTAAACCTGTGTCTTTTATTCTCACAGTGTCTCCCATTTTCCAGTCCTAAGCTGGGAAGCCATACACTTTGCCCTGTGAAGGATGGGGCCAGCTCCATAGATCCTGCCAACTTACTGCAGGACTCTCCCCTGAAGAAAATACACAAGCCCTGAATCATATTTCTGAAGAAATATCAGCCACTGGTAGTTTTGTTGTCTTTCTTTTGAGAAGCCCATGCTTGGAAGCTCGTCAGCTCCCATTATCCCCCAGGCCTGAAGAAAAGGCCGAGTACTTTCAAACAATGATCCCTGGATGACACCTTGTCACTGAAGGTGCAAATAGTGTTGCAATACTTTCTTAGTACTGAGCCAGCACATGATCCTGAAAGCCCCTAATGTAGACACTGCGTTATGTTCCAGGCCCAGGAGAAAAAAAAGGTGGGCATTTTTATTCTAATATCAGTCTTTCATATGTACAACCCA
>OU015746.1:124194155-124218128 GCA_907169655.1 Acomys percivali
GAGAGAGAGAGAGAGAGAGAGAGAGAGAGAGAGAGAGAGAGAGAGAGCACAAATCCATGATTATCCAGATAAAGCAAGCTTTATTTCTCACTGGCCAGCAAGATGAACACTGACCACGTTCATACTCTGGATTCCCAGAGAATGGACTATGTCACTTAAGTGCCTATAAGGGCCAAACCCACAATTAGGTACTTTCTGCCTTCGTCCAATGAGGGCAAGCATACATCCTCACATACTTCCTGCCTACATAGCTCTCACCTATCTGTGATCAGGCACATCCTGTGCAGTTGGGGAAAAACAAACAAACAAACAAACAAAAACAAAAACCTTATTTACTGAAGTAAAAACTCAGTGACTTGTTATGTTATAAGAACAACTGGAAGTTATCCACGCTTGGACAAGTGGGCCTTACAGGGTAACTGTAGCCCTTATTGCTGCTTAGTAAAATACATATATATTACTGGAATGCTCCTGAACATATAGTAGCAGATAAAGACATGTTCTTCCTTTTCATCTATTAATCTAAGAATCATCTATTTTATAGGACCATTTGATGTTTTAGTGTTGTTTTGTTCATGTGTATGCATGCATCTGTATGGATGTTGGGTGCCTGTGAAGGTCAAGGCACAGTCTCATTTTGAGTCCTCAGGTGCTTTGCACCTATTGTCTCCCATTGGTCTGGAATGACACCATGTAGGCCAGGCTAGCTGGACCACAAGCTTCCAAGTGTCTGCCTGTCTCCCCTTCCATCTTACCTTTGCTGGGACGACTGATACACCCCCATCATGCTTTTTATGTGGGTACTGAGGATCCAAACTCAGGTACTCACGTTTTCAAGGCAAGCATTTTATTAACCTAACCATCTTCCGGGCCTATGTGGGGTTTTTGTTGTTGTGTTTGTTTTGTTTTGTTTTTTGAGACAGGGTCTCACTATATAGCCCAGGCTATCCTCAGATTTCTTCCTCTGCCTCTATAGACACAGACCACCAAACCTTGCTGCAACTTTATCATAGAGTTAAAGAAACTGGGACTCAGTCAGATGACTTGCCCAGGGACACAGCTAGTAAAGGGCAGCACTAATTACAAGAACAGCTGTATTTCTCCCTCAGAAAGCAATCACTGAGACCCTTTAGTGTTTCACTTTGCCCTCTAAAATGAGGGCCCCAGAGCAAAAGCCTGAGGTCATTTGAATGACAAACACAGCGCTCCACCCTCTACACCTAGGTTTAAAGCTCCATTCATCTGTTTCCACTGGAGGAAGCTGCTAATGGCTCTGCCTTTTCCAGTTGAAGCAGAGAAGGAAAACATTTGTAGTCTGAGGAGTCCCTCCCACTGTTTGTAGATCAAACACAAACAGAAACTGTAGGAGGCTGGGCCATCTCTCACTGAGAGAATCAATATCGATGAAACAGACAAAATCCCAAAATCTCAAAATAACAAAAACAAAGATATCCAAATCATAAAATCTGCTAGAATCACAAAGACAGCACAACCCCAATCTCAGCTGGCTCAACGAAAGTGTCCATTAACAAGGGATTAACACAAGGGAAATACACAACAAGTCAATAGGAAATGGCAACATCTCACACAGTCTGGTGCATCTGAGTGCCCACCAGAAGTACTTGTGGAGGTGTGTTGAAATGATGGGGTTCTGACTACAGAGAGGGGTCTCAGAAACCACCAGCCATGTTTCAACTTAAAGGGACACACTGTGGAACTGAAAATTTGGAAACTTCAGCCAAGGAGATGAGAGAAAGTACTGACTAGTGGCCCCTTTTAATCCTATCCTTGTGTTTTTCTGAAGGCCTTCATGGGAAAAGCCACACAGGCTCACTCTGGTGGCTTTTTAAGTGTGGCATTTATTCAAGTCCTCATGTGCCACCATTATGAGGGTGAAAGAAGATCAACAAATCCCACCAGAATGAATTAAAAATTAGGTGCTAGAATTCAGTTATCCTAGTCTATCATAAAATATGTAAAATTGCATTTTCCATGCCCCATAAGATGACAATGTATGGGACTGGAGAAATGGCTCAAATTTGGTTCTTAGCACCCATATTGGAAAGCTCAAAACAGCCCACAATTCCAGCTCCAGGGATCCAACACTCTACACACATATATGTTGGGGTAGGTCTTGTGCACTGTATATTCAGATACTGATTTCTGTGCCCTGAGATCTGGTTGCAGTCTGGACGGGAGCATTGTCATTTCTTATGAAGAATCTCCTGCCTCAGTGTTGTGTGAAAGTTGTTCTCCGTCATCTCCGATTGGCTAATAAAGAAGCTGATCAGCCTATAGCTGGGCGAGAGAGGATAGGAGGAGGGAATTCCATTTTCAGTCAGAGGGTCTCAAGTAGGGACCTGAAGAAGAAGAAGAGGAAGTAAAGGAAGAGGAAGAAGAGAAAGAGAAGGAACCATGAGGAGTTCATCATGTAGACAGATAGATGGAACAGGAGTGACCAGGGGGAGACTGAGATAGGAAGTAACATTAGAGCATATGGCCAGGATAACATCACTGGGTTAGAATAGATGACTATCTGCCTAGTTACAGTGCTTAAAGCTTGTTGAATAAATTATTTGAGATCTACGGTGGGTATTAGAAAAGACCCCTACTAATACCATAATAAGCTCCTCTACAACATAATATCTGGCATCTGGTACCTTATTACCTTATTATTACCTTATTATCTTATTGCCTTATATCTCATCTTATCTTATTATTAAACATAAAAATAGATATAAAACGCAAGTCAAAGCTAATGCAGAGGAAAATGCTAAGATAATTTGGAGACAATTTCCTATATTTAGCTTGGAAAAAGTCCTTTCTTGGGCTGGAGAGATGGCTCAGTGGTTAAGAGCACCACTTGCTCTTCCAGAGGTCCTGAGTTCAAGTCCAGAAACCACATGGTGGCTCACAACCATCTATAATGGGATCTGATACCTCTTCTGGCGTGCAGGTATGCATACAGATAAAGTGTTCATACATAAAATAAATAAATAATTTTTAAAAGTATTCTCTTGCAAGGTCTTCAAGTCTTTTAAGATCGCCACTTAGCAAAGAGATAATAAAGCTCATTGTCTCTAAGCAGAGACCATTTTCATGTTGTGCCCATGAAGCCCCTTGCACCTTGCCGGGTGGAAGGTAGTTGTTCTCACAGGAGGCTATCTGAGTTTCTCCATGGTCTGGGATTCAACCCAGTGCCTAGAGTCCCATGGCAACCATGTGACAGTCATCTGGCCTCTGTCTGCTAGGGTTCTCAGGAGCTACAGGGCATTTATGGCCTGAGCCAATCAGGGATGGCCAGGATACCTGGCCTGAGGAAGATAAGATTGCTTAGCTACTGGTTTTTAAAAAGGCCTCTAACTCCTGACCAGAGTCATGTAGCCTCCTTGGGCACTGGCCAATCTCAATCAAGGTCACGTAGCTACAGTAGAAACTCTCCCTTCCGGCCTTTAAAAGAGGTTTGCACGTTCCCCTGAGGACCAGGGGCGTTGCCATTTTGTTTGAGCAGTCAACCCCAGCCTGCTGGAATAAAGGCTCTTTGCTTTTGCATAGGGCTTTGGACTCTTGGTGGTCTTTGGGAGTTTCACAATCTGGGATCTGGGCATAACACCTAAAGACAGGAAGTAATGAAACTCATCCCAGCCAATGAGATGCTGAATTGGATTCTGGGAAATTTTGGGTTAAGGCCAGCTCCTTCATTCACTGTCTTTTACTTCTTTCTTTCTTCCTCTTGAGTCGTGGCATCCCACAGAAAGGATGAATCCAAAGACAAAAGCAAACTTCTGTTTCCAGGGTACAATTCTGTGCATGTACTTCAGACCCTGTATGCATCCTTTTAAGTCATCTGCACTACCAGCCAGAAGTCTATACAAGCCAGGGGCAGCCCCGACTCAACAGCTGCCCTCAGCAGAGGGATTTGTGTCATCTGCTTAGTGATGTAAGACAAGCTTACAAAAGCAAGGAGAAATACAAGTTGCACTTAACTTCATATAGTTCTGAGGGTCAGTGTGTGAGGAGGTAAGGAGACATCCTCTTAGGTAGTGGCCTGCTTGAATAGTGAGAACTAGAAAAATGGCTACACTGTTTTGATCACTATATGATTTGTTCACATAGAATATTGAAACATAGCTTATAATTTAACATGAAACATTAGGTTTTCCAGAAGTGTTGGTGTTCTGGAGGAAGAGGCAGACATTGTCTCTGTGAGCTCAAAGCCAGCCTGGTCTACATAGTGAGTTCCAGGCCAGTCAAAATTACATAATGAGACCCTTTCTCAAAAACGACAAAATCTTTACAGTTTATATGAAATAACCGTGGCTATTAGCCATTCAATACTAACCAGTGGACATGAATCTTGTTAGTTGTTGGGTGCGTATATTTTGTCCACGTTTTTCTCAAGATAAGACTATAAGCTTGCAAATGGTTATCTCCACCTCACAGAGAGGAAAACAGTGGTTTAGTGAGGCTAAAGTAATTTGGTCAATGGTCAGCTCACTACTGGCTCTCACTCTATCTGGAGCTAGACACAGAAGCCACATGGCTCGGTATTGCCTGTATATTGATTTCCTCATGGTGTGGTACCTCACAGGATGAAAAAAATCTGCATGGGAGACCTTGCTGCTTTCTGTTAGCCTTCCCATGCCCAGTTCTAGTTGTAGCTAGCATGCCTGGTAAGCTCTCAGTAAATGTTTCAAGTGCTTAACAGTGGTGAAAGGCCAGAGGAAGGTAGAGATAGAGGATTAATGTACAGCAAACTGAGCAAATAAGGGAAGCAGGAAAGGGAACATGGATAGACTTCATGATTCCCAGCAAGGCCATGTGCCGCTCCACACTATTCCTGATGGCTACATTTAATGATACCCATATGTGATTTACGTGGTCAGAAATAAAGTCAGCAGCAGCAACCATCATTTCGTGATCCTGGCTGGGCTCTTCGTACCTGCTGGTTTCTATTAAATGCTTCTTAGAAAAATAATTGTATGACTGGACCCTGTTGGCATTAAACATCAATCATTGGTCTGGCTGATAAAATACATCGTTCACGGTGTGCAGAGAGACAAGCAGCCTTTCCTTTCTTCTTCATCTTTTTTTTTCTTTCCTTCCAAGATATTTTAACTGTGTACAGGAGAAACTAATGGTCCCCACCAGAATTGGCCACCCATGTGCAATTGCTCTGTGGGTGGTGTCAAGCCATCCATGTCACAGAGGCATCAGTCACGGATTCTGGCTGCAAGGGGTGCCCCAGTTTAATCTCATTTTTGAACGAATTAATATTATTAGTTTTGATGAATTAATGGTATTAAACATTTGAGGTTACTATGAATTATGCCCACACTTATTACTAAACATGCCTCATTTGTGGGCAAGAAAGCCTGCTGAATCAGACTTGGGAAAGCCACTGGATCTTCAGTTTTCTAAAGTGTTTCTTAGATGACTTGTGGACAAGTAACTTTTTATATATAAATCTAGACTGAGTTCTACATTGAAAATGACTATAATTTAGTGACCAGACAGAGGAAAACCTAACTTTGTGATGGTTTTAGACTGTGATCACATTCTAATCCATCCAAGAATATCACTGTGTGCCACCACTCTTCTTTCTCCTTCTGAGAGAGAGAGAGAGAGAGAGAGAGAGAGAGAGAGAGAGAGAGAGAGATCTATACTTATATGTATCTTTGTAACTTAAACATAAGTGAAGTATCTGTTATTGGAATCAAAATTTATGTCTGCAGTTCAAGTTTTAGAGGACATGATGATCAAATGTGAATGGGAACAAGGTTTTGTTTTCTGAATAATACTTTAATATTTAAAGCTGTGATCATATATAACAAACATACCTCCTTTGTATAGTTATTAGCATTGTGCTTAACACTGATGGAAAGGGGTCAAAACTTCATTCTTCTCCTTGTATTTCATTGACCAAAATTTGGTCCTTGATCATTGCAAGGATAGCTAAATTATCTCACAAACCTTGGGTTAAGGGTTTACCTTTCTTAATATTATGGCATCTCATACTTACTTTTACCTGAACAAAATCTAAGCTGTTTAAGCAGGTAGTAAAGGTACAGCAATCATTGTGTGCCACAATGTCTAAGTTCAAAGTCCATTTTCATAGCTACAACAAAGTACCTGAGGCTGGGCACTTTATAACACAAAGAGGTTCATTTAGCTCATAGGTTTGGAAGTTGAGCATCTAAATATCATGACTGACTCTGGTGAGGATCTCATAGATTGTGGCTTCATAGAGGGGACACAGGAGGGGAAAATACAGTGATATAGGAAGCCAGACAGCTGAGGAAGGAGCAGGCTTGCTCCTTGGAGGGCTGGCAGTGGCTCATGAGAATGTCTTCCAAGGATAGAGCCCTCAGTGATCTAATTACTTCCAACCAGGCTCCATTTCTTATAGGTTCTACCACCTCTTACATCTTTGTATTGAGAACCAAGAATCCAACAGACACACTCTTGACAAACTACATACAGACCAGAGCTGTGTCTAGTATAATTTCATCTCAGCACATCATGAGTTTTTAGAAATTGCTGTGGTCTTTGCCTTATCATTATTAAATGGTAAGGTGTAGTCTTAGTGTTTTGTGCTTACAGAATATCCTAATTTCAGTGGCCTTTACTAACCAGCTTTGCTAACTTCTTCCCACTATTATATCACATTCTACGTGATTCCTTTCCTATCACACTACTTCAAGATTTTGCCCCCTCTGCTTACAAAATTCCTCTCAGTTGGCCTTTCTGTTTGCCAAGGAGTCATTATTTGGTCTCTGGTGCAAAAGGAAGGAAGTGTTTCCTGCCTCTGAGGCATCTGGGAAGGCCATGGTCAGAACCACCACCAGGCCCTTTCTGTCACATCGTGTCTTCCTTCTGTGCACCTCTTCTATGCTGTCGTTAGCTCCCTGCGTACAGGGAATGGCTCCCATTTACAGAGGGGATTTGGAGTGTGTACTCACGATAACCAGCGGTTTTACATCACAGAGGCTTGGATTGGAAGGGACTTCAGAAGGTGTGATGATTGACTCTATGTGTCAACCTCACTGGGTCACAGGATCCCCAGGTACTTGGTCAAACATTATTCTGAGTGTTTCTGTGAGGGAGGTTTTAGACAGGATTAGCATATAAATAGGTAGACTGAGTGCAGAGGAGATTCCCTCCATAACAGGCTTTTATCTAAAAGCCTGAATAGAACAAAAGAGCTTACTGTCCTGCAAGAGAGAGAATTCTTCCTTTCTAGGATGGTTATGTTAGAGTGTCAACTTGACACAATCTAAAATCATCTGGGAGGAAGTCTTGATAAGAAACTTTCTAGATCAAATTGCCTATGGGTACACCTGGGAGAGATTATCTTGACCAACTGATGTGAGAAACCTGACCTCTATAGTAGGTGCCATCCCCTGGGCTTGTGGATGCAACATGGGAAAAGTGTGGCAAAGAGCTGCATGCTAGTAAGTGTGTGAGCATTCATCTTCTCTCTGCTCATGACTGTGGATGTGACCAGCTGCTTCAAGTCCCTGTCACACTGACTTCAGGTATGATAGATCATAACCTGAAATTATGAGCTACAATTAACTCCTTTCCCCTCCTTAAATTGTTTTTGTCCAAGTAGTTTTTCAAAGCAATGGAATGCAGTGAGAATAATAATAAATCAGTGCCCTGTTTAAAGGCCTTTGAACTGAGACATGGTTTTTCTTGCTTTTGGATCTGAGAGGAAACATCAGCTCTTCCTGATTTTGGAGTCCACTGGCCTTCAGGCTGCAGCTGAGGCATCAGCTTTCTGTGTCTCAAACTTGCCAGTGCACCTGCAGACATGGGACTTGCCAGCTCCAGTAATTGTGTTCCCTAATCCCAATTTATACATACATATCTACACGTGACAGGAAGATAAACAGATGGATGGATAGATAGATGCATGATAGATAGGTAGATGATAGATAGATAGATAGATAGATAGATAGATAGATAGATAGATAGATAAATAGATAGATAGACAGATATCTAGATAGGCAGGGTTGTAGATAGTTGTGACTGTAGGGTTCGATTCAAGAGCAAACTCTGTCAAATATAGTATTAGCTACTTTTCTGCTTACAGTGGCCAAAAAAGCAACTTAAGGCAGAAGTTATTTCTAATTACATTTTGGGGAGACTCAGTGCATCACGGTAAGGAAGTCTGGGGCAGGAGCTCGAGGCAGGTGGTAATACCTCATCTGCATCCAGAAGCAGAGAAGGCTGAGTGTTGTGCTCTGCTCTTTTTCTTTTTATGCAGCTGAGGACCCCAGGCCATAGGATTGGACCACACATGTTAGGGTGGAGCTTCCCACCTCAGCTAGTCTAAGTGAGAAACTCCTCATAGACACGTCTGGAGATTCCTCTCTTAAGTGACTTTAGATGCCATCAAGTGGATGAGATGACCCACCACAAACACTTTGATCCAACAGTCTTAGTGTCTCTCAGCACGAGAAGGACACTGCTTATAGGAAAGTCCACCCTCCTGTTCCCATGGATACCCAAGCCTTAGACCACTCAAGTCCCTTCTATAGGATGGTATAGAATTTGCATATAACCTATGTAATCATTTGATGCATTTTAATACTCAGTATAATATAAATGTTATGTAATGATTGTTAGGCTATATCGTTTAGGGAATAGCAAGAAAAAGTTGGTGTATTTTTCCGTAAATATGACGTTTGCTTCTTTAAAATATGTTTGATCTGCTTGTTTGAATCTATGGAACCCTTAAATATGGAGAGCAGCCTAAATTCCTGAAAGTGACTTGAACATGGACTATATAATGCTTTGATTAGAGAAACACTGATGCCATAGTTTGCTTTAGCAATTGTCCAGCAAAAGCTGTTTGTCACAACAGATCCGAGACAGTAATTTCAGACTAAGCTCTAGCACCAGCAAGATCTGTGACCTGACCTGCTTTCTCAGAAGGCAATCAATGCTGTTTAGACTCTTTCACTTTGTTACCAGTATAATGAGGATGCTGCAGGGAGGGTCTCCTGGGCTCTGTTCCAGGGGCAATAGCACTAGTGTGGACTTCTGGAAGCAATTACATCAGAACGGAGGCCTCACTCTCAGCATCTTCCATATTTCCATGGGCTGTATTAGTAAACGTGGACATTTCAGGGCTGGGAATGTAGTTCAGTGGCAGAATATGCACTTGGCATGTGCCAAGCCCTGGTTTTGATCCTTGCCTGCAACACAATGACAACAACAAAAGTTACATCTGAACAATATTCAGAAAAAACAGAGGGTCTGATTCCTCTTGCTGCCTCCTAAACTCAGCGCAAGACCTGGGAGCTGATGTCCCAGGAACAATGCCAGACTCTGAGGGCAGTGGAAGGCTCTGCCACTGTATTTCTCTCATTACAGGACAATCAAGCATGTTCTCCGTTACTCCTGAAGCCCAAGCAGAGCTGCCATCTCCTCTGTAATTTGATTCATTTGGTCCATTAGTATGGAGGCTCCTTTGGGCCCCTTACTCAGACCTGTTCTACAGTTCCATCTAGCTCAGCCTGACCCTTTCAGTATAATCCAGCTCCGAGTGTACCTTCAGAAGCCACTGGGCTCCAGCCTGCTCTCCATTCCCTTGACCTGGGACTGAGCATTTCCCCATAGTGCTGTCCCAATCCCAGAATCCCTCAGTTCCTCTTCCATCTTTTTCTCCTTGGAAAGGGAACCTTTCCAGGTACCTACTCCAAAACAAAAACAAAAACAAACAAAACCAACCAAATAAACAAAAAAACAGATTTCACAGTAAATACAGGCAGCTGATCTCTCTCTCCCTCCCTCTCCCGCCCCCTCTGTGTGTGTGTGTGTGTGTGTGTGTGTGTGTGTGTGTGTGTCTGTCTGCCTCTGTCTCTATATCTCTCTCTCTTTGTGCATCGTGTGTTCCCAAGCTTCTATTGTAAAATGTTTTCTTTTATTTTTACTTATGTGTGTGAGTCTGTTGATGCATGTTTGCAGAGGTTAGAGATGGTGCTGGACCTCCTAGAGCTGGAGTTACAGGTTTTGAGCCACTGATGTGGGTGATAGGAATGAGTGAACTCTGGTCCTCTGGAAGAACAGCGAACGTTCTTAACTGCTGAGCCATCCCTCAGCCCCCAGCTATGCAATTCTTAAACATCCTTTTCTGTCCTTTCCCAAAGACCCTGAGTGCTCTCATTTTTACCAGTATATTTTGTACCACTCCTACCAGCTGCCCAGTAGTCTCTAATCCCCCACAGTAATTAGCCCTAACCGATATTTAAGTGCTTAATTTTTTTCAAGTTCTGTTTGTTTTGCCCATGACACTAATTTGTGGTTAGGTTCTAGTGACAGCGACCACCATCATTTAAATTTCTAAGAAATGCATACACTTCTGGCGACCTTATTTTGGGGAGGGGGAGAAAGGCATAAGGTGTTGTTTATTTTGTTATTATTGTTACTACTTTAAAATGCTCCCAGGATTCTTCTTTCCGTGCTTAACTTCATTGTAGGGTCTTTAGGAATAATCAGCAGTGAGCCTGTGTGTGCAAAACTGCCCTGAGCTATTCTTTAAGTTAATTATCACTTCTTTTGGTGCTGTGAATGGCTGTTCAGTGACACTGTCAGCAAGTGGAAGGAACCAAATTACTTTAATTATGGAGTAATTGCACAGAGTGATGGTAATTAAATCTTGATCAGTTTAAGTGAGTGAATTAATTGCCCTAACTTGGAATGCACACCACCACAAGAGGAGTTGTTTTGTCGTTTAATTAACACCATCCACTAAAGTCTTATCATATCGGATATGTAGACAATTAATGAGTCTGATATTACTCTCGCCTTCATGGGAACTAGAGCCGAACTCGCTGACAAAGATGGCATGCTCAGTACTTCTGTCACTTGTGTAGACAAACTGCTTGCAATCTCTACTTTGCCTCCTGGAGAAATGTGCAGGTAGAAATGGTCCATCTATCAAGTTCTGGGCCCATTTCATTTCAATATACCCTGACCTATGCAACAATATACACTTCAAAAAATTTTAATGATGTAAGTTCTACAGCCTTAATTTCACTGTGAACCTAAACATCATTTACTTCCTTTACATTTGGGATTTGGGAAAGTTTGGTGCTTGTATAGACATATTTAGGGTCTTCATAAAATCTGATCATTTATCAGTCATTATTTATTGAAGTAGTTTTCCCATGTCTTTCTATTGTCTACTTTTAGTGTTGTAAAACACTTGGTGTTTTTAAAGCAAGTAAAATCCTACCTGGACATAAACCACCAGTGTCTGCCCTTTAGTATGAAAACTTGAAAATTGCTAGTATCCAAGCCCCTGGGTAGAATTTAGGGGGGGGTGAGAAACTGTTAAGCCCAAAATTTTGAGAGACTCCCTGAACAGACCACCCAAGAGCCGAGTCCAAATGAAATGGCAAGAAAATCTTTATTGCAGATTCAAACCCAGGCCACCTCCAATGCACTGACACAGCAGATGCAGGGAAGCAGCCTGCGAGTTTCAATTTTTATAGGTTCTAGACAAAGAAATGGATTTTACAGTATGTGATTGGATGGCATTTGGGCAGAAAAGCTGCAAGCAGGAAGTTACAAGCCTTGGCGTTTCGTGGTTGGGTAATAGGTGTAGGGGCAAGTTCGCCTATAGAAAAGACTGATTTGAAACAGTCATGGGGCATTAGGAACTTTGGCCTGGCTTCTCCTAATGAGTTGTTGTTATGTGCCGGCAGACCACTTGCTGGTCTGCTTGACCAGCAGAGAGTATATTTGGACTTTCCCAAGGTGAGCTGATTGTGTTGCTAGGGAATATTTTTCTGTTTAGACTAGTTTGTGGCTTTTCTGGAATCTGAGTTCAGCCCTTGCCTAGGTTTAACACAAAATGGAGTTTCTTTTTCAAAATGGAGTTTGTCTGGTTCTTTCAAAACAAATGTAGATGTGTTTTTAAACTCCTCAGGCAATTCTAGTATACACCACGGGCTGAGAACAACTGATCTAGAAAGTTCCAATAAAGAAGAGTTGAATTCTTCTGCGCTGAGCACAGGTCTGTTTATGTGTGCACAGTGGGGTTCACATCAGTGGAGTGTAATGACCCACATAATTTTTGGAGGAAATGGCATTTGTTGGTTCAGCCTGATGTGAAGAATAAGCAAGCCTCTTAAGGCCAGGCATTGCCAAAACCAGAACTGGAACCTGCCTCAGATTTCCAGCCACAGATGCGCAGGCTCCAGCCAGAGCTAATGCAGGGCACAGGATGCTAAACCAAGACAACATGTGTGCTCTTAGACGTCTTTACATATGACTTGATGTGAGAGGTGGGTTTAGAATAATATGGGAGTAAGAGTGGTACACACTACAAGCAAGCAATACACACTAAGGGTATGTTTGGGATACTGCACATAGCCTTGGTGTATGTGACTAGACCATGCACTGTGAAAGGTAGAAATACATTGAAGTGAATGGACCGACACTATTCATAACCACCCCTAAGCTGGACAGATCAATGTGTTCAGCTTATTGCTGGACAAGAGGAAAATGCAGGTCTACAGAACAACAGTTCAGTGGCAGGGCACTGGGGACAGCACCAGGGCTGTTGCAGGGTCATCCTAGGGAGATTTAAGTAAGCACTAGTCCCTCCTGGATTAAGTGTAATCAATAATGGGGTTGGTTTTACAATTGGATAGTCAGTGATTATATTGAGGAGCTGAGAGGATAAAAGCTAGGCTAGCTGGGCCAAGAGTAAAGTTTGCTATCTTTTTCTTTTGTTTTGTTTTGTTTTTAATTTTTACTTGGAAAAGGTGGATAGCCTAGTTACTTCTGTCTGCTGAGCCTCTTCGTCTTTCCTTGTTTCTAATCTGATCTGAGGGAAGTTACCCTTTTCTAGTCTGCGAGCGTGGGTCATGGTCAGAAAAATTAACTTATGTTACCTTCCATCACATTTTTCACTTTTTCAAGGGACAAGGCTCTTGATTACTGTGTTAAGGATGTTAAGAGGTGAAATAATATAACGAAGTTTCTATTGAAAGACTCCTTAGGCTCCTGAGTGGAGGATGGTCTTGATTATGGGAAAAATAAATGTAGATGATTCAGTGGGAGCAGAGGCACGCTCCTGGCCATGAGAATGGAGGGGAAGGAATGAAAGGAACGGGAAGGGAGGGTGTGCAATAGAGGAGGACAGGAAAGAGAGAATGGACAAAGATGGTGCCTGAACAGATAGAACTGACTTGGAGCATCTGAAGTGTGCAGCCTTCTGTTGCAGCTCTGGGGACACCTCCAGTTCAGATGGAACGAGCTCCCACTGTTCAAGTGGTTATGCTTTAGATTGGTTATATTGGGACAGATGCCTCTTGATTTTCCTGGGAGAAGGACTGTCTGCTGTCCCAGGGCAGTAAGTCACAGAGAGCAAGGACAGATGGTCAAAGGAGACAGGCAACCCTCCCCAAGCTCTGTTCTCTAACTCACCCCAGTCATTCTCAAAGGAAGGGTACATGCTGCTAAAATTCTAAACTACTGGACAGCAACAAAGCCTTGGAAAACAGCAGGAAATAAGCAACTTCCTTTGGTGTCAGGTAGGAGGCCACAGTACAAGGACACAGAAGACAGCTGACTGTAGTACTTTTTAAGAACAAAAGTGATAATTATATTCCTCTTTAGACTTTAGCCTGAAGGTGTGTGTGAAGTTCTGTGTGTGCAGAGACCACAAGAGGATGGCAGATGTTCTCTGTCCCTTGGAGGACATGACTTGGGTAGGGTCTCTCACCCCCCCTTGGGTTTTTCCTTGAGGCTCACTGGCCAGCAAGCCTGAGATACTCCTGCTTCACTTACTCTGCTTTCCAAGGGCTGGGGTTCCAGGCATTTACCCCCAGGCTTTTTTTTCCCTATGGAGGCTGGATCTGAAGTCAGTAAGGCTTAGCAAATGTAGTTGGCCTCTATGCTATCTCTCCAGACTCCTGGATTTTTTTAAATCTATGAAATGGTGATTCACTGGTATGAAAAACAGATATACTACAAAAACTCGGGTGATAAAGAAGGGAAAATAAACTAAACAATGAAACAGTACCAGAAAATCACATAGAATTACAACTCTTGATGAGGTACACTCTGTAATCCTCTGGGGTGAGGAAACACATGGAAAGAACTAAGTCTCTGTTCTGTTCATCTCCTTTTGGGGTTGGGGATTGCCTCGGATTGCTTGATTTTTAATCTGTGGTGTCACGGTCACGTAAGTGGCTTGGAGCAGAGTGCTCTTACTATTTGTTTCTGTTCCATCTCATACAGATGCTCTTAGGAGTGGACTCGCTGGTTTGTGCATTTCATAAGAATTCAGACGACTTGTTTACCTACTTCTTCTATAGGCCTACTCCACAGATTACTGAAACCCTCAGAAAATGAGGATTCTCTTAGTTCATGACCTTGTGTTTTAGTGGCAGGGAAAGTGGCTTTGCAACCCATAAAATGTGTTAATGTGGGGATAGAAATCTTTATCCTCCCACACATACTCAGTCCAATCAACAGGAAGGATTAGGTCGTAAATAATCTGACATTAGTATTAAAACAAACATTTACAAACATGTGTGTCCATTACTGGCTATTATGTATGGAGCTTTAGTTCTTTATCCCCTACCCTTTTACTAGAAGGCACCACTATATGTGACACTGGGTAGGGAATGCTAATTAAGACTTAGGCCACCTTTTCCTTTAGTAGCAGAGGAAAAACGTGATAGCCATTTGAAAAAGGATGAGTGAAGAGTTTGTCACACCAGAGGGACCCTGAGGCTAGTTTTGTTTCACACTCTTGGCTTGTGACCTGCTGAGGTGCTGAAGGGCAGCTGCCGTGAGCACACCATGCATCTGTGTACCGAGTTCACAAGTGAGCAACTTTGGAGTTCAATTCCCAGCCAGCTGCTAGTGGCACTGCAAGCAGCTTCAGCTGTCCTGTTGTACCAGTTGCTTCTCTCACTGCTGAGATCAGACACTGACAGACGAGGATTTAAGGGTTTGTTTTGTGTGCAGTTTGAAAGTCACAGTCCATTGTGGTGGAGAAGTTAAAGTGCCTTGTGTGAGAGGCAGCTGATCACACTGCATCTGTGGTGGGAGGTAGAGAGAGCTTTGAGTGCAGGTAGATTTCTCCTTTTTAGTCAGTTGATGACTCTAGCCCTTGAGATAGCACCTCGAACCTTTGTGGAAATAACCTCATTGACACACCCAAAGGTGTGTTTCTGTCATGGCTCAAGATTACAGATTGACAAGGCAGATTAGCCATCACACCTTGGCCCCTGAGGAATTGTGTCCAAGACACCCTTACCTGTCCACCTCATCCCCACAGACACGCACAGCAAAATCCTTACGTGCTCACATTTCTTCTATAGAATGATAACTATTTGTATACAGCAGATGTGCATCACCCCATATATCTTAAACAAACCATCCCTAGCTTACTTACACATCACACATTGCTGATACAATGAAAATGGTAATTCTGTATTGCTGGAGAATAATGACAAGACTGTGTGTTTAGTACAGATGGAGATTTGTTTTAAATATTTTCAATTCACAGTTGATTGATTCTAAAGATGCAAGTCTTGTGAATGCAGAGGGAAGACTGTAGATGATTTATTTCATTTTTATTCTTTTTGAAAATAAAATTTTACTTGTTAAAAATATATCTCATCCTTTCATGCAGCTGAATACATTTATTCCAAGCATCTGTTATCGACTCATTTTTTGAGCCTTTACATTAGCATCTGAAGTTGTTTTCCATTTAGCAAAAACCATAACTACATGGAAATATAGTCCCTGCACCTGCTTTCATGAAGCCTGCAGTCTTCATGGCTCCTCACAGGTTAAACGCTGGCAGGTTAAGAATATGATACCAAGCCGTGGATTTACCGTGGAATGCTCTCCACGTGTCCAGCAGACAGGGAATCATCTCTGGATGAACACAAGCATTGCGTTGGTTCATGAAACATGAGTAAGACCAATGGTATGCTGGGAAAACACAGCTGTAGGGGTAGAAAAGCGTGATGGCTACTGGTGGTTGATTTCTACGCATACCCTGACTATGGCTGATGTAAAATTGGCAAGCTAACAACTTGAAAACTGCTCACCACTGATGTCCTCAGCCAGTGCATAGTCCCCCAGATAGGTGAACAGGAGGCTGGCAAGCACAGACGACTTATCTGCTTCAACCAGAAAGGGCGGTGTGATTTTAAATTCTCCCAAGAAGTCAAGTATCAGTTGCCTCTGTCTTAGTTAAGGGAAAGATGACATAACCACGGCAACTCTTATAAAGCAAAACATTTAATTGGGACAGGCCTACAGTTCAGAGGTCTAGTCCATTATCACCATGGCAGAAAGCATGGTGGTATGCGGGCAGATGTAGCACAGGAGAGGTAGCTGAGAGTTCCACATCCAGATCCACAGGCAGCAGGAAGAGAAAGCCACTGGCCTAGCTTGAGCATATGAAACCTCAAAGTCCCCACCCTGCCCCACCCCTCACCCCCAGTGACATACTTCCTCCAACAAGGCCATGCGTCTTAATAGTGGCACTCCCTATGGGTCTATAGGACCCATTTTCAAACCACCACAGCCTGTTAACCCTGCCTTCCCAGTTCCTAACTGAAGCATGGGGTCCACTTATCAATTGAACACCTTCGGATACTGAGAGCTTTTCCTACTAATAGTGACAGTGCTGACCCACTGCCAACAATGCTGGGCAATGCTGCTTCCAGGGCCAGTAGAAACGGGGGAGGAATGGTCTTACCCCAGCTTATTTAACCCCTATTTCTCAGTATCTTTTACAAGCACATTTCTAGGGGATTAGACTTGGGTGGGAGGTACAGGCTGCAGCCCTAGAACAGATCACAGTTCATACAAGGAGCATTAGAGTTGGTAGAACTTGTCTGGCTTGCTTTTTTGACTATGTCTCAAAGTGCTTGGTGGGGACACCAGGTCCGAATGACCTTGCTAAGGAAATGTTAAAATGCCTCTGGTGAGTCTGACTTTAATTCCTCGACTGCCAAAACAGCAGCTTTGGAATCAAAGCAGAAGTGAATCTCAGCAGTGGCAGCAGCTTTGTGAGTACATTTGCATCTAATGAAACCAGCCTGACTTGGCTGTTCCTAGCGACTGTCCAGGCAGTGAAGCCATGGCTGAGGAGGGAAAAGGCAGGCTGCTCAAAGATTCACTCGACTCCTAAAGAATTAAAATAGGCCTCGGTTGTTCTAACTCAACTTTTGCATATTTTCCCTCTTCTTCTCTCTCCCCCATCCCTCCTTCATTCCTCCCCATGAACTTTCATTAGCAAACAGCCTGAAAGCTTATAGAAGCAGACCTTGAAAGAACTGTTGTGCCGGTTGCTGAGATGTGCCTGCTCCAGCAATCTTAAGCAGGAGGCATAAAGACCCCAGGCAATGTACTGTTGTTCCAAAGGTAAATTCTACAGCAGTTAGAGATGAATTGCCAACAGCACCAGACCCACAAGGACACCAACATTTTCTTCTTGTGGATGACCCTGACACTGCTTCATCTTGGGGAGTTCTGAGGTGTTTAGACTCAGGTCCCCATGAGGAGAATAAAGACTTGAGTCATTTGGACTTTTCTCTTTTCCTTGTCAAAACAAACACTCATCATCAGCTCCGTAGCCAAGTGCTAATCCTTGAGTGCATCAATGAAGAGAAGAAAAGGCCCTATTGTTATTGTTTGGCTTGGGCTGCTTCCTGATTGGGTAGGAAGGTGTCTAGGATACTCTCAACTCCAAGGCCTGGGAAGGTATCCCAGCTCTGAGGTGGGGCAATGTCCCAATGGTATGCTGAGACACAGGAGCCCAGAAACCACACAGCTCTGGGAGGAGGCCTCCTCTGCAGAGACACGGCATCTCCCAGGGGAAGATTACAGCAATCCCTGAGAAGCTGAGGAGCTTAGGGGCCTGAGCCCTGTTCCTTCTCCAACCATTGCAGCTCCCAGGGGAGGGTTACCCCAAACCCTGAGGAGCTGAGTCGCTGAGGAACCTAAGAGCCTGAGCCTCTCTCCTATTCCAGCTGCTATATCTCCCAGGGAAAGGTTGCCAAGCCCAGAGGAGCTGCAGAGCCTAAGAGCCTAAGTTTTGCTCCTTCCCCGGTGTCTTCTCTTTTTTTCTTCTTCTCTTCTTCTGAAGTCACACCGGGAAGTAAATCTCTTAAAAGAGATTTATTGGAAGGAGTGAATCCAGGAGAGGAGAGACATATCCAAGAGCGGCTTTCTCTGCTCCCAGGAGAAGGTAGCCAGAAACTAGGCAGACACAGCTTTTATATAGGATTTCTTAGGGGGCAGAGCTTTCTAAGGTAGGGATTCCAGAGTGCAGATTGGTGGGATGTCAAGTCCTATGCTTCCGGAGCTCAAGGATTGGGGAGATCTCCTGTTCAGGGATTGGTGGGTTTTAGTGGGAAGCTCAAGGATTGATTAGTACTAGTGCTCATGGATTACTGAGGGTTTTGTCCAGACTTTTCACCTCAAATTAGCATAATCTGGCATGGGTCCTACTGAGGGACTGGAGATGACAGTTACAGAGGCCTGGGGGAGGAGCTGGGCTGCTGGAGCTCCCTCAGGCAGGGGTCTGGCCACTTTTCTGCCTTGAAAAGTTATATAGTGCACAAAGAGGCAGTAGGCTGAAGGAAACAGACAGTGAGCCAAGGAGCATAGTCTGGGAGCAACTTGTTAGGAATCAGGGGTGGAATGGTGTTAGGAGCAAGACCCAGGGACTTATTCCTGGGTCAGTGGAAGTAAAGGAAAAGAAGGGAAGCTAAGCGAGACACTGTAGCCCCTGCCCCAAAACACTGCCTGGGATCTCCATGCCTTAGTACAGATCTTTGTGCGGCTCTGCCATGCGATCTGCAGACAAGGACGTGAGCAGCAATGGGCAGCCAATCTGTTAGGGAGGAGCCAGGGAGCCTAGCAAAGGGACCGGGCCACATACTGCTCAGAAAGCCTGGACCCTGATCAAACAGACCTGGTGAGGTGCACTGAGTTTACGCACCTCACATGTTGTATTTTATTTACCATTCACTGCCGCACAGTAGACCTTGATTTAACAGATGCAGTGTGCTGGAACAAGGAGCGCTGATAACTTGATTTGCTCAAGAATACACAGGAAAGCCAGATGAGTTGTGTGGGGAATAAATGGAGACGTGAGCTTATGCCTGTAAAGCCAGCATGCGAGTGGCTGGGATGGGAAGACTGTGCGGCCTAGGCCAGGCTAGGTTACAGTGCATGGTGCTACATCTCCTAAAAAAAAAAAACAAACAGAGAGAAAAATATAAAACCCATATGAGATGCATCCCAATAAGACCAAACACACCTGGAGTGAGTTCTTTGGGACTTAAATCTATAAGGTTTTCCATAGATTTTTTTTTTTCATTGTGATTATTTTATCTATGAAAGTCCATTTAATTTCAAAGATTGGTAAAAACCCTGATGAACGTGCATGAGGATAAGAAAATAACCATATTAGGTTACAGAGAATGTGAATAAACACGAATCACAAAGAAAACAAGAGTCACACTCAAATAGCAGCAAGACTATGGTCTAGAGAGAAAGGCTGGCCAGCACCAGCTACAGCAGATTGCTGTCCCCTGCAGTGTGAGTAGAGAGAAGACAAGCCTTGGAGACACGGAGGGCACGGTTCTCTAGGATCCATACTGCCCCTGTCTAATTAGTCCCCAATGTAGATGCCTACTGATGGAAAGAAATTACTGTGTCTCTCACTTCCTAGTTACAGTTACACTTCTCAGCCTGAGCTGCAGGCGTGGAGCTTTATAAATGATGTTCTTCATTTGCTTCGCTCAGGCTTTATTAATTAGTCAAGGGTAAGCCCTGGAGAACACAGGGCTTTTTGCAAGTGCCCAGGTCATTCTAATGCTCAGCTAACTGCTAATGTGAAAGCTCCAGGGTTAAAGCAAGCCGCGCTGGAAAGCGAGTGCCCATAACTCACCGAGCAGCTACCATGCTTTACGCGGGTGCCTCCTTCCTTCTGTGGTTTGGAGTCGGCCTTAAACATTGAGCGTACCAGACAAGCGCTCTGCCGTTGGACTGCATCCAGCTATTTTATTTCAGAATGAAGTCTGGCTAATTTGCCCAGCCTGCCTTGAACTCACCCCATAGCCCAGGCAAGACAGGACCTTACGATTCTCTTAAGGTGGAAGTACAAGCTTACATCACCAGGGTTTCTAGTCCACTCCCAGGTAGCCCTTGCTCATTTTTAAAGCTGAATTAAGGTCACCGAGAGCCCTCCCGTTGCAAATCCAGTCCTTTCCTGCAGCACCTGCTGCCTCCCCTGGGAGATGGCAGTGACAGTACAGAGGGATACCGAGGCAGGAAGAGACTGGGCATTTAATCTCAAAATAAACTGACATGAACGAGGTTCTAGGCCACATTTTCTGCGAAAACTGAATCTGTGCCTTGGAACCTAAGTCGTCCCTGCCCCTCCTCCTCGTTCCTCCCCCGCAAATTCACCAAGAACACATTCAGTAAAGAGTTTACTGTTAGCACATTCGTCTTTCCTTCTGCTAGCTGTGCTGCGCCAGTAGCTAAGGGAGGCACCAGGGGAACAGACTGTACAGTGATCATCTCCAAGAAAATCCTTGAGTTGAGTAGCAGGTGTACCTATGACAGGAACACACTCACAGGAAAAGCGGTGAATTGCTCCAGCCCCTGTGTGAGCTGTATCCATCCTACATGGGAACTTGTAAGAAATGCAGAATCCCAGGACCCACTCACTGAACTGGAATCTGCATCTTAAATGACCACCCCACCCCACCCCACCCCCCCAGGGGTAAAATTGTACTCTCAGTTGAGAAGCTGGAGCCATGAGCAATCGTGGCAAGATTCAGGTCCCCTTCTGCAGCTTTTGGAACATCTGTTTTACCCCGTCTTTTCCACGACAATTCCTGCCATGCACACCCTTTTTGCTTTGCACAGAGCATAGTCGCAATCTTCTCTGCACGTCTTAAAGCTCAGGAAACCAAGAGAAGCAGAGAGCTGGGACCCTGCTCATCACCGAGTCTTTTGTGAGGCTCTTTCTATGGCACCAGGTGCCCTGGCACAGCTGCTGGTATTTAGTTACGTTCTGCACCAGCAGCTCTAGCATTTGGGAAGTGAAATTCATTTTTTTACCCTCTCTGGATTATGAAAGCCCGGGGCAAGGGAGGTGAAGAAAGCAGCAGTCAGAGGAAATCGGTATTGGAAGCATCAGGTGTAGCGAAGAGGTCAGACCAGTTTTTGTTTTCAGTTATGGCGTTTTATTTCAGCCTTGGCAATCTTTCTCTTGAATGGAAATGGCAGAATTGCTTTCATAAAGATGGGAACAAAGGTTGATAGTTCTAGAGAGCTCAACATTTGACTTGCAGGTCCTTATATTGAGTTACACCCTGAACAGAGTCTTTCTTTCTATTCAGAATAATTGCTTTCGGAAACAGCCGATGAGGTCATCTTGCCCGTGATCCTCAGACATTTGTCATATTAATTTAATTGTACCATTTACTAAGGGAATCGCAGTCTCATTTAACTTTACACCAGTGTGTGGTTTTTATTTTATTAATAAAGCCAGCTGCTTTCTCAGAGTCTGGATCTCCTTTGTAACAAACCTGCTCGGTTCTTGTTTTAGCATTAGTACTAAAGACCCATCTTAGCTACTGAACATGGACCAAAAGAAAAGCTACTCAAAAAGAGGAAGAAATTGCAGAGGGGAGCTCTGCAGAGTTTCAAGGATGTGGGTGACTTTGAAGCAAATTGTGTTTATTCTTGCAAAATTCCAAAATTATATGCTATATAATGTTTGCATTTGGAGAAATTAATTAGGTTAGAAATACAATTAAACTGGTTAGTGTCATAGAACAAAACTAAAATGGCCTGTCACAGCTTCTTTACTCTCCCACCCCCAGAAAGGCTCTTGGGAGAACATTTGAAACATGAGCTTTTGTTCCTTCAAGCTTGGAGCTCAGGTCATATGGACCCTGCAGTGTGGCTGAAAAATCTCAAAGAGTCACGCAGAAATGTATCATTTGACCTGCTATTCTTCCAAAGAGGTATGAAAAATGTGTTTCTTGCTGAGATAACTTGAAATCAAATAAACACAATCTTTTAAATTCATTCTAAATAGTTCTATTTTTTCTTTTTTTAAATTTTATTAATTTATTCTTGTTACATCTCAATGGTTATCCCATCCCTTGTATCCTCCCATTCTTCCCTCCCTCCCATTTTCCCCTTATTCCCCTCCCCTATTACTGTTCTTGAGAGGGATTACCTCCCCCTGTATATGCTCATAGGGTATCAAGTCTCTTCTCAGTGACCTGCTGTCATTCCTCTGAGTGCCACCAGGTCTCCCCCTCCAGGGGACATAGTCAAATGTGAGGCACCAGAAGAATGGATAAAGAAACTGTGGTACATATACACTATGGAATACTACTCAGCTATTAGTTCTATATTTTAAGTCTAAACAATTGTACACAAAGCATATGGCTTACGAGTTTATTTTCTTTTCTTAGGTGTGTAGTGGGGGGTGGTGAATTTTCTTCTTCCAGTATGCATGTTTGATTTTTAAGAGTAGAGGGTGCATTTAAAACCAAGAGAACATATCCCTTCATTTTGGAGACACACACACAAGTGACAATGTTGTTACCTGGTTAATGTCTGCATGTGATTCCTAATGGTGCTATCACTAAGCAAAAACAAACATTCTTACTTATAATTAATATCACTCCACAGAGAAGAGGAGACTTCAGCAAAGCTAGCAACAAATTGAACAATATCTCCCTATGTAAAATTGGTTCTGGTCCATTGTTTTTATTTATCTAAAATAATAGTACTCACTCAAGTCTGTAATAGCAGTCATGGTTGAAGGGTATTTGCTTAGCGCATTACATCTCCTATCTGCTCCCTTCTTTAAAGAATTTCCAAGGAGAAACTCTGAATGTGGATTGGATTTAGGAAAAGAAGCAAAAGCAACGCTTTCCTGAAACCTCCCTATGTAGGATGTCATTTCAGATTGTTGGGAGATATTTAATAATTCTTGTTTGTTTGCTCTTGGTATTGAGTGAAGGGCAGGGGTGAATTTGCCTTACTCTTTGAGGACTGTGAGGTTCGGAAATTCCTTATTCTAAGGCGGGAAGTTGTCTTGAAACAGTCTGTTAGTTTCCTCTGCACATTTTGGAAATAAGTCCTTCTCAGGACTCCCCAGCAGTGGAGACGCTGTGCAGTCTGGGGGACACAGCTTTTCCTTGTCACCACTAGAGTATGCTGTAGTGCCACATGATCACAGTGGGCAAGGTGAGTGGCTGACATGCTTAAAATAGTCTCTCCCTCTCATTACAGACATGTCTTTTGGTGGTCTGCGTTACGCATATCAGAGCAGAACTGAGAAGTTTTCACCTCAGCAGTCACATACAAGAATATTATCAGCGCCTTCAGGTTTTGGTCACTGAGTTAGCTTCAGGGTAGGGGCAAAGAGCAATTACTTTCCCTCCATCTGAAAACTTACTTTCAGGCACCACATCTTTTACTTTATAATGTCTTTAAGCTCACAACACTCCAGTGAGAGAATGTAGAGTTACTTGGACAGAGTTAACTGCTTTGGAGAGAGAGTGATGAACAATCAAGCATGGCTGCAGATACCTTCTGTGTTTGTTTGTTTGTTTGAGATGGGGGGTTCTCTATGTAGCCCTGCCTGTTCTAGAACTAGCTGTGTAGACCAGGCTGTGTCAAACTCATAGAGATCTGCCTGCCTCTGCCTCCCTAGTGCTGAGATTAAAGGCATTTACCACTGTAGTACAGCTATCTTTTTTTTTCAATATCATCTTTTCTTCCTTTTACATCTCAACCACACTTTCATCCTTCTCCTTCCAGGATCGAACAGGTCAAGGGGGGCTCCGTAAGTCCTATGGCCCTTCAGTTCTGATATCTCCAGGGACGTGTAAACAACTTTCTCCCACAGGCTTTTCTTTTTTTTTTTTTTCT
>OU015746.1:124218228-124283046 GCA_907169655.1 Acomys percivali
TTACAGTATACTCTGGGATGCAGTTCTTGCATCTGGGATCACTGGTCTCTGTGGATGTCCAAGTCTTTCACTTGGGATTCAGTGGTCACCACCTCTGAGGCTTACATTCTCTTTCTTGTCAGCAGGCTGCCTGAATCCTCTTTCACAAAAGCACATCACTGGTTCTGCTTGGACAATGGATGTCTAGTGCAGAATGCAGCTCAATGGGTCATTCTGAAACTCCAGATTGGCCCTGGAAATCCTACAGTAGACATGGGCTGAAGTGGCCATGTATACTGAGCTTCTTTTGGCACTGATGGGTCTGGATCCCAAAAGGCATTTTACCACACCTCCTTATTCCAAGAAGCCTTAGTGAATTGAGAAGACTCGGAAAGCAGCTGTGGAGCACACCTGGGAAGTCAGCAACTTGTAGGCAGAGGTGGGAGGACTGAAGGCAGCCTGGGCTACACAATGATGACAGACAGTACACATTGTTCAGCTGTGTGTGACAGCAGCCAATGCTCTTCGGTTAATGGTTTCTCTTGGGTAATGGAGACATAGAGAGCTAGGCTAGCCTAGGAAATATGGACCCACTTGAATAATCTCTACTAGCCCTTCCAAAGGAACACTGAGTAAAAGAAAAATGTAAATAAAAGAAGTACATTTTTAAGTAGTCAAATTATCTCTATTTGCAGACAACATGATCCTAAAGTCGACACCAGGAAACTCTTATTAAAGCACTTTCAGCAAAGTTGGAAAATGCAAAACCAATAGCTTTCCTATGTACCAATGACCAATTCACTTTGAGAGAATCCAAGGAAGAAAAATCTTATTCACAATGACTTCCTAAAGACAAAAAAAAAAAAAAGGTAAAAACCTATGTAATGCAGTCACATTCTCCACAGAACTAGAAAAGCATACTAAAATTGATGTTGAAACACAAAAGACCCTGAATAACCAAAGCACCTTCAGCAGAAAGGGTAATGCTGGAACTAGCACAGGACCTGAGCTCAAATTCCATTACTGAGCCATGAGGACAAAACATCATGGCAATAGCATATGGTAGACACACAAAATGAGCCCAGCAGTCTTAGCCACCCTGTTTTTGACAAGGCAGTCAATAACGCTGGAGAACTGGCAGCCTATTTGACAATTAGATTTCCATGTGTAGAACAATGAAGTGTAGTTCATAGCTCTCATCCTTCACAAAAAAAAAAAAAATCATTCAAAGTAGATTGAAGAAAGGCCTTGATGTAAGCCCTGAAAGTGGAAGCTTCTAGAGGAAAACACAGTTTAAAAAAAAGCTTCAGGCTGAAGACATGGCTCAAAGGTTAAGAGCACTAACTGCTCTTCCAGAGGTCATGAGTTCAATTCCCAGCAACCACATGGTGGCTCACAACCATCTATACTATGATCTGGTACCTTCTTCCAGCCTGCAGGTGTGCATGCAGACAGAGCACTGTATGCATAATAAATAAATAAATAAATATTTTTTTAAAAAGCTTCAGCATGTGACATAAGCAAAGACTTTCTAAAAAGATTCCCAAAATCACAGGAGTAACCCCAAGAATTGACAAATGAGATTACAAGACATTAAGAAGGTCTCCTAAGGCAAAGGAAACAGTCACCAGGATGAAGAGACAGTTCAAAGAATAAGGAAAAACATTTACTAATTACACATCAAATAGTGATTTGTATATAAGACATATAAAGAGCTGCAAAATTTAAACACCAAGAAACAAATGAATTGAATAGACAGATACTTCTTAAGGGAAGTTCCAGGAGCTCATACATATGCAGACGGGTTTAACACCCACACACAGCAAGGTGGTGCAAGTTAGTAAAACTGCTCTGAGGTCCTGTCACACCCCAGACAGAAGGGCTACCAACAAGCAAATAAAGGACAAATGTTAGCAAAATTGTGGAGAAAAAGGAACCCTTAGACACTGTTCGTGAGAAGATAAACATTGTGGAAATCAGTGTGGACCTTCCTCAGAAATAATTAGAAGTACCATATAATCAGGCAGCCCACTCCTAGATATGCATACAAAAGACTAGAGTCAATAAAATATAGCACAGAAACACTGGCTTAGGTGTGTGAGTACCTGCTTGTGTGTGTATGCACTATGATATACTGGCACATCCAGGTTTATTGCTGTACCACTCAGGTACACATGGATATACATTCTGTCTCTTCCCTCCTCTCTCTCTTTCTTCCACCCTCTCCCCAACTCTCGTGTGTGTGTGTGTGTGTGTGTGTGTGTGTGTGTGTGTGTGTGTGTGTGTGTGTGTAGGCCATGAGTCTAGAATGGAGATCATGAGTGAAGAGGAAGAAATTTTAAGGACGGCAGGAAAAAGGGAGAGTAAGGTGATAAATGTGACGTGAAAACAGAAGGAAACTATTTTGGAGGAGTTTAAAAAAGAAAAAAAGGAACAGCTAGTCAGGGATGGCAGGGGGAATAAGGGAGTACAGAGGGAGAGGGGATGTGTTAGGACAAAATATGATGACAAATATGTATCATAATGTCATAAAAACCCATTAGTTTGAATAGTTTGGAAATTGATCATTAAAAAAGTAAATAACATGTGAAAACAGTAACTGAAGGCAGACAGGGTTACATTTACCTGCAGTGTGAGGATATAATATATTTGGGGACAGGAAGAAAGGAATACTAAGGGACATAACCAAAATAAATAGTTAAAATGGCAAGCTTTATATATATATTATTGCAATCAGAAATAAAAACGTAGACGCTGAGTGTGGTGGTGCACACCTTTGATTCCAGCACCTGGGAGGCAGAGGGAGGTGATTCTCTGAGTTTGAGGCCAGCCTGGTCTACAGAGTTAATTCCAGGACAGTCAGGGCTGTTACATAGAAACACCCTGTTTCAAAAACAAAAACAAAAAACACAAAACAAATAAATATAAAAAGTAAAAATAAATGAAAAACAGCTTCACAGATGATGCAGCTGTTAAGAGCACTTGCCACTCTTACAGAGAACCTGAGTTAGGGTCCCAGAAGCACTCGGTGGCTCACAACCACCTGTAAGTCCAGTTCCAGGGACTCTGATGCCCTCTTTTGGTCTCTGTGCAAATGAAAATGAAAAGCAATCACTTAAAGGGAAACTGGTTACTCAAACTATCCCCAAATTAGGAGTGGTGCCTCATGCTTTTAATCCCAGCTCTTGGGAGTCAGAGGCAAGAGGATTGCTGTGAGTTTGAGGCCAGCCAGGTCTATAGAGGGAGTTCAGGACAGTCAGGACTACACAGAGAAACCCTGTCTTGGAAAAAGAAAAAAGAAAAAAGAAAAAAGAAAAAAGAATAAAACCAAAAAAACAAAGAAACAAAACCTAAAAAAGCAAAAATAAAACTATGCCCAAATTTACGCCAGCCATCTGTATAATTCAAAGTATAATCAGCTGGTTGGGAACAAAAAGAGCTCATAATATACCTCCAAACATAATTCCAAGAGATTTTAAAAATGTAAAATAGCAAAGATAATGGAAACAGGAGAAGCCATGAGTTCCAGAAGAAACTGAAGAATAACATGACAGAGAAGCAATCTGAAAAGATGGTTCTGCACCTTCTGAAACTAATAGATGAGAGTCTTCAAACAGGAAAGAAATAAGCACCACAGAGAAATAAATTTATGCATTACAGAAAAATTTAAATAAAGAAACTCCCTAAAATGTTAAAGAAGGAAAATTCAAATTATTTAAAGGAATTGTGGCTTAATTGGTAAGTTTCTTTTCTTTTCTTTTTTTAAAGATTTATTTATTATTATTTACACAGTGCTCTGCCTGCATGTACACCTGCAGGCCAGAAGAGGGCATCAGATCACATTATAGATGGTTGTGAACCACTATGTGGTTACCAGAAATTGAACTCAGAACCTCTGGAAAAGCAGTCAGTGCTCTTAACCTCTGAACTATCTCTCAAGCCTGATAACAGTTTCTTATCAACAAAAAGAAACTGAGGTTCCTAGGCAGAAAAGTACGAATCTACAATTTTATTTATGTACTTACTTATTGGTTGTTGAAAACAAGATAACTCAATCACTATGTTGCCAAGGGTGCCCTGGACTCCTGATCCCCTGCCTCCACCTCCCAAGCATTGGCATTACAGGTATGTGCTAGCACATCAGGACTGAATCTAAATTGTATCCAAATAAATCATCTTTCAGAATCAAAATGAAGAACAGACATGTTTCGGCATCCATAGATTCTGAAACTACTAACTGCTCTATATAAAATTAACTTTTTAGAAAAAAAATTAAAGCTACTCAGAAGCAAGTGACTGATGGTTCAAAGTGCAAAAATGGGTGCAGAAAATTTAGTCAGGTCATATTGTCTGAAAATGATATATTTAAATCTGAGTATCATGATGTGTTAATCCAGTTGTTCCTGATTTCTGTGCTATGCTCCTGTTGAGACCAAAGTCAGCTCTGCCTACATTACTACTCTGGCTACTCGCAAACACTTTCCCTACCCCTTACTCAGCTCCTCTTTTCCACTCTACCAAGTAAATGCTCTTTTTAAATTTTTATTTATTTATTATTGTATATGCAACAGTGTTTCACCTGAATGTCAGAAGAGGGCATCAGATCACATTATAAGTGGTTGTGAGCTACCATGTGGTTACTGGGAATTGAACTCAGGACCTCTGGAAGAGCAGACAGTGCACTTAACTGCTGAGCCATCTCTCCAGCCCCAAGTAAATGCTCTTTAAATGTTACGTGCAGCCCTTGGAAATTTTCCCAATGTCACAATAAAGGGCTATGGGATACACATAGGGGATACATAGCAAGACAAGGCATAGCTGAGTCATAACATTGTGGTTTTAGGTGATTTCCCTCCCCTAACTCAAGAAGAAGTAGCCAGGTTCTTCTTTGTACTAAACTTAATCTTAAAAAAAAAAATAGTGTATATGATGTGTGTGGGGTGCAGGTATTTTGGGCTAGTGCCCAGTTATAAGTGAGTATATACCATGTGAGTCTTTCTGCCTCTGGGTTAACTCACTCAGTAAGTGTGCACCCATATGTGTGCAAGTATCAACAGAGGCCAAAAGAGGGCATCAAAGCCCTGGAACTGAAGTTTCAGTAGTCGTGAGCAACCCATGGGTGCAGGGAACCTAACTTGGGCCCTCAACTAAAGCAGCATGTGCTCTTAAGTGCTGAGCCATTGCTCCAGCCACTTCACTTCATCTTCAGCACAAATTTATGTGGATGGTGCAATTCTATTGTCATGTTTCAGATAAACAGGAAGAAGATCAGAGAACTTAACAAACTTGTTCAAGAGCTGCTGAAATAGCAGACTGTGCTTACAGGGCTTGCCTAGATATGAGACTTTGGCTTCCCATCCTGGTGCCACTTACATAGGCAAAAGAAAAGAAATTTGTTTAAGATTACAAGAATACTGAGAGGAAGCAGAATATAAACACAAGTCACCCCTAGAACTAACATAAAAATGATTAGTAATTGATGAGCTCTTCAATTACCTTCCACACTTGCATGCCTTTCAGCCATCAAACAATTATTGAACATTTATGTTCTGGATCCACTGTCCTGGCACCCAACATTGCCTTTCCCATATGATAGATCATTTTGTCATCTTCTTACAGACTTTTTTTTTCATGGTTTGCTCTTTAGTTTCTTTTTTAATTTTAATATTTTATTAATTTATTCAGATTACAACTCAATTGTTATCCCATCACTTGTATCCTCCTATTTCTCCCTCCCTCCCACTTTCACCCTATTCCCCTCCTCTAGGTCTATGACCGAGGGGGATCTCCTCCCCCACTATATGGTCATAGCCTGCTTATTCTTTCTTTGAGTGCCACCAGGCCTCCCCACATGGGGAAATGGTCAAATATGGGGCATCAGAGTTCATGTCAGAGTCAGTCCCCGCTCTCCACATAACTGTGGAAAATGTTCTGTCCATTGGCTAGAACAGAGTAAGGGTTTGATGTTTACTACTTGTATTGTCCTTGGTTAGTGCAGTAGTTTAGGCAGACCCCCGCCCCTGGTCCCGGATCGACCCATCATGATGTTCTTCTTGTAGGTTTCTAGGACCCTTGGATCCTTCTATTTCACCATTCTCCTATATTTCTCTTACCTAGAATCCCAATGGGATGTCCACACACCTATCCCAATCTCCTGGTAAATAAAGACTTTCATGGGACATGACTTTTGGGCTAGTGCCCAGTTATAAGTGAGTATATACCATGAGTCTTTCTGCTTCTGGGTTAACTCACTCAGTATAATTTCTAGTTCCATCCATTTGTCCACAAGTTTCTGGATTTCCTTGTTTTTTAATAGCTGAGTAGTATTCCATCCATTCTTCAACTGGGGAACGTTTAGGCTGTTTCCAGGTTCTGGCTATGGTGAATAAGGCTGCTATAAACATGGTTGAGCATATGTCCTTGTTGTGTGGTGGAGCATTTTCTGGGTATATTCCAAGGAGTGGAACAGCTGGGTCTTGAGGAAGCCTTATTCCTAGTTTTCTGAGAGAGCACAAGATACATTTCCAAAATGGTTGTACTAGTTTGCATTCCCACCAGCAATGGAGTGTTCCTCTTTCTCTACATCCTTGCCAAGATGTGGTGTCACTTGAATTTTTGATCTTAGTCATTCTGATGGGTATAGGATGGAATCTCAGAGTCTTTTTTGATTTGCGTTTCCCTGATGACTAAAGACGTTGAGCATTTCTTTAAGTGTTTCTCAAGCATTTGATATCCCTCTGATGAGAATTCCCTGTTTAGTTCTGTGCCTCATTTCTTAATTGGGTTATTTGGTTTGGTGGTGTTTAATTTCTTGAGTTCTTTGCATATTTTGGATATTAGACCTTTGTCAGATGAAGGGTTGGTGAAGATCTTTTCCCAGTCTGTAGGTAGTCCCTTTGTTCTGTTGACAGTGTCTTCTGCCTTACAGAAGCTTCTCAGCCTCATGAGGTCCCATTTATTAATTGTTGACCTTAAGGCCTGGGCTGTTGGTATTCTGTTCAGGAAGTTGTCTCCTATGCCAGTGTGTTCCAGGGTCTTCCTCCACTTTTTCTTCTAACCGATTTAGTGTCTCTGGTTTTCTGTTGAGGTCTTTAATCCACTTGAACTTGAGTTTTGTACATGGTGACAAGTATGGATCTAATTGCATTTTTCTACATGTAGACATCCAGTTGGACCAGCACCATTAGTTGAAGATGCTTCTTTGTCAAAAATCAAGTGACCATATGTGTGTGAATTCATTTCTGGGTCTTTGATTCAATTCCATTGATCAATCAGCCTATTGCTGTGCCAGTACCATGCTGTTTTAATTACTCTTGCTCTATAATACAGCTTGAGATCAGGTATGGAGATTCCTCTGGAGGATCTTTTATTGTATAGAATTATTTTAGGTATTCTGGGTTTTTGGTTTTCCATATGAAGTTGAGAACTGATCATTCAATGTCTTTTTTAAAATTGTGTAGGTATTTTGATAGGGGTTACATTGAATCTGTAAATTGCTTTAGGTTAGATGGCCATTTTTACTATGTTAATTCTCCCGATCCATTAACTGTTAGGGACAGTAGGCCATATGGCCAGTGTTCAGCCATCTTGTCAAAGCCTACACCTTTAGGCTCCTATTTCTCCAGTGGTCTGTCATTTACCAGAAACCAGCTGACACTGTTGTATTTCGGCCGTTAGGCACCTGTTGTGGTTTATTGTGGGAGATGGTCATTCTAAGACCCCCGAGCTCATAGTAAGAGCTACTCCTTTCTGGCTATAAACCAACTTTTCCAGTACGACTACTGGTAAAATCAGATTAAAGGCTGGCTGCCTGTGAGCAGCAGTTCCAGGAACTTTTTCCTGACTAACCAGATCTTTTACAACTTCCCTTTCTCTCTGGAATTTCTCCCTCTTCTGTGATTATAGCAGTTACAAAGGTAGACACCTACTGGAACATTCCAGAGTTAGGTATCCATAGCAACCCTTGCTTACCCAAATACTCATACCCTGTGCCTATAAAAACTCTGAAAAATTTCAATACATGGGGTTTGATCAGAATCCAGACTTGCCCCCATTTCTTCATATCTTGTGTTCTCTTCTTCATACAGGTTGATTCTCCTCCCAAGCTTTAGTCGGCCCTGGCAGGCCGGGCCAATGAACAAGGGGGATCCTTAAATCTTCTGATATCTTCAATCTCTTTCTTCAGAGACTTGAAGTTTTTTCAAACAAGTCCTTCACTTGCTTAGTTAGAGTTACTCCTAGATATTTTATATTGCTTGTGGTTATCATGAAGGGTATAGTTTTCCTAATTTCTTCCTCTGCATGATTGTCATTTGTATAAAGGAAGGGTACTGACTTTCTTGAGTTAATTTTGTATCCAACCAATTTGCTGAAGGTGTTTATCAGCTGTAGGAGCTCTCTGGTGGAATTTTGGTGGTCTCTTATGTAGAATATCATATCATCCACAAATAGGGATAAATTGACTTCCTCCTTTCCCATTTGGATCCCCTTGATCTCCTTTTGTTGTCTTATTGCTCTGGCTAGAACTTCAAGAACTATATTGAAGAGAAATAGAGAAAGTGGGCAGCCTTGTCTGGTCTCCAATTTTAAAGGAATTTCCTTCAGTATCTCTCCACTTAATTTGATGTTGGCTATTGGCTATTATATTGAGGTATGTGCCTTGTATCCCTGATCTCTCCAAGACTTTAAACATGAATGGGTGTTGGATTTTGTTGAATGCTTTTTCTGCATCTAAGGAGATGATCATGTGGTTTTTCTTTCAGTTTGTTTATATGGTGGAGTACATTGATAGATTTTCCTTATATTAAATGATCCCTGCATTCCTGGAATGAAGTCTACCTGATCATGGTGAATGATATCTTTGATATGTTCCTATATTTGGCTTGTGAGTATTTTATTGAGTATTTTTGCATCAATGCTCATAAGAGAAATTGGTCTGAAATTTTCTTTTTTTTTTTGTTGCGTCTTTGTGAGGTTTAGGTATCAACATGACTGTGGTCTCATAGAATGAATTTGGTAATGTTCCATCCATTTCTATCTTTTAGAATAGCTTCAAGAGTTTCGCTATTAGCTCTTCTTTGAAGATCTGGTAGAATTCTGCGCTGAAACCATCTGATCTTGGGCTTTTTTTTTTTTTTGGTTGGGAGACTGTCAATGATTGCTTCTATTTCTATAGGAGAAATGGGACTATTTACTTTGTTTATCTGATCCTGACTCAATTTTTGCAAGTGGAATCTATCAAGAAAATTGTCCATTTCCTTTAGATTTTCAAATTTTGTGGCATATATATATGCCTTTGAAGTAGGATCTTATGATTCTTTGTATTTCTTCGATGTCTGTTGTTATGTCTCCCTTTTCATTTCTGATTTTGTTAATTTGGATAGTGTCTCTCTGCCTTTTAGTTAATTTGGCTAATGGTTTGTCTATCTTGTTGATTTTCTCAAAGAACCAACTCCTGGTTTTGTTGATTCTTTGAATTGTTCTCTTTGTTTGTAATTTATTGATTTCAGCCCTGAGTTGATTATTTCCAGACATATACTCCTCTTGAGTGTTTTTGTTTCTTTTGTTTTCCAAGGCTTCCAAGTATGTCATTAAGTTGCTTATATGAGATGTTTCCAATTTCTTTATAAAGGCACTTAGTGCTATGAGTTTTCCTCTTAGCACCGCTTTCAATGTGTCCCACAGATTTGAGTATGTTGTTCTTTCATTTTCATTGAATTTTAGAAAGTCCTTAATTTATTTCTTTATTTCTTCCCTGACCAAGGTGTCATTAAATAGAGAGTTGTTTACTTTCCATGTATATGTAAGCTTTTTGTTATTTCTGTTGTTGTTGAAGTCCAGTTTTAGACCATGGTGATCTGATAAGAGACAAGGTATTACTTCAATCTCTTTGAATCTGTTAAGGCTTGCTTTGTGACCTACTATATGATCAATTTTGGAGAAGGTTCCATGGAGTGCTAAGAAGAAGGTATAATCCTTTCTGTTTGGGTAAAAAGTTCTGTAGATATCTGTTAGATCCATTTGATTCATGATGCTGGTCAGTGTCTTTATTTCTTGGTTTAGTTTCTCTTTCACTGACGTATCCTTTGGTGACAGTAGAATGTTGAAGTCTCCCACTACTAATGTGTGGGGATTGATGTGTGGTTTAAGCTTTGTTAATAGTTCTTTTACAAATGTGGGTGCCCTTGTATTGGGAGCATAGATGTTTAGAATTGTGATGTCCTCTTGGTTGACTTTATTTTTGATAAGTATGAAGTGACCATCTTCATATCTTTTGATTAATTTTGGTTGGAGGTCTATGTTATTAGAAATTAAAATTACTACACAGCTTGCTTCTTGTGTGCATTTGCTTGATACCTTTTCCCAGCCTTTTACCCTGAGGTTATGTATATCCTTGTAGTTGAGATATGTTTCTTGAATGCAGAAGAATTTTGGGTCTTGTATATTTATCCATTCAGTTAGTCTGTGTCTTTTTATTGGAGAATTGAGACCATTGATATTGAGGCATATTAATGACCAGTGACTGTTAGGTCCCTTGTTTTTGATGTTGGTTGCACTAGAGTGTTTGTATGATTATGTTTTTGTGACAGTGTAGTTATCTGTTTCCTGGTAATTTTGGTTGTAGCTTGTCACTTTGGTTTGGAAGTTTCCTTCTAGTAACTCCTATAAGGCCCGGTTTGTGGATAGGTACTGTTTGAATTTGTTTTTGTCATGGAATATCTTGTTTTCTCCATCTATGATTATTGATAGCTTCACTGGGTACATTAGTCTGGCCTTGCATCTGTGGTCTTTTAGGGCTTTCAGGACCTCTGTCCAGGTCCTTCTGCTTTTATGGTCTCTGCTGAGACGTTAGGTGTTATTCTGATTGGTTTGCTATTATATGTTACTTGGCCTTTTTCTCTTGCCACTTTTAATATTTTTTCTTTGTTCTGTACATTTTGTGTTTTTATTATTAGGTGATAGAAATATTTTCTTTTCTGGTCTATTCTATTTGGTGCTCTGTAGGCCTCTTGTATGTTTATATGCATTTCTTTCTTTAAATTGGGGAAATTTTCTCCTATGATTTTGTTGAAGACATTTTCTGGGCCTTGGAGTTGGATGTCTTCTCTTTCCTCAATGCCTATTATCCTCAAGTTTCATCTTTTCATGTTGCCCTTGATTTCTTGGATGTTTTGTGTCAGGAATTTTTCAGATTTAGCATTTTCTTTGATGGTTTCTTCGAGTTCTACAATTGCATCTTCTCGTCCCAAGATTCGTTCTTACATTTCTTGGATTCTGTTAGAGAAGTTCATCTCTGTGTTGTTTGCTTTTTTCTGTAAGGTCTCTAGTTCCTGTTTTTCTTCTGTGTGTACCTTTATCATTGTTTCCATTTTTATCTTCAGATCTTGAACTGTTTTATTGATTTACTTCATATGTTTGTTTGTATTTTCCTGAATTTCTTCCCGGGGCCTTTTTTTTTTTCCTCTGAATCTGAAAACAAATCTAGAATCTTTATTACTTTTCTTTAAACAATCGCAGGGCCAGAATCACAAATAAATAGAAGGCACATTTTTGCTCAGTTTTCTTATCAGATTTGGGGGTTTGTTTTCTTGTGGGGATATTTTTGTTCTTTTTTTCTTTTTTCTTTTTCTTTCTTTCTTTCTTTCTTTCTTTCTTTCTTTCTTTCTTTCTTTTTTCTTTCTACAAATACAAATAAAACATGAAAAACTCTACCTCAAAAAAAAAAATCTAACAGTTCAACAAAAGTCCTTAGCTGTGTCCTAGACACTGACAGGCTACATCACAATTTAAAATCCAATGGTAAAAGCAGAGGTTTAGAACTGTTTGGTAATCACATGTCAAAAGAACAAAATTCTGGAAACACCTTTTATTCAGTTAACCACACCAGCAGGGACCCAGCAGCAGTTGCCAAAAAGGCAATTGTTCCACACCAGAAGGAAGTTGTGACTCTTTTTTTTGAGGGGGGGGTGGGGGGTTTGAGACAGAGTTTCTCTGTGTAGCCTTGGCTGTCCTGGAATCACACTGTAGACCAGGCTAGCCTCACACTCACAAGGATCCACCTGCCTTTGCCTCCCGAGTGCTGCAATTAAAGGCATGCACCACCACCACCTGGCAAAGTCGTGACTCTTGATAAACAATATGGATTTTTTCCTGTTTTCAAAATGTTTATCAAATTCTGTGTTTCCCAACAAAGGAACATCCATTGTCAGTGAAAACCGAGACATACTCCTTTGGGGAATGGCTGTTAGACTCCAGCATATATGCAGCATCAGAAGGAAGGTCAGTCTTTCATCTTCTTTAAAAACTATTCCTCCTAAAGTATCATTCCAGAAACCTGGAAGTGAAGGACTAAAAGGTCAGGGGAGGAGAAAGGGCTGGGGAGCACACACCATGAACATAAGTAAAATAAAATTGTACAAACTCAAGCAGTTTATAATAGACTACTCTGAGACACCAAAAGCTGGTTGAAGGAATTCATTATTCTGCAAGAGTTGGGGCTGTGTGCTGTGTGGAGATCTGGGCTGAACATTTCACTGTCTTGAAGTTGTAATTCCCCTGCCCATGCCAAAACCTAGTTTCTGTACCATGCCACCATGCAGAGGGCCTCTCATCCCACTACTTGGCCCACCACAGGGGCCTCCTGGTCTCCAAAGGTGATTATCCCTGTGGTCACCTTCCCTGGCAGCTCAAGTCTTCTTCTCTTCCACATTCAGACAGACCACTCCTCGGAACATGATGGGCTTTCTGAAAAGGCTCAGAATCATCAAACACAACAAAACCAGAGTTGGGTAACTTCCCACCACAGTTGATGTTGGATCTTCAGATACCAAGATGAGGTCTTCAGTGCCTTTGTCACGAAGCCTCAGGAGGGTGAATCTGAGGAAAAAGTGGAAGAACCTGAAGAAAGACAGCAGACACCAGAGGTGGTGCCTGATGATTCTGGAACTTTCTATGATCAGACTGTCAGCAATAACTTGGAGGGACATTTAGAGGAGCCTGTTGTAGAGCCGGAGCTGGAACCAGAGCCAGAACCAGAGCCAGAACCTGTACCTGCAGCTCCACCATGTTCCCATAATTTTGGAAAAATCCTTCAGTTCAGAGTTGTCAACGCCATGTGGCAAGTTCCTGATGAAGAGCTGGTGACTGTCAGCGTGCCTCATCATCCTTTGAGGTTCCACATCTCCTAGTTCACTAGCTTCACGGATTGACCAGAGTCCCTTCTGTGAAGGGATATTGATCTGTTGCTCTCGAACTCTCTGATCCCTCTGAGGCCTTTGTGGTGGAATCTGAGAATCAGGCTTCGATTCTGGGCAGGGCTGTGAAGGTGGCACTTTGACCCCATGAGGTGGTGTCCCCGTCACTGGAACAGCCCCACTGGGAGGAAGGTTCTTACTAGTCACAGATGCCCAAGAAAATATCCTCAAGTCCTCCTGTGCTGGGGCTATGTCTTCTGGGGCCGGGGAAGTGCTCTTCTGCACATGCTCAGGAGCAGTTTCCTCCAGTGCAGCTCAGGCTTGTCCTCCTGGATGTCAGGTACAGGTTCTGGCTCCGGTTCTGGCTCTGGTTCCAGCTCCAGCTCTACAACAGGCTCCTCTAAATGTCCCTCCAAGTTATTGCTGACAGTCTGATCATAAAAAGTTCCAGAATCATCAGGCACCACCTCTGGTGTCTGCTGTCTTTCTTCAGGTTCTTCCACTTTTTCCTCAGATTCACCCTCCTGAGGCTTCGTGTCAAAGGCACTGAAGACCTCATCTTGGTATCTGAAGATCCAACATCAACTGTGGTGGGAAGTTGGTTGACCCTGGGTCAGATCTGCCAGTAGTCTGCACTGCATGGGACCCCACTCGCCTAGTGTTCTACAGGTCTTGGATTCTGTGGTTCCCAGTCTGGTCCATGGTCTCCATGCGGTAGATGAGATATAGAGTGATAGGTGCCGCCATCTTGGAACTCCAGGGAAACAGTGCTCTTCTTACAGACTTTTAATCAGTCTCTCCACATGACCTAGACTACAAGATTCTTACAATACCTCATTTTAAAAATAAAACTATTCAATAAAAAAACATCCACTGATGTTTTGCAATGGCAGGGCCTTACTACGTATGGCAGGAGTCTTCTGTTTTATGGCCAGATGACCATCCTAATGTTGGTGTTAACATCCAATAGACTGGGGACCGAGATGGATCACTAGAGGAAGCCAGCCAGCATGCAATGCTGATTCTTCCTAAGGGGATTCAACTACTGCTGCTGCCACCACCTGTGGGCATCAGACGCCAGCTGTCCCAAACCCTTCAAGCTGGAGTCACAACCACTGCTCTTTAGGAAGCTTGCATTTCTTCAGCCTTGCACTAGGCTGAGTCACTGTTATGGGGTTTACAGTTTCCTGAATGAAGCAGATAGCCAGGAATGTAAGCCAATATAAGTTGGGCCAGATAGGTAGGTTGCTCTGTGAGTAAAGACACCAGATGTACAAGCCTGATCCAACCTAAGTTTGAACCCCTGGAACTCATGTAAAAAACCACACATGGTAGAGTACCTGCAATGCCAGCATTCCTATGGCAAGACAGAGGTGGAGACAGGAGAATCACCAAGAAGCTTTTGGGCCAGCTGCCTTGGAATGTACAGGACAGCAACAGAGAGAGGTTGTTTAGCTAGGGACAAAAGTGAGAACCAAGTCACAAGAGGTGTGTTTTGACCTCCACATATACACCAGGGCACACACAACAGCGCACACACACAAATAAGTTAACTTTTTATAATCCTCCTATGTAACTATGCATGCATACATAGAAGTGTGTATGATCCCTTGCATGCTGCCCACCCTATTGTTTCTGTTCTTATAAAGAACCTTTGCTGACACAGTAGGCAGGCAATCTTAAATTTTTATTCTTGTCTACTTTTCTCAAAATGCATCCTATCAATAGATGGGTACGTAGAAGCATTTATAAATGGTCTAAAGAATAATGCCAGGGCTGACGAAATGTCTCTGCAGCAGAGAGTGCTTACTTCTAAGCTTGCCAATCAGAGTTTGACCCCTAGATCCTACATGGTGAAGGTGAGAATTAGCTCTATCAAGTTGTCTTCTGACCGCCCCCCAACCATGTGCTGTGGTACCTGCATAATCCCCATAAACACACACAAATAAATAAGTATGTATATAAAATTAAAGGAATGGTTTCAAAGGATATGCCCATATAGCTGGAGCCTAAGTCAAGAACACAACTCTGGCCAGGTCCTAAGTCCCACATGTGGTACATTCTCCATTCCTAGTTCCAGTGACCCATCTGAAGCAGCAGTGACTGCTGCAGCATCTACAGTCACTGTTTTCTGTGTCCTTTACAGTTCTAAACACCATGGATAGGGCTGGAGTGATAGATGGCTCAGCAGTTATGAGCCCTTTCTGTTTTTCCAGAAAACATGATTTTGGTTTCCAGCACTCCGGTTGGATGGCTTACTGTAACACTAGCTCCAGGGGATCCAAACCTCCAGCCTCGCTGTGCACCCTCATTCTTGTGCATATATACAACACACACTTAGTGAAAAATAATAAAATTACACAAAATATGTCTAAATAATTGTCTTCTAGTATTTTAAAAAACTAGAATCATTGTTTTTTAATAACTTTTTCCCTTTGCTCAATAGTTTGTAATAGCTATCTATGTTATGTAATTATGTAGATATAGTTAACTACATAACTATCTCTCTATTAACTATAACTACCTATAGTTATCTATAGGATATCTATCTATAGTTATCCACTAGTTTTGGTTTGTTGGCTCTTTTTGCTGTATGCCATTATATTGTGTATTCTATATAAAAAGGTATCTATTCTATGTCCGTAGCAGTTTGGGGTTGCTCCTGTTTGGCATCTATGAGCAACAGTGTTATAGATATTTCAGTCTTTCTCCTGTCTTCTCGGGCTAGGAGCCTCACATGTCCTGCCTAGATTGTTGGCGATGCATCTTCATCTCTGTCAGAAAAATGTCTGTTTTCTAAAGTGCTTGCACCAGTTCACATCTCTAGCATCTATTGCTCTTTATACTACCAACATTATATATTATCAGGCTTTGATTTTTACAAACTTAGTGGTAGATAATATTTCACTATCATTTTTAATTTGCATCTCTGATCACCGTTTTTGGATGCTCACTGACAAGTCTAGATAAAATTACATTACTGTCTTTATAGATTTTTGATAACTTAAGTTGGTATCTCAAATATTATACCAATTTCTTTTATTACTTATTTTTTGCAAATATTAAATAGCTCTGAGAATTAGAAAGGTGAAAGCTACGCTTTATTTTCAAACTCTTTGTTTGTTATTTCAAATATTTTTCTTAAAGCAATTGGCAGAGATGTTTGTGTCTCTTGTGTTCTTCTATTATAGAAGGTTTATCCAAAACTATTCCAGATATTTAATTTTCAGTTGAAGATTTTAATATAAAGTATCATCACTGCTAGAGAGATAAAGACATATTTGACTTTATATCAGTTGGGAATGATTAAATTTGGATTTTTTTTGTTGAATGTTAATGCATTAATAACTTTTTAACAAGTGTGTGCATACACAGGCATGTGTGTACAATTGACTGTGTGTGCACTCATTCCATGGCACATATTTGGAGGCCAGAGGATGGCATCTGTAAGTCAGTTCTCTCTTCCTACCCCCAGAGAAGGTCTTTGTTGTTTCTCGCTGCTGTGCTGTGTGCTCCAGGGAAAGTGGTTTCCTGCCTCTGCCTCCATGTCTATGTAGCAGTGCTGGGGTTACAGATTCACTTCACTACACCACATTATCCTGCTTTTGCAGTGGGTTTGGGGGTTTGAACTCATGCTGTCGGGCTTGTAAGACAACAATCTTTACCTGACAAGGCATCTCTCTAGCCCTTGTAAAGCAACTATTTGTTTGTTTGTTTGTTTGTTTGTTTGTTTTTGGCACAATGTTCTTGTGGACTGTGTACAGTTTACCCTTGTTCACTCAAATGCTGATTTTTCTGCCCCATTCTCTGATTTCAACCCAGGCATTGCATTGTGATGTTTATTCTAAGTATCTCTGTGGGCTCAATTTTCTTAACAAATACATTTTATTATAAAGTTATAAACCAAGAGTGCCTCACTTATAACCCAGCTAACCTAAACAATAGGAAAAGGAGATTAAAGAACATAATAATGAAAGCTTAAGGATATCAGTTGTGAGGAACAATTCTCCTGGTGTAGTCAGCAGGACTTCTTCTGCTGGAACCTGGAGCAACTGGAACCAGAACCTCAGCAGGAGCCCGGAGCTCCAAAGCCTTCCCTCCAGCAGTTCTTTCTAGGAGCATCACAAAGTGGAGCAATGAGCATCCAAAACTATCCTAAGTCTCTGCAGAAAGTCACCTCCCTGTTTTGGGTTCATATATATAGTTCCTCCCACAGTCTGGCCACTGATGTTCTTCATCTGGCCACAATCAAGCTCCAGCACAAGGTGATCCATCTTCTAGTGGATTAACATCATCTGTTCTCTCACAAGTCTGCTCCTCATCCCACTCTTGGGATCATAACAAAAAATCATTTTTATCGCTCCTTCATATCTCCTGTCTCAAGTCTGTGTAAACATGTCATAATTTGTTCTCTGTATTGCCAATAAGAGCCAACTAGCCAATACTGAGCAATAACAGACAATAGAGTGGAACATCTAGGTCTAATGAGAGGAGGAGAAAGAGCAGGAAGGATGGAGGTGAGTAGTGCACAAGCAGAGGACTGGGAAACATCAGGAAAAATGAACCTGACCTAGAATATGAGTAAAAAGCAAATATAATGTGGGAAATCTGAATGGGAGGAAACTATACTAGTGTGGAGGTTTAGGATGGAGTAATTACTGCGCAGCATTGTGCTCGAGGCTAATTAAGTGGATAGTAGTCTCTCTGTGTAGTTATTTGGGAGTATAGCTGGTTAAGGAGTAAGTGCTGATTATACTAAAATTATAAATCAATACTAAATATTAATAATCATTCAATTTATTTATTTGGTTTTTCAAGACAAGTTTTCTCTATGTAGCCTTGGTTGTCCTGAACTCACTTTGTAGACCAGCCTCGCCCGATACTCACAGAGATCCACCTCTTCTGCCTCCTAAGTGCTGGAATTAAAGGTTTATGCCATCACACCAGACTGTAAAGCAACTCTTAGTGCTCGAAGAGAATGAAACAAAGTGAAGCGACCTCTGCTTCCAGAAAGGAGACATGTGCAACATTCTTCTCTGTTCCTCTTGCTGAGTGAAAGTAAACACTTGACACCATATACAAGATGGACATAACATGACCTCAGCACATACAGAAAAGATGCAGAGCCAATAGCTTTGTGCTTGGAAGAATGACACATTAGTGAGATCCTGGAGGAGCGTTTTGTTTTGTTGCCTTTCTTTACCCAGACTGACTGGCAGAGGGGCTAGCAACCCACAGATACCAAGGGCCACAGATAAAAAGAACAAAGCTACTCTGTTTAGTCAATGGATCAAGAAAGTGAAGAAGAAGGAAAAAAAAAAAAAAAAAGGACACGGTGTTTTCCCATAACCTAAATTACAGCAAAAGCTGTCACAAGCACTGAGGGAGGAGTCAGCTTAGCTCTTCACCATCTCCAGTGGCCCCAGTATAACCAGCAGCACCATACCAAAGAAATGAGCCAGTTTTGTTCTCGTTGGGTGTAAATTTCCTTGGTTGTACTGTTTTCTTACAGCAATAGGAAAGTACGCACACAACCCCAGTCTTTCAGGAGCTCAGATGATAAAGCATTTTATAAACACCAGCCAAGACTAAGATAGACGGGCACAATTACTGCCAATCAATTCTACAATTGGGGCATCTTGTTCCTGTCCTGACATTTGGGGATGACGCTCATTTCCCGTGTAATCAGACATACGTTCTAGGGAGGTTGTCCCACCACCCTTCTCAGTCTGATTAATTGCTATACTAATGCAAACTATATGCTTAAAATGCTTACTAAGGGCTGGGATAGCTCAGTGGCAAAGTGCCTGCCTAGCATGTGTGACGCTCTAGATTCAGTTCCCAGCAACATGCTTTGTAGTTTGTCCAGTAGCTCTCATCTCTTTTTGCATTTCGTTTGCATTATTTATGTGGCGTCTCCATTTTCATTTCCCACTTTTAGAGCAGGTCTCCACCAAAACATTCCTCTTTATTTAAGCAGGGGACATTTTTATCATGAAGAGCTATTTTTGTTGGTGCCAGAAGTCAAGTATTCCAACTTATCTCATATTATTTAAAAAACAAAAACAAAACAAAACTAGCACATTTTAATATCTTAAGATTAGGGTATTAATAATTAGCAAATGGATTTACATTAAATTTAATGGGGCAAGTGGCAAATCGTTTTACGTTCATAGCCGCAATCAATGTGTCCACTGATAGCAACCAGTATACATGTAGCTTACTTTGCACAGACCCCTAGTTGGGTTCCTAGGGGGGCTCTTTTGTGCAGTTCCACTCCGGGCCACAATGGGCAGAGCAGCGCCTTCTGGCTCGCCGTCGTCGACGCCGCTTCCTTCTCTGTCGGAACCGACCAAGCCAATGCGGAAGGGGTGGGACGAGGTGCTGCATGGGGTCAGTAGGCCTGGCGCAGGCTTTCTGACCTAGGTATGTATGCTCCCTATGATCCATTACTTCAAAGCACACCGACACAGGCACACCACCCCGCATGGTGTATCCTAGAAGACTCCTAGGCCGTGCCGGGACGCGCCCACCATTTCCTCCTCCCCCGCCGGGCGGGCGAAGGTGTGGTCCGCCTTGCCAGACCGGAAGCTGGCGCGAGCTGCGCGTGCGCCGGTCGGCCCGGGAAGTCCCCGCCGCGGCGTGGGTGCGTTGTCCGCGAGCTGCGCGCGTCCCGGTCCATGGGTCTCCATGGCGACGGCGGGGGCCTGGCATCCCGAGCAGGGGCCGAGGCGCTCCGGGGGCCTCCCCGGCAGTGTGGCCGTGTTCGCCGCTGTGGCTGCCGTGTTTACCCTCACGCTGCCCCGCTCGCTGCCCGGGGGAGACTCGGGTAAAGTACTCGCAGGCCGCCTTCCTCCCCGTCCCGCGCGTGCTCCCCGTCCCCGGGTGCCACCCGCCGCCCTGGTGTTCGGTCCTCGTCGCCGGAGCTCAGAGCAGGGTTCTCTTTCCGTTACCTGCATCTCTGGCCTCTGTATTCTCGAGCTGTCCAGCTTCTGTGGGTTTCTACTGATGAACTTTAATCACCTGTCTACTTATCCCGGATCACTTTTACTTTCCGTTCCTTTTTTTAGTCCATGAGCATCACCTATGGAGCCCTTAAAATGTCACAGACGAAAAGATTGACATTAGTGAAGAAATAGTATGGAGCGTTCTAGGTAGACATGACACAACGAGTTACTAAATAAACATTTTTGAGTGGTGGTTATAAGTTATGGAGGCACGAAGAGAAAATGTGGTTGAGAGTGGCATTGAGTACTAGGTCAGCAAAGGCCTCCAAGGAGGTGATAGTGTTGACCAGAATATTAAGAAGGAAACAGCCATGCAGAAAACTTAGAGGGAAACTCATAGAAGGGAATGCCAGGTCCTACTTAAAGCATCCCTCCCTCTTTGAAAAAGAAAGCATGTTTGCATGTTTATACAGATTAATCCAGAGACATTAATTGTTCCATATTTGAGACTAGAAACACATTTCTTGTTTACTGCCAGATCAAGTGACCAATAATAGCTCATAACCAGAATGGTGCTGTAACTTAACATCATGAAACTAGTTCCTGAAGAACCCGTGGACTGCTTATTATTTCATTACCTGACAAGTTCACCCAGATTTAGCGGCTGAAGCAGGGAGCATTTATCGACACCACGCCCCACCCCCCCCCACCCCCCGTCCCCTCCTCCCCTCGCCTGTGGAGTGCAGCTTAGCTGGATTCCCTAACAAGGGACAAGGTGTGGGCCGGTGCTGCAGACCTTTCCGGGCCCTGTGTGGGGAGCTTCTACTTGCAAACTCACGTCTAGTCCTCTGCTATGTGGCTCTCACCATAAAATAGCTTATTCCTGTCAAAAGGAAGAGAGCATTCTGCCTGACACCTCTGTCATTTTGAAACCTAATCCTGGAAGTGATATGCCACTGCCCTGTTTTATTTGAGGGAGTCAGTAAATCTAGACCAATTCAAAGGGGAGAGGATTACACAGCAGGATAGCCAGGAGTCGGGGATTACCAGGACTGTCTTCAAGATTGCCTGCCACGGGAGGAATCCTTGGTGCTCCGTTTTTCAGGTCATCTCTTTCAGGTTCCACTGACACTTACTGGGGGTGGTACTTCATTAGCATGATGAATATTAACTAATGAAGTAGTTGAAGGGTAGCAAGAGGTTTGGTATTGGAGAGTGTTATTTACAAGTTAGGTAGACCCAAAGTCACAGTGAGTGAGGGTCTTCCAAAAAGAATCTAAGCAGATGGATCTTATAACATTCTTTTTTTTTTTTTTTTTTTTTTTGCCTACTCAAAAGAATTTTGGGGACATTGTTGAATTCTCCATCACACATAGTGATAATACATTTGGAACTGCTGCCTTCTTTTATAATTCTGTATTTCACTTGTTACCAAAAGAATAAAGTTACATATTCATCTGAATTGCCAGACTTCTTACATGTTCTGATTTGTTTTCTGGGATGCTAAATAGTGCTTGCTTCTGATATTTTATGGTCATTTTTGAGAATTGTCAGTGAGCTATTTTTCAACTATGTGCCAATATGTAAATATTGTTTAAGCTTACTTTTGATCATATTGTTTCTGTGTTTGATATACTTGAATGTTTATGAAATACATATTCTGTCAATAAACAGAACACATCTCAAAATGAAATAAAGCATGCACTCTTTCTGATAAGTCTTTAAGTTTTACTCTATAGATCTACCACATTGTGTGGCATTGCCCAAATTATTTTATTGAACTATTGGACATTCATGGGCAATTCTCATAATCCTTGAGAGAAAGAATTAACTTATAGATGGATTTATATATGTTAAATATAGTGCTTTTAATGGATGACACATGGCATCTACAGACAGCTGTGGGCTTGCTGCTAGTTTGCATCTGGAACAACAGAATTGTCTGTCTCAAATCTGAATATACTTCAGAATTGCCCGGCAAATTTGAGTGCAAATGTTGGCAGACCTTTAGGAAGTTTTGTTCTGATACTAGTAGCCCTTTAACTAGGAAACTCCAATGACAAGGACTAGGAGAAAGCAAGAACTCAAGAGGTGCTGAGTTTATTTTGGTTTTTACTTTTGCCTTCCCCCTCTTCACATGCATTTTAAGAGTGTTTCCTTTGCTCTTGGTCATGAATACATCATAGATCTTAAACAGTGGCATATTTTAGTTTAGATTGAGCATTGCCAAGAATTTTGTCAAATTCCAGATTGTCTTTATAGCAATAGAAGTCCAGGGGTAAAAATACAGGTGTGTGTGTGTGTGTGTGTGTGTGTGTGTGTGTGTGTGTGTGTGTAAAAGCAGTTAGAGGAAATGGTATTAATGTCACAGTGTAGTTTGAATACATTCTGAGTGAAGGAGAATGGTGACCTTGAAAGCTGGAACTTACGGTGTACTTAGTCTCACAGATAAGAACAAAAATAGATCAAAGTCAAGCAAAGCTGTGGAGTAAAATTGTAAGATCACTGCCTTTGAATAGCTACACAGGGAACAGTTACAAGCATTTAAACAATTTTTTTCTGAAATGAAGTGTGAAGTTCTGGATATGAAATGTACCTCAGTCTCTCAGGCACCAATATCAGAGATTGACCTAAGGAAGTAGCATGGATCTGGCTTCCCTTAGGGAGCTTCTGTGCAGCTATGATTCACTTCCGAGAACGAGGCTTCTGAGCACCAAGGATGGCAGTGTATGTCTTCACCACCCTGTGTGGAAAGGACTTGTGTCTGATTCTTTGTGGGTGGTCAGAGGAGACGGGGTGGTTTCTTGGTGGGATCCTAGAGTGGATATGATGGTGTTTTCAAACCCAGTGAGAAGTGAAAACAACTGGCTAGGATATAATCCTGTATTGGAAAGTGCTGAATAGACGAGTGAGTTTTGTGGAGGAGAGGGAATGCTAACAGGTAGAGGATGCTGGGGCTGGAGCTGGGTAAGGAAAGGTCTACTCAGAAGTGGCATGCTGAGCTGGACCTTGACAAGGAAGAAAGATTGAGAAATATTCCAGGGTGAGAGGATGGTGGGGGTGTGAAAAAGGACCACTCTAGTGGACACACTGGTATTCACATCTGGGAAGCATAGGGTGTGTGGAAACAGGGCTGCCAAAGGGAACTTGAAGCCATTAGCCCTGACTGGAGAAGCCCTTATTCTTGCTAAGATATTCAAACTTAATAAGTAACAGAAGCCATTGAGAAATTATAGACTGGGGATGGGATCTAGCTTCTTGGTTTTGTATAATTTGGAGGGAGGATGTTGCCGTCAAGAATAGTTTTGGAACAAACATACATTAAAGTAAAAAGACCAGGTAAGGTGGAGGTCTACTTTTTTAACCAGGACAGTAGATTAAAGGCAGAGTATTGGTATCTCTTAAAAAATAGAAAGTGGGTGTTAGTGCCTTTGCTACTAAGCAGCAGTAACCACGCTTCACTATTATGGACTAAAGTCTCACCTTGCTGTTGTGTAGGGATGTGAGTCAAAAATGCTGTTCTTAATTCCAGTAACGGACACTGGGCTACTTCCTGTGCTGTAAGCTTAGAATGCACCACCTGCGTTGAGGAGCTCCAAGTAAAGAACAGAGGGACTTATTGGCTTAAAGCAATATATTCTGGGAGAGCTTACCAAAACAATACAGATTGTTTAAAGACACCTAACTTAATGTAGCCAGTTATCCAAATACATGACAAAGTTGACAGAGTGACCAAACCTGACTCTGCACATTTTTTATGTCAGCTGCCTCATTTTTTTCCCCCTTGTAGGAAGGGCAGTCTCACTAGGTTGCCCAGACTGGCCTCGGACTTAGGATAATGCTCCTGCCTCCACCTCCCAAGCACTAAGATAACAGGCCAAAGCTGTGACCACGCAGCTTTACAATTGCATCTGTGCTAAGTTCTTGAGAGAGTAAAGCACATCACATCACATCTGTAAATGTGTTCGTGTATTTGCAAGTAAATACAATTTTCAGGAAGGAAAATGATTTCTTAACAGGAGAATTCACCTGTATTTCCACTGACCAGTTACTTGAAGTTCTGGAAGACAGTCAGGGAGTTAATAAGACCTATGGGAGAAAGTACTCTTAGACTGTTTCATGCTGTTAAATCTCTCCAGATTTACAGTTTTATCCAGCCAAATTAATGCAAAACCCCAATGCAAGCATCCGGATTTTAAAAACTTTGGAGGAGTGTCATTCTGTAATAGTAATTATTGGTTTTACATTATTTTTTCACAGGGGAACTGATCACGGCCGCACATGAGCTTGGAGTAAGTATTAGTTTTATTGTTTAATCAATGTTCTCATTAACAGTTTTAGGAATTAAGAAAGTTTAATTAAGCATGGAATAAAGTAGATTAATTTATTTTCAAGCCCTAGTTTTTAGTAACTTATAAGTACAGTACGTGACAATTTACTTTAAGTTTTAAATCCAATTAACTGAAATTATAAAGCAAAGCCTTTACTATATATACAGTGGCTGGCGTATTACCACCCCAAATTTTGTATAAGCTGCAGAGAATAAATCGGGTTAACAATTTTAATAAGTTTATTATTTAATAAACTTTATTATAGTGTGTGATCCCTTTAGTCAGGACCTTATGACTGTCAGCATGGTGGTAATCCGATAGCAGTGTGGTCTTTCAACTCTCCCCACGACGATATTTCAGGACCTGCCTGTTTTCAATAACCTTTTAAATGACCCAACTGTACTGTAGAGCGCAAACTGCTTAAGGACTGACAGTAGAATATGCCACCTTTTCTTTAGGTGACATACCATATGATAGACATGCTAGATCCACTAAGGAAAAGAACTGTATTGTCACACATTACAACAGGAAGCCACCGCTCAGACCTTTAGTCTTTGAGGCATAGTCATCATGCTTGCCTGAGAAAAGGACTACTCTGCAGTTCAAGCCAGGCCACACATCTTTTTAGATGGAACCATCTCACTGTTGCATGTTTTTCCCATAGGTTGCCCATCCTCCCGGCTACCCTTTGTTCACACTGGCAGCTAACCTGGCAATCACACTTTTCCCATTTGGTTCTGTTGCCTACCGAGTCAATCTTCTCTGTGGTTTATTTGGAGCAGTAGCAGCTTCCCTCCTTTTTTTCACCGTTTTCAGGTAAAGTAATTGACTAGTCAGTTTTGAGTAATTAGAGTTGTGGTTCCTCTTGGCCAGCTACACACCTTAGTAAAACCTTTTGCTGCTTAACTGGCTTCCCTAGATCACATGGTTGCACCTCCTTACCCCTCGGATGTACACAGTTGTCTCTGCTTTGTACAGTGGGCTGTGGGTGTCACTTGTTCATTGTCACAGTTCTCTGGCTAGGCAGAACTAATGAGGTTTGTCATTTTACCAAGATGAGGGAGGGTGGGCTGACTTAGCCCAGCAACACAAAGCTTGCCTTATAAATGATACGTTCACCTAATTACTCACCATGCTGTGGATAGACAGCTGCCTCTCAGGCTGGACCTGCTACCCAATGATAGTATAAATATGAATATGCTGTGTGAGGCTGTTAGCCAAGAGAAGCACATCAGGGGTATGGTTTTTCAGGTTTCACAGTGTCCACTGCAGCCCTAGGGAAGGGAGACAGTATAGATCCTGTTGCTTAGTTCCTAGTGGAAAGCTACTGTGCTTTTACTAAATTGGTTACTTGTTTAGAATATTGGTAAACTTGTTTGCCTTTGGTGTTTCTGTCTCCATTCTTAACTTAGTCTAGACCTGTTTCCTAAGAGGATGATACCAAAAGATACAAATTGTACTTTGTGGGAAATGGAAGAAAAAAAATCAGGCTTCTGTAAGCTTTTCTTAAAATAAAGTATAATTTGAGTAGATTCAGTTTCCAATGTTAATTTTACCAGCTAGGATTTTTAATATAATAGTCATAGTATTATCCTTTAAATTTGTTCTAAATTTCTTTTGAATTATTTATAGAAATGGAAAAGCTAACATAATAATTCTAAAACTTACTTTTAAATCTATTTGTAGAAAGGGTTGAGAATCAACTCTTACAGTTTTGTTAATTTACTACATTTTATTCATATCACTTGACCTGTTTCCGTTTAACCTCACATAATTTTATTGACACTCAACCCTTTAAGAGGCAGTGTTTAAAATAAGGTCTCTCTGCCTGGGTTGGTTAGTGCTATGAATATTTTTTTCTAAAAAGTTGGAATAATTTTGATTAAAACTATTTCTCTGAATCGTCTACGACTAAGTACCTATAGTGTTTTCATTGAAAAAAAAACTGATCTTTTTCATTTTTAAATATTTGAGTTAAAATTTGGAGTGTAAGCTGTTCAATATTGAACATATGAGTTATACATTTTCAAAAGAAACTTTAAGATATACACTTCATTATTATGAACGTGTGTGATATGAGTGTGTGCATGTGCATGTGTGTGCTCTGAGGCACATAAGACAATTGGTGTGCTTAAACTTTTCATATTTTTTCACATATTGTTGATACCATTCCATGAGGAGCTACTAATTTTAAAATCATATTTAAAAACCTCTTCCAAATTCAAATAGCTTTGAACAATAATTTTCCTTCAGTTGCCCAGTTTAAAAATAGCTTTTATTACTTATTGTGCTTGATTATATGCATCTTAGATGAGCACATTAGCATGTGCCTCTTTGGCTGGAACACACAGCATTGTTGGTGAATCATTGCACTTGCTGACATTTTAAATCTGAACTCTAATACTACTAGCCTGGCGATCTGAGTGGTTTTACTAATACAGTACTTCAGAAAAGTTGTTTCCTCCCAGAAAAAGAATCCAACAACATTATTGCTCACATACACTTTAATATGAAAATACTTCATTATTTTGAATACAAATAACTGACAAGGTACACGTCCTTTGGGAACAACCCAGTTCAAGTGGCAAATCTGTTTTGTCAAACAATAGACACCCTTCAGAAAGGAGAAGCCATCTCTATGGTAATAGGACTAACAGTAGCCTATTGATTGAGTGGAAGAAGACATTATACAATGTCAGCTGGCTTGTTACAATTTCATTTGTTGTATGACCTGAACTTAACCTCTGAAACCTTTCTTCTATGAATTATAAACCCAGCAGCAGGAGAGGCTTTGTGCAGCCATTACAACGGTGGCTTTTTCCCAGTCCTGGCATACAGTAAATATATTCCTTTACAGGTTTCCTCCTTGATCAGAATCTGTCTCAGAGACATTTCACTACTTTATTCATTTATAGACAGTCATCTTTCCATTTTGTTGTTGAATATTGAAGGGTTTGATCCAGGAAGCACTCTGGTTCTTTCTTCGCCCCCACCCTTAAGAGAGCATTTCTGTACATGTGGGCTAGTGCTGACTGGAGCGCAGTAAATTAATTCTTTTAACAGGTTTAGAGGTTTTTTTCCCAGGTAATTGTTCACATAGCATTCACTATATTTAGCTCTCGGGGTGGACATAAAGACCTTCTGTACCTTTTAAACAAAGATTGCATTTCAAAAGCAAATCTCTGTTTAAATGTGTTGATGTAAAAAGCTCCATTTTCTTCAGTAAACATGACTTAGATTGAAAGAACAATTTATTCATTGTTTCCAATTACTATGTAATTTTTGCCTTTCTTGTATCCTTCTCTTGCTTTTAAAAGCCCTAAGATGTTATTAACACTGCATTTTTTGTCAGTCTTTCCTAATGGTTGGCAGGAACTCATTTGTATTTGATCTGCTCTAATGTGGAAGCACATGAGTAAAATAGCACACTGAAAGCAGTTGTGTCATTGTAGTTTATTGAATTAAAAATAGTGAGCATGTGGCAATACTGTAATGCTCTCTTTGGGACATTTTAAAGCATGCACTTTGTTAGAGGAACTTTATCTTTCATTTTAATGAAACAATACTTAATTCATCCCTATATCTTTATATTAAGGCTATGTAATTAAGTTAGTGTTTTAGAAGAACAGGGATTTCTTTTTTAAAGACAACTAAGGTAAATCATTTTTAAATTGTTAGTATGCAATTTAAAGCATCCTATTTGTAATTCTTAGATGCTATATATAATTTTTTAAAGTTATAGGTAATTTAAGTTATAAATATGAATGCCATCTAACTTTGCTTACTATTCGATTTCAAAGTTATTTTCCAAACTAGATCGTATGAAGTAAACTAGGGAGAGGGCTAAGTCATCATCATCAATCATGTGCCTCAGACATATTTCCTGTGTGCTGTACCTCAGGAAGGGTTAACTCTTTGCAGTCTCCAGTCAGGCCACATCTTGTGTCATTTGTTTGGGAAGGTATAAGGTAAGAAATACATTCTCCATGTCTTTAAAAGTCAGCATGTGAGGATGAGGATGATGGTGATGATGATCTCTACCTGTTAGTGGCCAGATGAAACCACAGATAAATCCATGCTACGGTGTTTATTGAGCATCCAATGAGAAATGAAAGTAAAACATACTCTCGTTTTTTGTATAACAAAATTCACTTTTAAAGAGAGTAAGATAAACCATCCAATAAATACTCATATCCTATGCTTTCTAAAAGTCCCTGGTCTGCAGATTTGTAAAAGCACTGAGACCATTAGCATTGTGGTAAGAAATCAGATCTTAGTGTAAAACATATTATGTAGACTATATGTGTGTGAATAATCAGTGGTGTGTTGGGACTACAAAGAAATTACCACCAATTGAAATAACAATATCTTCTGCCAGGTTATTTTATGTCCATATTTTATGCATGTAATTTTGTCATTTTTCATATTACATATTTCTAAACATTAATTCACTGCTAAATTTAATTTGATTATAGTTTTGGAAAGTGCATTATTCTGAGTAGTATGTCTGCTATTCTTACAGCTTCTATTAAGATTCCATTCAATAAAGAATAGAAAATTAAAATGTCATACCTTGGAGAATGTGGAATTTCCTGCTTAAGGGACATTTGGATTTTCCAACTCAGAGAGTGTTTTAGATTATTGCCATAGAGAATAATGTGTGGCGCTTCCTAATTTCAGAAGTAACTATGCAGAAGTAACAGATCGTCACCAGGCTTTCGTGCTTGGAGGGAAATGGGAAATAGCAGAGCATTCATCTCCATTCAGGGGAATATCTGTCTTGATCCCTGGTTAATTGATCATATATTTTCCTCATACTTGTATTAGAATTGCACTGACTTTGGCTGGTTAAGCATATTAAGAGCCCAGCTCATTTGCATTTTCTTATAAGTTGAGGGACATATTAGGCTCAAATAGCAGTACTTCATTTTGAAGGGAGAAAAAGCAGGGCAAAACTCTTTTAAGACTGTAGAGTCTTTTCTGACAGCTAGTCAGAGTTAGAATTAGTTCAAGGAGATGTTAATAATGCACTGGCTGGCCTAATCCCTTTGATATCACCAGGTATCCTCCTGTTCATGGGTTAATTGCTTTAAAAGCGAAGGCAATATTCTGAGCGGTGGGCCGCTTCACCTTTTCACAGCTGTTACCATTGAGTGACAACTAAATCCCATGTGTAAGATGAGGAAGAGCTCAATCTCCAATTGGGAGAAAATTTATGTAAACCGCAATCCCTTCAGAATGTGCGGAAGTCATAGACTTTCTTGATTTACTCTGCTTTTCCCAGAAAGCTCTATTGTTCACTTTCCTAAGTCCCATCAACCCTTTGTAGCAGAATATCACAGCGGCAGCAGATAGCTTGAAATATATAAATGCTATCATAGCTCTGATTAATAGCAGTGCTTATGAGTCAAGTCTGATAACAGTGCAGCTCTCCACTCAATTTCAGATACTGCTAATGGAATCTGTCTTCTCCAATTGTAATATGAGAAGGCCTAATTTGCCATGGAGCTTGGAGCTGTCACCAGTAGGGGATTGTGGGGTCAGATGGGAGCTGCCAGGTTTTTGCCCTGCAGCTTGTATCTCTCACTTTGAATAGAGCAGCCCCCTGCCTGCCAGTTAGCTGATAGGCTGCCGTGGGGCTTATGCCACTATGTACAATAGGGGAGGGCTGCACAGGCTGACTTTATAATTGTGAAGCTGGCTCATATTTCCACAGCCACTGTGCTGCATAATTTCTTATAAGTAGTTTTAACAAATGTCAGATTATGAAAAGTTTCCTCAATTACAAAAACTTATAAAACATTTAAATTGCTAAATCTGTTTCCTGCCGAGATGCTTGCTACTGGAACTAGTCATCAGCTATTACTGCCCGGCTAATAAATGCACATATTTCTTAAAATTATAAATAAAACTATAACTTATAACTCATGCAGAGTTAGAGTTTTTCAAACTCATAAAAGATAGATGATGACCGTAATGAATTGAATACTAAAACGCACTTCATAACTTTGGGTGAGTCAGATACTTTACGTTCAGTTTCTTGTTTTTCATGTTTGTTAGTGTTAGTGATGAAAGTAGCTTAGTACCCTCATTCTGTTGATTTTAATTACTTGGCTAGTTTGTGTTTACTTCCTACACTTGTAACATCTTAACAGTGTGAAAATGAGGCCATCTTCTAAGCTTCCACTTAACAGGACTTCGGGTGTTGAGAGAGACACCATGGCCCGGATCTGTGACAGTCACGTGCTGGAATACACTTGGAGCTAGTGTCAGTGCTGCTGCTGAATGCCAGGTGCTCTGTCAGGACTGAGTAGTGAGCTCATTTCCAGGTTGTACGTGTTTGTACGTATGGCAGACAAAACGAACTGTGTTCTGTAACCACGCCTCAGCAGGTACTGGGATACAAACAGTGGGTCGCTGAAGACTAGCACAGGGCATCCTTCTAGCCAGTTTAGGTATAAGATAGTAAAGTATAATAAAATGAATTGTTTTAAACTTTATTTTATAGCTTTATTAGATAGCTTTATTTAGGTTAATTTTTTTCGGGGAGAAAAACATATTGTGGGGCATTGAGAAGGCAGGCACATGCCACAGTGCACCTTTGGAGGTCAGAGAACAGCTCGAGGGGGTGGGTTCTTTCCCTCCCCCATGTAGCTCCTGGAACTCACACGCAGGTCTTCAGGTTTGACTGCAAGTCACTTTATCTGTGAGACCGTCATGCTGGCCTGTAAATCTCAATTCTCATGGAAATTGATTGATTACATTTATTTATGGAAGCGCTTTGTAATCTTATTCCTTCCATTTTAGTTTTACTATCTAGTTTTTCCTTATTGAAGGATTTAAAATTTCCTCCATTTTTATATGGTTTAAATCATGAGTAACACATGGCAGTTTTCCTTCAGAGCATCAGTAGCTGTTACAGGCAAAAACAGTAGTCTTGGTCAGCTCAGGGAGGAAAGCAACCTGGCTGTGATTTTCTCAAAAGTGACAACACTGAGATGGGAGTGTCACAGTGTACTACTATTATTTTATTATTTATTTTCTATTTATTATTATGTGATAATTTATTATTATTATTATTATTATTATTATTATTATTATTATTATTATTTTATTATTAAAAGATGTAAGGATTATAACTTCAGGCCTAGTGGTGTGGCTAAAGAGATAAAACTTAAATATACCGTGTCCTCAATTCCTGGTTTTTGTTCATCAGATTTGAACTTGGAAATGAAAAGGTTTAGCTCCCCTGGCTCTCAGCTCACTGACTGGAACTTGGCACATTAGCTGCTCAGAGCATATTTGCGACAAGAATGTTGAATGACACCAAAAGAAAGACACATAACAGTGCTTAGGTCTTTGTAGCCTAAGGTTCTAGTTTGACCATTCTCCTCATAGCCTGGAGAGAGAAAAAATTTTGTTGATTATGTTGAACAAGCCAAAAGGAAATCTTTACATCATGTTCGTAATTAAAACCCAGAAAAATAAGAATAAGGAAGGATAAGAATGATGCATGTGCTGGGCAGTGGTGCCACATGCCTTTAATCCCAGCTCTGGGGAGGCAGAGGCAGGCAAATCGCTGAGTTCCAGGCCAGCCTGGTCTACAGAGTGAGTTCCAGGACAGGTAGGGCTACATAGAGAAACCCTGTCTTGAAAAACCAAACAAACAGAAAGAAGGAAGGAAGGAAGGAAAGAAAGAAAGAAAGAAAGAAAGAAAGAAAGAAAGAAAGAAAGAAAAAGATGTGCAGTTGCCTGTGTCCTGCTTTAGCATACTTCCTTCCTCAAAGCCAGTGTGCTTTTTAGTTGTCAACAGGAAGTGACACTACTAGTAATTTGTAACTACTAATGGTCATATGCTGTTTCATGCAGTTCCACCTACTTGAAATTGGAACATTCAGTACAGATGAAAGCTGGTGCACCCCACAGCGGGGTTCTTTCTGCAAGTATCACTGAAGTCAGAAGCATTCATGAATTTTATGAGGCACATCAAATGCGTGGTTGGAACAAATTTCAGGTTTCTGTTATTTGCCTTCTGATTGAGGGTTAAACAAATATGTGACTATACATGAAAATCAAATACCATGTAATGGAAAGAAAAATGCACGTTATCATCTTTAGCAAATCTATGTCAGTGGTATAAATTGTAACCTCCTGATTATCCATCGTGTCAACAGAAGAGCACTGTTCTATTAGTAAGGGGACTACTACACAACCAGTAGCTTTCTTAGGAGCCCTTTCTGGGTCTCACAGATGTTATGGACCAGAAAGAAGGCAGTTATGTTTTAGTTAGAGAATTATGATACACACAGTTACTAGGATAGACTGTCTTAAAACCGTTGCAGCTGCTCTACTTGAGCAGAGCATTTCTTTCCTTTGCATTACTTAGTGAAATTAAAAAGACTTGAGCACCCTTCTCACATTGTCTCCATATGTCTGTTTGTGTTGTTCTTTGCTGTCATAAATTTGGACCACATGATTTTTTGTTGTTGTTTTCAATACATCCCAACAGCAGTTTTTCCTTCCTCCCCTCCTCCTTCTCCATTTCCCTTTGGAAAAGAGTAGCCCTCCCAAGGATATCAGCCAAACACACCGCATAACAAGATACAATAAGACTAGGCACAAACCTTCACATCAAGGCTGGGCAAGGCAACATGGTAGCAGGAAAAGGGTCCCAAGAGCAGGAAAAGAGTCAGAGACACCCCCAATCTTGCTATTAGAAATTCCACAAGAACAGTAAGCTAACAACCATATCATATATGCAGAGGACCTAGAGCAGACCCACGCAGGCTCTGCTGTTGCTGCTCCAGTTTCTGTGAACCCCTAGGAGCCTGCTTAGTTGATGCCTGTGGGCCGTGTTCTCCTAGTGCCCTCAACCCTTTGACTCTACAATGCTTCCTCCCCCTCTTCCATAGGGTTCCCTGAGCTCCAAGGGGAGGGACCTGATGAAGATAAATAATTTGGGATCTTTGCCTGCCTAATGCTTGGCTGTGAACCACATGATTTTAGTGATAACACAAGCAAAAAACAAGATTCATTTACTACAAATATATCACAATATATTTATATATAGAATATGTTTATTTAAAAAAAAAATAGAACAAACTGGGCCTGACATGGCAGGCAGGCCTATAATCTGAGCTACTCGGGAAAATGGGATAGGAATATAGCAAGTTCAAGGCCTGTCTGGGAACTTAGAGAGACCTCATCTTTCTGTGTCTGTGTGTCTGTCTCTCTCTCTCTCTCTTTGAAGTAAAATTCAAAGAGGGCTAGACATATAGCTGAGTTGAGCTTCACTTGACTACTGTGTCTGTAACCCTGTGTTGAAACCCCAGTACTATAAAAATAAAACATACTTCAGTGACTTGAATCCAATCTTTTAAGTCATCTGTATCTTTGTTTTTCTCTACTGGTGTGACACTTTAGAATTAGCATACCTCTTCAGAAGTATAAAAATGTGGTTTTGGTTATTGATATTGGTATGTGGCTACCCTTTACAGCATAGTGGTTATGTTATTTAAATTATCATAGCAGTGATGTTCAAAGTATGTGCTTTCCATATGGCTCGGCTATAAGTCATTAAATTCTAAAAAATCATTGTACTTTTGAAGAACAATGACTTCACATTATAAAAAACTAGATTAGTCAGGTGTGGTGGTGCACTCCTTTAATACAAGCACTCTGGAGACAGAGGCAGGTGGATCGCTGTGAGTTCGAAGCCAACCTAGTCTTCAGAGTGAGTCTAGGACAGTCAAGGCTACATAGAGAAACCCCATCTTGAAAAAACCAACTAACCAGCCAGCCAAACAAAAAAACAAACAAAAACTAGATTAAGAAAGGAAAACAATTTTTTTTAATACTGTACTTAACTCATCACAAATAGTGTCTTTAGACTGTTTTCAATATCTTAGTGAGTCTACCCCTCCTTGAACTCCCTTCCCTCCTGTTTACTACTGCTGTGATCAAGTGTGAATGAGTCAAAAATTTTGTATGTCTTTTAATTTTTATTAAATTTTATTTTCAAGATTCTGCCTTAGCAGATTATTAACTCTATTTGGTTTTTTGGAAAGATTACTTATATACAGGTTTGTTCAAGAAAATAAAAGAAAAAATGAGATAAGATTCCTGAATTGTCAAGTGAAAACACAATGGAGCTTTTGAGTGGTGTGTGTGTGTGTGCATGCGCACATGTGCTTGTGGGTTCATATTGTGTCATAAATATAGAATACACAATTGTGAAGGCTGGGTGGGGCTGGTGCATGCCTTTGATCCCAGCATTTGAGAGGCAGAGGCAGGTGGATCACTGTGAGTTCAAGGCCAGCCTGGTCTACAAAGTGAGTCCATGACAGCCAAAGCTACACAGAGAAAACCCAGTCTCAAAAGAAAAAAACAAAACCAAAAACTGAAACAAAACAAACTACACAATTGTGAAAAATATTTATCTTCAAAAAATTAAGCAGCTTTTCTCCAAACATATACGTACCAGAGATGTATGTGATGCACCACTATATTGACATGGTTATCCAGTGGTATCAGTAGTCCAAAGTCAGGGTGGGAGGCTTTGTAATATATTGTATAGAGGATTTTAAGTTCTCCAATTCTGATTTTATTATCTTTTTATTGTTTACAGTAAAAATTTTATATTCCTGAGAATCAGTTATTTTTAGAAATATAAACAATCCATTATCACTTAATACATTTAAATTATTGACCTCCCAGAGGATGGGCAACTACCCTAATCTTAGTAAAAGTTTAAGGAACTTCTTAGAAAATCTGGTGCCTTTATTGAGTTGTAAGTGATGGGAGCCACCAGGTGGGACCTTGTAGGAGGAAGGGGGTCACTAGAGACGTGCCTTTGGGGGGTCTTGTTGCAGGATATTTGATCTCATTGCGATCCCTGAGCTTGTGAATTGTAAATCCCTGTTTCTTATGGTTGAGCCCTAACACACACCTTTAATCCAAGAACTTTCTGTTTACTGTAAGCAGGTGATTAATGTATGGTTCAGCCAGCTTTATACACATGTTTAATCCAAGAGCTTTCTGTACACAGGATTTAATAAAGTTAACCTAGGTCAAGAGGCAGAGCCAGAAAGCAGCTGGCAGGGATTAAAGAGTAGGAGGGACTGTGAGTTGAGTATGTAAGACAGTGTGTAGAAGTCGAAGAGGCTTGAGCTTTTGAGCTTTTCAGCTCCTTGGCCTTTGGCCTTTTGGGCCTTTTGAACTTTGAGCTTGCAAGCCTTTGACCTTGAATGTTTTGCCTTTTCTTCCTGGGCTGTCATCTGAGCTAGTGAGCCTTTTTGGCCTTTTCCAATGGGAAGTGAGCTGAGTAGGAAGGTCAGCTGGGTGCTTTCTCTGCCTTTCTGAGCTAGCAGGTTTTCACCCCAGTATCTGGCTCCTGAGTCGTCATTGGTAAAATAGAACAATTGGCATTTTCTTTTAAAGCAACAAGGTCTGTCTCATCCTGGCCTGTCTGGTCTTGCTATATCTTTCCACTGCCGTGTCCTTTTGCTGTGATTTTCTGCTTCAGCTTAGCCCAGAAACAATGGAAAGAGGAAAGGGGAGGAGAAGGGAGGCATAAGGAGGAAGAGGGTGCATATAGGTCGACACCAGATCATTACAGAGCTTGACTATGGTCATGGCCTTCTGTTATGGTTGTGATAGAAGAGGAATCATTAAGGGTTAGTGCCAACAGGTGTAAGAGTGAGTTTGTTTTGACTCCTCCAGTTTGGTGATGATGGTAGACATAGGCCTTAGGGTTTATCATGCTTCAGGGCTGGTTTAAGCTCAGGGTGATTACTAATCCCTGGAATAGGGTAGTTGCAGTGTGGATGGAGGGAAATGAATTTAACAGTGATGGAGGCTGACTGGAGAGATGGCCGGACAAGTAAGAGTGCTTGCTGCTCTTTCAGATGACCCGGGATTGATTCTCAGCACCTACATGGTAGTCATGGCTGTCCGTGACTCTAGTTCCAGGAATCAGACAGCCCCTTTGGCCTCCATGGGCACTGTATGTACTTGGTACACATATGCATGGCAAATACTCAAACACTTTAAATAAAAATAAATATTTTTGAAAAGTAGTTAGGAAGTAAAATTGGCAAGTGTGAGATGTTCAGCAGGGAGAAAGGAAGAGGAAATGTTGACCCTCATTTCTTTTCTCTTAGAAAACCAAAGTAAATAATGAAAATCATGAAATAGACTACAAAATAGCAGGAGTTGTGGCAGGTAGAGGATGAGAGGTTCATTTGGCACTGAGTGACTTGTGACATCAGATTTAGGGTAGCATAGTAGTCAGTTGGACATACATAAGTTTGAAACTACGGGGATGATATATGAAGGGAATTTTTTTTCCGGTATGTTGTTAGTTGAAGTCAGCTAGTAGATAAAGCAGTCTAACTGTGTAGCACGAGACAAGTGTTCCTATGCATGTTGTGGGAATGTCAGTGTTAGGAGCTATGGGGAAATGGAAACCCAGAGCGATATATGGAGGAGCAGGGAAGTGTGCGGCCCAGATCCCACCCTTACAGAGTGTGCCTGGAGGAGTCACCGCAGCAATGAACAACACAGTAGAGGTCCAGAAAGCCATGGCAGGGCGTGCTTGGGAGCTGTTTTCAGCAGTGAACAAGAGTGTAAAAGAACCAGGCAGATGTGACTGTGAAACTAATGCTGAGCCCAGCCATGGCCCTGAAATGGCTTCCTGAACACACCCCAAGGCCGGATTGCTTTTAGTCACTATCTCTGTTGCATTGTGGTAAGATGAAACAGGAAGTGCCAAGGAAGGATGTGAGCAATGTAAGCAGACTGCTTCCCGGCAGAGGCTGTGCAGCACTCCATCTCCAAAGCTCTAGAGAGTCCACGTCCTTAACCTCACTCGGGTAGAGAGCCCATCTCTTCACAACCACATGAACCTTGGGTTTCGGGACATATGGAAAACTTAGAAATTTAAGACTTGCCTTATTAGACACTTTTCTATCCTAAGATGCCTTCAGTGAGAGTCCAGCTTCTAGTAACTGGCCTACTGCAGCCTCTAATAATCTGACATCTTCTTTTCCAACACAATTTCTAGTATACTTTAGCTTTCAGTTAGCCCATTTCTCTCATGCCCCACAGTGTGGTCAGCCCTTGCTGTTGTAGGAAATGTACATGACTAATAATGTTTACTATCAAATAGCCTATAATTATTATGACAGTATTATCTAAGCCACTATCATAATCAATAAAAGACGCAGAGACCTGTTGTATTTTTTTTCATTTTTTTTATTTATTAATTTATTCTTGTTACATCTCAATGGTTATCCCATCCCTTGTATCCTTCCATTCCTCCCTCCCTCCCATTTTCCCCTTACTCCCCTCCCCTATGACTGTGCCTGAGGGGGACTTCCTCCCCCTTTAGGCCCCATTTTACCTGTGGCTATGCAGATACTTCCTTAAGCTACCTTGTTAGCTCCCATCCCCCATCCCATGCCACCTGCTCTAATCATTTCCATCTGGGCTACTTCCCAACCATAGTTACAGAAAAACTTGCTATGTCTCTCATTTGGGCCGCTTCCTCCACCCATGCATACCAGTCCAGCCATGGGCTTCTCTCCAAACGAACCCATGGCAGCTTTGCTCCCTCCTTTCTTCCCGGCACGTGTCTCCTCTCTCCTCTCCCCCATGATCCTTTTGTCCCTAAAGCCAGCGGATCTTAGCTCCACCCCTCACTTCTGTCCTGCCCAGGCATAGACCTTTTTTTTTTTTTTTCTTAACCAGTTAACTTTAAGTTAGATAGAGCAAGGTTTACACAACAGGGACATCTGGGCAACAGCCAGATCCCAGGGAGCACAATAATAATAATCAAATATAAAGCACCAGACCATGCTGTTACACTTTACTCTACATTTTTAATCTGTATCCTTTTCTGACTGCCTTCACATCCTCCTCTTGCCAATCCAGCCTCCATCCCCTTCCCTTCTCTACTTGAGGTCTGTCCTTGGCCTGCTGCTCTTCCTTTCTTGGCTTGGCCAGTGCTGCTACTCATAGCTTAGGCTCTGCAGTCTCCAACCTCAGATCCTTAGTAGTGGGCCATTCCCTAGCATGCCTGAGGCCCTTGGCTCAAGCCCAAGCACTTTGTGTGCTGGGGGGGGGTGATGGGGGAGTGGAGGGATGGGGTTGGAGATGGTCCTTCTTGTATGCGTTGCTCCTGAGTGCTGGTGTTTCTCACAGCAAGTAGGTCAAATCACCCCTTTTTCTTAATCCACCACCATTTCATGCATGGTGCAAAACTATGCAGTCAGTAATGCTAATTCTGAATGTTAGCATAAAAGCAATGTTAAAATATGTGCATTAGAGCTGTACATTAGTGGCACACATCTTTATTCCCAACTCTCAGGAGGCAGAGGCAGGCAGATCTCTGAGTTCAAGACTATCCTGGTCTACATAGTGATTTCCAAGACAGCCAGGGCTATACAGAGAAACCCTGACGCAGAAAAACAACAGAAAAAAAATTGGACAATAGATATTCACTGGAATGGAAATAAGCCAGCCCCTCGTACCCTGCTGCTGAGAAACAGACTACGTAAAAGGCCCATTGCCCTCTGTCCTCAGATTGCTTGAGAACTAAACCCCAGGTCCATTAGTTCGATTCTGAGCAAGCTCCCTGGATGCTAAATATGATGGTCATAGACTTAATTTCTATCATTGTTTTTATAGAAAATGCTTACCTTTTCATCTGTAACTTTACTCAACAGTTTGGTATATTATTTCTCTAGCATTGAGGAAACTTTAGGACAAGAGTATACAGTTTAGTGCAAAACCATCCTGATCTTAGGTTGGGAGCATTCAGGTGTTGCTGGTGTGAGGTTACTCTTGAGTAAAAGCCAAATGTAATCATGGGGAAGTCTAAGGTGACAAAATACATTTTCTCTGTAACGTCAATAATTTAACCTTCAACATTTCAATCCTATGAAATATTTAAAAGAGAAGCTAGTAACAGTTCATAATTCTGTTAATTGATGTAATCAGTTCAAATATGTTGAGCATCTTGAGCATAGCAACATAGGTCTAAAATCATTATACATTAGGAGATCTTTGGCTTTCTTCCTGAGGATTTGTTGATAGCAACAATGTCAATCTCTTTGGTTCTATTTAATTATCCACCTGGTGGTTTCTAACTTCAACAAACTGTTTCTGAAAAAATTTTAAACCTGTCAACAGAAATTTTGAATATAATTTAGTCTTACATAATAGTATGTTGTTTTGATGTGACATGGAAACAAACACAATTCTAATAACTATCAAAACTTTATTCTAGTTCATTCCTCATTCCAGAAGGCACACAGTTGGTTAGTCAAAATACAATTTGCCATTAATCCAGAATAAATTATTTAACATTAAAACTCAAACATCTGTCTTTGAATCCACAACACTGCAACACTAGGCTCTCTGCTACAGTGGTGAATCCTGCTGTAGCCATCAGTTAGCACAGGAAACTAACCTGCAAAAAGAACCCAAACCTATCTGAGCCCAAATTTATTTGTTTGAAAAAGGTAATTGTTACACTGGATGTGGTGGTGCACATCTTTAATCCCAGCACCTGGAAAGCAGAGGCAGGCAGATCTGAGTGTTCAAGGCCAGCCTGGTCTACAAAGTGAGTCCAGCAGAGCCAAGTCTATACAGAGAGAAACCCTGCCTTGGAAAAGAAAAAAAAAGGAAATTGTTAATCTTTAGGAATATTATATTTATGGTGTAAGATGATGTATTTTATATTGACAGTCTCATGCAGGTTAAGCGTATATTGTGATCTTACTCTTTCCTCCTTATTACTCTCTTCTGTACCCCATCCAGCTTTCAAATAGTCTCCCGTCTGATTTCAAAGTTTTTAAAATTAATTAATTCATAATTAACTAGTTAATTAGGTTTTTCGAGACAGGGTTTGTCTGTATAGCCCTGACTGCCTGGAACTTGCTTTGAGACCATGCTGGCCTTGAACTGAGAGATCTACCTGCCTCTGCCTGCTAAGTGCTGGGATTAAAAGTGTGCACCATCATGCTGTGCTTTTTTTTTTTTTTCCTAAAATTCTACATTGAAGAAATGTGGTATTTATATTTCTGGGATTGACTTATTTTCTAAAACATAGTTGATGAGTACTCTGTCGGATACCTAAGCCACATTCTTTTCTTCATTCATATAGTGATGGGTGTGGAGGTTGATGCCATCACTTAGGTACTGTGCAGGTGGCTCAGACTTTGACCTCTATGTCAGTTCTAGTCTTGAGTTTTGAGACACTCCTATACCATTTCCCATAGTGACATTTCTGTGTACACTATCAGGGACCCCTCCTACCTTCATGCTCTCCAGTGCTGGATCTTAATGACTAGGTGAGATGAAACCTCAATATAATCTTGATTTGTATTTTTCTAATGGTAAACAGTGGTGAACACCTTTTCATAGTTTATTGGCATTTATACTTCTTCATGTAAGGATCTTTAATTAATTTGCCCACTTATTGGTTAGTATCTAGAATATACAAAGAGCTTTTAAGAAGTGAATTTGTTTCAGACTCATTCTGTCCTTACCCTTGACTCTGGCATTTCTCCCACTGCATTGATTTATGTCTTAAGTAGAGGAAAGATGCTTGTTTCTTATGACAACTTTCCAAAATTGGATTGATAGACGAAACTACGTTCCACTGAAATGTTATAAATAAAACCATCTGTGGTGATGTACACATGTAATCCCAGCAGTCAAGAGATGGAGGCAGGAGGATTATGGTGAGTTTGAGGTTAGCCTGTGCTACATTGTGAGACCCTGTTGCAAAAAACAAAACCCAAAAGTGCTCTTAAGGTTAATCCACTCTCTGCTTGTTTCTGTGTATGTTTGGAACAAGGTGCTTCTACTATAACATAGGACAGCTGTGGAGGTACTCAGAGATGAGCTAGGAACCCAAGAATTGAAGAGACATTTTAGAAAAGAGTAAGATATGAGTATAGAGGACGGAGGAGGGAGGACATTGTATTTAGGGTACAACATGAGCCCCAATGTGTGCTGGCATGTCACAGTAGGGAGTTTTGAGGCACATAGCTAATCAGCAGAGAGCGTAATGCTGGTATTAGCCAAAAGACGGGGCCCAGCTTATAGAAAGATTGGATTCCAGGCTGACTCTTTTCTGACAACATTCTGACAATGAGGAATTTTGAGGTTTGGGGGCTAGGTAGTCATGAAGATGCAGTGATGGTTGTTATTTGTTTCTGTTTTGGAGACAGGGTTTCTCTGTATTACAGGTCTGGCTATCCTGGAACTTGTTCTGTGGACCATACTGGCCTCGAACTCCAGAGATGATGTGCCTCTGCCTCCCAAGTGCATCCCCTACCCCTGGCTGGAAAGTATGTTTTTAAAATGAATCTAATATAATAAATTGGAAAGTAGATTAGAAAAGAAAAGACAAGCTAGGAAAAATATTAAAAGTTTGGCTCTAAAACAGAAATTTAACCCAAAAGTAGTGAATAGATAGGAAATCATTGAAAAGGAGGAAGTGACTTTGTCAGTTGAGTCAGGATCCCTTGAAAAGTGAGAGGCTGTGAATGGCATGCAAGTTGTACTTTGTGTAAGAGAACAGAAATCAACTGCAAATAGAAATTAGAAAACAAGATTAATGAGTGAATTTTATTTTTGTTTTTGGTTCCGTGTATCAAACTTAGGACTTTGTGTATGTGTTCTATCCCTGAGCTAAATCCCAGCCCCCATGGTGCTGAAAACACTTTAGAAGACTGATGTCTTGTTTCTATGTTACGTGTGTGTGTGTTGCCTGCATGATATATGTACACCATGTGCATGCAGCGCCTGAGGAGGCCACAGGGGGCATTGGATCTTCTGCATGTGAACTGCCCTGTGGGTACTAGGAACTGAACCAGGTCCTCTGAAAAAACAGAAAGTGCTCTCTCTCTCTGTCTGTCTCTGTCTCTGTCTCTTTCCCTGTCCCTGTCTCTCTCTCTCTCTCTCTCTCTCTCTCTCTCTCTCTCTCTCTCTCTCTCTCTCTCTCTCTTTCTCTCTCTCTGGTTTTTCAAGGTAGGGTTTCTCTCTATAATCTGATCTGTAGCTCAGGCTGGCCTCAACTCAGAGACTCAACTGCCTCCACCTCCCAAGTGCTGGTGTGTTCTACCACTAGTAGGCACCCTTAACCAGTGAGCCATCATTGCAGGTCCAATGTTGAAATTTTTATTTAACTTTTTTTTTACAGTGGCTGACAAAAATTACTTCATAATTTTTTAAAAGATTTATTTATTTATTTATACAGTATTCTGCCCATGTGTGTGCCTGCACACCAGAAGAGGGCACCATATCTCATTATAGATAGTTGTGAGCCACCATGTGGTTGCTGGGAATTGAACTTGCAACCTTTGGAAGAACAGACAGTGCTCTTAACCTCTGAGCCATCTCTCCAGCCCACTACTTCATAATTTTTATACAAAAAGAAATATCTAAAAACTAATGGCTCAGAGAAGTTAGTATCATAATTGTTAGGCCTAGTAATGGTTACTGGATCTCCTAGTACTGTTGAGATACTCCATTGGGGGTTACTGGATCTCCTCATACTGTTGAGATATTCTGTCAGGGTTACTGGATCTCCTACTCCTGTTGAGATACTCTGTAGTGGGTACTAGATTTCCAAAACTCCTGAAATACTCAGTAGTTTATTTATAGTTATAGATTTGTAGCAAGGTAGGAATTATTCTGGCTAGACACACTCTAGTGTGCTTGGTCATAGAACCTGTCACAAATATTATCTCTGAATTACGGTGCAGAGCCCCATGAGTTCACTGCTTGACTCTTGTTGACATTCAGAGAGTCAGCAGTTGTTTGCAGGTGTAGCCTTTGACATTTATGTTCCCATCTGCGTCTTTTGAAAATTATAATTTATCTTAACTTTGTCTAATGCAAAAACAGAAATTAAGAACATGGCTGTACAAGATCTTAACATCATCAAATACTTTGACCAAGACCTCCTTAGTCTCACACTGGGAGATAGGGTAGAAGGTCCTAGGATGCAACATTCCATGAGATATGAGAATCAAATGTTCCTGATAGGTGTTTTGCCATTTCATTAAGTTTTACAGTTTCAGCTAGGCCATCTTCCTTTGTGGATGTTCAGGAAAATGGCACAGGTTTATCTGTAGCTGCTATCTCTCTAGCTCACGTTCCAGAGTTTGATCTGAGAACTAAACCTCATTCTGTCCATAGGCTTGTCAGTTTGTTGACATGTGGGTTTCCTAACTAAAACTGTTAGAATTATTATATGAAGACTGTGTTGGTTATAGTGTGTTGGGAGAGGGCTGGGCGATTGTCATAATTTCTGCTGGTAGAGTTTCTGAAAGAAAAACCAAGTCAGCTCCTTTTGTTCAGAAAGAGATTTCATGTTATCTGTGTTTGCAGGCTTTCTGGCTCACATGCTGGAGGAATCCTTGCTGCGGGGGTGTTTTCGTTCTCTCGCCTAACATGGCAGTGGTCCATTGCAGCCGAGGTTTTTAGCTTAAACAATCTGTTTGTAGGGCTGCTCATGGCGCTCACTGTGTGTTTTGAGGAGGCAGCAGCCGCAAAGGAGAGATCAAAGGTAAGCCATTTTGATCAAAGTGAAATCAGTCTTTGTTTCAATTTTTAGACAGAAATGTATTTCTTTTTCACTTGGGCTTAGACCACATTATGTACTCTGATTCCTGCGTGGCTGATCTGGGCAGGTGGAGAGACTGTTCTTAGCCCCTTTGTTAGGATAGAAGCGCCGTAGCTCTTGAGCATGGCTCTTTCCCTGCCCAAGAGTTCAGACGGGCTTGGAGAATGGGAATCATGAGATGTCTAGTGAATCCTGAGGGAAGTATGCAATTGGTTAATAGACCAGCGTGAGTGTGTGTGTGTGTGTGTGTGTGTGTGTGTGTGTGTGTGTGTGTGTGCGCGTGTGTGCATGTGCGTGTGTGTGAGTGTGTGTGTGCGAGGCCAAGTTGTGGATAGACCACCTTAAGGTAAGATCACAGTTTTAAATTATTTTTAGCCAGAAGAGCATCAAATATAAAAGCCCAAGTTGCTGAGAGCAGATGGCAACCACAGCCATCTGCAGCCTTGTCTTCTAAGCTTTTCACCCCTGCTCCTCGGAAGGTTCCTTCATCTTAACTCAGGCTTCCTTGCTGTTAGAGTACAGAAACAAAAGATGGAATGGGCTATTTGTGGTTCCCATAAATCTCCAGTGCTATTAGAGCATTTTGTTTAAAACAGCCTTTTCTGATTGTGTTAAAGAGAAAAACATGGCACAACATACCATGTACATGTAAAGGGACATAACAGGCTTCCTTGGGTTCATCCACAGGGACCATGGTAGCAGGCTTGACTCCAAATACAAAGAAAAGTAGAAATTTATAGCCAAAGAGCCAGCAAGGAACCAGGGAAACATAAGGATAAAGGGAGATTTGGGTCAAACCAAATTCATAGTATTCTTGGGAGGGAGCAGGCCCTAATGAGCTGTGGAACTGTGGAAGATGGGACGTAAACGTGGGTCACGCAGGATCTGCACTGCAATTGGACAGTGGAGAAGAGTTCTCCGGAGCCTAATTGCAGTGTAGTCAAGGAGAGAATCTTACCAACTACAAAACAACTTCATGTTCACTAAAGTCTCCTACAAGATAACCAAGGTTCTAAATAAATTTTTATTTATTTAATAGGGGAAGATGTCAAGCAGAACTGTTGAACTTCAATGACAGATTTCAGTTACAAAATATACAGTACCCAGTTACTGGTGGTCACTGTAAGGGGCTTCCCAGGAGTCGCTTTCCAGATAGCCTTAAGGTCAAACTGTAGGGTTTTATGAGAATGGGGGAAAATTACCCAAAACAACTGCTGATAAATATTGGTGATGATGATAATGTTGCTGCCAGTGTCTCGAGTCTTGGCTGTAACTTGGCCTGGCAAGCAGAAGCTTCACAGATATGTGAGATCTTTGTACTGTTACATTGGAGTTTTAGGTGAAGTTTTGACTTCTTGTTTCTTTTTCTTTCTCAGATAGCAGTCATTGGTGCTTTCTCATGTGGCCTCAGCTTGTGTAACCAGCATACAATAGTACTGTATGTTTTGTGCATAATACCCTGGATTCTCTTCCAACTTCTCAAAGAGAAGGTAGGTTTTATGTATATTACACACACACACACACACATACACACACACACACACACACACATTTATTTATATACACTATTTCATAAAGATTCAGTTTAGCATTTGTGTTATCTGAAAATTTAGGGTTTTCCTGTTTTTTTAGTTTTATGGAGAGTGTAAATAACCTTAAGGTTTTAAGGATACTGACTTTAAAGAGGATTTACAGAATTCTACAATATTGATTATGCTGGCATCTGGCAGACTTCATCGTTCTCCTCATGATTCTTGGCAGCACCACAGTGTGAAGAGGCGGAAGGTCTGAGAACAACAAGAGCACATTTCCTAGCTGGCTCTCTTACGTCCTAAGACCCAGACAGCCAAGCAACAGTGCTCAGCCCTTCTCTCAAGTGTGCAGCGCTGTCTGTGCGGCCTGCTTGCTTAGGTGTTGGAGCCTAACAACAGCAGGAAGCGTAACTGAAGTAAAAAATGAAGGTCCTTGTCCTTGGAGTTCGTATGATTCCTCTGCTCCCCTCCCTTTTATCTTTCTCTGAAAGAAAACAGTAATGTTCATTAAAATGGCAAGAGAATTCTTTGTTAGACACTGGGAGAATCAGGCAGGAAAAGGCAGGTAGTGAGTTAGACTCTGAGAAGAAAAATGTCCTTAATTCTGTCAGAGTTCTTCTAGAAGGTAAACTACCCAATTTATAAAGCAGTGCTGGGTAGTCACTTTATTTATTGTTTCTTTGCAAAGAAACTCAGTGATACTCAGTTTTCATTTTATTATTTGTTAATTATACCCAACTACAATCAGAATTGTAATAGAAAATGCATAAAGCATATAATAAAATTATTATATGAAAATAAGGAAATAATTACACTAAAGCTTTAAATAATTGTATTTACTGTACTTTAACACATCTTGGTAACAAGTCAAAAAAGGGTAATGTGGAGATTATAAAATTCTTATTATGTGATTAAATAAAAAGGAAACAATGGTTGACAAAGAACAACTTTTTCTTAGATTTAGTTCTGTGACATCAATTGTGTAAGTCCTTACATGGGGGATATCAAACAGCTTAACCAGCAGCATAATTTTAGATTGTTATTTACTGATGTTTGGTTCTTTGGCCCAGGGTCTTCTCAGGGTGTTTAACAGTGGTTTTATAAAGTATACAGAAAGTTCTTTAAATAATGCTTTCTGATATAAACCCTTGATAATCGATGAAGACATAACTGCATGTGATGGTGTGTATCTGTACTCCCACCATTCGGGAGGCTGAATCAAAAGGTTTGAGAGTTTAAGGCCAATCTAGGCTACACAGAAAGTTATAGCCAGCTAGGCTTAAACCCCAAAATATATGAATTTAAGGTGAAGAATTAACATTTGAAAGTGTAATCCAGCAAAGTGTGAAAGTGAGCAGCCCACATCCTGAGTCAGTGGGGACCTGGATGGGTCAGTGAGCAACCCTGGCAGCTCTAGGTTCAGACTCTACCTCAGCAGAGGCAGACAACTCTGTTCTCTGGAAAGTACCTCCTAGCTGACTGGAAGAAGAGCCATGTAATTTATGTAAAGTCAGGGCTCAGAGGTGACAACTACAGAGCCTGGGCTGAGGACCTGTAGCCCTGCCCTGCGGCTGGCTACTGATGCGTGGTTGGCTTTCAACATCAACCTCATTCTTTCATTTCTGTTAAATAGCAGAAGGGAAGTCAAAGGAACCTCTAGAGTAATGTAGGGATGGTGTGTGTTTCTACATGTGTACATAGGTATATAAGTGCTTTTACCCACATGTAATTGTCCCTGCTTATTTCTTATACAAAATGATAATAATATGATAACTGCTTCTTTCCATTCTAAATTCAACTTTATGATGTCCCGCGCCTCCACAAGGTAAACATTCACTTTCCTAGACCCACTGCTAAGAACAGCAGCTGCCCGATGTCAGATTAGCCGGCTCTGCGTGCTTTCAGGCCGTCACTATCACATATCTCGTTTCCACTGCGGAAATCGCAAATGAGATCAGAGCTCTAATAAACACACTTCATTTTCAATTAAGAATGCTTGTTTGAAAATGCAGAGAGAAGTCGGCTGCTGGTTCTTCTTCTGCTGATTCTGAGTCCTGGTTCTTATATTCATTCTCACAGATGACTTTCTTGCTTTTGTAAGGGGAAAAGTTGGCAGTTTCCAAGTATGATGTTTGTAAGAGATCCCTTTTCCTGGATATTAAAGCAAGCAAAGCTTGACTATTTCTACAGTACCAGAACCCACATTGTTATGACTTAATCTTTGTAATTGTTTTCCTATTATTTTGTTTTAGAAATGTGCAGGTGGGGAATTCTTCCAAGTAGAGCAGATGAAGCAGCATGGCTACGCGAAACAGCAAACTCCCTTGGGAGAGAAGCGTGGACGCTCTGGGCATCTATAACAGCTAGCTTGTTTGCACCTAACACTTCCACGAAATACCCACAGCTGCTGGAAGGCGTCCGTGTATAACTGTCCTAGAGTATACAGCTAAAGCCACTTCTGAGGATGGTGATGAAATAGTGTTAGGGGCCAGATAACAGGCACTCGCTTCTGAGGGGGTCACCTCAGTGTGTGGTGCTGCGTGTCAGGACATGGCTTAAATGTAAAGGATACTCACACAGCTTTGCTAATGTTTGCTTCACTCAGGTTTTACCAGTAACAGGAATCCAGGCTGGTACAATTTTCTAGTAATCTGCAGTAATCAGAAGGTTTAACATAGTATTCCGTGGTGACATAACATAAACTGAGGGATCAGCTTCAAGCAAACACAGTTGATGTTTCCCTTGCTATGTTTTCGAAGTTTCAGGATATCTCCCACTGTGTGTCCCCTGCAGGAACTCACCCTTAGCTCTCTGGTTAAGCTGACTCTGGCTTTCTCTGCGGGCCTGCTGCCCTATGTCTACCTGCCTGTCTCTTCCTACCTCAGTCGTGCCCGCTGGACCTGGGGAGACCAGACGACACTGCAAGGCTTTCTGACACATCTTCTCAGGGAAGAATATGGAACATTCAGCCTGGTAAACTTATATTTAAAGCTTTGCCAAGGGAGGAAACAAGTGTCCAGTCTGCACCTTGCCTGAAGGGCAGCAGGCAGGGTTGACGTTTTAGTCACTTGTGAAGCAGATTAGTGCCTTGGAATGTGGCTTTCTGCCTGTACTATCTGTTGTGACAAGAATACCCCACCCCCACACTCCTCACACACACTTTTTTTTTTTTTATCTGAGTCGGTGTCTTGCTACATAGCATAGACTTGTTTCCATTTTAAGGTCTTTATGCCTCCATTTCCTGGGTGCTGAAATTATAAATGTGTACCCACACTGGGCTTAACATTTCTTTCTCATTTATTTTTCAATTTTTAAAAAATTCTTTTTTTTTTTTTTTTTTTTTTTTTTTGATGCATGGGTGTGTTGCCTGTATGTATGTCTATGCAGCCTGTGTGTGCACTGCCCATGGAGACCAGAAGAGGTGTTGGATCCCCTAGAACCAGAGTGGCAGACAGTTGTGAACCACCGTGTGGGTGCTGGGAATCAAATGTGGGTCCTCTCTTAAGCACTGAGCCATTTTCTCTAGTCCTAGGTTTTCCTTTTTAGAAAATATCCTTGATGAATACTATTGGTATTACTGTTTGTTTTTAGATGGAGAAGCTGTCATCCAGGGCTTCAGACAGTGAAGCTCACTAAATTAAAGACGGTATGCTTAGGAAATTCAACAGGCCTGGCTTCCTCTCAGACATGGTAGGGGTGGGGTGGAAAGTAAATATAATTTAAATAAAGGATAAAAGAAAGGGAAAGTGGAAGATAGATTATTTTAATACAGACAGTGGTGTTAGGATTTTCTCATTGGCTTGTATTCTGTTTTGCTTAAGAAAGTAAACTTCAAAAGAATCCATAATATGTGATATCACTGACATACCAAACCCCTCAAAAACTGGCATTATTGTGTAAGGCTGGCTGCAAGAGTGATGAAGCCTTCTGAAAGGTGGAAGAGAGCCAGGCACGATGACACTGAAGGCTGAGGCAGAAGGGTCACAAGTTCTAGGCCAGATGTCTATAGTGAGACTGTCTGAATGAATAAACAAGTAAAGGCATAAATGAGGTAGGGACAGGTAGGGAAGGAGGGGCCTGCCAGAGCCTGTGGGATACCTGATGGCACTGGTGAGGCTTCGTTTATTCCCCCTTTTTGTTTTTGTGCTTGTAAAAACAGGATCTCCCTGTAAAGCCCAGGCTGGCCTAGAACTCATGTCCTTCTGCCTCTGCCTTCCAGTGTGGGCTAAAAGCCTGCGTGACCATATCCAGCTAGGCTTCATTTCCTGGATGGCTAATCTGAAGATTTTTTTTTTTTTAAATTCTTTATCCTTTAAGTACAGTGTGTGTGTGTGTATGTGTGTGTGTGTATGTGTGTCTTTTTGTCTGTGTGTGTACACATATATGTCTTATCTAGGATATATTTCATTATAAAAGACACTAATAAAAGAATAATTGTTAATTACTATTTGATATAGAGTTTAATTCTTTAAATTTATACTCGTGTTTACTTAAAATTGGTTTAGTCTTAAAAATGTAGATTGAAGCCAGCAAGATGGCCTAGCAGGTGAGGGTGCTTGCTACCAATCCTGTTGATCTGAGTTCAAGCCCTGGAACCTTCATGGTGGAAAAAGATAACTGACTCCTGCAGGTTGTCCTCTGACTTCCACATGTAAGCTGTGGTGTCATGCATGTGCACATAGGCACAATTAATGTATGCAAAAATATATGTTTTGTTTTTCCTGAGAAGGGCTTTTTCTGTGTAGCCCTGGCTGTCTAGTACTCACTCTGTGGACCAGGCTACCTCGAACTCACAGAGATCCGCCTGCCTCTGCCTCCTGAGTGCCACCACTACCCCACCAAATATGTTTTTTCCAATAGTAAACATTTGAATTCAGGCCTTCTGGTTGCTTCAGGTTGGTTTTTTAAGAAGTGCAGATTGAGGGTACTTCTAGATTTAAGACTTGTATCATCCACACATTGCTGAGAAATGTGAGCTATCAGATTAGTGTGAACTCTCACTAAAGTCCACAGAACGCAGAAAGGCCACAGCAGGCATGTAAGAGTGGAGTCACGCCATCTGGAACAGTTTCCTTGTGGGTGCCCATGCTTAGTTCTCACCGGTTCTGAAATTTAGTAAAGCTTCAAAGAGTAAGGGATGTGTTTTGGGTTGTATATCTAAAATATGGAGCTCTTAAGTCAAGGTCATCAAAAACTGACTCACCTCACAGAGCTTCAGTCTTGTGCAAATAAACTTTCCTGTGTTTAGGCCAAATCTGAAACAGGATCGAGCATGTCTACAGTACTGCTGTGAGTATGATTTCAAAACTGTCTTAAGTGAATTTTTTACTAGCTATTTCAAATTATTTTGTGAGATTTCTTATTAGTTCCTTTTTTATTAAGAAGCATGTCTGAGAAGTAGTTTTCACCTCCACAATTAATAGCTGCGTATGCACACTGTATTGCCAAGTGCTACAGCTTTCCACTAAGAGGAAGCCTGATGCGAGCAGCAGACACAGCAGCAAGGCTGGTGGGAGACTGGCAGTGCCTAAAACCTCACATGTTTCACCTGCGTGTAAAATTGCCCATATGGTGTTGCTCTGAAAATGACTTGTTCTTCCCTATGGTTTTCCCATTATCTGTCTCTTAGGGACATTGTGGAGCATTGCATTCATCATGATTTGAACAATTTTCTTGTTATTTGGGTTTGAATTCTGCTCATTTAACCCTTAAGAACTAAGTATATGCACTGTCTCTTATGACTCCCTTTTTGGCTGTCGAAAGCTTTATTTTTGACTTTCGCATTTTAAACACCCAACCTTATTAGAGCCAGCTTAAGCAAATATATCTCATATGTATTAACTAATGGTTTTCTTTGAAGAGTGGATTAATGTTTGCTTTAAAACCTACAGAGATTAAGGCACTTGAAACTATCCATGTCAACTTTAAAAACTATCAATACCAATTACAATTCTTCAAATGTAAATTTTAGAATAAAAATAAGTTTTTATAACATTAAAGTGATCTCTTAATTTCTTGTTTGGAACTCCCTGAATTATGTAAAAGAATGATCTACCCACCTACCTACCTACTTACCTCTATCTATCTGTGTGTCTGTTTGTCTATCTTCCATCTCTTATCTGTCTGTCTGCCTCAGTTAGAATTATGTACCTGTGCCCCAAAGAACAGATCCCTTCCTCTAATTCTTGCAGTTAGGGTATTAGTATATAGCCCAGGCTGGCTCTGTCCTCACAATCCTCCTGTCTCAGCCTCCAAAGTGCTAGTGTACCAGTATATTTGGTATTCTTCCTTTGTTTTTAAACCTTTTCCCCATATTCTGAAATAGGATACATAATTTTAGAAAAATTTGAAATACAATAAGCGAAAATAAAAGTTAAAATGACCTGTAATTTCAGCATGCAGAGATAACCACTGTTACTAATTTGTTAATATTGTGTCTGTATTTTTGCATTCTTTTATAGTTTGTTTTTAAACTGGATTAATAAAATACATACAATTTTGTTAGTTTGTCTTCAGTTTATAGCAGATCTTGAAAATATTTCTCTGCCATAGTTATTTTTCTCACAACTGACTTACAATATTTCCTTTTATTTTTAACTCAGACTTTTCTAGCACTTCTTTCTTTTCTGTTATGGAGAAGGTAGAGAAGGTGGAGGAGGCTGGTTTCCTTTGTAGGCAGCTGGCTTTATCAGTTAGGTCCCATGTAGACATACTGCTGCTCTTTTCTGCCTTCCCAAGATCACTGCTGTATTTTACCTCAGCAAGTCCCACATGAGCTCCAAAGAATTCTCAAGAGTAACCTAGACCATACATCCAGCATATATATGTTGCACATAAAAGTCATCTGTTGGGGGACTTGCATTAGCTAGGAGCTGCTAGGCATCAAATGCACTCCCACCCACGCCATGCCCTAGCCATCATGCAGGTTAGAGAGAGACATAACCCTCGCATTGAGTGAAATCACTTCTGGACTTAAGTTGTTTCAGGTGGTTGGGCTGTTGAAAAAAGAGATGCATAATTAACTTCCATGAAAGCCTTCAGAATGATGAAACGTAATCATCTACACTTCTTTAGTCAAGCAAATTAAATTCTTTCCCCACACATATCTCTAAATTGCAATCCTGTATCAGGAAATTACTGAATCTAACCTTAGGCAGTGGACATCTTTTAGAGTTTACATTTAAGCAACTGATCTCTAAGAATTAATTATGAGACTGACTTCATTTCTTTTGAAGAAATGGACCTCACACCAGAATCAATTTTTCAATATTTGTAAATGAGTGAGAGTACCTTCTCACAGTGGATGTGTCTCCATTAGTAAAATGCTCATTGTATGGCTCCTGTAATTATGGCATCACATTTTCTCCAGGAAAATTGCCAGTAGGGAGAATGAATTTTCCATAGTCTGTAGACTTACTGCTTTTTATAGAAATTAGGCAGTGTGGCAGTTTTAGGACTCAGCACTTGAAAATGCTTGTTAGCTAACAGAAAAATTTAGCTCAATTATACCAAATAAATGGACACATTTCTCTGAGATTGATTACACATTTTCCCAATGATGTGGAAAACAAGGAACCTGCCTAAGGAAAAAGAACCCCAAGGAGGATGGCAGAGCCCTGCTCTTGGCCCCTTTCCCCTTCCTAACTGGATCTTCAGAAAACAGCTTAGATTAATTTTTATTTCAGCTACTAAATCACCAGTGACAACAGAAACTGCCTAAGGTTCTTTTCAAGGTAACTTTTCCTCTATGCCATTAGTAAGGTCTTATACTGCCAGTCCTAAAGTATATGTACTGAGAACCAAATACTAGAAGCAGAAAATCTTAGAGTAGTTTGGCTCTTTCAATGATACTTGTTACCCCTCTTCAAAATTGGAAAGAAGAAAAACTAATTTTAAAATAGGACCATAGTCCTTAGAGGAGATCAGTGTATAATTGAATGTTTTGTTGGTAAAGTATTGTGTTTGAAATTCACTGAATTTCTTTTATGCCAGCAATAAAGTACTTTGTTTTTGTTTTTTAGTTCACAAATAATAAATATGAAGACCGAACTTTCATTCAACACTCAAGCTCTTGCAGTTTGGGCAAATATATGTTTAACTAGAAAGTGAGTAACGCCCCCGTTGCTGCTGTGTTTCCTATGTTCTCATATTGAATCTCTGTTTTATGTGTCACTGTAGAGTGCTGCCAGCATTATCTTAAATTTAGAATAAGTGACTCCTGATCATTTCTATTAAGGCAGTATGTATACGGTTTCTTGATGTCTTATTTTGTTTTATGATTACAAATAAGTGACTTTGAAAGATGATCGCCAGGCGTGGTGGTGCATGCCTTTAATCCCAGCACTCTGGAGGCAGAGGCAGGCGATCACTGTGAGTTCAAGGCCAGCCTGGTCTACAAAGCAAGTCTAGGACAGCCAAGGCTACACAGAGAAACCCTGTCTTGGAAAAAAAGAAAAGAAAAGAAAGATTTGATCATCTCAAGCCTTGGATTTGATCCATTACTCTGCCCATAGCTGATTATTGTTGTTGGCTTACAAAAGAAGCCTACAACTATATAATTCCTCCAGTATGTTTTTTGTTTGTTTGTTTGCTTGTTTGTTTTAAGAAAAATCCTTCTTTTCAGGCATGGTGATGCATCCCTGTAGCCTAGCATGTAGGTTAAGGCATAACACTGTGAGTGTGAGCCCAGCTTATATAATAAAGCCCTGTTTATTTTTTATTCATTTGCTTTCTATTCTGTCACATATATTTATTTGTAAGTACCTATATCTATAGTTCAATTTGCTTAATACTTAGCGTTATAAAATATGTTAACATTTTTCCATACTAGACAAAAACAAAAACAAACACACCCCCTTAGGTTGATTAAATGTCTACATAATATAGCCTACCCTGTAAGTGTAGAGAAGTTAATTTATGGACCATCTGTGGTGCTGTGGATTGAACTCAGGGCCTAATGCTTACATAGCAAGTGTTCCACCACTGAGCTGAGCCGCATCTGCAGATGTACTGAGCTCGAAGCTCATTGAATTGCTTCCACTTTCCTACTATTATAAGCGGCACTAAAGCACTCGGGGATTGGTGTTTATTTGCATTTCTGTTATTACTCAAAAACAGTTATCTGAATGCCAGATCACTGAGTCAGCGATTGCATTGATAGTGACAGAGACTCCCAAACTCCTTCTTCACAAGGATTGCATTAGTTCACGCTGTCATATCACTGCTGGACTTTTACCTTGGAATTTGCCATTTTAAACCTTTGTTTTTTAACACAAAAGCGTGTTTGTATTTACACGGGCTTGATGACTTCTCATATTTGATAGGACTGCTGGCGTTGCATTTTCTGTGAATTCCTATCTGCTTCTGTACCATTACAGGTTAACTCAGCTGCAGTGTGTAATTGTGTTTGCTACTGTTCTGGGGCATCAACTATTTATGCAAATGGGTAATTTTGGGCACATTTTGGTTTTTGTAGGGATAAGCGGAAGTCTTCATTAGTATGGCTTTTCACTGGAATGCTTTGCATTTATTCGTTATTCTTTGCTTGGAGAGCAAATTTAGATATTTCCAAGCCACTTTTCATGGGTGTGGTAAGTTTTACTTCAATATATTTTGTAAACAGTAAATTTCTGGAGATTGTACAAATTTTTCTTTCATGAACCTTGTTAAAGGAGAAACTATTTCAGAAGTAGTAAATAGTTCTATATACTATTACTATTAATAGTAAATAGTATGTAATATATATATCACACACACACAAACAATCTCAACACTAAAGAGGCTGCCACAAGAGGATAAGGGGATCTAGTCCAGCCTTTGTTACATAGTGAGTTCAAGGACACCCTGAGATCCACATGAGATCCTGTCTCACACAAACCAACAAGCAAACAAATGCAGCGTTTAGTTAAATTAAAAAAAAAAAAAAAAAAAAAAAAAAAAAAAGCAGCCCAGAATAGGCTAGATAACTTTGTGTATGCATTCTTGCAAATGTAGCAACTGCATTTGCCTGGAATTCTTTTAGAGTAGCAAATGAAATACGAATTAAAGGGTAGGAAGTGGCGCTCCTACCATGTCTTCTTACGTCACCTTTCTCAAGCTGCACAAACAAATGTGATACTTGGGTTTTTCCTGGCAGCCATCTCTGAGATTGAGATAAGGGGTTTTGTTTGTGTTTTATTTTGTTTGAAGCCCATTCTTTCTACACTGACCTCACCATCTTCCTGCCTCAGTTTCCTGAGTGCTAAGAGTACAGTCCTGAGCCACCACCCCTGCTTCTATTAGTTCTCACACTAGAGACTGAGGTGTAAAGTAAAGCAGAGCCCAGCTGGTCTCTGTGCATCCTTTGTGAAACCTAATAGATGATGTTCTGCTTGGCCCTCTAAGCTCTGGACCAGATGAGGAAGAAGATAAGTTTACTCTCAGCTGGTGGGTGATCACCTTTAGTACTGGGGATGCTGAGATTGGAGAGTGTAACTTCTTCCTGAGAGCAGGACATCAAAGAGTGAGTGAATAGGGAAAGGAAGAAGCATTTCTCCCCAGAGTAAAGCCAAGTCGTTTCTTTATCTCCTCCACCTACATACTGCTGGAGTGGAGATGAAGCCTGTGGTTCTTAGGGGAATGTGTGGGCACAAGCCAAATTAGGAAGTAGGAACATTGGAAAAGTGGAAAATAAAATGACCTAGGACTGGGCTGGAGAAGTGAATTAGCAAAGCCTAATGATAGCAGGTGTAAGAGCTAAGTGTATAGCCAGGCGTGGTGGTGCACGCCTTTAATACCAGCACTCAGGAGGCAGAGGCAGGCAGATCTCTGTGAGTTCGAGGTCAGCCTGGTCTACAAAGAGAGTCTAGGACAGCCAAGCTACACAGAGAAACCCTGTCTCAAAACACACACACACACACACACACACACACACACACACACACAGAGCTAAGTGTATGTGATAAACGTTTTCTCAAATGTGTAAGTTCCAATGGATCACATAAACCTGCCAGCTGAACACACTGTTTCCATGTCTCTTCACAGGTGGAACGATTCTGGATGCAGAGCAATGCAGTGGTGGCAGTCCTCGCTGGCCTCGGTTTGGCCACACTTGTATCTGAGACTAACCGAGTGCTGAAGTGCTATGGCATTCGCAATCTGGAGTGGCTGTCAGCAACTGTTTTTGTTGCTTATCAAATATACTCAAATTACAGGTAACAACATATAGTTATCTTCCTGAAAAGTGGTACTTACAACTAGAGACACTGGGCCTTGTAGATCCTAGGACTGTTTGGTTTTTCTTTCTGAATTCTAAGACCAGCCATGTCAACATAGAAAGGGCATTCATTGAGAGGTCTACATTCAAGGACAGCCTGGTCTATATAGAGAGTTCCAGGACAGCCAACACTACATAGTAAGACCCTGCCTCAAAATAAATAAAGTAATATATAGATTAATTAATTTAAATAAATTCTTTAGGGTAGCGTACAAACAATGGGCTTTGTTTAGCATCTTGGTACCACACGCATTGCATTTGGTTCTCACGCCCCCTTTCCTTGCTGCTTTCCCTGTGCTCATCCACCCATTGAGGTAGGTCTGCTTTCCATTGCCCTGCGCTCACCCGTTGAGGTAGCTCTCCTTTCCGTTGCCCTCCCTATTTTTGCCTTCTTTAAGAACTCCTCCTCCCTCTCATGGCCCCTTGCTAGTTTTTTGATTTACAAACCTATACACACATATACATACATACATCCTTTCATACATATGCATGTACACATATATACATATACACATGTCTGTATGTACAGGTGTATGTAACCTACTGTACATACACGCATACATTTACACATACATATATGTGTATATAATCACATAATTTTAAATCTAGGATCCACTTATGATGGAAAACTGCAATATTTGTCTTTCTGAATGTGGCTATTTAGTTTATCGTAGTGGTTCACAGTTGCATCCATTCTCTTGCAAATGTCATGATTTGAGTTCCTTTGCTGTATAAAATCGCAGTGTGTGTGCCATAGTTTGATTATCCACCTACCTGTTGATGGATTACGCTCCTTCCATTTCCTGACTAGTGTGCACAGTGCAGCTATAAACAGACATGTAAACATGCCTGTTGTGATCATGTAGAGTCCTGTAGTGACACACTCAAGAGCGATATAGCTGAGTAATATAGTCCTCAGTTTATAGTAATAAATTGCATAAGTTTACTTTCTAAGCATGAGTAGAGATTCCTCATTCCTTGCATCCTTGACATTTGTTGTTTTTTTTCTTAGTGACAGCAATTCTGACTGGAGTGAAACAGACTGTCTAAGCCAATGGTTCTCAAACTGTGGGGTCACAACCACTTTGAGGAATCAAATGACCTTTTACCAGGTCACCTAAGACTATTGGAAAACATAAATATTTATATTACTATTCATAACAGTAACAAAATTACAGTTATGAAATAGCAGCAAAAATAATTTTATGGTTGGGGGGTCACCACAACATGAACTATATTAAAGGGTCTGAGCTGCTTTAATTTTGCACTTCCCTCTTGGTTAAAGATGATAGACACTTTTTCAAGTATTTATTGGCCATTCGTATTTCTTCTGTTGAAAACTATGTACTCAATTTATTAGCCTATTTATTGATTGCAGTTCTTTGTACACAGTATCTTGTGTATTGATCCCCAGTCTGATGTATAGCTTGGCCAACATTGTTTTTCAGTTCTCTACTCTTGATTGTTTCCTTTGCTGTGCAGAAGATGCTTAGTTTCATGTAATCCCACTTGTCACCTCTTGGGATTATTTCCTGTGCTAGTGGATCTTGTTAAAGTCTCCGCCTGTATTGTGAAGTACCATACTTGCATATTCCTCTAGCAGTTTCAAAGCCTGAAGTCCTATATAAAGGGCTTTGATACATTTTTAATTGTTTCTTTGGGGGTGGGGTAAGAATATGGATCTAATTTCATTCTTCTAATACAGAAATCTAGTTTTTCCAGCATCATTTGTTAAGCAAGCTATCCTTTTTCCAAGTTTGTTTTTGATAGCTTTGTCAAATTTTGGTAGCTATTAACAATGTGGATTCATTTCTGCATATTCTTTTTATCCTACTGGTCTGCTGATCTATTTTGTTCCAATACCATGATTTGTTTTTACTATGGCTCCAGTATTGTGCTAGCTCCAGCATTGTTCTTTCTGCTTAAAATTGCTTTGGTTATTCAGAGCCCTTTGTGCTTCTGTGTGCATTTCAGGACTTTTTTCTAACTTTGTAGAGAAAGTCATTGGAGTTTTGATATGGATTATGCAGAATCAGTTGATCGTTTCAGATACTAGAGCCATTTTCATTACATTAACTCTGCCTAGTCATGAGCATAGGAAATCTTTCCATTTTCTAGAATCTCCTTCAAGTTTTTTGGTGTCTTTACACTTTTACTGAAGAGGTCTTTTACCTCGTTGATTAAGTTTATTCCTAGAAGTTTTAAAAATTATTGTGAATGGGATTTTTTTCCTTATTTCTTTCTAGAAAGTTCATTATTGGCATATACAAAACTGAGAGTATATGTAGTGGATGTAAACATGTTTTTGTTTTGATCCCAAGTATGAAATGTGAAATAGGCTTGTGTGAGGGTGTGCAGTGTTTGTCCTCTGCAAACAACAATGAGAGAACAGGTGATGTTTGTCCACTAGAAGAGGAAGCCCCCAAGGGGGGGCATGGTCTTTGCCAGCTGGAAAACATCCTAGTATGAACTCCAAAAGGAGATAAAAATGAACCCCAAACCAGAGGCTTGGCTTTTGCATCACTTCACATGGCGGCTGTTCATTTCTCCACCTGAAAATGCTCCTAGAGAGAAATACTCCAGAGAACACTTAAAGGTTTCGGGTTCTGGTTGTTGTGGTTGCTGAATTTCTGGCTTGTTGTTGAGTGGGTCTTCTGGAATCCTGATGACAAAGAGTGGAATCGGCCCAAGGAACTGAGTCTACAAGGTCTACTTCTCCTGTCCCTATGAACCTTCTTTATCTCCTATCTATTGTAGGTGGCTTGGAAAGGAGGTAGAGGCATTAAAGAACTCCATATAAAGTAGGTTAAAACAAAAAACAAAAACAAAGCCTATAAGTGTTTATATTTGATTTTGTATTCTCATACTTTACTGAAAGTGTTTATCAGGTCTAAGAATTTCCTGGTAGAGTCTTTAGGGTCTTTTAAATACAGGATCATGTTGTCTGCAAATAGGGATAAATTGACTTTTTGACATCTATTTGCTCTTGTAGGTTGTAGAGGAAGGTCTCTCGATTTTTCCCCACTTAATATAATATTGCCTATAGGCTTGTTATACATAGGCTTTATTATGTTGAGATATGTTCCTCCTATTCATGTTTGTTTGTTGGAAACAGAATTTTTCTGTTTAGCCTTGACTGTCCTGGACTCACTTTATAGACCAGGTTGGCCTCAAACTCAAAGAGATCCGCCTGCCTCTGCCTTCTCGAGTGTTGGGACTACAGGTGTATGTCACTGCACCCAGCTTGTTCCTGCTATTCTTAATGACTTCATGGCTTTTACTATGGAAGTATATTGAACATTGATGAAGACTTTTTGTGCATCAATTAAGATGATCATACAATTTCTGCCTCTAAGTCTTTATATCCTAAGTTATACTTACTGATTTGTGTATCTTAATACAGTCTTAACATCTCTAGGGCTAAAACTACTCAGCCATTATACATGATTTCCTTAATGTGCTCTTGAATTCAATTTCTAAGAATTTAAAGGATTTATTTTTATTTAAAATTGTGTATATGTGGGGGGAATATATGCATGTGAGTGCAGTGACCCACAGATACCAGAGGCATTGGATCACTCTGGAGCTAGAGTCATAGGGGTTTGTGAGCCAGTGCAGGTGCTAGGCACTAAATTGGGTCCTCCCAAAAATCAGTGTGTGCTCTTTTCTATAAGCCAGTTCATGCAACATTGGTTGTCAAAGGTTTGATGGAATATCCCCTAGTGAATAGTGGAAATGTGTGGACAGGACTGTTCTTGATAGTAGGATTTGTCTTACTGTTTCAATCTCAGGAGTTTTCATGGCTCTATTTAAGTTTATATCCTCTTGATTTAATTTTGGTAAGCCATATATGTCAAGGAATGTCTGTTTCTTCTAGATTTTTCTAAATTTTTAAAAGCTTTCAAAGTATTCCCTGATGACTCTCTGGATTTAGTTGGGATCATGGTAATCTTCCCTTTTCAGTTCAAATTATACTAACTTAAGTCGGTCAGTCTCTCTACTGTCCCTACCTCACACCCATTTTTGCTAGGTTTGCTTATCTTTATATAAAGGCTCTGATAACTGTGCTTTCATTTTTTTTATTTGAGTCCTGGAACTTTTTCATTTCTACCATGATTTCTTGAATGACCCACTCACTGTTCATTCAAGAGTGTAATGTTCAGTTTCTACATATTTGTGTCGTCTGTAATTTTCCTTGGTATGGATTTTTAGTTTTATTATACTGTGATCTGATAGATATCAGAGGGGTTTTGGTATTTTGTATTTGGTTGTATTAGTATTTGTAGTTGATCTTATGGCCTAGAATGTGACCTATTCTGAAGAAGGTTCCATGAGTTGCTGAAATGAGTATATATTCTGACTTTTTTGCATATAAATCTGTTAAGTCCATTTGATGTGTGGTATAGTATACCTGTGACATTGCTTTGCTTGTTTCTTGCTTGGGTGCAACATTGAAATCATCTCCACTCATTGTCTCAGGATTTTTGTGTCCATCAATGCTTGATTTTGAAATTGAGACTCTCCCCCAACATATGATGCATATATATTTACAGCTGTTTCATCTTGATGAATTACTTTCTTTATTAATAATCAATCGCCTTCCTTATCTCTTCTGACTAGTTTGGGTTTGGATTCCATTTTATTAAACATCCAGAGTTATGCTATCCTTTTCTTTCTTTCTTTCTTTCTTTTTTTTTTTTTTATTTCCCCTTCCATTTACTTCCATCCCCTTGATCTGTCCATGGGTATCTTTACCAGTGTGTCTTTCTCTCTCCACTGTGTATAGTATCTGAGTATCTTCTTCTTTGCCTGTTTGGCAGTCAGGAAGTTTGTGCTTGCCTTGAAATTTTATTTCTCTGTCAATTTTATTTATTTGGTTGGTGTTTTTGGTTTGTTTTGGTTGGTTTTGGTTTGGTTTGGTTTTGGTTTTGGTTTTTGTCCCATACAGAGTTTCTCTCTGTAGCCCTGGCTACCACTATGGGAAGTAGTTTAGAGGATTAATGTCTGCCCTACCCCATATTAACTAAGACTATTTTAAAATATAACAAGTGTCTGTATCTTAATCAATTGCTAGCTGGGCACACTGATAATACAGATAATACAGGTAAATTAAAAACAATAAGTGGTGCCCAACATGGGGCGCCACTTGTTGGCTCTGTTTCTTAACAATTAAACTTTATTATACAACCCAACTATCCTATACAGGAGGCGGAAAGGGTTAAAGGGAAAGAAGAATAAACCTTCTGGCTTTCAGTTCCATGGGAGGAATCCCTAGGTGTCTCCGGGCCTGCACCCTCCAAACCTGTAGCCTTCTCCTCTCTGCACCCTCCAAACCTGTAGCCTTCTCCTCTCGGTTGCTTCTCTCTTGAGGGCCTGCAATCCAGTCTCTCCTCTGACTTCCTCCTCCCATCGATGTTTGATTAAAAACACAATAGCCTGGCTGGAGTCCCTGGTCTGCTTCCTGCTTTCTGGACCCAGAATGGCTCCTCTCAGTCTGTCACAATGTCAATCTCAGTGGGGTGTTCGTGGTGTTTCCAAGGGGCAAAGCCTGGGGGAAACCCACCATCCTTCCACACTGGCTGGCTTTGAATTCATAGATGTGCCTGCCTCTGCCTCCCTAGTGCTAGGATTAAAGGCCTGTGCCACTACACTTCGCTTTCTCCATCAATTTCAAAAGTCACCTTTTCTGTATGTATCAGTCTCACTTGGCAGTTATTTATACTTTAGGAACTTGAAAGATACCATTCTTTGGTATCTGGCTTTGAGGGTTGTTGATGAAAGGGCTGATGTTACTCTGATGGTTCTCCCTTTAAGGATGAGTTGGTGTGTTCCCTGTTATTGTTTTTTTTGCTTTGGATTTTGACATCCTGCCTTTAATATGTTTTTGAGAGGTTCTTCTCTGGTCATATGTATATGGATTCTAGATGCTTCTTGTGTTTGAATGTCCATTTCTTTTACTAGATTTGAGAACTGTCCTGCTATAAATTCAAATATAAACCTATTCATCCAGTATGTTTTCTGTACCCTTAGTGTTTATTACTTCACCTCCTTCTTCTAGCCTTGGTTTCTTGGATTTTTGCCTCTTGGTTGTATTCCATAGTTCATGGATACTGTAGTCATGTTTGTTTATTTTCCCTTATTGATGTTTGAGTGCCATATTTCATCTACCTTGACCTTCATCTCCAATAGTTCTTTTTTGGCTCAGCCAAATCTACCAGCAATGTTTTCCACCATGCTTTTATTTGATTCACTGAAGTTTTCTCTTCCAATCTTTCTACTTCTTTTCTTCCCCCACTTCCCAAATCTCAATTTTCTTGCTGAATATTTCTTCCACATTGCTCATGTTTTCCTTCTTTTTCTTGCTTTTTTCCTCTGGGTTGCTGACTTTCCTCTCTATGTTATTCATTAAATTCTTCTGCTTATTGGAATTTTCCTGGATCATCATTGTTACCAGAAAACTTTTGAAATCTTTTCCTGGCATTTCACCTATCTCAGTATCTTTGAGTTTACTGGTGGAGGAAATATGATCTTTTGTGGGGATTATGTTGTTTTGATGTTTCATGTGTCTTGAATTTCTGCAATGAATCTATATATATATTGGTTTTGATATATCTTATGCATTTGGGGGAAGATCTATTGAGAAGCCCACTCTCCCAGTGAGGAGGCAACAAGTTGCTGTAGCAACAATATCATCAAACTATACCGAATATATAAGTACATTAAAACCAATAAGCCCACTCAATGTTGCCAATGGCAATGGCTGAAAATGACAAGACTATGGTGAATGGACAATAAAGTAAACAATTATTTCAAATAAGTGTAGAAATAGTAAAGAAAAGAGACCAAGAAGAGAGAAAAGGGGCGACTGCCAGATTAAATAAGTGAAAGGAGAAAGAAGGGGAGTGTAGAAGAAACAGCAACAAAGAAAGGTTCCTTAGAAGCAAAGAGGCTTAAGTCAGGGTTAGGCAAATGTGAGAAGGGAAAAGAACAAACACATAAGAGAATGCTTTAAAAGCTAGTAATGTAAACAGAGGGAGCGGGGATAAAAATTAAGCTAAGAAGAAGAAAATGTGTTGCTGCCGGTGGAAAAGCATGTTAACGAAAGTATATGAACCTTTAAATAAAACCATTTTAAATCTTTTTTTTTCAAAGGTTTTGATTATATTGTATTGTATTTATTTCTCCTTGGGAGGTAGCATGCACTGCCATAGCATGAGTGTGCAGATTAGAGGACAACTTGAAGGAGTTGGTTCACTCCATCCGTCATCTCCTATGGCACCAGCGGGTCAGACTCAAGTCATCAGGCTTAGCATCAAGTCCTTCATCCTCTGAGCCATCTTGCCAGCCCATTAAAAATATTTGAAAATTCTTAAAATACAGTAAAAATACTACTAAATGTGTAGTGGGGGGAAAGACGCACATGGGGTAGGGGATAAGGTGTCACATCAGTCCCTTTTGGGGTCCTTGAGAATTGGAGACTCATACTTGTGCATGGGGGCAGGGTCATTTGAACTTGCAGACCCCTTGTTTATCCTGTTTGGGATTCTATATTCAACAAGTGTCCAGTGCCCACCAGAGCTGTCTTCTCAGCAGCCATTTTCCTTCTTTGTGTATCGGGGCCCTCTGCTGGCCACACCTGGCTTTACAGTCTGTGTACTGGGAAGATTCTCTGACTCTGAGACTCCCCAGATCATGCTTCACGGATGCAGGAGTGTCTTCCCATGGGAAGTAGCCACAGCACTGACAGGAACACAGACAGAGGGCCTGCCTTCCTACTTCTGCAGCCTTGTGATTGTGTCTCCCTGCTGGAGGGGTACAGATGTACACCCTTGGCATCTCAGAGGTCTCAGGCTCTACAGAAATGAACAGAGATAGATGGCTCCAGATATATATTCTCTCTCTCTCTCTCTCTCTCTCTCTCTCTCTCTCTCTCTCTCTCT
>OU015746.1:124283056-124296692 GCA_907169655.1 Acomys percivali
TCTCTCTCTCTCTCTCTCTCTCTCTCTCTCTCTCTCTCTCTCTCTCTCACACACACACACACACACACACACACACACACACACACACACACGGTCTCAAACTTAGAGCTATCAAATCCCAAGCTAATTCTGTTGATAGGTTCTATTCCTGACACAAGCATGCTCCCTCCCTTCCTCCCTGCTCCCCTCCTACCCTCTCTTTTGCCAATTCCCAGCCTGAGCCCCAGCCTCCTGTCACTTCCTCCTTCCACTGTCAACATCTGTCCTTCCACCTCTCCACAATGGTGGCTCTCAGCCTTCCCCCACCCAGGCTGTAGCAAGTCAAGACTCCTGCCCTGTGGATGTTCCGTAGCTTAGGTTTTTAAGAATGGGTTCTCTGTCCAGACAGTGCCCAGCCATGCCCTTTGAGTCATACAAGATGACAAAATGGGGTTTCTCTTCTCAGCTGGCTTGTTTGCTGGAGCAATTACTGCCTCACCAAAAACTGGCACCTGGATTAGAGGCTCCTGAGGGCTGTGGGCTTTCTGGAGAGTAGGCCGCCCAGGTTGTGCCTGGCTTACCTTTGGAAGTACCATCTGAGCCCATCCCATGTCAGGGCTCCAAGCAACCAAGATTGTTCTGGTAGCTTCTAGGTGCTGCATGGCTTTGCTTCTGCTCTCTTCCAGCTTGTTTGTTTGTTTGTTTGCTTGTTTTAACTTTATTTGTGGATTTCCAAAGTCCTTTCTGGTTTGTCTTACTCTGGATCTCCCTTTGCCACCCCTCATAGAGGCAGCCTCCACTGTGCCGGCCTATGCAAGATCCCTCACTGGAAATACTAAGGCTCTTTAGAATTCCAGGCTGGATGCTGCTTTACGAAGCCTGCATCACCATTGCCTTGTGAGATGGGGTACACATCCCAGCATGGCCCCAGGGAGCAGTTCCTGAGCCACATATGTTCAACCTCAGCCTTTCCTGCCACTTTCTTCTGGCTCAGGTGTTTGAAGGGTGTCCAGGCTCAGCACTGGTGATGCGGACAGGCTGGGTGCTTTGTCCAGTTTTGTCTGGTCGTTTTGTTTTTTCTTTTGTTTGCCCCCAGAGAATAGGGTAAACAGCAACTTTCCTGGTGACAAAATGTGAGTTATCACAAGCAAAGTAATACCTCTGCCTGATGGGAAGCAACCATTGCTATGTGGGACTCAAGGACAGGGCGGGCTCTGTCTAGAAGTGTTCCCACCTCAGCCAAGCAGACAGATGGATGGATAGACAAGGAAATAGAGAATGACATCGCTTGGGTTTTATTCTGTTGTTTTGTTGCTTTTTCCTCTCACGCTCTTTTCTTCTCTCATATATTATTCTCGGAATCACTCACCTTTTCCTCGACATCAGAAAGCCCACTTGGTTCTTGAGCTGTGCCGCCGGGGTTAGTGTCGGCAGATGACAGCTTCCAGGCAGCAGACTGCTCACCTAATGCACCTTCACACCCTTTCCAGGGGGCCTCCTTCCCCGTGCCTTCCTGACCCCCAGGGACAAGGGCAACTTAGGAAGCCTTGGCGTGGGGAAAGGTGGTGGCAAGCCTCAATATTGCACATGCCATAGTCACACATATGCTATATAAATTCTTGTCAGAAGTCAGCAGATTTCCTCTTGTATTTCTGACTAGTCCTTGGGAAGAAACGGAATTAGAAAATGAAATTACCTCAATTCTTTTTTTTTTTTAATTATTTATTTTTATTTCATGTGCATTGGTGTTTTACCTGCATGTATGTCTGTGTGAGAGTGTCAGATCTTGGAGTTACAGACAGTTGTGAACTATCACGTGGATGCTGGGAATTGAACCCGAGTCCTCTAGAAAAGCAGTGTTCTTAACCACTGAGACATCTCTCCTATCCAAAATTACCTTAATTCTATGTAGTGAGAGACTACTTTTGTAACTGAAATTGGATTACTTCTGGTAGAGAACTATACATGAGAGCAAACTTTGCTTTTCATAGACAGGGTTATAAATTAGTAGAAGCCATGCAATGGGTTTTTCCTTCTCCTTTTGTTTCAGTTAGCACCCTCCAAAGAAGCTGAGGTGATGCCTGGCGGGTATGGTGGCGCATGCCTTTACTCAGGAGGCGGAGGCAGGTGGATCTCTGAGTTCAAGGCCAGAGTGGTCAACAGAGTGAGTTCCAGGACAGGCAGGGCTACACAGAGAAACCCTGTCTCAGAAAAACAAAAAGCTGAGCTGATAAACTATTCTGCTAAGTATATGTGCCTTCTCAGAGAACAGCTGGCATTACTCTGAAGCACTAAGTGTAGTTGCCTGAAGGGAAAGGAAAGCATAGAAATGAAGCCAGGCCCATTAAAACTGTGGAGATGCACTGCTGTTTTAATCTGGAAAAAATCTGTTTATTTAGCATTTGTGACCAAAGAACCAATAACGTGATTGATCAGTTTGCACGGAATCTTCTGGACTCCATGCCTAGTGATGCCATCATCTTACTCAGAGGAGACTTGCCGGGGAATTCTCTCCGTTACTTGCATTACTGCGAGGGACTGAGGCCAGATGTTTCACTAGTGGATCAAGAAGTAAGTATATGAAAAGTGTCCTCCTCTATAGCAACTTTTAAATGTGTCATCCATGGTAGTGACTGCCTGTGGTTGAGCCCAAGATTTTGAAGCCAGTTTGGGCAAACAGTATGATCCCATGTACATAAACAGATAAGCATTAGTTTTTTTAAATGTGGTTGGGTAGATTCTTCATAATCATTATTTTTGTGTGACTATGTGAGTGAGTTTTCTATGGGGAGAAGAAATTATTTTTTACTATTAACAGGGTCTCACAGTATATGGTATCCTGGGATTAACCATACTCCTGCCTTGGCCTCATAAGTACTAGGATTATCAGAGTGTACCACCAGCCATAATCATTCTTAGAATGGATATATCACAGTCTTATATATGTTGGAATAATTTATAACTTGCTTCTTCCTCATTTAAACTGTTTTATCAACATGTTTCATCTTAGAGTCAAGTATTAGACTAGGTTCTTACATTTAGCCAGTGCATCAAGCAAATACCACTGTACACTGACCTACCTATGAAAGTTAAATTACTTGAATATTTTTAAAAAATAGGCAAGTAAATATTTCACTTAAATTAGAAATTATTAATTATAACACTGCTATAGAATTTTTATATAAAGTGTCGATCCTATGATGGAAATATGTTAGGAGGTGACTTATAAAAACTGCCATGTCTGGAGCTGTTAAGACTGCTACTGGCTGCTCTTCCAAAGGACCCAGGTTGAGTTCCCAGCACCCAGTGGTATCTCACAACCATCTAATCTAATATCAACCTCTGGCTTCTGTAGGCACCAGGCATGTATATGGTATAGACATGCATGCAGACAAAATACCCATACACATAAAATTAAGTTGTTTTTTAAGAACATAATTATTTTTTTAAAATGTGCTACTAAAACTGTTTTCCACATAACTGGATATGGAGGTGCACACCTGTAAACCCAGCACTTAGGAGGAAAAGCTAGAGGATCAGAAGATAAAGGTCATCCTTAGCTACTCAGAGAAGTCAAGGCCAGCCTCATGTGCACAAGACTGTCTCAAAAGAAACAAGTTGCAAAACAAAGCAGATATCTAAAACTGAAAAACTATACTTAATATAATCTTAATCATAAATGCCAAAAAGAGCAAATCAATCTTTAGAAAAGTGCTTAGGGAAAAGAAAATGGAACACTCACTGGCAACAGTGAATCACTGGGCCTGAACACACTGCTTCCTGAGAGTGGCGATACAATCAGAAGCATGTTTGTAAAAGGGAAGGTATTAGCTACTGAATGGGCCATCAGAGAATCTGACAGAATTACAGTAAGGTCATTAGAAACTCACTGAGGAATATTAAGGTCAGAACATACTGTTCAACCAATGTGCTGAAGTACTGAAACCACTGGGTAATAAAATCTGAATCGTACAATATATGCATTTAAAATTAACTTGTCATTTGTTAATTAAATGACTTAATCAGGGTAAGTAAAATATGAGCACAGTGATCATATTCAATATGTAAGTAGAACTCTTTTCTATGAAAATACACAATTAAGTATAGAATTAAGAAAAGCCGGGCATGGTAGCGCACACCTTTCATCCCAGCACTCTGGAGCCAGAGGCAGGTGGATCGCTATGAGGTCGATGCCAGCCTGGTCTACAAAGTGAGTTCTAGACTAGCCAGGGTGACATAGTGAGAGTCTGTCTCAAAAACACAAAACAAAAACATTTGAAGCTATCTTATGCTACATAGCAAGATCCTGTCTCAGAAATTAAAACAGAATAAAAAATGTATAAGGATATGTGATTAATTGAGAACTACTAATAAATTTAGACTATTTAGCCAAATAGGTTCTCAGCTTTGAGGCCTAGATTATTCTACAATTGAGCTTCTCAGGGGCAGAGGTTATATCTTATTCATTATAAGTGAGCAACACTTAAAAATAAGAGTGTAGTAATGATACATTTGTGTATTTTGTCTAGGTTATTTGGTCTGTCATCAAAGACATTTCAACTACAACTAAAATAAGTGGAGCACTGTTGTATGCTGTGCAGTGTGCTAAGTGCACACAGATGAAAAGATAGTCACTTCCTTCTGGGAGCTCAGGCTAGTGAGGAGTAGGCCTAGACCTATACTAGAGGTAGGTATAGAAGCTGGGGAGACGGGAGGGCTTCCAAGGGCTTTGACTTTGCTAGTTCTGAAAAATCAAGTTCAATTCTCTAAGTCTAAGATTGGGGACCATCATCTGAGAGTTCACAAATGCATAAAAGTGAAATAGAGCAGGTACTGATGACCGACATTGGCAGTGGTCATCTGTTACGACATGACACCTAAGAATTAAGCCATTCTTAAAGGAATAGCAGTGCCACATTCCTCAGTTGGTCTGAATGTGGTTTCTCTCAGTTACTTAACAAGTACATCCATAGTTTGGAACCTTCCCCTAACTGTTGGTGCACCTGAGACTTTGGGCATGTACTGAGGTGTGGCTCCTTATGTGGTCTTTCCAACAGATGATGACTTACGAGTGGTACTTACCCAAGATGGCAAGGCATTTGCCAGGAGTGCACTTTCCTGGGGACCGGTGGAACCCTGTGGAAACAGTGTTACCCAGTGGAATGGTCACATTCAATCTTTATCACTTTCTTGAAATGAACAAACAGTAAGCATTCTTTTCATATAATAGCTTTTCTCAAATCTTAAGCTTTTCTAAAATTGTTTCTGAAGCAGCTGTGCCTCATCCACAAGACCAATTTTCTACCTATTTCCCTGTCACTGGTGAGATTATTTTGTAATTAAATTGAATATCTGTGCATAAATGAGACCAGGCAGAAATAAACGGTATTGTTCTGGGTAAAAGAAAAATAAAGACAGATTAGCAAGAACAGCAAATAAGATCTTAGCACAATTCTGAGAAATTGGAGATGTGCCTGCCTACTTGAAATCATTGCAGGTGGATCGCAAGCAATTATGGGTTCCTCCCGATCAGCACTGTGGCCCCCCTTTTAAGTGTAAAGCAGTTTTTTCCAAGAATAATCACTATATAAAAATAGCCTAAGCATTTTTTATAAAGGATAAAACATCTTTATAAATAAGAAAAACACCTCCAGTTTATGCTAGCTGAGGATGAAATAAGAGAACTGTGAATTCTGTGCTTGAGAACATAAAATGATTTGTAGGTGAGGTCAGGAATGAGTAAGCACTGGGTGCTGAGGCCTGAGCACATGCCGTGTGCGCCTAGTCAATAGATTATTCGACTACATGAGCTTAAGCATTCTGGGAACACAGACAAGGGAGCCATTACTTTTGCCTGTGGATGTTTCATTCAGCATTCGTTAAGAAATAAAGGTGGGGCTGGAGAGGTGGCTCAAGAGTGCTTACTGCTCTTCCGGAGGACCTGAGTTCAGTTCCCCGGTCCCACTTTATAATGACCTTTTAAAACTCTGAGTCCAAGGGATCCATGCCCTCTTCTACCTCATAGGCACCCTTATACACAGGAGCATACACAAAAAATATACACATAAAAGAAAGAAATGAGAGTCTAACATGTTTCAAGAACAGCTCCCTGGGAAATAAGACACTATATAAAAACTGCCAAGGGTACCACTATTGTCATTTGATCAGCTGGCTTTGCTTCGGGTTGTTGTTAGCATGCCTCACTTACTCACATACACACGTGCATGTGGCTGCAGGTCTGGTGTGTTTCGTGAAGAGTACAACCTAGCTTCTTGTACCTCCCACATCATAAACATTTTCTTTGTAATCAGTAAACTGCTATCCTGTTTTGCAGTCTTAAGGAATCTGTAGAATGAATGATATTGAACAATTTCTTTGTTTTTAAAATTATTTGCTGAATCTAGATTTTTGGTTTTTTTAGATTTTTGTGAGTATTCTGGCCCACAACATTTTGTTAACATTTTTGACTAACAAAGGTGTCAGGAGCAGCATTGCCTATTGGCGTCTGATTTTAATGCTTTTAACTTTTAGAAAGTAGTATGTGTTCATTGTAGAATAGGCTATCTTTTAAATACTGGGAAAATATGCCTCAAAACACCAAACATTAAAAATGTGTAGTTTTCATAAAAATAAAAGCATGGTGTAGAGTCCTGTAATGCTTGGTAGACTTTCTACTTTTTAACTATACTGAAACTATGAGTTATAATGAATGCCTTTTGTATATAGTCTTTGTGGAAGAGGTAGGATTTCAAGTCAGCGTAAAGAGCACTAGCGTAAGAGCACTATTAATAATACTATGCTAATAGTAATTTAGAATATTAACATCTCATTCAGAAGTGCTCAATGACATTTGCTAGGCTCATCATATAAAGTCTTCCTCGGCACATACTTTTAAAGAAGAAAGCTAATTTATTGAACAACTAATTTTTGGGGTTATTTTGTTTGTTTGCTTGTTTTTTGTTGTTTTGTTTTTTTCAAGACAGGGTTTCTCTGTGTAGCCTTGGGTGTTCTGGAGTCACTTTGTAGACTAGGCTGGCCTCGAATTCATAGAGATCCATCAGCCTTTGCTTCTTGGGATTAAAGGTGTGCGTGTGCCACCACCACCCAGCTGTAACTGGTTTTTTGGTTTATTTTAATGCATTAAACTAGACTTTTGGGGGAACACATTTGTATGAACTCTGACATGTGTACATTTCTGTGTGCATCCCACAGTCAGGACACAGTGCAGTCCAAACCCACAGATGTCCTGTGTTGCTCTTGTGTAGCCAAGCTGCCCGCCCAGCCTCCCTGTTCCTCTCTGCTCTGATTCTGCTGTCTCCAGATGAAGTCAGGGTGAATTCAGATACTATCATGCTGTGCTCAGCATAACGTTAGCCTGAAAACCATTCTTTCTGTTGACTGACTTGTCCTGGGAGCCTGTAATCCCAGGAGGAGGCTGAGTCAGGAAAACTGCAGGTTCAGTACCAGTCTAGGCCACAGAGTGAATTTAAAGCCAATATAGCTAACTTTGACCTTGTCCCAAAGTAAAAGGAGGCATGCACAGCTCAGTGTAAAGGGCTCTTGGTGGCTGGAGTTGAGCCCTGAGCCTACTTGGATACTACTGATGGGGGAAGGGGGAGCAGGAGGTTTCTTCAGTTGAAGTGAGGGAGGATTCAGGCAACGGTACCAGGCAGTCCACAGCCACCATGGCCACCCCAGGCCAGTGGCTTCTGGGTCCATTGTCTCACAAACTCACAGGATGAATTTCACAGATAATGGAGAGGTTGATTTTCAAAACAGCTCAAGAGAAAGGAAGTAGTAAGCAGAGGTCCTGTGTTGTGGGGGACGGTCATTCTAAGACCCCTGAGCTCATAGTAAGAGCTACTCCTTTCTGGCTATAAACTAGTTTTTCTAGTAAGACTACTGTTATTTCAGATTAAAGGCCAGCTGCCTGTGAGCAGCAGTCCCAGGAACTTTTTCCTGACTAACCAGATCTTTTACAACTTCTCTCTCTCTGGAATTTCTCCCTCTTCTGTGATTATAGCAGCTGTAAAGGTAGACACCTGCTGGAGCAGTTCACAGTCAGGTATTCATAGCAACCCTCGCTTATGCAAATACCCATGCCCCCCCTGTGCCTATAAAAATCCTGTGAAATTTTTCAATAAACGGGGCTTGATCAGAATCCAGACTTGCCCTCATTTCTTTGTGTCTCCTGTCCCCCCACTCGCCCGCCCCCTCCACAGGTACCTGTTGAAGACCATGCAGGCCAGGGCACCATGTCGCAATGGAGGTCTCAGCAAGGGCTGCCACTCTCCTGCTCTTGGGATTGATAAAATTCTATTAAACTGAGGCATTGAGTAGGGTGAGCTGGCCAGTCCAGCTGTCCCACCCATGAGGTGGGACATGCACTTCTTATCCTAGTGTGTAACTAGAGTTTAGAGCACACCTGAGGGGTCTGACTCCTCAGAGCTTCCTGGCAGCTGTGCTCATTAGGAGAAAGAATAAAACAAACCAAAACCCATCCCAGTGCCCTTAAGCATTCTTGGTATTTTTGTCCTCTGGCCAGGACAGAACTGCCAGTAAATCCAAGAACACTTCTGGCTTCTCATTTTTGAGTCTTCATCTGTCTGACATTATCTTTTCACATCATTATCCAGCATCTGGTCCAAGTAGTGGCTTGCCCTATGGCCAAGTGTGTGAACTCCATGTGGAGCCAGAACTCCACAGTGAACTCATGGCTCAGAAATAAGCCAGGAGTTCATCTGAAGCTTTATGGGATTGCATGATGTGTCACCTTTCTACTCATCCCAATATTTTCCAGTTCCCAAGGGCCTACTTTCTACGTACTCTGAGCCAGAAAGCTTTCATCTTCCGCCATGTCCTTCCCATTCATGACTGTCCATATCAAGCATTAGGCAGAGCTCATACTGCTACTGGAACTCAGGGTTTGGGGTTCCTAACCAGCTACCACCACACTCTTCACCATGCTGCTATTAACCCCACGTCTGCCATGGCACCCCACCACATCTTCTAGCCTCAGGACCCTTTTCTCACTCCTTGGGGTTGAAAACTGGGAGCTCTCTTTGTCCAACCCTCAGGTTTTAGTGCAGAGAAGAGAGAAAGAATGGCACCCTGGTGTTTGCATCTATGGTCTTTTCCGGGTCCGTGTCTTAGCGGTCATCTCCTCTGAGCCCCTTAGAGCCCTTGATGGCTGCTGCTGAGTTCCTCCCAGAGCTTTGCTCAGTGCAGTTGAGAGTACTGCATCTTCCCCAGACAGATCTGTTAACTGGAAATTGAGTTTCATGTTAGATGCCACATGTAGCTCTCAAAAGTGCTAGGACACCAGGCAGATGAAAAGACCCATCCAGTTACATATCTTTCCCAAATCATAGAGGCAGTAATATCTAAGCTGCCATTCTCTTCTTCCAGACCATTCTTCTAATATGCTGCTCCATCTTTTCTTTCTACTTAACCACAAATTGGGAGAGATCTACTATTTAAGCCATTTCTGTTTCTAACTTTTGCAGGCACTATGGTTTCTAATAGTTATTCAAATCTGATTAATTTAATTGCAGCCAGTATTTGTTATGTGTTAACCTCACGCTGGGCTGTGTGCATTCAAAGTTAATGCAGGGAGCCCATCCTGGGGATGCTTCTAGGCTTCTGGGGAGACTTACAAATGCAAATGTAAGCATAGAAATAACAAGAGGTGGCACAGCACAATGGACGGGTGAGGACCAGGAGGCTTATAATTCTACCTATAAAATAAGAAGGGATATCAAAAACAGCACCAGAGCTCCTGGTGGCAAGGTCCCCAGGCTGAGCATGAAAGGCAGGAAGACATTTCTTATCTATTTGTTCCTTCTTGTAGTGTTTTCTCTTGTTTTGTTTTTACAGTAAATAAACTTCATGCACTATACATGGGGGAAGATGTAAATAAACAAATGGTGTATAAATAAGTAAGGCTTCAGAAGTCCAAAATGGCCTTCCATGAACTAAAGGAATGTAACATGTAGAATTTTCTGTTTTGGATAGAAAAGAAACGTTTGTTTGCATAGGAATTCATGAAGGTGACCCAACTTGGAAAAAGGAATATTCACTTTGGCCATGGGGATCTTGTGACAAGTTGGTTCCTTCAAAGATTGTATTCAACCCAGAGGAGTGGATTAAACGCACGCAAACTCTCTATAACTGGACTGAGGAATATGGAAGGTATGAGCAGCTGGTGGGATTTTAAGTGGATGTCAGTTATGTGTCTAAAAACAAAAAGGGCTACATTTTGAGATACTTTTGTTTTGTTTTGTTTGGGGTTTTTGTTTTTGTTTTTTTAAGACAAATTCTCACTATGCCAAGTGCTGGAATTATAAATCTGTCCCACCACACTTGGCTCTTGAGATGCCTTAATTTTTTTTTTCATTAATATCATTTTCTGCCCACAAGAGATCATAAAATCTGAACAAAAAAGGGTGTTTTTTTCTAAGATGTGATACACAGCAGCCGGGATTTATTACCCTGTTCATGGCAGGGTCTCATGTGCGTGATTACATTTTTGGAGGCATTCTGTTACCCAGGACAACTTCCACATGTGTGAACTTGCCATGTTCCTTCTGCAAGAATGTAGAAACGAGTTTAGCATGAAGCTCAAGTGGTACAGCACTAGCACTTTCCTAGCGTGTGGCTGCAGTGGGGTGTTCAGTCTCCACCACAAAAATAAGAAGACAAGCACACAGTTTCTGTAAGGAAGGCTGGATCTGAGAACCTTCTCCCTGGTTTGCATCAGCCTTGTTGTGTTGCATAGGGCACTATTAATCTCTTCCTAAGCATTTCTACATATGTTTACCCTTACTTATGTGGAAAATAAGTCCGTCAAAACAAATTGCCCCATTATCTGATTTTTTTTTTTTTTAATTATGTGTTATTGAGCTGGAGAAATGGCTCATTGGTTAAGAGCCTGCAGTGCTCTTGCTGAGGAACCAACTTTGGTGGCTTCGTAACGACCTGTAATTCTAGCTCCAGGGTATGCAGCATCCTCTTCTGCCTTGTACAGCCACCTGCGTCATATGTACATACCCCTACAACACACAGTTTAAACAAATATTTTAAGCTAGTGGATTATTTAATATTACATAACCTATTGTTTACAATTCAGGCACAAGAGGAAATGTCATAGTAACAGGTGCTTTGTAAGGTTTTTGAGACAATATGATCAACACCACATTGTTGTGTAATGGCAGGAGCTGAACAGCTCTTCTGCTTTGATTCATAAGAAAAGTTGGGAACCATCTGCTGGGTGTGCTGGTCTGTGCCTAACATCCCAGCACCCAGAGGGCTGAGTCCGAAGGATGTGGGTTCAAGACCATCCTAATCTACATAGTCAGACTCTTTCTCAAAAAAAAAGTTTAAATTACATTTTCTTCAGATAGTTGATGAAGGTTACACATATAGGTTGTTCCTTAGCTCCATTCTATCTAAACAGATACATGATAAGAAAGTTTAATTATAGACTTCTTAATTTGTATTATAAAATTTTAATTATAAAATTCTGGCTAGTGGTTATTTGGCCAGAAGTCTTCAAGCGGCCCATATCCCAGCAGGGGTTTCACAAAGCTTTAATGCATACTAGTTCTTGGCTGTGTCATAGTGTGTGGCTGTGCCCCGCTTTGTCACTTCATGTTCTGAGGAAGAGCTGTCCATGCCTGCAGCCTCTTCTCCTTCGTCGACTTATCCCACAATTAAGAGCACACCTACTATGGGAACATTTCAGGGTGATCACTGTCAGTGTCAGCAGAGCCAGCCTGTTTCAGTAGCTTCAGAAGACAATAACTCAGGCATTACATGTTTATAATGCAGTGTAGATGACGGAAAGATACTGTTTTTCTTGTCACTGCAGATTTGATCCATCTTCTTGGGAATCCGTGGCCAATGAGGAGATGTGGCAAGCAAGGTGACTGGTCTACATTTTATTATTTGTAGTCTGTTCTTAATATGGCAAAGAAATAGCCCGAGGTACTTTTCATTCTGGTAATATGGATGAGTAGAAATAAAAATAGCATAAGAATAGCTATTTTGTTCAAGACATTGTATTATTATTTATGCACAATACATAATAATAATCTTCATAATACCCTGTGACGCTCTGTTACCTCATTTTATAAAAGAACGAGGCAGATGGATTTCCAAGGGCGCTTAATGACGGTGATGGTGATGGAGCACTCCTGACTCCCGACTCCTGTGACCAAGCATTGCAGCCCTGTCTCTATTTGTGCTAGGCCAGCTTTTTATTATAGTCCTCCACTAATATATACCAGCACCAAGCAGTGTGACAGGCCAGAAGCTACCCATGAATGTGACCCAGACCTGCCCTCATGGAGCACAGTTGGCAGAAGGAGACTTCATGAAAAAACATTATCCACTACTGTTCCATATGGACGAAGCACTTCTTAGTGGAACTGCTGCTTTTATAGGTCCCTGTCATTATTTTTAAATAACCAACAGGGGCCTCCAAAATGGCTCAGAGGATAAACGCCCTTGCTGCCAATGACTTGAGTCTGATCCTTGGAACCTACAGGTTGGAGAGAGAACCAACTCCTATAAATTGTCCTCTTAGCACCACATTCAAGATACGGATTGCAGGTTCACACTGACACAAAGTAAATAAATGTAAAAAGTTAAAATAAAATAAATCTAACACTAGCAATTTTGTTTAAAACACTAGTACAAAAGTTCTAAGCAATACAGAGCAGGGTGTCTCATGCGCATGGAGTTCTTCCTTCTGCAAAAATATATTGATCCCAATCTACTGCAGGGGTTATGTTCTGAGAATTGACTTATGGAAAGAAGCATTTACATATGTTCAAAGAATTGTTAATAATTACCAAGAAATACAGCTCCTTGGGCCAGCAAAGCGGCTCAGCAGATGAAGGTGCACGTGCCCAAGTGGGTCAGCCTGAGCTTGAGCTCACTAGCCACATGGTCGAAAGAGTACCAAGTCCTGCAAGTTGTTCTCTGACCTCCACATTCATACTGTAGCATGTGTAGCCCTGTGCCCCACCACCACATACACACAAATAAACAAAATGTAATAAAAAACTTAAAAAAGATATATAACTCCAACATAATGTTTACAAAATAGCTGTATTGTACTTTGTACCAGAGAGTTTTTTTTAAGTTAGAAAATAGCATGAAGTTGCCAGTCCTGCTACAAGACAAATACTTGCATTGAAGATCTGATCAAAGATACCCTGCATGGTTGCTTCAGTGTGATTGCCTATGGGAAAGCTGGGAGACATCACGTAAGAAGAAAGCAGGTCATTATTCGGGCAGGTACTGATTTTATTGATGTGCTGAATACAACTTGGGTGTTTGTGCACTCAAAGAGTGCAGCCACTTTTAAGGCAGCTCACAGCTGTCTGGAATTCCAGTTCCGAGGATCTGCTACCCTCACACAGACAAGTAGGCACAACACCAATGCATGTAAAAATAAATAAATTTTTTAAAAAGGACCTGGTGGTACACGACAGGAGCTGCTAGATGGGCAGCTTCAGGGATGCTCTGACAAATGCAGCAACTGTCCCTGTCTGACTGCTCTTCCATACAGTGGCGCACATCTGTAGGGAGCCATACAGTGGCGCACACCTGTAGGGAGCCATACAGTGGCGCACATCTGTAGGGAGCCATA
>OU015746.1:124296702-124313898 GCA_907169655.1 Acomys percivali
ACACCTGTAGGGAGCCATACAGTGGCGCACATCTGTAGGGAGCCATACAGTGGCGCACATCTGTAGGGAGCCATACAATGATGACATGAGCATTTCTCCCGGAACCTTTCGTATTGAGTGTGAGTGCTGTTGCACCTTGGGGGGCTTTGGTGGGGACAGTAAGTGCTGCTCTGGCTTTGGGGGACTCCTGGGTTGCTGCTGGATCAGAGTACAATCCCATGACCATGAGAGAATGAAGAATGCAGAGGAGAGAACTCTCCATTCCACGGTGTGATATGATTCTAATGAGGGTTCTTCCTCCCACCCCCAGGATGAAAACACCATTCTTCATCTTCAGCCTGGCCGAGACTTCCACGGTGCCTCCAGACGTGAAAGCACAACTCTACACACACGCATATAAAGTAGGCTTCAGTTTTGTGGAAGGGCATCTTCGGGGAGGTGGAAGTGACTGGAGTGGAGAGAGGGTGTGCAACAGACTTTTTATCCTCTGATGTCCAGGTTGTCTTGAACATTATAAGGCAGCACATCTGGGGACCATCTCCAATTTGTCAAAACAGTGTTGCAGGTAAAGGGCTCGGTAAGCAGAATAGCATCCACACCCCACAGTGCCTGCACCACTGCCGTCTGCGGCAGAGGGTGCCCTGCACATGTTAAAGGGCTTGAGATCAAGCTTTTTCCAGATTAGCTAATTGAGTTCAGTATGGTCGCAGGGGACTTACAAAAGGAGAGATTAAGGGATGGAGGAAGGGCTGTGAGTTGCAGTGCAGAAGGTTCTAAAAACTGGAAAGGGCGGGAACAGATTCTCCAGAGCTCCAGAGTGCAGCCTGCTGACATCTGGGACTCTTAACCTGGGTGCCTTTGTTGTTTTTAGCCAGAGTGTCTACTGCTTTATTACAACGCCAAGAGGAAACTAACATAATGGCTTTACTAAAGTAAGTTCTGTCATGTCACCTTCAATGCAAAATCTTGACACTGACTGCATGAAACGATAGGCCATGGCTGGTAGAGGGGTCCTGAGGACAGTAAAAAGCTACAGAAAGAATCTGTCTTCTAACTGGCCTTGGGAAGCCTATCACCCCTTCAAAAGACATCGCTAAGAAAGGCACAAAGAGAGGCTTGTGGTAGCACTGTCTGACAGGCTCTGCTTTCCTGTCATTTCTACACTGGCACTCCTGAGAAAGTCAGCCAGTTTGCCATGTAGAAACATCCATCCTGGTAAGGGCCATGCAGAAAGCTCAGGCCCTGCATATATGAGCAGCCAAACCCCACTCTCTGGACCACTGTGGTTCTACTCAGCCAGCATGTTTGCTTGCTGCTGAGATAAAGCAGCATGGTATCCAGTCAGCATGACTCATTTTGCTCCTAAATTTTGAACTCACTTTTATTCAGTCTTCACTCACAGCTTTTATTGAGCACCCACTCACAACCGCATATTATATTAGAAGTGGCCTTGTCCCTGCTGTCACAGAGGCAGCAAAAAGGATGGTAAAGATGTTCAGTCACAGATTAATCTTCCGTATGATGACAGAGGAGCAATGGGACCTGGGGAGCTGAGCCCGAGTGCTGGGACAAGGTGCCATGAAGTACCATGCTGGAATAGCAGGACGAGCTGGCCAAACAGATGGTAGACCAAGAAAACCAGGGAGAGATGGTGGTCCATAAGGAGGTAACTACAAGGCAAAGGCAGAGTCCTCCAGGATACCCGACTCAAGAACAGTGCAGGGGTCAGTTTTGGAAGGCAGCCTGTAGAGTTGTGTCTGGCAGCTAAGAGGTCAGGGCCTAGGCCCACTCCAACATATATGTCAACTACAAGTCACCAGCGTGAGGGGGATAAAGGAAACTAGGAGCTCGAAGACAGATGGGGTTATTAACCCTCCAAAGGACAGTCACAGGCGGTGGAGTTTTGGACAAGGGCGCTGTCTTACAGTAGGCATTTATTTGGCTGCTTTGGAGGAGACAGGGAAGAAGATAATGTAATTCATGCATTTCCACTACCTGCTGTTGTAAACTCAGCCCTAACTTAGGAAGCATTACTGTGGTCTGTCTCAGAGTCTTCCCCCACACTCCTTGTTACGCAGTGCTAACCTGACAATGAAGTTCCTGAGGAAAGAAGCTTCATGTCCCTTTGTGCAAACTTATCTCCACTTAGCTGTTTGTCATGCCCTCTGGCACATGCCCTCTGGAAAATTCAACACCAAAAATTCTAGACTGCTGCTAAGAATGAATGAATGTATGTATGTATGTGTGTATGTATGTATGTATGTATGTATGTATGTATGTATGTATGTTTTGGTTCTACTTGCACCCAGCTAATACAGCCTCTGCAGTTGGGAAATCAAAGTTCTGAGTTTCTGTGGATTTTGGCTACTAAGATGGTAAACTGTAGGGTGCTGTGAGGATTTCAGCATTGCCCTTTTAGGGGAGCTCTTGATTCTGTTGTGCCCAGTACACCTGGTAACAGTGGGATTGTTTGGATTGTGTTGCTGCTAATACTCCTGTTGTTTCATGTAGAGAGAAATCCACATAAATAATGTGGAACACAAGTTCAATTCTGTCAAGTTCTTTTTTCCACGCTATCTACTAAAGCTTTTTCCCCCCAGCAGCTAAATGTAGAGGTTTAGCTGCTCGGCCTGTTGAGTAAACAGCTTTCCTCCAGTTAGAACTAAATCCTTTCCCAAAACATCTTTCTGGAGGACAAGCACTTTATCCCAACACAGTGTGTCTCGGGGTCCTGCAGCATCCAAAGCCCCAGAAGCAGTTTTACATGAAGCACACTTACTCCTGCTACTGCGGTAATTACGCAGCATTCCTGTATTTTCTGCATGGCCTGGCAATGATTAGATTTGTTTTTACTGTAGGCTGCTTCGATTTTTTTTCCTTGTGTTATTAATTCCTCTGTTTTCTGGTTTTGACATGAAAAAAATCTGTCAAGATAACAGTGGAATCCCAACCTTTGCTGTCTTTCAGCTCTATAAGGAAATAGTGTCCTTGCAAGAGGAACACCCAGTGAATTGGCACAAGAACTATGCCATTGCCTGTGAGCGGATGCTGCGCCTTCCAACGAGAGGCGCAGACCCTGAAGTCCTGCTGTCTGAGACCATCAGACATTTTCATCTCTACACTCAGAAAGCGCAGAAGGATCCACAGCGAGCAGACATCATGGCTGTTGTCAAGCACCTAAGAAAAGAGCTGCAAAGTCTAAGAAACACAGAAAAGGTCTGAGCCCACAAAGGGTGGCAGCCCTGCTCACTGTACTGCTTCCAAAGTTCCTCAAGTCCAAAAGTTTTCCCTTCAAGTAAAGAAGCTGTATCAAAAAAGTGAAAGTCTCAGTTCTCTCCTGGATATAAGCATCACATACAGCAGACACATGTTAATGGCTGCAATGTATGCCTTATGCAAAATTGTGTTTATCTCATGTTGCCAAATTAGCATTTCCATGAGAAGCATTCAAAAGTATCTGCAGTCTTCAGCAAGCAACTGACTGTGGGTCTAGATGAGAAGGAACTGTCTGCAGACCTAAAACGCTGACCCTGAGTCTGTGACGGTCCATGCTTATTGGGAGCCATTTAAAAAAGTAAAAAGGTGACACTCATTCCAGATCAAAGGCATCTTCTACTTCCTGCAAGTAAGAGTTTCTACAAACAGTTCTTGTTATACCTCCTTAGGATCCCCTTTTGTTGTTGTTGTTAACTGTAATTGTTGTATAGTCTTAAACTTTATAGTATATACTACCAAGTCTGTGATTTTTTTTTAACCTTTGAGTTTTATCATCATGGTTCTGGAGTGACCAAAAAGGAAAGCTAATTTTGTATTTGCTTATTTCAGTTGCAGAAATGGGCAAACTAAGTCATTTTATATGTCTTTAATTAATTTCATATTTATGTTTTCCTTCTATTTGGATTCACAGATCTAGATAGACCCAGTAATTAGTAAGTAGCTGCCCAGATGCACAAAGGGACACAGGCAAGAGTGGAGGTGGGGAAGTTGTTCAATAAATTCATTTCTGTTATAGGCATCTTTTATACATATTACTAAAGAGAGCATAGCAAGAAATGACAATAATAATAGTTCTTTATTTTATTATGACAGTTAATTAATAGCAACCTGTTTTAATGAATAAAGTCACTCAGAGTCCTTCAGCACTTCCTAAGTAGAGACCAGAATCTGTGGGGATCCCCCCACCCCCGATTGTATAGCTCCTAGACTCCAGCACTATATAGGCCGCTGTATAGAAATGCTCACTAATGAAGAGGGAGGGCTAGACGCTTGTCTGCATTCAAAGATCACTGGTGAGTCATTCAGCAAGAAAAGGCCCCTTACCAGGAGTAGTCACAGTTCCGTGGCATTGTGCTAGCAAAAGGGTCTGATCAAAGGTCTCCCGTGGAGCTTGCATGGTTCCCTTTCATACTACGACCATAATTAAAACCACTAATTCTCTTTTAAAATGCTGCAGGATGCCATGTAGGCATCTGTCTGGAGTGTCCTTTGTGATGTCATAAGCTGTTAAGGACCAGTGCCGAGGGCTTTTGAGCAAAATGCCAGTCATGAAGGTGCTTCAAGACAAGGGTGCCTCTAAAAGCTTGACAGGGCCTTGACTGCACAATTCGAGCTGCATTTGCCCCTTGTCAGCTGCCAGTAAATAAATCTCAAAGGGGGGAAAGCTGAAGTTTCATTACCTGATCCATGGGGCTTTGTTGGGTTTGGCATCACACAGGGGAAGCTCCTGCTCCTCCGTTCTCTGGATTTGAAGATGTCCATTGGAGCCTGCAGTGCCTGGACAGGGTTCAGAGCGGAACCTTTTGAAGAGTGTCAATAGTTGTAACAGTTCAGCTGTTAGGAAGACAAATACATGGAGGAGCTCATTAATCCGCTCTTGGCTCTCGGTGCCTTTTGCCCTTTTATCACAGCCTTATTAGGCTCCTGCTCATCTTGAACCAGAAAAAACTGAATTGAAGTTGTTGAGTACTAATTGGCAAAGACTTTTAATCATGGGCCAAGAACTTTCACTGACTTGAAAGTAACTTCTCCACAGGGAAGAGCCAGAAACCTGCTTCACCTTAAAACAAAAACCTGTTGGAGCCCAGTGTGGTGTGGAAATTGAAGGAAGCATCAGTAAATTGCTTAAAGTCTATCCATTTGAGAGAAATTATGTACGATGATCATTTTCACTTTTCTGGGAGGAAAGGACAATAAAATGCAAACATTTCTCTAGAAAATATTTATTGCTTCAGAAAAATTGCTTGAGTATGTGTGGTGGCTGTGCTTGTTTCTGACCGTCCATCTGTATGTGTGACTATTTATCTGAGCATCTACATACACACGCAGTGTTTATTAAAAGGAACACTTTCTATCGGTAGCCTCACAAGAGAACACCTACCTTTTAAACATGTGTCAGCATGTAGGCATGCCTGCTTCTGAGTGTGCTTTGCACATGCGTATTAGCACACAACATGTAGATTATTTGATATTTGTGCAGCAGTGGCTTTAGACTGCTCTTAGACAAAGCAGTAATATATAACGTAAGACAGATAAAATCACAAGTATTTTGATTCCTTAAAACCATCGCTAAGTGAAAAATAGCAAATGGAGCTAAGAATTGAGGATGCTTAGCCTTGGTTAGCCTTCATTCCTGGATCAGCTACTTCGAAGACTCCTTTCCTTTTCCTGTGTGAAGCTACAGTTGCTTTTCCTTGGCTAGGGAATAACAGCATAAACTCGGATAAAGGACTCCCTTCCGTCCAGCCCCCAGCTGGGGAGGGCGTGAGGAGGTGGCTTCTCATGCTGGATTTGGCCGGCATCCTCCTCAGTGACCCTGGAGTGCCATGGGTTGGCAGATCTACAGGAACCCCACAAAGCCAACTTCTGCCTGGAGTTTAGCCCAAGGAGCAAGTGGGATAGTGCCCTGCTGCCTGGGCCCTGAGGCCAGCCCACACTGAAGAGCTCAGGGCGAGGGCATTGTGGCCTCCATATTCCCTAGCTAAACACCAAGCACGTCCCACTTCTCACCCTTCCCTGCTTCCTGTAGTGGGACGTGCACAGTTCCTGGTGTTCACTTCCTCTCGTTTTTTAAGAGGACCTTTAAAAAAATATGTATTTTGTTCTGTTACTCAGGTTATAGCCAAAATAAAAGAAAATTCTTTATAATGTATTTAAACTTTTCAAAGCTTACAATGGACTTTGTAAATGTTACTTTTCTGATGATGAAGCTATGATGTTTAGCCATTAAGAGATTTAATTAAAGCCAGTTTGGGGAGCAGAGTCAGGTTATTATACTCTGCTGATAACTCGGTGTCATCAGATTAGGATAAGAAGAGTAGATTTTTTCTATTTGCATATTAAAAGTTAAACATTGTGACTCCTTAATCATACTTCCCGTTAATATCCGTCAGCAGTTAAAATGAATACTTTTAATATTCAGGAAAAACTTCAATTTCAAAGGTTAAAAAGAATGAATCCTATTACAGCAAATCATTCTATCTTATATCTGATACAATTTTACAAATGCACTATCTTAGGGTAATAAGATTCTGAACTACTCAAGTGCTGTGGCTAGGTAAAGAAAATAATTCCAAACCCCTAAGAGATCCACACTATTTTCACTTGTCCTCAAATGTTGTTGTGGATGCAAAACCATTCTTAAGCTCACTTGCCAAACAAGTGATGTTTCCAAGGATGCTGGGGACATTATAAGTCAAGATCTTGGCGCAGCCCTGCAGAGCAAACAAGGAGTAGAGGCTCAGCCCCGCTCGCGCTCAATGAAGACGTCATTGTCAGGGCTCTCAGAAGGCCTGTTTGATTTGGAGCAGCATGGACGCTGTCTTTCAAAGCCCAGGGAGTAGTGTGGTGTGCTTACCTGGGTAGAGAGAAGCAAACTAACCTGGATCTATCTTGAAACAGCTGTTGTTTTAACTCCACCAATGCAACATGTGTTAGAAAGCTTAGTTCATGCTGTTAGAAAATAAATGCTGGTTAGCGGGAAGGGCAGACAGACCATGAACCTGAAGCGGGCGATTGTTGGCCTCTAAAGGACAGTTTTCTGGCAGAATCAATGTGTTTTGGGTGAAAATCAATTCACAGTCATAAAGGTATTTTGAAGATACTTAAATTTTCAGTTGCTGAGATCACTGCATTTCAGGATAGTGGTCAAAAGACCAGCGTAGAGCTCAGAGGCTGCACTCCTCTCCAGGGCTCCGCTTACAGCGTCCAAACACGGATTCTCTTGTCTGTGTGTCATTCCACAAAGATATGGTAAAAAGCTTAAATTCAGGTGTAATAAAAAATACAGAGAGTAAGCGAAAACCAAGAACCCATCCTCTCTTAATTTAGTTGTTTAGAATTTGTTATGTCTGGTGTTAAGTCTTGTTAGAGGAAGAAAGGTACAATAAGTCAAAACAAATTATAGCCAGATCCTTCACTGAGCCACATCCCAGCCCTGGAATCAAGTATTTATGTTGGTATATACTACATATTACAAACTAATAATATACATTATGAATTTTGTTCTTTTAATCAAAGTCATCTGTTTAGAAGTGGTACAGAAATATTTTAAAGTGGAAATTTCAAATTTCCTTAACTAAATGAAATATTTATTCCATTACAAGGCTGAACCACTGGAAATAGATTTTTTAAATTGTTTATTATTTATATACTATTCTGTCCGAATGTGTGCCTGCATGCCAGAACAGGACACCAGGTCTCATTATAGATGGTTGTGAGCCACCATGTGGTTGCCAAGAACTGAACTCAGGACCTTTGAAAGAATAGATAGTGCTTTTAACCTCTGAGCCATCTTTCCAGCCCCTGGAAGTAGCTTTAATACCTGTAGTTATTGCTCATCTATGAAAATGTATGCTAAAAACTTACAGAGATCAGTTTTGGAAATCAGATCAGAATTCTCAGCCCTGGGGAATCACCCACTACCTAGAACCTCAAGTACCCCGAAAGACAGGAATGCCCATGATACTAAAATACCAACTCCTGAACCTCAAGTCTGCAAGAATGAAAATATTGAAGATTTTGAGGACCTAAATCCTCTTACAATGTCTTTGAAAGTACAAAGGAAGCGTCACAGGATTGTTATACTAGTAATAGCACTTTTAAGAGTTAATTACACAAAACCAGGCTCCCTTTGCTGTTGCTCTAGCAACAGGTACTGAAAGTGCCTTTATAAGGAATTGCTCATTAAATGGAAGGAGATTCTTTTCCCCAAAACTCAGGTTATTTTGGTTGAAGGGGTAAATCTATTGAGTAGAAGGAAACTTTAAAAAAGAAAAATTCAGGGCAAAAGAGGTGGCTCCAGAATTAAGAGCACTTGCTGTTGCAAAGGACCTAGGTTCAGTTCCCAGAACCCACATGGGAACTTCCTCTAACCTGCACCAGGCACGCACTTACATACATGCAGACAAAACACTAGAACACATAACAAATATTTAAGAACTATTTGGAAGCTTAGTCCTGGTGTGATTTGAAGTGCTAGGGTGGGTTGGTAAGGGGGTGCTCTCCTTTTCTGAGAAGAAGGTGGGGATAATGGGAAAGGGACAGGAGGGTGGGACTGGGAGGAGAGGAGGGAGTGGGCTAAGATAGGGATGTAAAGTGAATATGTAAATTTAAAATAATTTTAATAAAGAAATATTTGCACATAGAAAAACAAAACCAAAGTTCAATATAAAATAGTGTGACTTGTTAATGGAGAGGGTTTACACTTAGTGGTTGTTCTTAACTTATGTTTCAAATCATAGCATATTCATTTTCTGACTGATCTTGACACCACTGCTTATCTTTCAGCAGTCAGAACTTGGACCACTAACCAGTGGACTTAGCTGCCATGGCCAGGACAGCCTCTCAGTGTGCAGGGTGAGCAGCTGTCAACCTGTGGATCATATAGTCAGCATAGTAAGAGCTGCCCAGCTTTTTCCCAGTGAACTAGAGGAAAAACAAAAGAATGCACCTGAACTGACATGAGGGAATATTATTTCATAAAACTCAGTTCACTTTGCATATGTGCACATGGTTATGTATAACATCACTGCTAAATTTAGGTATAGTATTTACATCTAAATGTATAAATTGAGTTGCCATATAGAATTTATCTCTTGTAGACAGAGAAATATGAAACCATAATCACCTTGTTATGGGAAATTAAGACTCATACGTAAACTTCTTTCTCTGGTGCAACTTTTTGGCATGGGATTTCTCTTCCCTCTTTTCTTTTAGCAGGACTGGATGCATCCCTGACTTTCCACTGGAAATCAATCTCTCTCTTAATCTCTCTCTCTCTCTCTCTCTATCTCTCTATCTATCTATCTCTCTCTCTCTCACACACACACACTTACTAACATTAAAATAATGCATGTCTAGCTTCTTTAAAAATTTTTTAGACTATAATATTTTATGTGTATGAGTGTTTTCCCTGCATGTATGTATGTGCACTGTGCAAATGTCTGGTACCCAAGGATGTCAGAAGATGGTATCAGATTCCCTGGAACTGTAGTTAAGGATGGTTGTGAGGTACCATGTGGGTACTGGGAACCAAACCCCAGGTGCTCTGCAAGAGGAACAAGTGCTCTTAACTACTGAGCCATCTTTCCAACCCCATACATCTTGCTTCTTAATTACAGGTCAGTTCTATGTTGGTGAGAGTGTTACTTCCAAATTTGGCTGAGTTTTACATATGATTTGTAATATATAATATATATTAGTAAAGAATATTATAATGACATTACCCATTAGCTGAATTGCTTCAGTGGCCATTGCAGGTTTTTATTGGCTCAGAATTGAAAGTAATGTGGTCTTTCATCTTAGGGAGGCAAGTAAACTTGGTGCCTCCCATAAAATTAAAACCCTTCCCCTGTAGCCCTGCAAGCTATACTGTGTGCCTCCTGTGTGTCAGATAAAGACATTGAGCTAGCCTACTTCCCAGGGCCACTGTTTAATAACACGTGATTTCTTCTCTTGCTTTTTCTCTTATAAGCAAACCAGTAATTGTTTTAAAGAGTCTAATTCTGCTGAATATTGTAAGCTCATATGTACCAAGATATGAACTTTTAAGAACCAATCCAAACTGGAGTTTTATTTCAAAGTAGTCTGCTGAGATCCCATGGTAATAGTGCTGAATAGTTCTAGCAGTCCTGTGACTTGCCTGCAATTTTGATGGAGACTGTATTCTTTTTAGTAGTGCACTTGGCCTGAGAAAATACCTTCAGAAACACCTTCATCTCACCCGTAATACTTCCCTTGCTGCTTGCCATTTCCTGCAGGCACTCACTGTGATGTCCTGGGGAGAGGTGAAGCATTGAGCTCCTTCTGGGCCACTGCATGAAGAAACACATAACTAGTGTGTGCCTAGTATTCATGTGGCTTCCACTGGAGCCAAGGACAGAAGCCCAATCCTTCCCAGCTCCCCTCCTTCCAGTCCCAGGGGGAGCAGACTGTTCTAGGAAGCACGGGTCTTTTTCTGGTGCTGCTCTAGAAGCTATGTAGTTAGAGCTGAACTCAGCTCTCAAAGATCCTTCTGCCTCTGCCTCCTGGGTGCTGGGACTAAAGGTGTGCGCCACCCCTGTCTGGTGAACTCTGTATGTTTTAATTCCCTTCTCTGTGGAATGGGGCTCGAATAGACGCCATGGTGGGACTGCGAGGATCAATGAGTTATGCAGTGCTGTGCATACAATGCTCCGTGTGTTGGCCGCTTTGTTGGTGATCAGTCAAAATGGTTATATGGCTTATGTCCCTTAGGAACATGAGTCCCCAGAGTCTCCTTGAGGCCAGGCATGATGGTGAGTTGGAGGCCAACCTGGGCTATAGAGCAAAACTTCATCTGAAGAAGAAAAAAAGCGTGGGGGGTAGGGGAGAAGGAGACCTCCTAATATTTTACTTCTCATATGTCTAAAATGTGCTCACTAAATACACACCTGGAAACTTGTACATGTTGGGGAGGGGTGCATGCTCATATGTATGCAAGTACACAATTATGTATGTGCATGGAAACTAGAGGTCAGCCTCAAGAGTTGATCCTCAGGAACTATCCACCTTGGCTTTTTAAAACAAGTTCTCTCATTGGGACCTAAGTCTGTCAATTAAATTAGGCTGGCTAGCCTGCTAGCCCCAGGGATCTGTCTGTCTCTCCAGTGGCTCGGATTACACTGTGTAGCATACCCAGCATTTTGTATGAGTGCCGGGGATCAAACCAAGTCTCCATGCTTTTGCAGCAAGTATGTTACCAACTGTGCCATCTCCCCAGCTCTATGTGAAAATCCTAATAATTCAATTTAAATTGCAATGAGAACTATAAATAATGTTGTTGAAATTATATAGATAATTGGCAATCATGAAAAGGTAACCAAAATCACAGCAAATAAAGAAATGATATCAGTACCATCATTTAGGGAGACATGTCTCAGCCATGCATGTGTGTAACAATAAGCACAAACACACAAATAATAGATTGTAGATAGATAGATAGATAGATGCATGTATGTGTAAAAACCACATTTATGATTTATTCCACATGGTCCCATTCCCACTGTGATGACCACCCTTCCCTTATATTCATTTTCCAAAACTATGTGCTACCAGAAGGAAACCCAACAGTATCGCACTTGCCTCCTCTTCAGAATTTGCCATCTGTACATTTGATATTATTCAGTTTCCTACAAATGATCCAGGTTCTACAGGACTCAGGGACTTCTCAAAGAACAGTCCTTCCTGCCAACATCTCCACATGCTTGCAAGGTTCATCCAGCACAGGGAGCTCAAAGTCCTGTGCACATGGTACAAACATGGTATGCACATGGATGGCCCTTGCTGAGTTCTCACATCCAGCCTGAAGTGAAGGTCATAGCTTTCTGCATAGGAAAAAGCAGCATGCCCACAAATCTGAACGTGAGCAATCTATTCACCCAACCCTAATGAAGTTACTCTTTAAGGAGGAAAAATATATATATAAGTTTTTAAAGTATGTAAGGATCCCATTACTGCTACCAAATCTTACCCAAGCAAGGAAATCCAACTCGGTTTCTAATTGCTGGGAACACTGCTTAAGAAATGGTTACTTCCCCTCAAATTCACTAGTTTCCACCCACTGAGATGTCTGCATCTTATTTTCAGGTTATCTAGAGCCCTGATGATATATCCGCAAGGAGCTACAGTAGACCAAAATGCGTCCTTCACCAGCACATTCCTCTTGGTGCACTGCTACACGCTTCCACGTCCCTAGTGCCTGCCTTCTTTGACTGCTTCGTTGGTTAGTTTTGATTTTTCTAGACAGGGTTTCTCTGCGTAGCCTTGGCTGTCCTGGACTTGCTTTTGTAGACCAGGCTGACCTCGAACTCTCAGAGATCCTCCTCAGTTGCTGGGATTACAGGCATGTGCCACCAGGCCCTTCTGCTGATTTAATTGGCATCAAATCTTTACAAAAAAAATCATTGCTGTCTCCCCACAGCAAAGAAGTGTTCCCATTTCTCCATTTATCAAGATCGTAACAGAGAAAGGAGATGAGTCTGTCACTGACCCACGTTCTACCTAGCCCTCCTTACAGCCACGCCTCAGGTTCCTTAAGAGTCCCTGAGTAACCTAGGCATATGTCCCTGTTCAGCCCTGCTGTAAAGCAGGTCCTGATTCCATAAAGCACCAAAAAACAATCCTTGTGTCTGTAGTATTCTTGCCCTAGACATCTGCTCACCAACTGTGAGAAAATATCACACAAGACAGTCAACAGAATATTTGATGAACACTGTTCCAATGTTCTGACGTCATGAAAGATGAGAAGAGACAGAGAAAGGTGTCACAGGGCTAAGAAGGCTTAGCAGACATGGCATCAAAATGCACAGCGGTGATATGACAGTCCTTGGTGTGGACCACAGGCTCATGCTGGTAGCTATTTCTGTGGAGATGTGTGAGCTGTCCCATTGGGTGAAGTGGGGTGTAGAAGGGATAAAATAATCTACCCTGAATAATCTTTGTGGCATCACTGTAATTCTACAACCTTTTCAAAAGAAAAGCAGCTATTTGGCCCTGACTCTGTAATATTCTTTGTTGACTTCTTTCTTTTTGGGTGCTGGGCAGAACAATAGACAGGACAGTGGTCTTTACTACCTGGGTGCACCAATAGTCAAAGAGATAAGAGCCATAGCCTGCTACCAACAAGGACATTAAGGTAGGTGGTCTACTTTGGCCCTGGGTCCAAGTTCCCTCCTTCCCAGTGGCTACCCAAGAGACTTGGGTGAAGAGGGCTGGTCTTGAAAAAGCATGAGGCTCTGTGGCCAGAGCTTGGGAGGCTCAGAGGAAGCCTCTGTGCTTAAATTTCCCTCAAAGCCAGCAGGCTCATACCCATCTCGAAGCTGGCAGGATCCACTCTCAGATTAGTCCCTGGGTTCTGGATTCTTCTTCAGGCAGAAAGGGGAGTAGAGCCAAAGCACCCTTAATACCCTAATTCTTTCAAAAGATGATTCAGACTTTTGTAGCTTCATTAGCATTTGCAGATAAAAATATACTTTAAATGGCATTATGCTAAGTAATTATTCTTACAAGATGTGGAATTAAACACATTTTCGTCAGCATGAAATTATTCTTGCCACGAACTGAGTTGGGTGACAGCTTAAGAAGAATCTAGAAAGGAAGAAGCAATCTATATTCTTGAGGGGGCGGGGAGCCAACCCAAAATATTCCACCAAAGGTAAAGTCGTTGTGGTGAAATCACTTTGGCTGGATGGAATATTAAACCTGCTACTATAAATTTCACGCCTTGCATTCCCAAAGTAGACACGGAGAATGATGCCAAAAACTAATCAGAAATAACGCAGCCGGCCTTGCGTGCTCTTTCCAGTAGGGGGCATAGCAGAGAAGACTGTGTGCCGAGACTTCTTTGGACTGATGATAAGGCATGTTTGTAATTGCTTCTGTAAAGATATGTATCCGCATGCTTGGATGCTTATTTACATTTTGGGATGTGGTTGGGAATAGACGCTTTCGATTTAGAACTTTGTTTCTGTCTCTAAGTACATGGGAGACTTTGAGCTGTCATGAGCATTGTATTTACCAATGCGTGATGTTCAATTGCTGGATTTAATTGTTACAGTACAGTGAATTATTCTATTATTTCTTGCTATTTTTTTTTTATCTGGAGGAAAATTCAAACTTTGCAGGCTTTAGGGCAGGATAAAATAGCTCTGAGCGTGTCAACGTCTCAAGAGCACATTATTTTCTTATTGGATTGCATTAACTTTACAGATGAAAATTTGAAGGAGAATTAGAAGGCTTAGAGATGGAAAATTTGGAGAAGAAAAGAATTATGTCTTCAGATTTCTGGAAGGACTAACTGGCAAGTCATTCTGAAGGCGGCTGGTACTAATTCCTACAGCAAAAGGCACAGCAGACCCGGAAACTATCACGGACAGGTACAGAGTCGTTAAGAAGGGCGTGAATCTCAGAAAACAAGAGAACTGCCAATGCACTGATTACCCAGGGGTTATCCTCTCCTCTTACAGCTGGCACAGACTGTTCTCTTTTTTAAGATTTATTTTTGTCTTTAAAATAATTTATTTATTATATGTGTGGTGTGTGTGGGCACACATGCCACAGCACGAGTGGAGGTCAAAGGACAGTGTGGTGGTGGCATCAGTTTTCTCATTCCACCTTCTTGCGGCTTCCAGGGATCCAGTTCGGTCTGCAGGGCTTGCAAGGCAGCAAGTGCCTTTCACTGGCTGAGCTCCTCACAGGCCCTCTACGCACACTCCTCACTGGGAACTTTCCACAGCCTGGGAGGGGTTTTTGGCAGTTCCACTTAGTTTAAAATACAAACATAGTCTCCTGCCTCAGATGCATAGAGCCACCCCTGAAGGGACAGCTACATGACATATATAAACAAACATTCACCCGTAAGTGCTCTAATTGACTGCAAGGGAAAACTGAAAGAAAACAGAATGTAATAAAGCCTAACAGGCAAAAACTCAAGACAAAAAAAAAAAAAAAAAAAAAAAAAAAAAAAAAAGTGTAGGCCTCCTCCTGCCTGGAACTGACTATTTCCTGAGTATCTGGTGGCAGGGAATGGGCAGCCACAAGCCATCCCATCCACGCTATCTGATCACACCATCTGCAGGCATTAAACTGATGAGCCCAGAATCCTGGCTGTCACCACCCACAACCCCTTCTCACCCTCTAGAGATCTGCTATGTATCTTTAGATGCCACCTAAGGATCCTGGGACCTGAGAATCATGGGTAGGAACTGCCACAGAGCTGGCTTCTAGGCAAGGCAGGAACACTGACCTACAGGTGACCAGGGTCCCACTTGTCCCTCTGTATCTGCGGTTCTCAACATGTGGGTCACGACCTCTTTGGGGGTTCACATATCAGATATTTACATTACGATTCAAAATAGTAGCAAAATTAGCGTTATGAAGTGGCAATAAAATAATTGTATGGTTGGGGGTCCCCACAACATGAGGAACTGTATTAGAAGGTCACAGCGTTAGGAAGGTTGAGAACCATTGCTCTATCCTTTTTAATTTTGTACTGTGAATGACTGTTATGAAATATTCAAGGCAATAGACAGGGTTTGTTGTTGTTGTTTGTTTTGTTTTGTTTTGTTTGAGAGAGAGAACAAAAGAAAGGAGTGGTAGCTCAGTCAGTAAGGTGCTTGCTTTGTGAGCATAAAAACCTGGCTTTGATTCCCTAGCGCACATGTGAAAAATCTGAGCATGGTGGCATATGTCTGTAATCCTGGCACTGAAGAAATGGGACTCCTCCGCTAGCCAGCCTAGTCTACTGGACAAATTGCAGGCCAGTCATAAAACCTGTCTTAAGAAAATAGGTAGATGGAAAAGTGACAGCTGAGCTTGTCCTCTGCCAGCCATGGGCACTCACATACACGTTTGTGTATTCTGTCTCTCTCCCTCACAGACATACAAAAGGGGAGAGGGGCACCCGGCCAGACGGATGGGCAGATGGATGGACAGACAGACACTGCAGAGAACTGCAGCCTGCGCCAGCAGAGCAATGACTTCAGCGCCCTCCTGGCTGTTAGGATTCCTTTTTCCTTGTGCTTACCAAGTGAGTCTCCTTCCTCTGGCTGTGCCGCGCTGAGCAGCTTGTTGTCATTGCCCCCTTTGAAGCGTGACTTTGTTGCGCAGAGCTCCTTCACTAGTGTGTTCCCGTGTGTGCTGGGTGGGGGTGGATGTGGGCGAAGTAAGTGGGGGTGATCGAGAAAGCAGAGAGGAGAGCAGCTGCTTGTCATCGGGAAGGTGGTGTTAGAATTCACCCTGCAGTGCCCTCGGTATAGGCCTTAGGCTGAGCTCAATGCCTTGTGAAATGCAAGCCCCACAGAGCTCTGATTCCCATTTGCCATTATCATTGTCACATAAAGTTGCCATTGCACCCAAAATGTCAACAGCTGCACTTTAGCTCCCAAAAGCTTCACTTGCCAAGAAACTCTGAATGGCGCAGCTGCTTTTCTTATCTCAAGTCATTTCTTCTGTCAGAAGCTGTACTTGATAGTGCAGATGGCCCCCTCCAAGCCATATATGTAAGGGTTTGCCTGTAAAGCACAGACCTGACCCCCGCTGGTTTGCTACTAAGGATGCATTAAAGCAGCACAGGCTGTCAAAGTTGTGGAGAGGGCTGACTCAGCTCTGCAGGACCAGACCATCTAGCTGTAGCTTTCTTCAGCCAGGAAGTTCCTTGACACAATGGGAGCTGCTGCTCCAGAGCCGGACACAGCCACCACACCCTGGAAGCCACCACAGTCAAGGAGTCACTGCAAACTGCCCCATGCAGAATCCACTCAGTGCTAGACAGAACCCACACCCACAAAACCAAGCACCTGCCTCACCCTTCACCACACAAGCAGTAACTGTCCACCATAGGTGTTACAAGACAACATTTTTTCTGGGGAGACAAACCACAAGATTACTCACCCCAGACAGAAATCCCACAATAAACTGGGAGGATTAAAGACAACCCTTTAATTCCAGCACACAGGAGGCAGAGGCAGGCAGATCTCTGAGTTCGAGGCCAGCCTGGACTACAGAGTTAGTTTCAGGACAGCCAGGGGTATGCAAAGAAACCCTGTCTCCAAAAAAAAAAAAAAGAAAGAACAAAAGAATCACACAAACAAAGAAAAGAAAGAGAAGAAGAAGGAAGAAGAAGAAGAAGAAGAAGAAGAAGAAGAAGAAGAAGAAGAAGAAGAAGAAGAAGAAGAAGAAGAA
>OU015746.1:124318718-124342078 GCA_907169655.1 Acomys percivali
GTGGTGGTGCTAACAGTGATGATGATGATGGTGGTGGTGGTGGTGGTGCAAACAGTGATGATGATAATGGTGGTGGTGGTGCTAACAGTGATGGTGGTGGTGGTGGTGGTGGTGGTAGTGGTGATTGTTGTAATAATGAATATGGCCACCATACAACATACCTGGTATACAGGAGGTTTATTTGGGGGAGGGGAAGGAGAGGAGTTAGAGGCTGAGTGAGCCACGAGGACAGAGAAAGAGAGAGAAAGAAAGACCAAGAGAGACAGAGACAGAGAAAGCGAGCTGGGGAGTGAGCAGGCCTTTATATCCTGTGCACCTGGCACAGGTGATGACATGGGATGTTGATAGGACCCTGAAGGCCCCTGAGGACAGGCCAGTTGAATTACCTACACATCAACAATGATGATAATGGTAATGATGACTTTATTCTGCACTGATGTCAGAATCCAGCTTCATCTGCCTTCCAACAGGGACTCAGACCAGCCATTCTCCAAATGTCTTCCAGGCCTTTGTCTCTATATTGGGCCATATTGGTAGTACAGGTCTACAGATTCATAAGCTGATCAGCTACTGATGTGCAGATGGTCACCCACTGTTGGTTCTAAGTCATTCTGGGGCATCTCCTTTCATTTTATAGACACACACACACACACACACACACACACACACACACACACACACACACGCATGCACGCATGCACGCACGCTGTCTGTTCTGCTTTGCTAAAGATCCCTGACTAATAACAGCAGCAAAAGGAAAATACTGGTGGAACACACCTGTAATCCCGAGACAGTAGGCTAAGGTAGGAGGATTGCTGTGAGGTCAAGGTCTCCTTGCATTAAAAAAAAAAAAAAAGGAAAATAACTAAATCCAACTCTAGAAATAAGGCAAGTGATAATTAGGATTTTTTTTTCATTGAAGCCAAGAAAACATATATTCCCACAGCCTCTTCAACACTCTACTCAAATCCTCATGTCCCAGGGAATCTAAGTCGCAAGACTCAGCAGCTATGCTTAGGAGCAGGCAAGCTTCCACACTAGCCAATCACCAAAGGAAGCTAACGCCAGCGGCCAGCTGACTGGTCTAAAGGTAGATCCATTTAGACCAGGAATGGACAATTCTGGCTAACGAGACAGAAGCCATCTCCTGCCGCATCTGAACCTCGCGCTGTATCTTTATGACTCCCAGAACTACTGTGGGCAGCAGATTGAAGCCAACAGTGAGGTTAGAAAAGTAGTCAGTGTTACGCGCCGCTCGGCTGGAGCCCAGCATAGAGTTAGCATTGCTTACAGTCTGCTAAGGAGTTCTAAGACTTAAATCTGAAAGCACCGCCACCTCCTCCCCCCCCCCCCGCCCTGTCCGGTCCCCAGCCAGGTGTGGTGGCACACGCCTTTAATCCCAGCACTCCAGAGGCAGAGGCAGGCAGATCGCTGTGAGTTCGAGGCCAGCCTGGTCTACAAAGTGAGTCTAGGACAGCCAAGGCTACACAGAAAAACCCTGTCTCAAAAAACCAAAACAAAACAAAACAAAAAAAAGTCTGAAAGCCCCCCGATCTGTTACACCTGCTCATGCACCCCTCTGGAGACACGGAGGGGTTTTAAGCATTTTGGTTAGATCATACCCTTAGCTAGGAGGGCTTCGCTCACTTCTTTGTTGATTGCACATCTATCTAGAACCTGGCACTTAGTAAATATCTCAAAAATAGCTAATGAAACACCAGGAGCCAGCATCACTTTGGTCAAGTTACTTTCCACCTCTCTCTCTCTCTCTCTCTCTCTCTCTCTCTCTCTCTCTCTCTCTCTTTCTCTGTTGCTCCTATTAAGAGTTACCCTTACAAAGCTATTACCAATATATGCTCTTGACAAATGCCAACGATTATAGCAAGAAATAGGTACGTCAAGGCCAGGCATCATAGCACACCTCTGTAATCCTAGTATTGGGGGTGGGTTCGGGGCACTGAGCCAGAAGGACCAGGAGTCAAATACCATTATAGGTTACGTGATGAGTTCAAAACCATCCTGATCTACCTGAGATCCTGTCTCAAAAACAAAAAACAAAACAAAACCAACCCCAAAAGAAACAAATATATCAGAACTGTTTCTGTATTTGCTGTACAAGAACAGAGCACCACAACAATTCATGATTTGATTAGAACATAATTACGTATGGTGTTTTCTGAGTTCCCTATACAAACAGTCATGAAACAAAGCAGAAAGGGAGGACTCACTTCCAGGGAGCCATACTGCTTCCTTCTAGTAGATTGTATAGACCATTGGGTTGGGTATCCTTTTTTGCACTGGCTGCCAGGAAGCTCAGGTTGTGATCTGATGCTAACTCATAGGAACTCTATTACATTGTATAATCAATGCATGTTCCTGCCTCCTTTCCAAGGCTTTGCTTTTTTAATATTAGTTGAATGACCTTATTGTGTTTGTCTTTATTCTAAATTGTTTCAAATCCTTTTCAGAAAGAGTTGCATATTAAAAAAAAAAAAAAAAAAAAAAAGTAACAGCTCAATTCCAAAAAGCCACGGAGAGCCCAAGCTGACACCATTTGCTTTTTATAAGAGCCTGGGAGGGCCCCCCCCAAAGTAGCCCTGTACTTTATCTTTACAAACACATGTCAGCCAGAACAGCAGTGCTCACCGGAGATCTCAGGAGACAAGGGCAAAAATCACCCGTTATTTTCTCCTGAATGGGTGTCTGGAGGACCATTCAGGTTCCTAGGGACTGGATTTGGGAGGAGGATTAATGTGAAGAGCCCTTGGAAACCAGCATCACCCCTGCCTGCATGGCTATTGTTCAGAGGTGAGTGTGCCGTCTACGTCTGAAGATAGAATCTCTCTCCAGCCTGGCCTCCAGCCCCAGGCTTTGTACAGCTCTGCCCTCTCCCATTTCTGGCCCACAGGCCTTCCAACCAGTCATCAATGCCAGCTGGCAGAGGGTGCTCTTGTACAGCAGATCTGATGCCCTCCCTGCTCTCCGGCCTGCTGCCTGGACCTGCTGGGGGCAATGGAACCTTCCAGGCTTGAGAGGTAGGAGGGGTTAGATTACTGGGGTTTCCCCCAAGACTAATCTAGTCCCCCCCAAAACCATAACTGAACTGGCCTCAAGCTCGTATAGCCCTCTCTTGAACCACCTTCAAGCTTGTATAACCCTCTCTTCACCCCCACTTCCCTACAGGACAAACACTGGGGATACACACACATGAACACACATATGCACATACGTATACATAATAGCTTGGTTCAGTATGTCATATTGCACATGTGTGTGCACTCAAAGATAGGTACAGGGAGAGAAGAGAAAGAGAGAAGGAGTACACTGCTTTCTTGGAGGTCTAGAATAATACAGTTGTGGTTTAATTGGAAATTGTGTAAATCTGCTAAAACATTTAGTGGTTTAGTTTTTTACCCCTGTTTGGTAAAGAAACAAAGGCTTCTGGTTTATCCCACATCTTTCAACAACTTTAATTTCACTCATAGATTATGGATGGAGGTACTATCTCCACTCCATCGCACACTGGGCATTAAGGAGACAAAACCCTTCCTTGTTTGCAGCCCTAGGAATTTTTTTTTCAGACATTAAGCTGTAGGTGGCATTCTTTATACCTGACATCAGAGCACCTTTGTAAGGCATAGAGTTGGCAGGATTTACTGCAAGCCCTTCCTAGGTGTTCGAAGCCGGGAAAACAAGAAAATATTTCGTTCAGGTGGACAGAGTGAGGAACGCCACACGGGTGATCGGCCCTGATCGGGTGACTGCTGCTTTTCAAACTGTGTAATTAAAGATCTTTAGAGTTCTTCGAAGGGAATTAATTAGCAGAGAAAGGCTGTTTTGTTCACGGCCTTTCCCATCAGCATCAGCAAAAGCCAACTTTGATATTGATGGCAAATTGGACTGAATTCTCTGGAAACCAAGACCACTTATTGTTGAGCCATTTTTATTTGTTTGCTTCTGAGGTTTGTTGTAACTGCATGTTAACTTGCCATTGGGTGTCCTTCAGTGTGGGGACAGAGGCAGAGCAGGGCATTGTGGATGGGGTATTGTCAAAACACACTGGGCCAAGCATGCACATCCCGTCACTAATCCTGCACCTGTGTATGGGGCACTGGCAGGTCATAACTGTGTTTAGGGTCACCTGTCTCCGTGGTTTGTCCATGGGTGATTATGTTTTCTATTCTGGACCCTCGTACCTGGGGAACCCTAAAGAAATCACCCAGTAATATTAATGTATCACAGGTGATGTGATAGTGCCAGAACCAGGTAGAGTGCTTCAGAAAAAGTGCAGGTTTTCAGGTCCCACCCAAACCATCAGCCCTTGCAATCTGCCTCAGGGACCCAAGCAAGTGAGCTCACTATGCAGGTGCACATGCCTTGATGCAGCTATGTTGGTAAACGAATGATCTGAACTTTCTGGTGGCCTTAGTGTGGACAGGCACGATCATCAAGTGTCAAGCCTGGAGATAACCAGGACTACTGTGAGACAGTCACAGCCACATTATGTCAGAGGCAGCCACTGGTGGCACAGCTGTCATGCCATGTCCAGCATAGCCTTACTGGAAGGACAATTTCCACGAAACAGTTCTGTTGTTAGGACCATCACTGAGGTGGTTCAGTGAGTAAAGATGCTTGCTGCCAAACCCGATGACACGAGTCTCATTCTCAAGGCTTACAATGGTCGGAGTCTGTTACTAACTCCTTCAAGTTGTCCTCTGACCTCCACATATGTTGTGATATGTGCACACTCAAAAGCAAACACCCCCCCACATACACAATAAACAAACTAGTGATAATAACACTTTGTTTATATTGTTAAAATAATATAAGTATTTTTTAAATAAAAGTAAAGATACTTGAAGTGAAGAGTGAAAGTTCTCCCTGTCCTCTCACCCTTCAGAGATAACCCCGCTAATGGTGTCAGCCACCTCATTTGAAAGATGTGGATGTGGTTGAGAGATCCAACAGCAAGCCTGACGCAGCCAGGGCCAGGGGTTCTGACCCTTTGCCCGGGACTTTTTCAACCTCCTCTTTGAAGAGTCACCCAGGCGCTTGAACTTTTTGTTGTAGTCTTCAAAGAGGTGACTAACCCCTTGCTGAGGATGTGGCTGAGTTGGTAACATGCTTGCCTAGCATGCAGGAGACTCTGGGTTTCTTCTTGTGGGGGTGGTGAGAGATGATTAACCCATTTCTGGTACATTAGTGACAATGATCAAAATTAGGAAGGGATGTTCCGAACCCAATGCTTCCTGACAACAGGCAACACCCCCACCCCACCCCCACCCCCGTGATGGGTTCTTCCTGCATCCTTTTGGCTTCTATGCCCCTCAGTTCTCAACAACCATTTCAGTATTCTGAACCATGTTCTTTCTAAAGTGTTGGGATACTCACCCATGAGAACAGCACTGAGCGTGCTCTGTAACTGCCAACTCTCCAACTCTCACACAGATGGCTGTGTGACTGTGAGAATTTTCCTACAGGGCTTTTCAGTCACACACACACACACACACACACAGAGAGAGAGAGAGAGAGAGAGAGAGAGAGAGAGAGACAGAGACAGAGACAGAGACAGAGACAGAGACAGAGACAGAGAGACAGAGACAGAGAGAGAGAGAGAGAGAGAGAGAGAGAGAGAGAAAGAGAGAGAGAGAGAGAGAGAGAGAGAGAGAGAGAGAGAGAGAGAATATTACACAGGCAATGCCAAAATTTCTCAACAGTGTACAATTTGATAGTGGTGTGGGGAGCAGGTAGAGATGTAGGATTAAATGGCTCCTGAGGAATCCAGAATAGTTCAGCCACAGTGGGAAGTCTCCAACAGGACGAAAGGTGGCCACCAACACTTCTGGTAGCCCTTGCTCCTTGCAGAGTCAGAGCTAACAGTAATAGGTATCATGGTGTCAGTCTTTGCGTGTTGATGTAAAAAACAGGCCAGGAGCTAAAGTAGGTGCTTCATGAAGGTGACCAAATCTACTCAAGATTAGGGTATTGTCTCTTACATCCTGGAAGGAAGGGACGGAGACTCCACACACCACCCCACTGATAGCACAAAGATTTCCAGTTGGCTGGACTACAAGGCCTGAGAGCTTATAAATGTCATCACGGGCCTAGTATCAAATTGTATCGTTTCCCCACACCTGAAGACAGCTCATGCAGAGGCCAGGCCAGCTACTAGGAAAATTAATTTCCTACCCCGCTCCCACCCCCACCCCCCGGCAGCTGGACGTTGAGTTAGGCTGTCTTCCTGTTGTGTTGGAAGGAACATCTGGGGTCACGGTATGAACCCAATGCCTGGCAACTATAGATTCAACAGGGTTTGGGGGTCTGTTTTCCTGCCCTCCTAGTTATTTATTTTGTGTTTAATCCCCTTTTCCCCTAGAAAAATTATCTCCACCTCAATGAAAATTCATTGCCAGTTATTCTGTTGACTTCGGTAACATATACTGACCACGGTGATAAACAGAAATAAAGACTCTTCTCAGACCTCAGAGTGGGGCGTGGGGGGGGAGGTGATTGTGGCTCTCTCACTCAGAGGGACTCGGCCAACTCGGAAGTCATTTTCAGGATGGCCAAAAGCCCGGAGTTGGTTCTCACTTTCCTTTAACCATTTCTAAATTTACGTCAATAAAGCTTGCCTCTTCATGCACTCCTCTGAAAACCTCACTCTGAAAGCTTAGCTTGCCTCTTCTCTGCCTTTGCCCCACCATTGTTGGAGGAGACCTTCATTTTTATTCTTTTCTCCACTGTGGGTCCCTTCCTCCTCCCCAAAATGTTTTAGCATCTGTTAATCCCAGTTGGAAATCTTAGCAGATAAAGTCGTGTTCTGTATAGATTGCTTCCAGAACAAATATGGGGCGGTAGATAATTCAGTGTTTGGTTTCAGGAGGGCTTAGGGTCGGGGCTGCAAAGGAGTGTACCTCTTCCTCATAAAATACCCAGTCAAAGCAAAAGCGAAGTAATTCCCAGGCTCAGAAGGAATGCATGTAGATCAGGTTCATTCCCAGAGCCGCCGCCTGCGTTTAGGTGATATTAGAAGCTACCATGACAGCAAAGTAGTTTTATGCATAGCGGCTTAGCAGACACTTTGAGAACTAGTTTAGTGAAGCTATCGGGTTGAAAAATACCAAGTCACAAAGTTTTAATGAAAGTAAGTGTGGATCAGCGTATCATAAGGGGCATCCAGGGCAACTTAAAAGATCCAAGGATGGAAATTAGAATGGATCTTCGGGATTTATTTGGCAAAGCCTGAATAGTTTGACCTTTTTTTTTCTTTTCCTTTTTTTTTTTTTTTTTTAACCGTTTCTTATTAAGGCTACTGAAAGTGTTTTGTTTGGCGGGAGGTGTTTGCTTGGGGAGGACGGCAGCCAGGCTGCCACTGGAGTTCAGTTAGCTTCCTTCGGTGACTGATAAGGCCCCCAGCATCAAATAGCAGCAAGAAAGGCCATCAGAGATTTTCTTGCTTTGTTTCTCTCTGCACTTCATTTACATCTTAAGCTATATTGGTGGTTCAGATTTGAATTAAAAAAAAAAAAAAAAACCCACAGCTTACGCAGTGATTAGATCTCAATACTTGGATTTGCTATGAAATTGCTGCATTTTTACTAGATGTATTTAGAAATGCCAGGGAAAACTGACACCTTGAGTAACTTTACCATTTAAAATAGGCCATGGAGGGGGAGCAGCTAAAATAGGGTGTTAGTTGCTAGGCCTTTGACTCAAGTGTGTCAGGGGTTAGAATTAGACAAAAGCCAAGCTCAGAGTGACCTGGGCAAGAAAGAATGCAGATCCATCAGCCGACCTTCCTTTAAGCCTGCTCTCCCCCAAAATGTCAATCGAAGCAGTGATCCCATAACCTGGAGAAAAATAAAGAAGCCAAAGGGAGCACACGGTGCAATAAGGAGCTTTTAAAAAAATTTTATTCCGAGATTTCTTTTTTAATCATAAAGCAATATTTTTAACTCTAAGGTTAACCTGCTAATCCTTAAGCTGGTGACATGGCAGTGTCAAATGTGGTAGGATTCTGTGATTCTCATTACTCTTATGCATTGTTCTTTCCATGCTATTCCATATTAATATTTATAAATGCCCTTTTATAGAACTGAGAGGACCAAAACCCATTATTAAATTTTTAAAATGGACAACCTGCGCATCCAATATAGTTGATTACGATTTGGAGCAAAAAGGATTTCTGTCGTAATCCACTTCTTGTTTCTCCTGGTTGCTGATTGATGTAGACAGCAGAGTTCCTGGTGTTGTTTCTTCTAAAACTGCTGTTTACACAGTAACATCTAAATGACAGGAAGGCCAGAATATTGTTTGTGTTCTGCTATAGGAGATGAACACGCCGTGTGCATGGTGGAGGCAAAGTGTCCAGCCACGATGCTAAGGGGACTAGCAAGAGTAACTCCAGAACGGAAAAACATTATTTAATATTTCAAAAAGAGGAGGATGCTCATTCAGTTGATTTCAAGTGCCCTGCTGTGCTTCACATATGATCTCAGAAGAGCTTAGTGGGCATCTGTAAGAAGCAGAGACTCCATAAGAAAGAGAGCAGACCCATCGTGTCTTAACTTAGTCAGAGGGGAGAGTCCAAGTCATAAGTTGTCTACCTGGACCCAGCTGCTTTCAGCATCACAGGATGCAATCAAATATCCTTCAAAGACAAAAAGGAAAGGCTATTTATCCTCAGCTTTAGTCAGCCAAAGACAGTCTTTCATCAAAGAGAAGAATATTCACAGAAGGAAGATATATCAGGGCTGCCTGGTCCCACCATTTCTGCAGCCTCCAAAGGGCCTAATTTGGATGGTGTGACCTTGGCGCTAATTTGGTTTTGCAGAGCAGTGGGAATGAAGGACAAAAAGTAATGTCTGTACTCACCAATCCAAAAACTGGAACAGGCATAGTGGCACACACCTTTAATCCTAGAACTCAAGGGGCAGAGGCAGGCGGATATTTGTGAGTTCAAGGCCAGCCTGGTCTGCGTAGTGAATTCTAAGACAACCAAGGAATACGTAGAAAGACACTGTCTCCAACAACCAAACAAGAAACAAACACACAAACCAAAAAAAAAAAAACACCACAACACATTAGAACCCATGACTGGAAACATCTCAACTCATACTTGGAGAGGGTGATGGTATTGGTTCTTGGTGGGCAGGTCACAAAGATAGCTTATAAATACCATTTTCCCCAATTCTGGGTCCTGTTTGAACTGTGTAATCTTGAGCAAGTTTGCGTAATCAAATTTCCATGGTTATAAAATGAGAGAACCGGTCTGTTCTACTCTCTGGTGAGGATTAAAGGAATCTCAAATAGGACCTGGCACATAGAAAGCACGTAAGGAGTCATGGCCCTAACTAGCTATATACCTACAACCTCGATAGTTGGGGACTCTTTTTAAATCTACAGATAATTTTCTCTGTCTTTTCCTCTTTTCGTTTGAGATTTATAACCTGTGTGTGCAGGTTTCAGAGACTGCCAGTGCTGGCTGTGTAAGGAATCAGGCTACTTGGAGAATTCCAAGCAACGTTTGGCCTTCTGGCAGAAACACTTGGACATTTAGTTTTAAATGCATTTGAGGTATTTTCCAACACCAAGAGGAGTCAGAATTGACGCCTAGTGGTTCTGACAGCCTCTCTATTCTAGTGCAGAGCTGCTGACCACAGAGGTGGCGCCTTGGCTCCCAGCTGAGGAGGATTGTGTATTCAGAGCAGCAGTGGTGTAACTCAATCCTAGTGACACCCAAGTTTGGTGGGGCAGTGAGAGGGCTATGCATTGTGACCAGTCTTTATAGAAACTGGCCCTGCCTTCTGGGGAAACGTGGCTTACATTTCAGACATGTGTTGTTGCTGCACTTTGCAAGGCAGCATTAGCTGAGAAAGTACACTCTCTGACTGCTCACATACTTGTCAGCCCACGTAGCATCACTTTGCATCAAGCCCCCGATGCCCTCCTGTCTTTATGTTTGAGCTTCCCTTTGAGGGAGTAGTCCTGAGTGGAAGTGGCAAGTGTGCATTGGCAATTCCTTCCTCTCCACAGAAGACCCCAGGCCTCTTTCCAGAACCTTCTAGGTAACTTGTGATTTCAGCAGGCCTTGCGGGGCTCTCTCCCCCTATGCTCACGGCTCCCACACTGTTCCCCTCTTACTGATTGATCAAAACTCACCTGTTCCTGGCTGGTTTCCTTGGAGGGCCTTGCTGAAGCCACCAGATGCTTAGTCTAGTAGAAAGCTTGGTCAAAATGGAATGTACAGGGCTCCATGGTAGAGCATTTTCCTAACATGCTTAAGGCTCTGGCTTCAATCACTGCACCACAAACAAACAAACAAAGGAATGAGTGAGTGCTCATAACTTCATGCATAGTACTAGCCTAGTGTCACCGTAACTTACTATCCCACAGATTAAATTTCCCTTTAGTCTGGGCACTTTTGATGCCCTTTCTTTTTTATTTGTTTTATTTCTGTTTGTTTGTTTTGAGACAGAGTCTTACTATATAGCCTTGGCTGACCTGAAACTCGTTATATAGACCAGGCTGGTCTCCAACTCATAGAGATCAACTTGCCTCTGCCTCCAGCATGCTGGGATGAAAGCCTTTAATGCCATTTCCTGTATTGATTCAGGATATTGTGTAGTTCCAACTGTTGCTGCACCCCACCCATGCCCAGCTGTAGCCTCACAGGCCTTTTCCCCAGCTCTGCTTTCTTTCTCTTGCATTCCACCCTAGGGCTTCTCTCCCTCTGTTGCCAGTGTGAACCAGCACAGACAGCTGGCTCACATGCAAACCAAACCTGGGAGTATGAGAGGATCCATACCCCACAGAGGAGACAGTGCAGGGGGCAGACCAGGCAGTGTAGGGAAGACTTTTTTGGCATGCTTTCCCACCTGGAACTTCAGAAAGCCACCCTGGGCCACGAAGGTAATGAGGGGAAGGGAAACCCACCCGTGTGCAGTCCTAACCATTCTGTTATGTGTTCCTAAATGGCCTTTCCCTTTCTCCTCTTGTGCATCTTCCTGGGTCCCCCTCCTGGTGCCTAGGATCTCTTCTCAAAGTGAACAACAGCCCACCCTTTTTAAGCTCAGGCTCTTTTTTGGAAGAACTAAAGGTAGGAAGTCCTTCTTGACACAGGAATTCTTTTTGTCTGTGCTCTGATTTCATTTGTTCTAGACAAGGCTCTGCTCTGTGGCCCAGGCTGGCCTTGAAAGCAAAGTCCTCCTGCCTCCACCTTCTACATATTGGGACTTAGAGCACTGGGCTTCTTAAGATGTCTCTTTGACTTCAGGCTGTCTCCAGGATAAAATGAGCGTGCAGTATACCACCTCTAGATCCCCTTGGAGACCAAGGCATGATGTTCTACAACCTTTGTACTGTTAAGATTGCCATGGCTTGCTTTTGTGTCTCCTGTACTATGCTGAATCTAGGGACAATATACCTTCCTTAGGTGTTCCTGTGCCTACTATAGTGTCTGCCATGCAGTAGAAACATACCTACACCACGTTGAAGCTGTGTGTAGTGTCACAAACATGTAATCCCAGCACTTAGGGGGCTGAGGCTGAAGAGCACAAGTTCAAGGCCAGCATGGATCCAGAAGTAAAATAGTTGTGCAAAAACAAAGACATAAATTCAGTCGATGGATGAATAAATAAAAAAGTGGGGTGAATACAAATGGGCCACAGCCTTTGGATATAATTTGGTTCTGCATGGGGCTTCTTTGGGATTCCTATGGGTAACATTAAGGGAAGTCTTTTATCCAGATAGCATGCCTTTTCAGATGGTTTTAAGACCACTTGAGACTAGCAGGCAGGTTTATGGTCCTTTTAACCTTGATGAAATATGAAAGTCATCTGTGGTAAGCTAGGAGCAAGAGACTTATCTTGAAAGGGGTCCACAAGCCTTACTCATGTCAAAAATGGTACACATGATACCTTTTTATGCAATTCAAAGCAAGGAATGCCTCGTCAGGGGACAAGATCTCCATGACAGAGCTATCCCTGTCCTGAAGCCTAAGATACATCTACAGATACAAGCCTAAGATACAAACTACGGAGTAGTTTGGAGAGAGGGTCTCAAGTAGCCAGGCTGGCCTTGAACTTGCTATAGAGCTAAGGATGACCCTAAACTCCTGGTCCCCCTGACTGTACCTCTGAAGTGCTGGGATGGCAGGTGTGCACCACACTACATGACAAAGTATCTTTTTAAAAAGATTTACTTATTTATGTATATAAGCACTCTATTGCATGTATGCCTGCATGACAAAAGAGAATGTCAGACAGAAGAGGTAATTAAATCCCATTATAGATGGTTGTGAGCCACCAAGTGGTTGCTGCAAATTGAACTCAGGACCTCTGGAAGAGCAGGCAGTGCTCTTAATCCCTGAGCCATCTCTCCAGCCTGGCAAAGAATCTTAAGAGCTAAATATTGTGAAGCATTTAGGAAAGCTGCAAATTTTCACATTAAAAGCAATACATTTATTTATTCATTATTTTAAATGTTTAATCAAATTTTTATTAACTTTAAAAATTAAAAATTAAATTTATTAGCTGAGCAGTGAGTGGTGGTACACACCTTTAATCCCAGCTTTCAGGAGACAGAGGCAGGCAGATCTTTGAGTTCAAGGCCAGCCTGGACTACAGAATGAGTTCCAGGATAGCCAGGGCTACACACAGGAAACCCTGTCTCAAAAAAAAAAAAAAAAAAAAAAAAAAAGAATTAATTTAATTTAATTAGTTAATTTAATGTTTTATTTTAATTTTTAATTAAATTGATATTTTTAATTTTATTTTAGAAATACATATAGTCATCAACAGCGACACAGTTTAGAATTATAATATACACTGAAGAAAATAAATTAAATCTCTCAATGTCTTCAACTTCCTGGTGTGTTACTCTGAGATGCAGGAACAATAAACCACTATTTCCCAGATGTTCTCAATTTTCAAAGTTATATTTATTTATTGACTTTTTTAGACAAAGTCTCAAACTCACCATAATCCCCCTGCCTCAGTCTCCCAAGTGCTGGGATTACAGGTATGTACCAACCCTCCTGGTTTCTCATTTTAAACTTGGCTTCTCCCTTGCTTAGATGAGAAATTCAGCATTGGGCAATGTCTCTGTCACAAAGGCAATAGTGGCCAAGGACTGAAGTAAGTCCCATGCACAGGACACATGCTGAGGCAGTGAACTACAGTCCGTAGTGATCTGACAGTGAACAATCGGGATTGCTTTCCCAGCACGGAGATGAAAGTGGGCATACGCTTTGCCACAGAGCAGCATCCTAGCCCCATCAGGATGATTTTGGTTGCAATTAATGAGAATTCTAAATCAAACCAAAGTGAACAAGGAAGGCACTGATTATCTCATAGAACAAGGTAAAAGCTACAGTGAGTACTCCAGGAGACAGAGGCAGGCAGATTTCTATGAGTTCAAGGCCAGCCTGGTCTACAAAGTGAGTCCAGGACAGCCAGGGTTACACAGGGAAACCCTGTCTTAAAAAGAAAAAAGAGGGCTGGAGAGATGGCTCAGAGGTTAAGAGCACTGGCTGCTCTTCCAGAGGTCCTGAGTTCAATTCCCAGCAACCACATGGTACCTCACAACCATCTATAATGAGGTGTGGTGCCGTCTTCTGGTGTGCAGGTGTACATGCAAGCAGAACACTGTATATGTAATAAATAAATCTTATAAAAATTACATAAAAAAAACAAACCCACCTACCTCTTAAAAAAAAAGAAAAAGAAAAAAGAAAGAAAAAAAAGCTACAATGAGTTCCAGGCTAGGTGAATTCAATGATGTCATTGTCATCTGGGAGCTGAGGGTGTGGCTCAGCTGATAGGACAGCGTGTCTAGCATTCATGAAGTCTTGGATTCCATGCCCAGTATCACATACATCCGGTGTGGTTGTCTACTATCACTCAAATATTTGGAAAATGGGAAGGGGGAAAAAACAAAAGGCCTAGAGTTGGAGTCATTGGAGAGTCTTGTGCTAAACCCAAACCCAAACAAAAACTCCCTTGACCACAGTCATCATCCTTATCCACAAATTGGAACGTGGAGAGAGGTACAGGGTTTTTCGCTCTTGGAAGTCTTGCCTTCTGCCCCAGCTTCCCTAGGGGGGGTTACAGATTTAAATAGAAAGTGAAAAAAGCAGGTGGGCATATGACTTGTGCCTGCAGTCACAGAATTTAGCAGACAGAGAAATGGATTTCTGAAAACTTGAAGATACCATGGATTACATGGGGGGCCCTGCCTCAAAAAACAAAAGTAAAAAACAATTAAAGTATAAAATTATAAGCCTGTTTTTTGTTTTATTTTTGAGGTAAATCTAGGAGAAAATCTTGGCGATAGGCAAGGAGAGCTTAGGCTTGACACCACAAACATGATCTTCAAAAGAAAAAATTAAGGCATTGGATTTAGGACTGGAGAGATGGCTCAGAGGTTAAAAGCATGGCCTGCTCTTGAAGAGGGCCCAGGTTTGGCTCCTAGCACCCACATGGTGGCTCAGAACCAACAGGAACAGCAATCCCAAGGCACCCAGCACCCTCTTCTGGCCTCCTTGAGCACCAGGCACTCAGGTACACAGACACACATGGGACAAAATATTCATAGACATAAAGAATAAGACATTTTTAAAAAAGAAGTTGGACTCAATCCAAATTTAAAATGTTGCCGGGCCTGGTGACTTATGCCTGTGATCTCAGGTGTAAGGACACTGAGGCAGAAGGCAACAGTTCCAAAAGAGCAAAACCCTGTACTACTCTCCAAGTTAAAACTTTACTCTGCAGGATGGAGAGATGGCTCAGCGGTCAAGAGCTTTGACTGCACTTCCAGAGGATCTGGGTTCAAATCCCAGCACCTACATGGCAGCTCACAACTATCTGTAACTCCAATTCCAGAGGATCTGACATCCTCACACAGATAATACATGCAGGCAAAACACTAAAGCATATAGAATAAAATAAATAATTTTTAAAAACTTTTTGCTATGCAAAGATTCTGTTAAGAACATGGAGCCAGGAGGTGGTGGTACACATCTTTATTCCTAGCACACAGAAGGCAGAGGCGCAGAGACAGGAGGATCTGAGTTGGAGGCCAACCTAGCCTGCAAAGTGAGTTCCAGTATGGCCAGGGCCACACAAAGAAACCCTGTCTTGAAAAAACAAGCTAATAACACAGAAAACCAAGCTACAGAATAGAGGGGAATATTACAAAGTACATACTATACCACCCCACCCCCCACAAGAAAAACCCCAAACCAGCCAACCAGCAAACAAACAAACAAACAAACAAACCACTGTTCTTTAGGATATATAAAGAATTCCCAAAATTCAACAGTTTATTGAACAAAACAACCAAACAGTCCAATAGAAAACGAACAAGAGATATAACAGTTCCATCAGAGAGACTGCCCACATGGCCAGCGTATGCATGGGAAGATGTACTGTGGTTGGCTATTAGGGAGAAGCAGAGTAAAAACACAGTAAGGTAGTTATGCATATCTGTTACAACAATGGTTAAAGATAAAAACGACACGCTGCCTAGCATGATAAGAACCTGAGCTTAAGCCCTTGTATTAAAGTCCAGTGAAGACTACCAAAGGATTAAAGAAACCGCACCCAGCTTTTGGTTCTGTGCCTCAAAACCATAAAGTCTTGACAATATCGCTTTCTGCACCAATGATTACTATGAGACAATTGCACTACTATCCCATGCTGGCTTTGAACTCTCTGCATAGCTGAAGATGACCTTGAATCCCAGATCCTTCTGCTTCTGCCTCCCGGGGGCTGTGATTACAGGTGTGTGCCAGCACATCCAGCTTGTGCTGTGTTGAGGACCAAACTTAGGGTCTAGTGCATGCAAGGCAAGGGCTCTGCCAACTGAGCTCCCTCCTCATCACATACAACAAGCTTGAATCTGATGCTGAGTGGGAGGAAACATCACCAAACACCTGCTTAGTCCAGTAGAGCCATACTCTTGGTTTTTTTGTTTTTTGTTTTTTGTTTTTTAAGATTTATTTATTATTTATACAGTATTCTGCCTGCCTGTGCACCTGCCAGCCACAAGAAGGCACCAGATCTCATTATAGATGGTCATGAGCCACCACGTGGTTGCTGGGAATTGAAATCAGGACCTATGGAAGAAAACCTCTCAACCATCTCTCCAGCCTGAGCCATACTCTTAAAATAGCTGTAGGTGCCTTCTCTCCTTTCATATAACACAATACAAGTAGTAAACACCAAACTCCTACTCTGATATAGCCAATGGACAGGACATCCTCCACAGTTATGTGGAGAGCTCTGCTGCCCCATATTTGGTGACCTCCCCTTGGTGGGGAGCCCTGGTAGCACTCAAAGAAAGAATAGGCAGACTACCAAAACGACACTTGTTAGCCTGCAACCAGAAAGTGGGGGAGGAGATCCCCCTCGGACATGGACCTAAGGGAGGGTAATAGGGTGAGAGTGGGAGGGTAGGAGGAATGGGAGGATACAAGTGATGGGAGAACAACTGAGTTGTAATCTGAATAAATTAATTTAAAAAAAAAATAGCTGTAGGTACCTAGAGTGGAAGGAGGTTGTTAAAAATCAAGAGAAGCATTCGTCGGAGAGAAATGGCTTGAAAAGACACCATGAGTGATCGTGACTGAAAGAAGCTGTGTTCCTGACTGCAGTGGTGCCGGTGTCCTGCTGTCCAGGTCCTGACTGTATATTTCTGCAAGACCCTGATATGGGGGAGCAACTGAGTAAAGGATTTATAAGGTCTCACTGGAGAGGCAGGGTGCCTAGGGTAGAACCCAGAGCAACATTCCCGCCTTGTTTTCTTTCTTTCTTTCTTTTAATTAAAAACAATTCTTGTTGGCACAGTTGCCTTCTGAGTTGCTCAAGCTCGTATTGAATTTGATGGATGCCCAGCCTAGGCAACACCTGCACTTGCAGCTCAGCCACAGCAGCCTCCCTCAGCCACTGTGCCTACTGTTTTCTACAGTTGCACGTGAAACTACAATTACTGCAAACTAAAAAGCTCAATTTGAAAAGTTAAATGAGATCATATCCATGACAGGTGCATAGGAAACCTTTAATAGATTTTAGCTACTATTGCTTATACTTTTCTTTGCAGTCCCTTAGTATAACTCTTCTTTTGTCCCCGTGGCCCTTCTAAAATGGCATTAGTCATTCATTGTAGTACAGAGGACATCAGGGCTTGCTAGGAGCCACATTCGAGCTTTTAGCCCACAGGAAGCTCATGGAGCAGTTTTGTGATTTTTAACCAAGATAAAAATATTTCTTGGACCTTATCTTCTTCATCAGTAACAATGAAACTCTGAAGTCCCTATTGTCCCTGTCGCTCTGGTTCTGGGGCTGTTTGTTTGCTTTTTAAAAAGTGAAATAGATGATGTGCAAGGAGAAGGAAGCATTGAAAACTAAGTGCTATAGAAAGGCTGGAGCATTCCACATGCGTTTATTAAATACCGCTTACTCATCTACCGCTATTACTAATAAATATGACCATTTACTCCATTGAAACCCATGCTGGAATTTGGCATGCAAATTTCCCAAGTGTTGCTCATTTGCATTGGAAAAAGGCAAAGAGGTGGGAGGCCTTTTGAAGCCTTTTGAAAACTGAGCTCAGGGGGATGAATTCTTATCACTGGGCCCAAGGTATAATTGATTTTCTGCACAATGGCTCACAGGTGTTATACTTAACACCCCAAGTAGGAGGAGGGTGGAAATGGACCCCAAGGTGCAGCTATTACTTCAAATACCTACGTAGTTAGCTCCATCCCTGGAGGAAGGCCATGTACCCTGGGAGGGCGCAGGGGTGGGGCCTCACCCAGTTGTGGGAGGGTGCTGACAGATTCACCTGCTCCGTGGCATTCTGATTTTCAGTGGCCAGGAGCCAAAAATCTCCTCTTTTCCAACCTGCATCCCAAGGTGAGGAGAGAACACAGGGCAAACCCACCATGAAATACATATTAACATTATAACAGCCCTCTCAGAATCCACTGTTGCTATGTCAACAAAGCAGCTGGGGAAATTGGGTCTTTGGGAAATTGGGAAATGAGGTCAGCTTTGGCAACATGGCCCATGTTTCCTCTTCTAAGAAGAATCAAACATGAGCCTGGCTGGCCTTTTCTTACCTTCATTTTCCTTTGCTTGTTTATTTGAAAATTGAGAACAGGCCTGATGGCTCTCCACATTTGGGGCTTAGGGAACTTCTGTGTCACTTAAGAGGAAACAAACAAAAGGATCCTGCCCCCCCGCACCCCCTTCCACATACACCCTTTACCTGCTTAGTGGATTTCTTGGCCCCATTCTGGTTTTCCAGGACCCAACACCCACCTAGCCTCAGACTTTTAAAATGTCACTGACTTCATTTCAGTATCAATTTGCTCTTTGTCTAAAGCAAAAGTCTGTATGCTCACAGGGCCAAGCACAAATGTGTAGGACCCAGGAAAACGTGAAACGACAGGGCTGCTACTACAAAAGCTGAAATTGTACGCCAGCCGCAGAGCCTGAGCCTCGAGTGAAGGGCAGCTCCTCTAGGAGCCCCGGGCCTTTGTAAGCCCAGGCAGTTGGGCCTCCGTGCCAGACTCTGGGCTTACAAAGAAGGCATGGCACACTCAATTGACGGTAGTACTTAATTAAATGGTGTACGTTTCGTGCCGGACAAAGTACAGGGGAAGAGGAGCTGTTGAATGGTGAGGCTAGCCTATGGAACGCATCAGACATCACAAGAAGGAAGCGCCCGCCAGTTCTCTTCCGTCCCTGCTTCCTCCGCCTTCAGACTTACCCCAAGGATGGAAGAGTCCAGACATCTCCAGGGGTCGCTTGCCCTTCACAACTGTAGTGCTGAGAGGCTCATCGTTGTGCTGTTGGTCTATTCAATGCAGAGAACCCAGGCAGCCTCCTCCCCATTTCCATTAAGGTGAGGCATGCTCTGTGGACAGACCGTCCATCCACGGAACCTAGTGGATTTCAGGGCAGTGGCCAGAAGCCAGGTACAGCTCAGCTTGTGATACCAACACTTGGGAGACTGGGTCAAGAGGATGACAAGATTGAAGCTAGCCTGGACTACATGTTGAATTCAGTTACTGAATACCCTGCCCAGAACGCAAAAAGATGAAAACACAGAGAGAGAGAAGGAGGAGGAGAAGGAGAAGGAAAGCCAGGAGGACTACTGCAACCAGGCGCAGATGACACTGCTGAGCACGGTAGTTCAGACCTGTCATCCTAGTACTCAGGAGGCCGAAGCATGAGGGTTGTGATGAAGTTGAGGCCACCTGGGTTACAAATTAGGTGTTAGGTCACCAGGGTTATGCTATAAGACTGTGTCCAAAACCAAAAGCAAACCAGAGAAGGCTAGTGGTAAGGGTGGACAAGACAAGATTCACAGAGCCCCATGGTGCTTGTTAGCTATAGGAACAGTAACAGCAGAGTTTTTCCTATGGCTGCTACAGGTCTACTGGCAGTGACAGGATGCCACACTAAAATGGAGGGAGGCTGGCCAATCCCAGCATTTGGCAGTCTGACACGGGAGGACCCCTCAAGTTTGAGGACCTGGTCTACCCAAGTTCCAGAACTACCCAGAACTACATGGCAAGGTTCTGTTTTTAAGGAAGAGAGACACTTGGTGAAATGGAATGGAATGCTTTTAAGTAAATGGATTTACTCTAGACATGCAAGAGAAATGTTCTGGGGCCAGGACTATAGCTCAGTTGAGAGTACCTGCCTAGCATGCACAAGGCCCTGGCTGGGTTCCATCCCCAGCAAAGACTTAAGGAGGTGTGATGGTGCCTCTCTGGCATCCTAGCACTTGGGAGGTGGAGGTGAGAGGACCAGTACTTTAACTTCATCTCCATCTACATAGTGAGTTCAAGGCCAGTCTGGAATATATGAGACCCTGTCTCACAAGAGGAGAGAGACAGAGGCAGGCAGAAAGGGAGGGAGAGAGAGGAAGGGAGGGAGGGAGGGAGGGAGCTCAGTAGGTAAAGGCACTTGCTATGCAAGCCTCTTGACCCGAGTTTAATCTCTAGAACTCAAGTAAATGAGAAAGGAGACAAAGTTGTCCTATAAACACAAGTTTGCCAGGGCACTCATGCCTGCATACACCCATGTGCATCACACATGACAACAGCAATAAACAGTAATAACAAAACAAAGCAAAAGTGGCCCCAGTTTAAGCAATCTTAATGCAAATTCCTCTATAAAACAGATTCTTTTTTAAAAGTTTTATTTACTTATGAAGTATATAGTTTTCTGCCTGCATGCCAGAAGAGGGCACCAGATCTTATCAGAGATAGTTGTGAGCCACCATGTGGTTTCTGAGAATTTCACTCAGGACCTTTGGAAGAACAGTCAGTGCTCTAAACCTCTGAGCAATCTCTCCAGCCCCATAAAACAGATTCTTATTCAGAGTGAATAGTTACTTAGCTCCTTTGCAGGTGTGCATGTTTATTCTGGTGCTCAGCTTGGGTGAGATGAACTGAGGGTCAAGTTTGTAAGGGTGCCATTGGAAAGATGACTGTCTAGACCCTAGAAAAGCGTAGAACAGTTCTCCATCTGCCTCATGTCTCCAAACAGCACAGGGCGAATCTGGCTTCTTGGGATAGCTTAGGTGGCTTCTTGAATTTTTGGTTTCTATCTGAGTTCATGTATAAGGGAAGAGGTGCTAGCAAACAACTGCAAGGCTACGTTCAGTCTGGCTGTTGAGCATCGTGTGTGGCAACTCTGGACAGAAGCATTTTGTACATAACAAAGATACTCTGGGCTTTGATGACTTCATATGAGGAAAGAAATGTAAAATACCTAGAGTATTGTTGACTGGGGGCTGTGGTTGATGATGCATACAGCTCTGTCACTCAACCCCCAAAGTCACCAAGAGCCACAGTTATTATTGCTAGTTTTTGTTATGTTTTTCTTATTTATGTGTATGTGTCTGTGTGTGGAATGCACACATGCATGCAGGTGCCCCAGAGGCCAGAAGAGGATTGAGAATTTTCTGGAGCTGAAGTTACAGGCAGTGGTGAACCACCCTATGTGGGAAACCAAACTCTCTGGTCTTTTGTGACAGCAGTAGGCTTTCTAACCACTGAGCCATCTCTCCAGCCCCAACTCTTTTCATATTCGAGTCAAATAAAAAATCAAGTTTTGGATGAGTGGTGGCATATATATGTGATCCCAGAACTCTGGAGGCCAAAGCAGGAGGATTATGAATTTAAGAACAGCCTGGGCTATTTGACAAGGCTGTCACCAAAACCAAAACCAAACCAAACCAAAACTTTAATTTTACCTGTTTCATTTTACTTTTCAACGCAATAATAAAAACTTATAGATTCTGTGACCAGCACCCACCATTAGCACCCTCTGGCACCCTCTCCTGCCTTGTGGATCTACAGATCTCTCCAAGCAGTCTCTCTCCATGCGGAAGGAAATGGAAACTGTCCCTCCTCTCAAAGGCTGGCTCAAGCCTAGAACAGCCAGGTAGAGGGCCGGCCAAGGCTCAAAACGAGGGATCATAGCCCCCATTTCCCTGTAGGAGTTTATAGAATGGGGCTGGAGATCTATATACCCCTCCTCCCTTCCTTAGGCCTTCGCTCAGGCCTCCTTTAGGCTGGGTACAGTTTTCAGTATTCAGAGACCCTGAGACTGAGGAGGACACTGACAAGGTGGCCAAGATACTGCATCTAGGAACTGAGGCCTTGGTCTGCAGCTGACCCTGCTCCTCACCTACTATGCAAAGCCAGGAAAGCTGTGGTCCTTGTGCAGCCATGTATGCTGGAGTTGCTAGTGTACAGAAATGTGTGCTGGGGTTGCTAGTGTACAGATGTGTGTGCTGGGATTGCTAGTGTGTGAACATGTATGCTGGGATTGCTAGGCCAACTATAAAAATGATGCCTACTCTAACTCTTTTGTTAGTCATAAAGCTGTGGCTCCAGGGAAGGACCTCATCACCAGAGGCTGAAGGCTCTCCTAGGATCACATGAGTTTGAGGTAGTACACCACCCCTATGCATTTGTCATATATGTGTGAGAGAGCTCATGCCATGGTACACATGTGGAGATTACAGGACAATTTAAGGAGGTTATTTTTTTCTCCTTCTGTGGGTTCTAGAAACTGGCCTTAGGCCATCAGACTTTACAACAAACCTTCTTCCCCTCAGAAAATCTTGTTAATTCCACATGGGTTGCTCTTATTTTCATTTTTTTCACATGAGAATCCAGTGCTCTCCCAAAGGAAGAAAAGAGGGACCATTCAGACTCAGCAGATGATAGAGTAGCTCTCCTTGATTCAGTTTCACCTCAAGAATATTTCAGGGGCTGGAGAGATGGCTCAGAGGTTAAGGGCACTGATTGCTCTTCCAGAGGTCCTGAGTTCAATTCCCAGCAACCAAATTGTGGTTTACAACCATCTATAATGTGATCTGATCCCCTCTTCTGGCCTACAGGTGTAGATGCAGGTAAACACTGTATGCATAATAAATAAATAAATGTTTTTTTAAAAGAATATTTCAGGAGGGTCATCTCCTAATGTGCTTCTGTCTTAAAAGCCCTTGTAAGAAGCAACCGTCCCATTCAGCACACAGTCCACTTCTTCATCCCTCCCCATCCCCTCCCTCCAGGCAGGTACACTAAGAATGATTTCTGCTGTGGGAAATGAATCAGAACACGTCCCAGGACGATCCACTGTCATTTTTGAGGTGCATTCCCTAAAAGGCAAGGAGATCCAGAGCCCCTGAACAGCTAAGTGATACTTCCTGCTCCCTGGGACAGGCCTTGAAAATGACGTCATCTCCAAGACCCAATTACAATTCACACCTTTTAACTTCCACAATTGGAGATCCGTGTCATTATATTTGATTCCAGGAAGATGGCTTGATATTCTAAATTATTTGTCAGCCTGGCATGGCAAATAAACATTTGTGAAATTCATTTCAAAAGACGTTAACACTGGTGAGACCCACGTGCCCCCAGAGGGATTATACAAATTTCCATGTCAAATATTTGAGGCAAAGCACTTGTAGAGAAACGGTGTTTTTTTGTGTTTTGATGCCTTTCATTTCCATAAACTAGATTACTTTCTGAAATTACTTTCACACAGAGAACACTTTCTATTGAATTCCAGTCAGTGAACTCCATGAGTGTGCAGTGAATAAAACATGTCTGTAGGCTGCGGGAGTTTCCTTGATTCAAATACACACATGTTGTGTGAGGAGGGCAAAGCAAGTTCAGATGTTGTCTTTGGGGAGCTGATTCACCCAGAACAGTCTTACAGTAACATCTGAACAACTGATTCATTGGCTGGTCCACACAGAAGGCCTGTGCTGTCCCACACAGAAGGCCTGTGCTGTCCCACACGGAAGGCCTGTGCTGGCCAACT
>OU015746.1:124342088-124368864 GCA_907169655.1 Acomys percivali
CTGTCCCACACAGAAGGCCTGTGCTGTCCCACACGGAAGGCCTGGCTCACGGTGACCGGGCCTCCATTGTGCGCTGGGGATTTGCTGGCAGGTCTGTGATACCATGAGGTTCTCCAACAGTCAAGTTTTATCTGCTTCTTGCAAATACTGATTCACACACACACACACACACACACACACACACACACACACACACACACAAACTGATCCTGGAAAGTGTTGTCCTGCTGTCCTAGTTCTGTCAAGCCCATACAATTAAAATGGAATTAGGCATTTTTTCGTTTTTTTTGCTTTCTCTCCCCTTGGTTGGTTTTATTTTGGAGGTGAGGAGGTTCAGGGAAGAAAAAGTAGTTGGAAGGCAAGAGAACAAAGCTGCTGAGTTATTCCAAAGAAATAGGCTTCTCCTGTAGTGAGGGCGCTGATGCTGCCAGTCTGGCCAATGAATCTGCTCCTTAGATACTGTCACTTAAGTTTTTATCTTACAGTCGAAGTTTAGAAATACATTACTTAATGAATCTAACTAACCTTGACTGACTTTAAAACCACTCACCTATTAGCTCTTGAAGACAGCATCGGCACAAACCAGGATATGGTCTGGGAAACACCAGAGACCTGTGCTCCCCCATGCCTAGAGAAAGTGATTTTGTATTGCAGGAGGCAAGCTAGACCTTGTAGGTTGGGGGTGAGGTATGGTGGGGTGTGGTGGGGTGCGGTGGGGTGGGGTGTGGTGGGGTGGGGTGTGGTGTGGTGGGGTGGGGTGGGGTGCGGTGAGGTGGGGTGGGGTGGGGTGCGGTGGGGTGCGGTGGGGTGGGGTGCGGTGGGGTGCGGTGGGGTGCGGTGGGGTGGGGTGCGGTGGGGTGGGAGGAGCTACCGGAGGTTATAATCCAAGTACTGAAATGATGGGAAATACTTGTTACCACAGCTGGGCTGGTCCCAAGCCAAGAATAGACCAAAGTAAGAAGGCCCTTGAAACAGGCACAATGAGAGCCGGTGGTGACTGGGACTAGAAAGGCAGAGAGATGACTGAATTCTTGCATTTATTTGGCTAGGAGCCATCTTTTTCTGGGTGTGAGAATAAAGGATAAGTAAAAAGGACCTCACATCTGATGTCCTGAGCAGATGGAAAGATGGCATTTCACAAGCTTGGATGAAGGAAGATTCAGCTGGAACCAGGACATACAGATGAACACCATCCATCTTGAGATGCTTGATATTTCTTTGTGGACAACTCAGGTGGACAGTAGGTCTAAGTGAAAATTTGAAAATTGCCTACTTACAGGTGTGTTTAAGGTCTTGAAGCTGCCTGAGATCCTACAGGAGGGAAAAGGAAAGATGAAAAAGGAGTCTCGAAGCACTTTCCACCTCTGGACACACTGGCAGGCCAGCAAATGCAGATGCAATGCAAAAAACCAGTCAGTCAGTTAATAGGCCCTGGGGGACTGGAACACAGAATGTACTCGCTAAAGGAGACAAGGCCATCCCAAGGGAATAGTAGAGAGTGAGGGGGCAGAAAGCAAGAGAGGTGTGCCAGGTGTGGTGGCACACGGCTTTAATCCCAGCACTCGGGAGGCAGAGGAAAGTGGATCAGTTTGAATTCGAGGCCAGCCTGGTCTACAAAGTGAGTCTAGGACAGTCAAGGCTACACAGAGGAACCCTGTCTTGAAAAACCAAAAAAGAAAGAAAAAAAGAAAGAAAGAAAGAAAGAAAGAAAGAGAGATGCTAGTTATCATATGCTGGGCAGGGTTCCTCCAGGTGACAATAAGTACCTGTGAGTGAAGAGTGAAGAGAAAGGCCAAAAGATAATATGAGCGAGGAAGAGACCACAACCCAAGGCAGAAGCCAATGCTTTTCAAACCTGACGTGGCTTCTCTGTTCCTACTCTACCTACCTGCCTTCTTTCCCAGTCCCCTGCAGTATGGGTGTCCAGGTACCTGAGGCACGCCCCCTTCCTCTGCCTGAGGAAAAAGATGGATAGACCAATACACTCGGCTGAAGTAATGCCTAAATCTGAACGGACAGGTGTGTGAGAGTGACCTAGCCACCCTCCTTTCATTCTCTGTCCCCTCACCTTGCTATTTCTCCATCTCCGAGCTACCATCTGGTATTTCATAATTGTGGTGCATTCTTAATCTCTAGCTTGAGTTTTGCTCGTCATTTGCTCAGGCCTAAAAATATGCCTGGTACCTAGCAGATGTGTGGAAAACAAAGCAAGGAGTGCTGGGAGGCAGTGAGGATTGGTACTTACAGGATTCTGTCCATTTCCTCTTCCCTCCCAGCCTGGTATTTGAACTATGAGACTGACTTGACTCAGCAGGTTGAGAGAATGAGATGGAATTTCTTTGTAAAGGGTCTATCCTGTGCTGCATGTGCCAGGAAAGTTTGCTCCTTTTCCTCTGGGCCTAAGAGGATCCCATCTGGCCCAGAGAACACAGGGCTCACCTCTGACAATGGCTTTGCTGGAGCTTCTTTGTGAGGAGTATTTTCAGGGGTAGAGAATGGGTCGGCACTCGATGATTCATGCTGTGATAGACCTAATGTGTGAGAGGAAAAACTTGGAGAAAAAACATCATGCAGGGTATGGTGGCGCACACCTTTAATCCTAGCACTCAGGAGGCAGAGGCAGCCAGATAGCTGTGAGTTCGAGGCAAGCCTGGTGTAGAAAATGAGTCCAGGACAGCCAAGGCTACACAGAAAGACCCTGTCTAAAAGAAAAAACAAAACAAAACAACAACAACAACATCCTAGCAGATTCTAAATGATGGCATTCAACAATGCTTGATGAAGAAGCAGGTGGACACGGAGATAATAAAAGCTTCAAAGTACAGGCTTGATTTTCCCTAACTCTCATTCTTGTCAAAATTGCCTGAACAGTGTTTTCACTTTTTTCCTGTGCTCTATTTAGAAAACAAAACAAAAAAATATTGTTTTGGGTTTTTGGTGTTTCAAGACAGAGTTTCTTTGTGTAGCCTTGGAGCCTGGAACTATCTCTATAGACCAGACTGGCCTCAAACTCGCAGAGATCCACCTACATCTACTGAGCTTAAAGGCATATGATGCTACCAACAGCTAAAAGATTGTATTTTAGCTGAGCAGTGGTGGCACAGGCTTTTTTTTTTTTGTTTTATTTTGCTTTGTTTTTTGAGACAGAGTTCCTCTATGGAGCCTTGGCTGTCCTAGACTCACTTTGTAGACCAGGCTGGCCTCGAACTCACAGCGATCCACCTGACTCTTTCTCCGGAGTGCTGAGACTAAAGGCATGCACCTTCACGCCCGCCAGCACAGGTTTTAATCCCAGCATTTGGGAGGGAGGCAGAGGCATGTGAAGCTCTGTGAGTTCGAGGCCAGCCTGGTCTATAGAACAAGTTCCAGGATAGCTCAGGCTACACAGAGAAACACTGTCTCAAACCTCCCCCCAACCAAAAAAAAAAAAAAAGTGTATCTTGCTTTGAAAAAAATATCTTTAGTTCCGAGAGTTTTTTGTTTGTTTCTTTTCCCAGCACCGCCCCCCCCCTTGTGAGTGTTTTAGTAATTATGCATGAAATGTAGGCATGCCCCTACTCCATGCCTCCGCCCCTGCTTTATTCCTTTCTTTTTCTAGAGCTTTCTACATTCTATAGCAGTTTTCCTTTCTGCCTATGTGCTTTTCAGGGGTGCCCCGTGAAGATCAGGGCATGGGATAAGACAGAGGAAATGCTGCCAAGATCAAGGTTGCATTGTTTTTCATCCAGAAGCTTTAACAGTATGCTTAGGATGGGCTTCTGCCCCAAAGTGTGTGTGAGGACCCAGGCAAGGTGGATGAAATCAAAGAGTGAGCAATCGGCAGAAGAGTTTGAACACAAAACACCAGGACACATTCAGACTCTATAGCCAGTCCCTCTGCTCTCTCTTCTCATCCAGCTGATGAGAAAACAGAACAGAGCAGGGCTTGCTGAGCCATGCAGCACCTTACCAAATCACTAGGATTCGTCCCAGTGCAAATGGGGTCCTCATCGGAAATAGCCAGAAGAACTCATGTGACTGTGAAGCCTCAGGGACTGGACATGGTCCGCATAAAGACGTGGTTGTGGGTTTATGCTCAACATTTGTAGAATCAGACGAAAACCCAGTGAGACACAATTACAAATTTCAAGGTCACCCATCCGTTGCTCTTTCTCTTTTCCCCTTTCCCTCCATTTTCTCTTTGAGCATTAGGAGTTGAACCTACGGCTTTGTGCATGCTAGACAAGCTCTCTAGCACTGAACTATATCCCCAGCACTCTTTGCATTTTATTTTGAGACACGGTCTTAATAAGTTACCCACGCTGGCCTTAAATTTACTCTCTAGTCCCGGCAGGCCTTGAAAGTGTGACCTTCCTTCCCTCTCAGATACCCTGGGAGCACCCATGATAGCATACTCAGCTTACTTGGCTATAGTTTATGAGCACAGGTGTTTTGTCTGCATGTATACCTCAGCATCACTGACCCAGGGAGGCAGAAGAATGGCACCAGATCTCCCAGGGTTAGCTTTATAGACAGTTGGGAGCTGCTATGTGGATTCTGGGAACTGAACCTTGGTCTTCCAGAAGAGAGGACAATCAGTTCTATTAGCCACTGAGCCATCTTCAGCCCTGAAAAACTCTTATCTTATTTTTAACCCTGGCAGCCAAGAAGCCATTAGGCTTTCAGACTTCCGATGTTTGTCACATGGAAGTCTTTTTCATTAGTATTATTTATCATCATCATTGTCATCATCATCATCATCATCATCATCATCATCATCATTTTTTAAAAATAGACTCTTATGTAGGCATGGACAGCATTGAGTTCACTCCGTAGCAGAGAATGAATGGCTTTGAACTTCTGATCCTCTTGACTCTACCTCGAAGACAAGATCTTGAAGGCTGACTTGGAACTTGCTATATAGCCCAGGCTGGTCTTCCTGCCTCGGCCTCCTGAAGGCCAGCCTTACAGTCTGTGCCACCACGGACATCTTAAATTTTATTTTGTGGCAGGATTGTATCAGGTTGCCTAGGCTAGTTTTGAATTTTTTGTGCTCTTGCCTCAACTTCCTAAGTAGACTTCAGAGCCATTTAACAGTACTCGGTTGCCTCAAAGATCTTCCAAACTCTCCCGGATTTAGTGGTGATATTTGCTTCTCAAAGGCAGATTTCCAGGTTCTACTTCCATTCTCAGGTAATTGTGATTCATTAAAAATAGCTGAAGCTAGCACCTAGAGGCTTGACAAGGACAGAACAGGCCACAGACACCGGGACGTTGCGGTCCTCATTTCCCGTTGTCTCCCTCCAGGGGATTAAACCCCAAGGCCTGGCTCCAACAGCACCCACGTCATCCTCTCCTACCTCAGCAGCAGCAGGCACATGTCAGGACACTCCCCTTTCTAAAGGAAATATTAGACTTTTCTTAAAAACATTTAGAACCACTGTTGAGATCACTTACAAAAGCTTTTAAGCCAGTGTGGAAAGGAGTGAGTGGCCTTCGCTGACAGGCATGGTCCCGTCTTCCATACTGGGGACCCAGAAGCACAGTGGTTTATGGACAGAGCCAGGGAGAACTCATAAGCAGCCTACACAGCAATGCAGCCAGCTGCCAAAGGGCCTTAATGCCATTTCTGGTGTTCCAGCAAATCGTCTTCACACAGAAAGTGGTTGTGTACAAGAGTGGTGTATTGGAGTGGTACCTGCCTGGGGGTAGTTCCATTAGCAGCCCAGTCCTCTTGAGCTGCCTCTCCCTCAGTCACACAATGGCCGCCAGAGACTATATGCTCATACATTCTACACAGTGTCAGAGTTGGAGGCTTTGTCTATGTTTCTCAGGTAATTAATTTATTCTGAAAACAAATATCAGGAGAAAGCAAACTGTTCTCAGGGTCAAGACCTGCAGAAGATGCTCTATGCCTTGAAAAGATGGCTAAGTGCTTCTGCCTTCATGGATGGTTTTATTATGCAAGTGAGCATCAGACAGTTAGGTCACTCCCCATCGACATGAGCTATTTGTCATCATAAACTTAGTGACAGAAAGACAAATGTGGAAATCTAAGGGCTGAATTAGGTATAATTAGTACCCATACAGGAAATCCACCAGTAACCTGGCAATTTGCAGCCCAAGGAGGACACATGTGGCACTGTCTTAACAAGATGTCAACTGTGTAATTAGTCACCAGCCACAAGCTAACTTTGCAGAGGGAACCCGAGCTGCTGCCAGTCACAGCTGGCTCTGCCAAGGCCCCTAAGATGAGAGTGATTCTGAGCAGAAGCTGAGGTGGGAGTGCAAATCTAGGGGGAGTGCAAATCCAATGTGAGAATAGCTTGCCCCTCTCTGCCTTTTTATCTGAAGGACTCACAGTGTTTTTCCTCATTTTGATAAACTTGGACTGAGGAGTCCATTTCAGTCAGGCACTTTCTGAAGGAAGCAGATCAGGGCAACTCTTTAGTGACAACACTGAAAAGAGTAAGCTCGTGTCACATCACCTTGATTCGGCCCTTAGATTTCTTATCACAAGGAAGTGATTGCAAGAAGAGTGGAGGATGTGTCTGAAATGAAGCTTTCCAAAGCCTGGGCTTGCTGTCTACTCTTCCATACACACACCCATGGCAGAGTGAGTTGGTTAGGCCCCATCAACTTGACACTAATAAGAGTCCCCTGGGGAGATGGAACCTTAGTTAGAGACTTGCCTCTATGAGATTGGGTTGGGAGAGGATGACCCAGTGGTTAGGAGCAGCCACCACTTTTGCAGAGTTTGATTCCTAGCTCCCACACCTACATGATGTCTCACAAACATTTGTAACTCCAGTCAAAGGGGATCTAACAGCTTCTCGTAGGCTCTGTGGGCACCAGACACACATGTGGTGTGCAGACATACATGCAGGCAAAACTCAGACACATAAAATAAAAAAAAATGAAGAAAATGAAAGACTTCAGAACTCTCACCTTACGATTCTTGCATTACAGAAAGATATAACTGAAAAATATTGTCTCTGGGAAAAAAAAACCAGTACATCCAATTGAGCATGACCAATAAAGATTAAAGTCAGAGGCTGTTTTTTTCTGGACATATCTGTCAATTCACTGTAGGACCAATATAGACTGCTTCTCTCAGGAGGTAAGATTACAAAGGAAGAAAAACGTTCTCAGAGCTCAGTTGGTAATTAATCTTTGCATATGACTTCCTCATAGTTGCCATTAATTATCAATATTCAATCATGCATTAAAATGGATTTTGCCTTGACAGAATTTAGCTGTTTGTAAGACTTACTATATCAAACTAACTTCTAATATAATCACTGAACTTGGCCTTGCAAAACTTCATTACATTTTCACAAATCTTTTGGTGAAAAGTTACATACAAATAAATTAGTAATTATAATTTCTTCAAAATCAGTGCTCAAAAATGAGCATGGGAAGCAGACATACAAATAGCAACTGACAAGTGTATAAATTATTTAGATTCTGATTCAAGCAAAATCTTGTTTTATTACAACTTTTATAAATGATTAGAACTTAAACACGGATTAATTTATTTTTAAATTCAGAGAGCTCAGGCTGCCCACACAACTTGAGATGTAGCCACATCTGGTCCTCCTGTTTCTGCTGCCCTAGTGCTGGTATTAAAGACGTGTGCCACCACACTTGACCTAATCGTCACAGCTCAGACAGAAGCATCAAACCAGAACCCAGCTGACAGGATCTGTGCTATATTTGACCTGTAATGTTTTTAATCAAAACTTTGAACTTATCACTAACAATCAAATCAGACTCTTTTGCTAAATGCCTGGCTTCTGCTGAAAAGCTGCAGAGTTTGGCAGCCCTGACCTCCGCGTGTTCCTACTTGGTAGCCATCAGCAGGAGCTGGGCGTGGGGGTAGGGGGCATTGCCAGCTTTGGATGGGGCAGAACTGTTTAGGCTGCAAGTCCCATTGGTGGCCACACCCCACAAGTTGGGGCTTTGAATCCTGATAGTAAGACCATCCCCCAGAGCTACTCAAGAGTGACAGCCTGAAGGCTAAGAACTCCTTGTCACCCATTATCACCTGTCTCACATGTCTCTTGAGTCATAAAGAGCATCATAGGCTACACGGGACCTTTAAAACATTTTAAAAACCATTTATTTTAATTTTAAATTTCTATGTTTTGCCTGCCTGTATGTCTGTGCACTAACTGCATGACTTGTGCCCAAGGAAGCCACCAGAGAGTATCAGATCCTCTGTAACTAGATTCGTTTGCCACCATGTGGGTGCTGGGAATTGAACTTAGGTGTTCTGGAAGAGCAACCAGTCCTCTTAAGCCTGGAGCCATCACTCTAGTCCTTGCACAGGATCTTGAAGGCTATGCAGCCCAATGTTCCCCATACTAGCTGCAAATTAAAAATCACCCAGGGCGGTGTTTAAAAAGTTCCCATGCCTAAAAGTCAATGTGGAGCTTTAGGTCAGACTCTGGAGTGACATGTGAGTCCATCCAGCCATCCTCCAGGGTAGCTTCCCACCGCTGGTCCCCAGGGACCCCTTCTCAGGCTTCTCAGGCCACCAGCTCCTGCTTGATGCCTTCTCTGGTCCTCCCTTAGCCCCAGAAGATACTATCTCTTCTTCTGATGCCTCCTCCCCACCCCCAGAATGAATTAAACTTTAATTTTCTTATGTTTACTCCACTTTTTCTCGCAGCTATTTCACAGAGCTGTTTTACGGCAAACTGCATCTTACTCAGCCGAGGCCAGAGGTTGTTTCTTTATTCTTTTATTCTTTTGTCACGATGCTCTGTGAGCCCAGACAACCCTTGAAACTTATTGGATTCAAGAAGATGTTTTGGAAGCAAGAACTCGAGGTGTCAGAGAAATGCATTAAAATGAATTCAGTTTAAACGACTGAGACTGACCAGCTTTATACTTTTTTTTTCCTCTTTCAAAAAGCTTTATTTTCACATGGCCTAAGACTTGGGTGGGGCTCCAGGGCAGTTACAAAGCTATCTAGTGGCCTGAGAGAGTCATTCAGCTGGAAGTCCTAAGGCTTCGTTGGCTGGTGCAGAGCAGAGAAAGCCAGCCTCTTGGAAGGCGAGGAGTCTTCCTAGTCATGCTTGGGAGTGAGCAGTTCAAAGAGATACTCACCCAGAGATGCCTGTGGCCCGCCACTCTGCACTGGCTGCAGCCCAGCCAGGCTACAGATGTTGGTCAGGTGGCTGCCCCATCTTTTTGATGAGCTGCACCTCCTCATCCAGGAAGTGATTTTCCAAGAAATCACAGGGATGAAGGTCAGTGCCAGCAGAACCCAGGCAATGAAGAGCCAAGAGAGCCTGGTTCAGGTTCTTCTCCAGGGCCAAGGCAGCTTCCATGGCCTCCTGGGTTTTACTGCACTCACCTTGAGATGGCTTCTGCACACCCTGGAAGAGATTGTGGCCCCAGCGCTTCTTCTGCAACTTGAGAAAAGACTCTTGGCACCCTTGGGCTTCTCCTCAGCCAATTCGAGAGACAAATGGCCTACACCCTCCAGAGCCAGTCCATCCCCATCAAAATAGTAGCCCACAAAGAGGTAGGTGTAGGAGACCTACAGGTGCAAGTTGACCAAGTGGTTCACGGCAACTTCCACCTCGTTGGAATAATTCTGATGGATCTGGGAGGTCATGGCTGATCTGTAGTACAGAGCTAACTGCAAAGAGATGGTGCTGGCTGATCCTAGGAGCTGATGGCGGCGAACAGTGGTCCCTGAGGCTGTGACTGGAGACACTGTAAGAAGGCTGGGAGCTAACAAAGAGGGAGTCCCCAGGTCTATTCCATCCAACACTGTTGAAGCAAGACAGAGATCCATGGGACCTCCAAGGCGCTACTCTCAGCTTTATACTCTTAACCAATGGTCACATACTTCTTTTGTATGTGTGCATGTGCGTGTGTGTATGGATGCAAGTGTGCAAGTGTGTTGTTGTGTGTGTCCGCGAATGCGCCTGTGTGTATGTGTGTGCGCACATGCATGCAGTTGTGTGAACCTGTATTTGGGCCTGTAGAGACCAAAAGGTAGATAATTGAGCATCTTCCTCCACTGATCTCCGCTTGATGTTTTAAGATTTATTTATTGCATATGAGTGCTCTGTCTGCATGTGTGTCTGCACGGCAGAAGAGAGCACCAGATCTCTTTATAGATGATGTGAGCCACCATGTGGTTGCCGGGAATTGAACTCAGGACCTCTGGAAGAGCAGACAGTGCTCTTAACTGCTGAGCCATCTCTCCAGCCCCTCCACTTGATTTAAAAAAGCAAAACAAAACAAAAAACTAAAGTCTTACACTGATTAATCTAGAACTCAATGCCTAGCTTGACTAGTTGCCCTGCTAGTGAGCTCCCAGAATTCTCCTGTGTTTGCCTCCCAGCTCTGGGACTACAGGGATATGCAGCTACTCTTGGCTTTTTTATGTGAATGCCAAGCACCCAAACACTTGAGTCCTCACCCATATGAGTCATCTCTCCCGGCATTTGTTTGCTTTTCTTAGATAGAATCTGTTCTATAGCCCACATAAGCCCCACATCCTCCTGCTTTAGCCTCCCCAGTAGCTGGGATCGTTACAGGCATGGGCCACCCCACCCAGGTCTAGTAGTCTCTAACTTTGATTTCATTTTGTTTTGTTCACTAAGAGAAGAGGGAAGGCCAATTATTATAGCAGTATAGCTGCTATAATAGTGAAATCATTCTGCTGAAGGCCTTTTGGAGTTGACGTGAAATGAGAAGTCCAGCTTGTTGCCTTTCACACCAGCATTTCTGCTTTTCCCCACTCCTGTTGTGTGCACGCCATCAACCTGGGTGAGCTTATTCCAGTCAGGGGGCCTGGAACTTGAGAAGACAGGAGAATATTTTATCACACCATATGGCTAAGCTGCCTGAGACTTTGCTCTTAGGAACCAAAGGATACTGTGCTCTTGTTTACAAGCAGCCAGGAAAACCATCCCCAGTCATTGCAATGGGTGAGAGCCGGCAAGGCACAGAGGAGGAGGGGTAGGTCCTCTTCAGGGACCGCTGCTGGCTAATGTATTGTTGGTGCTCAAAGCTCTGGCCAAGCCCACGTACAGAGTGAACAGAATGAAAGAGCCCCAAGCAGTCATGGCTCCTCAGGGTGTTTTGTTTTGTTTTGTTTTGTTTTGTTTTGTTTTGTTTTGTTTTGTTTTTTTAAAGACTCTAGAAATTAAAGAAAACTCTGGGCCCAATCTTCAAAAGGGTGGCCATGCCCCCAACCAGGAGCTTCATGGCTTGGGGAAGCCTGTCATTCATTCAGGCTTACACAGTAGGTCACAGTGGTGTGATTTTGCCCAGTGCCCAGCGACCTCTGAGTAGCCACACGGCCTCGACCAAATCCCATTCCTCTCTCCTTTTACCTGTCCCTTGGATGTAAAGTAAGGATATTGCTCATTTATCCACAGCATTTAATTTTTTTAAATTATTTTGTGTCTGTAGGGGGTCAGTGCTATATGACAAGAAAGCTACCTGTGGGGTTCATAAAAGGATTAAAATAAAATGTGATTTTTTTCAATGCCTGGCATACGGTCTATGATTGTTAAAGATCTCTCTCTCTCCCTCTCCCTCTCCCCCTCTCTCTCTCTCTCTCTCTAAGCAAACGGAACACCAGCTAACTACTTGCTAAGCCATATGAACATGAACAGTCAACATATTTGATTTGTTCTCTTTGGTGAATCAGAACTCTAATCAGATGAGAGGATCTGTACCTCTCTGAAGGTGAAGGCCTTGCGGTGGCCCGTCTAGGGAATAATCTCTTTCAGGAGCTGACTCTCCTTCCACTGAGGTTAGAGATGATCAGGTACATTTGAATAGCAGTCAAAGATAAACAGAGCACTGGGGCCTCTCAAGCCACCAGAGAATATGGCCGAGCGACTGACAGATGTGTGGATCCCATTTATGCGTTATGATGCAGTTCCGTTCTTCAATAGCTCACTCCAAACAAGGAAATTAAATTAAGCATTGTTTAAAATGCCTCAGATAATAATATAAATTTGTACTGAATGAATTTAGTGTCATTTTCTTATTTGGAATGGAAGGTAGGAACACACTAGCGTGGAGGAAAGAGTAAATATCTAACTCGATTAATCCTACTGAAGGAGAGGATGGAGCCACACGAGCGCCTTTTGTGTGTGTTTGGTTAATATTTTCCTGAAAATTGCTATTAGCTCTAACTGATCCAAATCTAAACCCACTGTGTAATGTTGCCAACAACTTAATAGCTGACGAATGGTATGGAAGGTTTGCTTCTGGTGATGCCACCCTGGAAACAAAGCGGGCAGGGATGAGAAGGAACCTGAGATTAAAACCTGGCAGAGAAAGACTGACGCTAAGTATGGAGGCGGGCTGGTCTTGAGAGAAAAAGGTCAGGACTGCAGCACAGAGGAGATAGGAGGTCTGTTCCACTAGTATGTGGCTTTGTGTGACTCACGGAAGACAAGGAAAGCCTTTGGGAGAGGGTGGATAAACACCTTCCTCACAGGGGCCGAGTGTGGTGGCAAATATCTGTATCCCAGGACTGGAAAGCTGAGGCTAGCCTGGCCTACAGAGTAAGCCTTTGCCTCAAAACAAACAAAACAAACACAGCTAATAACAACGGAATGTCTTGTTCTGTCCACCAAGAGCCATGGTTATAGCAGCCGCCATCTTCCCTAGCATGGAGAAAGCGTGGGGGAAAGAAGGGGTAAGTCTCCTGCTGCCCTCAGTGGAGGGCTTTGCCTTCAGCTTGAGGAGGCTGGTCTCTTTTTCTTGTCCTTTCGGAGAAGTGTGTAGGGAAGCTAAGATCGGACATCCAGGGAAAGAAGGCATATCCATCCATCCACGTGAGGCCTTCACCTCAGAGCTTGCATCGCTCTATCCACTTCCGGGTATTGAGTGCAAGGAGGCAGAGTTAGCAAGGACTAAGGAGGACACTCAGAAAGACCGACGTGGCCCAGGGACTGGAGCCCCACTTCCTGAGCCTGTGTGGCCCAGACAATGAGGGCTTTCTGTCCCACGGCAAAGTCCGTCTTCAGTTATGTAGAATTGTAAGCTGGTGGTTTGTACGTGGATCCTGACTTTGCCTCTCCTTGCCTCTTAAACACGAAGTTCCGCCGGGAAAACATAGGCTGCTGTGGAAGGTTGAAGGTGACATGCGCAATTGTCAGTGGTTTTTCTTCCTATTTTTTTTACTTATTAGTGTAACTTCCAAAGATTCGAAAATTCCTGTCCAGGAAATGCGAGCTGACACAATAACTGATAACACTGGCCAATTCTGAGTATATCTCACATCTTCCAGAAAGGGTTTCAGGTGCACTCGTAATGTGAGAGATAACATTTAATGGGTCCATCTGAGGAAGTAGAGGAAGCTAGGCTTCCAGGAAATCTCTAAGGGCGGCCGGGGGGGGGGGGGGGGGGGAGACAGCTAATTAGTATTGCTGAAGATCGGTTCAGGCTGTCTTAGGTAACTAAGATACGGCTAAAAGCAAAATCTCTCTCAGGCACTGGTTTCCAGGAGACATTTACAATGTGGTTCCTTCGGCTGTTGTATAATCTGGGCTGGCCTCAAACACAATGATCCTCCTGCCTCAGCTTCCAGTGCCGGGATTACAGGCATGTATGACCCTGCCTGGCTTTCCAATATGTCTTTTTGAATATTGAGTAACACGACCTTCCATTGGTCATACTCACTCTCCTGCACTGTGAGGTCACCAAAGCCAAGCCATATCTTTGTGGGGAAGGTATGTAGCTGAGATAATGCCACATTAAGGTTGTTACTCTATTCCACGTGTACTCAATAAAACTGAAAGGGTGTACATTGTACAGAAGAATGGAAAATAAATCTTCCTTCTTTCCTTCCTTCCTTCCTTTCTCTTTTCTTCCTTATTTTTGTAGTGCTGAGGATCAAACTGGTCTAGAGCCCAGTTGCTATGTGGGAAGTGAGGGCCAGCATAAGAACTGGTCACATTTGCCAAAGCAGGCTACATTCCAGAAAGGGACTCAGGTTGACTTGTAATGTGGGAGATAATTTTATTTTTTATGCCCCTACAATTCCAGGTGTCTCTCTCAGTAATCTCTCCCCCCATCTCCCACCCCATCCCTCTGTTCCCATCCCCACTCAGTCCCAGTCTGTCTGAGGGAGAGAATTTTAACTAGGTCCATTAAAGGTAGAAACAGAGCTAAGCATACTACCTCTACCAGACCCTCCAAGGCAGGCTTTAGCTATTCATGATAGGCCCTGAGTCCACTGTCCACTCATAGCAGAAGTCTCCTCTAAGTGTCTTGGCCATATGCCACACAAGCCACTGAGCTGAATGCTGTTTGTTTTCATCGCAGATATGAGGACAACACGGCAACAGTATGAAAACCCTGCCATGTCTGGCTTTAAGCGGAGTAGATGGAAGATGCCAGCATACCGTAATAAAACGCTAGTAAAGAAGGAAGACACCAACGAAGGAGAAAACACAGCACAGGTTTCATTCCAGTGGGCCCCACAGACTACCTGCCCCCGAGACAGTAACCTTTCTCTATGAGGTTGAAAATTATGCTGTGTGGGGCTGGAGAGATGGCTCAGCGGTTAAGAGCACTGACTGCTCTTCCAGAGGTCCTGAGTTCAATTCCCAGCAACCATATGGTGGCTCACAACCTTCTATAATGTGATCTGATGCCCTCCTCTGGCCTGCAGGTGTACATGCAGACAGAGCACTGTATATGTACTAAAAAAAAAAAAAAAAGAAAAAAAAAGAAAAAGAAAATTATGCTGTGAAGAAACAGACATTGCCAACAGAGCTAGCATATACATCAGTGAAAGTTGGCGGTAGAGCTATTTTAGTTCACCTTTGCAATAGTTCTGAAATCAGAGTATGGATTCTAAATCTCTAGATAACTTTTAAAGCCTATAAAGAATTTAGCTAAAGGAACTGCAACGTTCTCACTTAGCACTCACCATATATTTGTTAGTATCCACCATGTACGAAACAAAACATCTTGCCCCGAATTAGTATACACTGTCAAAGTGGGAACAAGACAAGGACATCAACTCTTTTTAAAAAAGATTTATTTATTTATTATGTATACAGTGTTCTGTCTGCATGTGTGTCTGCATGGCAGAAGAGAGCACCAGATCTCTTTATAGATGATGTGAGCTACCATGTGGTTGGTGGGAATTGAACTCAGGACCTCTGGAAGAGCAGCCAGTGCTCTTAACCTCTGAGCCATCTTTCCAGCCCAGGACATCAACTCTTAACAAATGAGTTAAATAATGAAATGTTACCAGGAATTAAATGTTCTGAGGAAGGGCGGGGAGAGCAATGAGAAATAGACCTGGGCACATAGGCCCAGTGGACAAAACAAGGTACAATTATTTACTTATGTATTCCAGTGGAGCTGTGGTGGGACTTGGGACCTTGTGCTTACTAATCTCTTACTCTGCTAGGAGGCTACATGCTAAGCTCCTCAGTATAGTTTTGATCACCCCTTGAGAAGGAGATTTCTGAACAAAGATCTGAAGGAATCCAAGGAGCAGTTCCTATTGCATTTTACCTGCTGACTACCCACCCACTACATCTGCTTCTCTCCTTGGAGACCACAGCCTAGTTGAAGTTACCACCGTCTTTCCTCTTCAAAGCCTTCAGTAGTTCTGCTTGCTCTTTGGATAAACAGAATGCCAATGTGGTCAACAAGGCCTCTCATGGTCATCCAACTCACTCACTTCTACAGTCTTGGTCACTCTCTGGCTTTCCTAGTTTTCACCCCTCAACCCTTCATTCTCTCATGTCCTGTGTGGCCTGAACAAGTACTACTTCTTCAGGTCTCCAGGAGGTCTGCCTTGTTATGGAGTCAATCCTACATGGTAGGGGTCATCTGTGTGCTGTGTGGCTTTGCTGTATACTTGCCCAGAGGCTGGAGCAGGTATCCAGAGTAGAAAGTGATACAGGGCAGGAGAAATGCTTAGGAGCACAGCTGCTGCTCATGAAGACCAAACCCAGGTTTGGTTCTACACACCCATACAGGAAGGCTCACAACCACTTAAAACTCCAGTTCCTAGGTTTCTGTTGCCCTCTTCTGGCCTTCCATGGTGCCTGCATTCACACTGTACACACACAGACAGAAAAGCACACACACACACACATACACACACACACACACACACACACACACACGGGGAGAGAGAGAGAGAGAGAGAGAGAGAGAGAGAGAGAGAGAGAGAGAGAGAGAGAGAGAGAGAGAGAGAAAATAAATAAGATTTTTAAGGAAAGAAATGTAGTCTGCTCTGACAGAGTTTAGCCCACTGAGCAGAAAAACAGTTAATACAACAAATCACAAGAGACACAGCTAATCAGGCTGTGCAAATAATAATTAAAGCATCAGAAGCTGCAGTTGTGAAGGGGTATTGAGTAACTTTTTTATGAAGGGAGATTCATTGTATTTGTTTGCTTTTATGAGAACAAAGTCTCATGTAGTAGCAACAGGCCTTGAACTCTTATATCTACCTTCTGGATGCTGGGATTCTAGATGTGGACCACCACATTCAATACTGAAGAAAGAGCCCAGGGCTTTGTTAGGCCTGAGTAATTGCTGTACCAATTGAGTTACATCCTCAGCCACCATTTACTTTTTGTTTGTTTGTTTGTTTGTTTAGATAGAGTCTCACTGCATAACTCAGGCTGACTTTAACCTCACTAAATAGTCTCAGCTGGGTTCAAACTCCAAGTGCAAGAAATCCAGGTATGAGCCCACCACACCTCACTTGAGACAATCAAGGCTGCAGGATGAGGGATACCTTCTTACATAGAATCCTAAATCAGTTATTTATATCCAGTGTGACTCAGCCTACAACATGAGCTGGGCTGCCACATGTTACAGGGTTGAAACCTATGTGTTTTTAGACAAATTACTTTCCCTCCCTGACTCTCAATTTCTTTCCCTCTCTGAATCTCAATTTCCTTACCCATAAGGTAAGAATAATAGTACCTGCCTTGAAGGGATACCATGGGAATTATGTCGATTCATGCCTTTTAAGTGGTCAGAATGGCACCTGACATCAAATAACTGAATAGAAGTTCTCACTGCATTTGTTGGCTGTTGTTGGCAAAAAGGAACGACAGACAGGCCAGTGGCAAAGAGACAGCCCTAAAGTGCTGGAAATGGACTTTATTGTGTCTTGCTAATGATAACAGGCTGTACTGGTGACTGTGACCCTCAGGAGAACAGAGCACACAGTCTATTACTCAGTGCATATTAATCTCAACTAGCATACTGCCAGAACATCCTTAAGATGTATTTGTGGCCCACTCAATAAGAACGAAGTCCTGCTTGGTTTGCTGGACATCTAGGCAACTACCAAAGGCTAGAGAAGCCAAGGATCTTGGAAAAGAACCCATGGGCACCACTTTACTAAACCAACACAATCCCTAACTATATCTTAAGTATTTTTTCTTATGCCCACAGGTGAGTGTAGTCCTCACTCCTCTCCTATCGTACAGGAAAAGTTTCTGCAGCAGATGGAGGACCATTACAGAAAACAACAACCAACCAAAACACAGAGTTGTAGAGCTCATTCCCAATGGCTACAGATACAGAACACTCCCACACCTAAGGCTGAGGGAACATTTTGGAGGACGAAGTAGAAAGATTGTAAAAGCCAGAGGATCAAGAGTTCATGGTGAGACTGTGTCTCCTAGTAATGTCAGAAGCTACATCCATGAAGTCTCTCCAATATGACTGCCTGAATACTAGCTGAACAAGAACAGCAATAGACGTGCCAAGGTGTGTGTTGGGGTGCAGTGTTGGGGATGCAGTGCTGGGGGAGCCCACAAGGCTTCAATCCTATACAATAATTACAGGAATGCTGAAAGTGGGAGAAATACTCTTGTCCAGGGAAGCTCTGAAAGCATACATAAGACTAACACTATGCAGACCAAGGAGCTTATATTTAGGAATACATATGTATATTTACGTACATACATGCATGTAACAACAATTAATGATAAACAAGAATTAGAATTAGATAAATATGAATTAGGAAGAGAGCAAGGAAGAGTATATACGAAGGTTTGGAGGGAAAAACCGAAAGGGAGAAGTGATGTAATTACGATCGCAAGAATGAAATAAAAAAATACTTGTAGAATGAAACTTTTTTACCTATGTATTTAATATGTAAATAGCACATACATCAGTCTTGTCACTGAACTAAGTCCTTTACATTCATGATCATGTGTGATCTTTACAATAAGCTATGAGGGATTTCCAATATTCTATCCTTCTGCTTCTCAGAGGTGGTTTAGGAAATCCTGTTACTTGAAAGCTCATAGCCAGTAAGTGGCAGACCTAAGTGTAAACTCCAACAGCCAGATTCCAGGCTCCTAACTGGTCCTCCAGAGTGGGTGAATGCTCTGCCAGTTTTTAAAGTTTGAATACTAAAGTGGGCATGGTGGTGTGCACCTTTAATCCCTGCACTCAGGAGGCAAACAGTGTGAATTGTAGGCCAGCCAGGGCCATGTAGTAAGACTCCCCCATCTAAAATTAAAATTAAAAATAAAATAAATAAAAATAAAGTTGAAGTGTTATCAAAAAAAATCAGAAATAACCCTGGCCAGGAAATACCAGTTATCACCTATGTTTAAAAATAAATCTTAAAAGGCAAGATAATAATTGAGACAAAGGACCTACTTAGAAGCAAATAAAAACACAGGAGGTAGGGTGTGTACATGAGATAAAGTAAAATCAGGCTGCCAGGAGTCCACACCATGGGTTCTCAAATGTTTCTTTTCTAAAGGGCCTGATGCAGAGCACAGCCTCTTGCTCCCTAAAATTCGTTGTGTCAGCCCAGTGCGGTGTGCATACTTGGAATCCCAGCACTCAGGAAGTTGAGGCAGAACTGCAAGTTCAAGGCCAGCCTGGGCTACAATTAAGCAACAATAAAGAAAATCTGGCATTTTAATCTCAGGGACCTGCTGTGAGACTCTAAGGAAAAAAAATACATGAGGCAGTGTTGTTTGTTTTTTTGTTTTTATTCTTTTTTTTTCTTTCTTTCTTTTTGAGACAGGGTCTCTCTATGTAGCCCTGGCTGTCTTGGAATTCACTGTACACCTCATGCCCCGTCCACCATGCTCACAGAGGCAGTGTTGTTGGAGTACATGAACGTGTCACCTTGCACAGCCTTACCAACTCAGATACTTCTGGACGCCCACTCCAGACCCAGATAATGAGTCTTCTTTGGGACAGAGCAAATCTTCTGCAAATTCAGGATACCCACCAGGCTTAGTAACATCTGAAGCAAAAAAGTCTTCACAGCATTACACAGTCCCTGAGAGCCAAGACAAGGCCATGGCCTTCTGGGGGAAGAGTACGAAGCTGGTAGCTCAGAGGCAAAAAGCATATTTTTCTTCAGGAGCAATATAGGTCAGGCTGTTCTTAAGCCCCAGGTGGCTGTTGTTTGTTGTGGATAATGGTGGTGGTGGTGGTTTTTTGAGACAGAGTTTCTCTGTGTAGCCCTAGCTGTCCTAGAACTCTCCCTGTAGACTAGGCTAGCGCCAAATTCAAATGTTCGGATTAAAGGCATGCACAGCCATGCCTGGCTTGCTTCAAGTATTTTTGTTTTATTTTGTTGTTATTGCTGCTACTTCTGTTCTTGCTTTTATTTTATTTTTTAAAATTTTAATGGTGTGTGTGTGTGTGTGTGTGTGTTCCATATTCCATCTAATAGAGTCTTTAGTGTAGTAAAGAATTGCCTGTGCTTCCCCTCCACCCACCCACCCCCAAATTCTTGCTACGCAGTTCAGGTAGTGAACCAGTCTGCCTTTACCTTAGGCTTAAAAGCCATCTTATAATAAAGACAAACTAGGTTCATTTTATCTTCAGCCATTGGAACAACCTCTGGGCTTTGTTTTTGCTGTTGTTTTGCATTTTCACTGTAGCCTCTAGCTGGTAGCACATGGGATAAGTAGGCAATTAAGTTCCTGCGTGTTTTGTGTGAACTCAGAATTTCCACTGACTGACTGCTTTTCCACTGAGGGAATGGTTGTTCCGCCATGTCAGAATGCTGCCATGCCACCCGTGTGGGCTTCTTGTGGCAGGAGCACTCTCTGTGCAGCTGCATCCTAGGGGGAGCTGCTTGGCTCTCTTCCTGTCTGCCACCCTCTCCACATCTTTGTATTGTTGATGGGTTTGGTCCAAAGCCTCCTACGATTCTGCCAGCCAGGGTTCCCAAAGTAGGAGGTGTGAGGATTCCTAAGAAATTCTATAAGAGACTAGAATTGGATTGGAAAGAGCAAGGTTACTGAGAGACCCTGTTCCTCCAAACCATGTGCCCCTCTTGTGAGGGAGAGGAGATGAAAGGGTCGGGAGCTTAGACTCCCTGCTCCTCTGAATGACTGGCGATTTGTGAAAGGATATGTGAAATTTCTTCTGGCAAGTAGTTGCTTTTAGGGAACACCTACTCCCCAAAGTGAGCTTTTGTCCCTGGACAATAACCCTAAAAAGATACAGCTTCAAAAATGTGGTCCAAGGGTGACCAGTGTCCAGGAATCTGGGTAGCCAACAGGGACGCCATTTCAGAGGGCCTGAAGTAGACAGAGGACCATTTACCTCAGCGTACTTCAGTGTTTATAGTGCTGGTCAGAGTCTGGGAGAGGGCACATTTCCCCTGCGCAGCTGTCCTAAATGGTAGTCCTGCAGGAACCGATTACACTAATAATATTTTCATACACAAAAGGAAAGGCACCATCGCTGGATATTTTGCTTAAAGCAGGTGACATTCCCCCCCACCACGGGAGGAAATTTTAAAAGTAATTTTGTTCTTTCCCTTTCCTCAAAAAAGCCATTCTCAAATGCATAAGCACCAGTTATAAGAATTTTGTAGTAGACTTTTAGGACTAAGATGTAGGTAACAGCGTTTGACTTAACTGCTTTCAGCCTCAAGCAGGTTAGGTTTGACAGATCTGCCTTGGTTGGCTCTTGCCTAAGCAGGCTCCCCAGTTTTAGTCTGTCTTCAGGGTTGCAATCTGCTGGCCCTGGCTTGCACTGCCTCTCTCACACACACACCAGCTTTCCTGTGGCATGCCCCATGCTGTTGCTTCTGGCTCATATATAACCAAGAAGGAAACCCTTTCCCCGATTCAGGCCACACCACTTTAAAACCAAAACAAACCATAGCAAACCCCACACCAAAAGGTCTCAGTGCGCTCCTCATTTTTGACCTACCGCCCCCCACCCCCAAGCCGGCACACAGGAGTGAAGTGGCCCAAAGGCCTTCCTCCATCAGAGTGATTTCTAGTAACCCCCAGAGTCGTTTTTCTAATTAAATAAACCTCATCTTGTCTAGCTTCCTGGTCAGCATTTTGAACCCCCTACAGATGGGTCTGAGGGATTAACAGCAAATCCTCCTCGACCTAGCTCAGGCAGATGGGCGGCGTGTGCCTGATAAATACTCGGACGGGCCTGCTTCCTCCTGTTCCTGACAGATAGACAGAACACCCGGCAAATTAATTTTAAAACGGTGCCCCTCGCAACCCTTAAGTGGCAAAGGAGGCCGAACACAAATGATATGAATTTCATATGGGGAGCACATTATCACTTCACAATAAGTGAGAGAAATTACCTGTTGCGTAATCAGGACCTCTCAGGGGGAGGCTGGGTCGGCAGGTTGATGCTCAGCCTGGAGAGCTGGCCACCAACACCCCTGGGGTCTCACCTTCCTGTCCTCTGCTCATTTGCATGTAGCACCTTCCTGCTGGGAAGCAGCCTTTCTGCTTTAACCTTTCCTCAGGAGGCACTTGGAATTTGAAGGCAGATGGACCGGAACACAGTACCTGTATGCGTGTTTTTTGTTTTGTTTTCGTTTGGTTTTGGTTTTTAAGGTGGGTGTAGCAGGCGCAAACACCTGTCCCAGTCCTTAGCCATTTTTGCATTGAGGGATTGACGACCTACCTGTCTGTTACGGCTTGGAAAGGAACCGGCCACTTCAGTCCTGGGGGAAGGGTGACTTGCTTAGGAGATGCTATTTTTGAAACGCTGCGACCAGCTGACAGAGCCCAGCACTGCGACTCTGTAAGCCCAAGTCTCAAGGATTAAAGATGTAAAATACCCAGGTCTCTCTCACTTTCCCTCTGAAAAGTGCAAGCATAGTCAAAAATATTCGACATTAAGAGCTATGTATGATAGGTGGTGGTGGTAGTGGTGGCGGCGGCGGCGGCGGCAGCATACTCCTTTAATCCCGGCACTCGGGAGGCAGAGGCAGGTGGATCCCTCTGAGTTTGAGGCCAGCCTGGTCTACGAAGCAAGTGCCAAGACAGCCAGAGCTACAAAGAAACTCTGTCTCGAAAAACAAAACAAAACGAGCTGTGCTTTGAACCCCAAGGATCTAGATAAATAGGGAGAGGTTCCACTCTACACCGAGAGCAGGTCTGAGTCCCAGCGACCACTCACTGAAGGACATGCAGCTACTTTCTGGCACACCCAGGTCTCTAGAACCTTTTATCAGTCTTAGCTGGGATGGTGTACTCTGCAAGAAGAACTTGAATCCCTACGAAGGGACCACAGGGACCCCTGGAGAAAACCAGCCTCAGCCATTGAGGCGCCTGTCGGACGGCAGTGCGGGAATTTGTAGGACTAAGAATGCAGATGCGGTTGTAGCTGACCACCAACCATAGTCCCTGGGACTTGCTTAGCTTTAATTCCTTCCTAAGGAAGGTGATCAGATGTTCACTTTTCTGCCCTGGACTGTCCTAGTTTGTTCTACTGTTGTCAAAGGGAAGTTTATCTGAATGATTAAACTATGCCAAGTCACCTGACTTTGTATGTGTGTGTGCATGTGTGTGTGCTTACTTCAGGCACTAGAGAGGCAGCTTATTGCCACAGAGCCTTCATGTGTTTGTTCTACAGTGTATCTCCAACACTTTATCCAAATGGTGCTGATACTTGGCAGATGTTTAGTAACTGAACTGTGTGTATGTATGTGTGTGTATGTATATATGTATGTATGTATGTATGCATGCATGCATGCATTTTGTGGTACTAAGAACCAAACTTAGGAACCTCTAACAATGCAAAGTTCATGCCATACCATTAAGGTCCACTCCAACAAAATTCATATATTTTTAAATTTTTTAATTTATTTAATTTTTATATTTATATGTGTGTGTGTTTGCCAGGTATGTGTGGTTACCCTTAGGGCCAGAAGAGGGTGTCTGACCCCTTTGGAGCAGGAATTAGAGGCAATTGTGAGCCACCCAACACAGAAGCCAAGAGCCAAACTGAGGGCCCCAGGCACCAGGAAACACTTCCAGCCACTGACCACTTTCCAGTCCCCTAATTCATATATTTAGATTTTTATGATTATTTTCATGCACGTGTGTGTGTGTGTGTGTGTGTGTGTGTGTGTGTGTGTGTGTGTGTGTCCAAGAAAGTCAGAAGAGGGCCTGGAACCTCCTGAATTGAAGTTACCTATGGTTACGTGCTGCCTGAGTTGGTGCTGGAAACCATACTCAGGTCCTCTAGAAGAGCCAGAAGTACTTTTAACCAAGAAGCCATTTCTCTACGCCGTAATTTATACATTTTAAACAAAAGTTATGACCTCTGAAAAGTGAAAAGCCTTGTTTAAAATTACATTTACTTATGAAGCTTGTGTGGGCATGAAGGTCAGAGGACAAATGTTAGAAGGCAGTTCTCTCTTTCAGTCTTGTATATCCCGGGGACTGACTCAGGCTTGGCAGTAGCTGCCTTTACTTACCAAACCATCACATTGCCTTTATTTGACTGATTTATTTCTGAGACAAAGTCTCTCTGTATAACCCAAGCTGGCTTTGAACCAATGCCCTGCCTCAGCCTCCTAAATCCTGGACTTCGAGGGGCAAATAATCGATAATAAGATAGGCATTTGCTTTTGTTTTGCCTCTGTGTCTCATGTCCCTTAATTGCTCTGAGCTGTGGGCTCTTCCTGGACTCAGCTGGGCTGACAGACAGCAACACCAGTGCTCCCAAGAAGCAGTATCACTCATCAGAAGAGAAATGCAAGTCACAACTACCTGAGATACTTAGGTTTGCCTACCCTAGGGATACAGAACAGGAAATGTGTGGTGCTGTGGATGGAGTGTGGATCCAGATACCAAAGCACAGTGCTGGGGCAACTGGGGTAGTGCTACCTCCTGGCAAAGCAGTTAGGGAGATCTGTCACTCCCACATTAACCCAGTAATTCCAATTACAGGATTTTTTCCTACAAAAAAACTAATTGCTGTAGAAATGGCTATGCATGTCAACCAGAAGCTATATATGAATTATCATAGCAGCCACTTTTTTTAAAAAAGGAAAAAGAAAAGTCTTTTATATGTAACGTAGAATGATCTGCCAGATGAATCATTGTTTCTGAAAAGCAAATCCAGAGTGTGCCGGGTCCCAAATCTTGGGTAGGGTTGTGTGGGACCGATGGTACAACACAAGAATTTAGATGTACATAAAATATGTCAGGAATGATGCCCAAGCCACACTGTGTACCTCTGAGAGGGGAAGTAGGAATCTGGGAAACTAGTGTGGAATGGGCAACTTCTTCATAGACCCTCCGTGAGCTCGGCATGCTTACTCAAAGAAAGCCCAGCACAGGGTCCTCAATGGCTATTTAGTCCTAGGCCAATGAGTCATGACCCACTTTGGGGCCAAACGACCCTTCCACAGGAGAGCATATCAGATATCAGATATTTACATTATGATTCATAACAGTAGCAAAGTTACATATATGAAGTAGCAATGAAAATAGTGTTTTTGGGTGGGGGGGGTCACCACAACAAGGGAACTATATTAAAGGCTTGCAGCATTAGAAAGTTGAAAACCACTGTTTAGATGACTTTCTGGGTGCCCTTGTAATGTACCATATGCCCGGTCCCTGTAATGGACATGCAATTAATTGAGAAAGACTTTAAAATTGGTTAAGTGACATCTATCAATAAAATAATATTCTGTCCAACTTGCTAATTCCATGAAAATAAATAAGGTAAACATACCGAAGAGCTTATAATGGTGCTTGGAATGAGAAATTCTTCTCTATAACCACATCCTAGTAGTTGTTCAAAAAGATTATAACCCTAGACCAAAATGTTGTATATTAAAAATAATAATAATAATAATAATAATAATAATAATAATAATAATAATAAAAGTAAAACTAAGTGTACTGTTATAGTCACTTCTGGTTGCCTTTTGACACTTATGTGGCAGCCTGCAGGGTTTGTCTACATAGGGCACGATTTCCTCAAGCTAACCCAAATGCAAGGTCTTAGAGTCAGACCATGGTTGGATTCCAGTACTACAGTTACTGTGTGATATTAAGCAAACTTCTTAGTCTCTTGGTCCCGAGACCCTTGTCTATCCACAGTCGAGCTGTGGGGATGAAGTGAGATTACCCGTGTCAAAGGCGAGGTGCAGCCACTGGGGTACAATGAGCTCTCCAGGAGTGGCAACATCGTCTTGGTCACCACTCTGCTCCTTGGGATGTCTCCTTAGGTTAATTATAAGTGACATCAGGATGCCTTTTTCAACCAGCTCTTGTTAATAGCATGCTTGCTATGGAAGTAAGCACTAGAAAAAGGCTAACTGCTTCATAGATCTTACATACAAGACATCAAAACATCTCAAAATGACTCTTAATTTATGTGCAACCCTTTATGCAGATTAAAAAATTTATAAATAGTATAATTGAACTCCAAACAGGTTAAATAATTTAGTTTTAAAATAATCTTTCTGCAAAGCACAATATTTTTATTCTTAAGAAAGTACAAATAGAGGCCTGGAGAGATGGCTTAACAGTTAAGAGCACTGGTGGCTCTTCCAGAGGACCTAGGCTCGATTCCCAGCAACCACATGGAAGTTCACACTTGTCTGTAACTCCTGTTCCAGAGGATACAACACCCTCACATGGTTCGGCCTGACCAGGTTCGACTAAAGCTGGGGGGGAGAAACAACCTGCATGAAGAAGAGAACACAAGACACGAAAAAATGGGGGCAAGTCTGGATTCTGATCAAACCCCATTTATAGAAAAATTTCACAGAGTTTTTATAGGCACGGGGGCATGGGTATTTGCTTAAGCGAGGGTTGCTATAGATACTTAACTCTGGAATGCTCCAGCAGGTGTCTACCTTTACAGCTGCTATAATCACAGAAGAGGGAGAAATTCCAGAGAGAAAGGGAAGTTGTAAAAAATCTGGTTAGTCAGGAAAAAGTTCCTGGAACTGCTGCTCGCAGGCAGCTGGCCTTTAATCTGAAATATCAGTAGTCTTACTGGAAAAGCTAGTTTATAGCCAGAAAGGAGTAGCTCTTACTATGAGCTCAGGGGTCTTAGAATGACCGTCCCCCACAATAAACTACAACAGGTGCCCAACTGCCGAGCCACAACAGGGTCAGCTGGTTCTGGTAAATGGCAGACTGCTGGAGAAATAGAAGCCTAAAGGTGCAGGCTCTGACAAGATGGCTGAACACTGGCCATATAGCCTACTGTCCCCAATACTCACACAGACATACATGCACGCAAAACACCAATGCACATGAAATATAAACAAATCATTTTAAAAATAAAACTATATATTTTAAAAAGAAAAGGAAGGTGCAAATGGACAGGTAGTGGAAGCACGGGCCTTTAATCCCAAGACTCCAGAGGCCAATCTCTGAGTTTGAGTCTAGCCTGGTCTACAGAGCTAGTTCCAGCATAGCCAGGGCTGCACAGAGACCCTGCCTCAAAAACCTAAAAAAAAGAAAAAGAAAAAGAAAGGAAGGAAGAAGGGAAGAAAGAAAGAAAGAAAGAAAGAAAGAAAGAAAGAAAGAAAGAAAGA
>OU015746.1:124384654-124430237 GCA_907169655.1 Acomys percivali
AGAGAGAGAGAGAGAGAGAGAGAGAGAGAGAGAGAGAGAGAGAGAGAATTTTAGCTGAGAACAACAGAAAAAGACTTGTGCCTCCAAGAACCTTTGTAAGGTATGAGAGGGAACCTGAATGGAATATGACATCATAATCTATTTGGTAGCTTCTCATCCAAATCCTCCCCCAGATTATGAGCAACTTCAGTAGTGAAATGAGCCCTGAACCCTAGTGAAAGAAGACCTGGAGCCAGGCAAAGGCAAAGGGTGTGAACAAAGCAGAATACATGGTCCATAAGACCACCAACCTGGGTCCTGCCACATGCTCCTGTGCAACCTGCTTGTTTGTCACTCTTATACTGCCCTACCACTCATCCAGAAGGAAGAAGTATGCCTCATCCCATCCCATCTTCCCTTGTCCTTCCACAACAAAAGGAAGGTTTCCAACCTAGACATTGTCCATCCTTCATCCATAGCCAACCTTTCCTCCACTTGGCTCTAGCTGACTGATCCAATCTTCCTCCATGATAAGGCCACCACCCTTTAATCAGGGAAAGACTGTCCCAGAAAGTCACAGATTGCCTTACCACAGGTTCTTTAAGACCAGACTCAAAAGACTTCTTTTAGTCCTATTCAGTGTCACAGTCTTCAGTCTAAACTTTAGGGACAAAAGAATCCCTTAACTTACTAGAGCATGACGTGACCACTGAAGGCAGCAGATAGGTGTTTGAACCAGGCATTGAGTTTTGTGGTTGAGCAGTATTCTAGAACAGCCTGTGATGATTTTATTAGCCCACTTTAGTCAATGGTAAGTTTTCCACTTGTTAGGACTGCCGATTGGCTGTGATCAGCATAGAAATGCTCACTCTGGCTGTTCAGTCTTTTCCATCATGGTGTACTGTACTTGTGGACCCTTTGGTTCACACACTGATATACAGGGTGTTTGGCCTCATTGCTCTCTTCCTGGATGCCTGAAGCTTTTCCTTCTTGCTTTCAGAGTCTGTTCTCAACTTTGCTATGCTGCCAGCACTTGAGAGGTAGAGGCAGGCAGATCTCTGTGAGTTCAAGGCCAGCCTGGTCTACAAAGAGAGTTCCAGGACAGCCAAGGCTATACATAGCAAACTCTGTCTTGAAAAAGAACAAAAAACAAAATCAAAAAATGTTTGCTCTAAACTTTCAGGTTCAAATTGCTTTGGCTCTTCTACCAAGGACCACTCTCTTATTGCCTCTAATAAAACAGAGAGCCTCTATCCTCACTCATAAAATATGGTGAGAGATCCCAACACCTTCAAAGTTGAGTTGCCTGGTAGTGTCTCAGGGGCCTAAGAAGGAACTGAGAGCAGGGAAAGCTAGGTGTGTTCCACCCACTCTCAGGGGGAGGAGTGCCAGTCCTGACACTTGTGGCAACCAGAGGAAGAATGGACTGCACCACCTTTCAGCATCTGTGCTAACAGCTAGGGGATATCTATCTCTAAGGTGGTTCTCCACAAGATCCATCGGTTTGCTGTCCTCCACAACAATAGACACACTTAGAGCTCTCAACTGGAACCCCACAGGGTTAGCACATATAGACGAACCCTCCCCAGATGATGTGTTGGGACTGAGCATCCTCATGAGCATCCCTGAGAAGTACCTGTCCCCGACAGATACTGCCAACAGCCATGATTCATTTGAGACCTGAGCACAGCAGAGAGGGGATGGCTTCAAAGTCTGGGTGGTTTGTTTTGTTTTATTTTGTTTTTAAACATTATAAGTAGCCAGCCTGTGGCTATGTAGTAAAGTCCTATCTCAAAATCAAAACCCAACACCCAAAGGCCAGAAAAAAGCAGAATAGTTAATGACTTTCTTGCAAATGTTGTTCCTCATCCTCTGTACCAGGGAGTGTAGTATCCTGCAGTCCTCTGCTCCGTAGAGTGAGATGCACCACAAAGAAAGCCACTCACACATGAACAGATATGGGATTAGGACATACATCCCTTTAAGGCCTGAATATAAGGGGAAGTGACTATGTGGTGGTGCAGGCAGGAGGGAGGACAGTCCTCAGTGTCTCCCTGGTCTTTAGTGCTTCCTGATGTCCTTTTTGAACTAGATTATGCCTTGTACTCTAGAGTAGAAAGCCAGCTTATATTAGCTTATGCAATACTTCTTTCTTAACAAATCAGTGCCACAGGCAATGGTGGTACACACTTTTAATCTCAGTGCTTAGGAGGTAGAGACAGGCGGAAGTTCTGCTATCTTTAAGCCCATGATATCCCAAGTCCCCTTGAGTTTTCTTCATCCCAGTTACCAAGCATAGGAGAAGACAGTGGAGACATGTCAGTGTCACCCAGAGTCATTCCTACACACCAGCTTGTTCATGAGCCATGTCATCGACAGTTAATTGTCTGGAACTCAGCCACAAGATAATATGAGAGAGGCAGGGCAAAGCCAGCTACCTGGGTACCCAGGAAGAAGAAGGAAACTAATTATTGGGGAGCAGCTGGTTGTCTCTGCCCACAACTTCTATGACCCTGAGGCAAGTACAAGCACAGGTGGTATTAATGTTAGCCTGTGGTACAAGGGTTCATTAGGGCTAAGTGTACCAGAAATATGAAGGGAGGTGAAAGAATACATTAGTGAGGAGGCAAGGCTGAGATCCAGTGCATGTCAGACTCTTGTTTTGTTTTGGTTTTCAAGACAAGGTTTCACTGTGTAACAGCCTTGGCTGTCCTAGAATTGATTTGTAGACCCAGGCTGGCCTCGAACTCACAGAGATCCTTCTGCCTTTGCCTCCTGAGCACTGGGATTAGAGTCATGAGCCACCATGCTCAGCTGTGTGTCTTACTCCTGAAGATGACTTCCCACCAGAGTTGCTCCACAGTGTAACAAGTTCTCACTGGCAACCAATAGTATGAAGGCCTAAGGAGAAGGGTAACAGATCTAAAGCAACACACATAGGAGTAGAAATTCAGTCTCAGCCACAGCCATTGACAATCATAGAACTGACCTCTTTGCAGTGTTAGCTCTGAGAGAAAGGCTGAGAGTGGGTAATTTCAGTTCACAGAGCTATGCAAATCCAAAATCAGAAGCCACACACATACATGAACAGCCCAGGAATATTGGTCATTTGCTCCCTAATTTGAAAGATTCATTGTCATATCACAACCAATGATGTCATCCAAAGATTCTGGGTAGGCCTATTACTTGCCTACTATGTATGAAACAGATACTTAGAGTGGCTTAAATTTGGGTCCCCAGTACTATAACTTTGAATCTACAAAGGCCCTGGGCACAACCTGCCTGATGGTCTTATTATCCATTCTCTCCCTATGCCTCCTCCCTCAAGGGCAGGGCAAGACCCCAAGCAGCATTCCATCGTCAGCATCCATGACATAGTTGGAGATGCAGCATTTAATGTGGCTTCCAAACTGCCTAGTGTAACTTTGGGGTTAGCTTAGCATTACAGAATCAGCATCAGAACCTGCCCCTTGGAGAGCCTGCCCCTCACTCACACAGTCCTGCTGCTCTACTTGCCACGAACCAGCTCTGTGAGCTTAGACAAACTATCTAACTCCTCTGGCTGCTAAGTATCCACCCTGTAAAACATCAAATAGCTTTACATATACTTTACATTATGTTTGTTTTTCAAGGCTAGGATCAATTCCACAGTCTTGCCCATGCTAGGCAAGCACTCTACCACTGAGCTAGTCTTGGCCTTGTACCCTGTTTGTTTCTTTGGTTTTTGGTTTGTGTGTGTCTGTGGTTTTTGTTGTTGTTGTTGTTTGTTTGTTTGCTTTTTGTTCATTTGAGATAGAGTTTTCTCTGTGTAGTTCAGGCTGTTCTGGAACTCGCTCTGTAGACCAGGTTGGCCTCAATCTCAAAGAGATCTGCCTGCCTTTGCCTCCTTAATGCACATTAAGGTGTCCACCACCACTGCCCAGCTCTGACCCTGTATCTTTATCTAATGTTATTTCATATACTGTTATGAAGTTACAAGTGGTAACTGCTTTATTAGCCGTTACATACAAGACAGTGTACATATTCTCTATTTCATGTGTTTTCCTGCTCTTCAGGCTGACCCCTTTTCCCATGTGCTCCATTTTAGAAGAAAGAAAACTTGGACTTTTAAGATGATTAAGTGGTCAAGGACAGAGAGCTAATATAAGGACAACATGGGCTAAAGAGACAGGTCATCAGTGAAGGGCACTGGCTGCTTTTTCAGAAGACCCGAATTCAATTCCTAGCACCCACATGATTGTTGACAGCCACCTCTAAGTCCAGCTCCAGAGGATCCAACACCCTCTTCTGGCCGCCTCCTTGGGCACCAGGCCCCCATATCATGCATACACATACATACAGGCAAAACACCCATACACAGGAAATAAAACAAATCAATCTTAAAAAACGTTTTTAAAGAAGTAGAACTATGAGGTAGGATGACCACAAGTACAGGGGCAGCCTAAGATACTTATGAGATCCTGTTTCAAAATCAACAAACAAAAAACAAGCCTGGTGTGTGAGTGTACACAGAAGATGCCAGCACTGAAAAGGTAAAGGCGGGATGTTCAGGAGTTCAAGGCCAGCTTCAGCTACATGGTGAGTCTGAGCCTAACCTGGATTATTTGAGACTGTCTAGAAAAATAAAAAAAAATTAATTGGTTATAAATAAAAAATTAATAAGGTAGAATTATGATTTGGACTCAGAGACAGCTTCTCAACTTGATAATCTTAGTTGCTAGATTTTCCTTCTCAGAAGATGAAATGCTTTAGGCGAACTCATAGTACTGAGCCCTCAGAAGGCAGAGAAATGTTAGTTTTCTTCCTTTTTCCTCCACTGTTGTTTCTACTCTCTATGGTACAGTTTCCCTTCTGTACTCAATGTGTACCATCTTATATTTGGCTTGTCTTCCATTCTTATTGGCTTAGGAAGCAAATCTTTACTGACTATCTGCTATGTGTTCTGCCCTATGCCAGATGCTGGTGTGCAGCCACGAACAAAACGACGCAGAAGATCCCTACCCTGGGAGCACTTGTCAGGTGCCAACAGCATCTTCCAGGAGTTTAAACTTGGAGCTTGAGCCGTGCTGCACTTTTTGAAGATGGATTAGGCTATAGCATTTGCGACTGTAATATTATGTTACCTTGGACACCAAGCAATTAGCAAGTAATTAAATCTCCACTGGTCTGAATACACCTGCAACCAAACTGTCTGTGGAAGTTCTGTTACACTCACTAATTAGCATGAGTTGAATGACAGGATAATCAGAAAGAGAATATCTCTTCCTAGAGACTGAGAGTGGAGCATGCTTTAAATGCTTTTTGCTTGGTTGTTGTTGTTTTTTAATCAATACAGGGTGGATGGGCCCATTGTTTATCAATATTAATGTCTCCAGCAGGAAACAAGCCCAGGGGGGAAAATCAGTATATGCTGATATTCATATTCATCCTTTCAACACCACAAAATCATTGGCAGTGGCTGTTGCCTGGTCACTATCTGAATCCTCCCAATGGTAACTTGTAGACAGCACTGATAACTAATAGTCAACCCACTAACACTTGGTTAATGGGAAAGATACTCCTACCTATCCAGGGAGCCACAGCCTGGAGGCTGGATGTGGTGGCTTATTCCCACAATCTCAGCAATCAGGAAACTGAGGTGGGAGGCTCAGAAGCACCTCAGCCCCTTTGCTTCCAACCCATGTTAGTGTCTGTTTCAAGAGAGTCTAATGTCAACCTAGAGTTGCTGATCTAAAAGGATGAAGTAGGGTTTTGACCAGAGACGACTTTTCTTAATAAATGGGAAAAAAATAGACAGAAGTTCAAGGCCACCCTGCACTACACAAAGTATCAGAGATCCTTAGAAATTACTTTTTCCCTTTTTAAAACATCTTAGCCTTTTGACTAATAAATGCATTTTAAAATGTCAGTGAGAAGTCTCAAGTTAACTTTGTCTATTAGTTCACACTTGTAATTCTAGCATGTGGGAGACTGAGGCAGGGGATCTTGAGTTTGAGGCCAGGCTGGGTTACAGAGACCCAGTTTTCAAAGGATGGAGTGGGACCTTCCATGAGAGACAAAGTCATGGGTTGGGTGGCTGACTCATTGTGCGCACTTGGCTAGACCTCCCATTACTGAGTCTGCGTGCTCTCTCATTCCTCTGCGCGCGCGCGGAGGCCAGCTGGGATCCAGCCTTCCATCCAAGTCACAGTCAGCGTGGACGCAATGGCAAGTTCCTACAGATGCCATGTAAAGCACTATGTCTGGAAAGCCCGTTCACAATTTGTAAACGCCTATTATTCAAGATATTTGTAGGCCCTTAGTCAAAAGCTGAATGGACAGACTTCAGTGTGCCGGGCTCCGGAGGGACTTGGCTTAATGCTAATGCAGAGAGAATATCCCCGGATATTCATAACTTTACTTGATAAAGTGGAGCATGCCAACACTTACAGAAGAAAAACACCATTATTTCCTGTTTCAGAGACTGGGCTACAACAGAAAAGGAGCATATCTGAAGTGGCAAAGCGGAGACATTGCAGGCGAATGTGGACTTTGTCTTCAAATGAACAGCTTTCAAAATGATCCTGGTTAAGCTGCCTTTTATTTTTATCTTTTATTCCCCTCAATGCCAGCTGAGGTTACCCATCTCCCAACAGCTTCCAAATGGACCAGTAATTGTAAGGCTCGGTGATTTAATTAGACTCATTCTAAACACGCACATTTTTATCAATTAGTTAATGGGCTAAAGAGAGTCCCTTTGTTGGAGCCAGGTCATTTGGAAGCTAGAGGCTTCTTGAGGGCAAGAAGCTGAAAAACAGCAGCGTTAATATCTGTAATTAACCTCCTGAGTCCTAGGTTGTTCAATTAAGAATGACCTCCCTTCCCCCCCATATGCCTTTCGTTGGATGGAGTGTTAATGTGAAAAATAGTCACTGAAGAAAAATGAAGGGAAAAGGCTTTCCTTTCACACACACAAAACTAGACCTGGACAAAACCACCAAAACCAGAAAACCTCCCAATCACAAACGATTCTTACACCTCTTACAGCCAGGGCTGTTTACCAGTGGCATTTCTAAGAGTAATATTTCTGGGCTTTTCTGATCTACCACAATACTGATAAAAGGCACCAGGGAGCTGTGCAATTCCCTGAATTGTTTACTGGAACTTCTAAACACTGTCCACCTTTTACACGTACTCTGGTGCCTCATATTTGACCACGTCCCCTGAACGGGGAGGCCTGGTGGCACTCAGAGGAAGGATAGCAGGCTACCAAGAAGAGACTTGATACCCTATGAGCATATACAGGGGGAGGAAGTCCCCCTCAGTCACAGTCATAAGGGAGGGGAGTAAGGGGAAAATGGGAGGGAGGGAGGAATGGGAGGATACAAGGGATGGGATAAACATTGAGATGTAATATGAATAAATTAATAAAATAAAATTTTTTTAAAAAGGCATCAGGGAGTATCTTAAAACAGGGTTTTGTCTTATCACATGGACCAATTCCAAATCCGGGAAACGGGTTGTGCTTGTGAAAATGTTAATTAGCCTTTGGTTACTTTTGGTGGTCACTGTCTTCTACCTCTTTGTCTCAGAGAATTCCATTTCTAAGTTCCCCATGAAGCATCTTCCAGCTCCTGTCACTACCAGGAACACTCGATACATATCAAAGTAGCTCTGCTAACAAGAAGCCAACTTCTAGTCTTGAAAGAAATTCATGGCAAGTTGCACATTGGTCAGTCTTATTCCACTCACTGATGGCTGATACAACATGAAGCAGCCTTACACACTAAGACTAATATTGACAAAAAGAAAAAATATATCTGAGAAAGAGATAAAACAACTTACAAATAAATATACGAAAAGTCCCATTGATCAGTCAGAGAAAAAAAGTCATGCTTTCAAAGGAAAACACCACTATTTTTTTAAAAAAACTGACTCTAAATCTATATTGGTCAGAACCATCAGTATTTTGAATTTAGAGGAAAGGGATACAATCCCATAAAAGCCAAACACATCAAAATGGTAGCAATTATAAAGTTACTGTCTTGTTTTTCTGCCTGGTTAGAGTATATTCAGGGATGAAAAAAGAAAGGACCAGTTTTGTTTGTTGTTGTCGTTTTTTAGAAATATGCAAAACTGAGACAATCACACTTGTTTTAAGGCTTTTTACAAGAAAAGAACACGGGCTAGCATGTCAGAAAAACTGAATTCTTTCAGGCAGGCATCTCCGACACTGAATCCTATCTAGTGCTCATTCACCCAAATTAAAGACCAAAGCAGGTGGCAAAAATAGCCACCCCTCGCTCCTACTGTAATTGTGTCATGTATCAGCAGTTCTGACCAGTAACAAGCAGTTCACATTTATTGTTATGGTCAACAATTATATTGTGCCTGCTCAGCAAACACGCTGCTCTGCTGAGCTTCATAAATGTGCCCTTTGTTTCCTTCATCATTAGACAGACATTCGTTCTGTACAATGTCCAACTTCCAGACAGGTGGAATAAGGAGGTGGCATCTGTCTAAATATTGAATGCCACGCTTCCCCCATCTGCTGTAATAACAGCTCTGGGTCTGTTTGGCTTCAGTTATCCTCTTCTGCACACAACCAGCCAGCCATATGCCATCTATACTGCACGTGCCACCAGAGCGGCAGGGTCTGTATCGCAGCCTCTGAGCTAGTAGCCAAAGAAATGGGGAAAAGAGAAGAGGTGGAGGTTGGAGGGCAGGGCAGGGCAGGCATCAGCAGGTGATGGCCCATGCAGCTACTGAGGGAGTGCCGAGAGCCAATGGAATAGGCCTTCAGAAGTCGGCGCCGGCATAGTGCGCACTGCCAATCACAGGGCATACCTTCCAAGCTAGGCAAATAAGAAGATTTAGAGCACATGGCAGAGCATCATTTATAATCCTGTCTTAGCCCAGCATGGCTTAGTGATAGTTCAGTGACAGATGATGAGCACATGACAGCTGCAGGATCTTATACAAACGCGTACGGCAAAATTAAAATTAAATTAGTGACACACGTGTACACACTGGTTGTGCAACAGTTACACAATCTGTTGGAGGCCCTTCCCAGACTCTGCCGCTGGGCCTTCGGTGCAGGGTCCAGCTGAAGCAGTTTCAAAAGGCACCTGGAAATCCGTCATAGCTGGGAAGAGTCTTCGCCTTGGGCAAAGGAGGAATTCAAAAGACTCAGGTTTCCACCTATGAAAATGGCCAGGTTGAAAGACGTTTCCAATTGGCCCAATTAACACTTACTGAGGTTTGCATATCTGAAGCAGAAAGGTCACAAGAAAACAGATGAATTGGACCTTGTGAAATTACCCACTGTCGGGCTGGAGAGATGGCTCAGAGATTAGGAGCACTGTCTGCTCTTCCAAAGGTCCTGAGTTCAATTCCCAGCAACCACATGGTGGCTCACAGCCATCTATAATGTGATCTGATGCCCTCTTCTGTCCTGCAGGTGTACATGGAGACAGAAAGAACACTGTATAATAATAAATAAAAATTAAAAAAAAATTAATTACCCACCGTCTTCCTCCTTCAGTTTGTAATCTTACTATTTTGTTATTTATATTTTGTACATTTTATAGAACTGTTAATGCCTATGCTTGAGAACTCTAACTCCCATTATTTTAAATGTGTGCTACAGATTATGATTTGTTTGGGGCAGTTAGGATGATAGAGGGTTTCCAAAATTACGCTTCATCATGAAATCTTATAAAATGTTGCACATTTTTATAAATTAAAAATTTTTTTTACTTCTATTCCTTTCCTTTTACCCAACCCACTTCAAAAGTGATTATGTTTTTGTTTCTTTACACTTTGGATCACAAGCTAATAAAAACCCACTGGCTTGGCAAGCAAAAAGTTACATAAAAGGAGAAAGCAGGGGCTGGAGAGATGGCTCAGTTTTGAAGAGTGCTTGCTGTTCTTGCAGAGAACCTGAATTCTTTTCCCAGCACCCACATTAGGGTCAGCTCACAGCCACCAGTAGCTCCAGCTCCAGGACACCTGATACCTTCTTCTGGCTTCTGCAGACATTTGCACTCATGTGCAAATATATGTACACACAAATACATAGAATTTTTAAAAAATATATACAAATAGAAAGATGAACATAAAAATTTTATAGGACACACTAGGAGAGCATCCAGGTATCAAGGATAATCACCCAATGGAGTCAAAATCAGAGATAGACAAGCTCCTGCCATTGCTCTTAGTTACCCATGTAACTAGGAAATAAGACCCTGGTATTGAACATACTAGACACTGGTTGCAGGACAGAGAGAAACTAAGCTGGAACTGACTTGGGAAACCTTTTTGCTGGTGCCAGAAGCTGCTATGCAGGCTGCTGGGGGAAAAAGACATCAGTGCTCATACCTAGTACTCCAATACTCCATTAGTGACCTGCCACGCAAGATATACTCACTGGTGCAATAATAGCATGACCATTATGGGGATAACCAACCCCTTTCTGATTGGCTTTGAGGCCTGAGCTATAGGAGGAAGCTCGTGCCTGTTTCTGTAAACCTGTGAAAAGCCCATAGCTGGGGAGGTTGTAAGTCTTAAGGGGGAACTTTTACTGTTCTTTTGTTGAGTGATTATATTGTCAAATTGCCTTCTAAATACTCATGCTTGAAGCTGGAGAGATGGCTCAGCAGTTAAGAGCACTGTCTGCTCTTCCAGAGGACCTGGGTTCAATTCCCAGCACCCACATGTCAGTGCACAGCTGTCTGTAACTCCTTTCCAAGGGATCCAATACCCTTACACAGACATTCATGTAGTCAAAACACCAATGTACGTAAAATAAAAATAAACAAATTTAAAAATAACACACACACTCATACACACACACAGACAGAGGTTTATATCCACAGACAGTGCCACTTTTAACCTTGATCAGAGAGGTTTTTCTCTTTTTGTATGGTTTTGTTGTTGGGTTTTTTGTTTGTTTTTGAGACAGGGCCTTGCTATATTATTTCTAGCTGGCCTAGAACTCACTTTGTACACCAGGCTGGCCTCAAACTCAAAGATCAGCTTGCCTTTGCTTCAGATGAGCTGGGATTAAAAACTTGTGCTGCCACACCCTGAAAGAAACTTCTTTTGTGTAGTGGGAATTGGTTAGTACAGAGATCCATAGCTGGGCAAGAACAAGTGACTGTGAGTGCTCAGGCCTAAATGGGCTATCTATATCAATTCCTACCCAAGGCTTGGGAAACAGTGCAGAAGAGAAGGTGGAAAGAATATAAGAGTTGGAGGATGGAGGAGGAGGGCTGAGAAGCAGTGCGCTCTGGACATGACAGATCATTGCTCTAATGAACCCAATGCTCACCTTTACAAGATTAAGCCAGTTAAAATGCCAGCACTGATAAGAGAGGAGATTATGAAATACCATCCCTAGCTGAAGAGCTACCAGAAGTTAATGGCTGCAGAGGGAAAGAGAATAAGGTTTTAGAGTTTTATTTGTTTTGTTTTGATTTTGATTTTTGTTTTTGTCGTTGTTTTATTTTCTTTGATTTTTGGTTTAGGGATTTGTTTGTTTGTTGTTTGACAGTGTGGACGTTGATAGGTTGCCCACGTGCCAGTGGATGTATCCACACTCATGCACATACAGTCAACACTCAATGGACCTAGTGAGTTACAGAAAAGGGAGATGAAGAAGATGAGGATATAATATTGGGAGAAGGATGTGTTCGGGTAGGGGTGGGGGAAGAATGAGGTCAGAAAAACAAGGAAGAGCTGGAAGTGACAGGCCCCATCTATAATTAGAGTTAGAACCAATGAAGGTAAAATGTCTCTAGTTTCTTCAAAAATGATACAAACATAAAAAATACCAACCAGATAGATTCTATACATAGAAGGCAGGTTAGTAATTGGGTTGATGGGGTAGCCATGTTTGGCATTGCCGAGACCTTCGGGAAAATGCTGCATTCAAGTTCCTATCCAGCTCACACACTGGGATGAAGCTTGGATTTGACTTCAGTGGGCAACAGTGAGAGGGGAAGGCAAGAGGTATGTCCTACCTATGTCATCAACCAACAGACCTTAAAAAGAGTGGCCAGGCCTTTGTGGCACATATCTTTGATTCTAGCTCTCAGGAGACATAGCTCTGTGAGTTTGAGGCCAGCCTGGCCTCCAGGCCAACCAAGGCTACATTAGAGAGACACTGTGGGGAGGGGGAAAAAAAAGAGAAGAGAAAAAGAAGAAAAGGAAGACATTTTGTCTGTAGATTAGTGCAGCTCTCAGACCTCAGCAAAGAAAAGCTTCTTTGTGTAGTAAATGGATAGCAGTCATCTCAGAAACTCAGAACCAATCGAAGCCCAAAGAGTGTCTGTGGACACTGTGTCACACCCTCTGACCCCAGGAAAGATAGTAAGAGCCTGCAGTGGAGAAGGCAAGGACCGGAGCAAAACAGCGTCTTCTGAACGCAGGACGGCTGCACTTGCCTTTCAAGACAAGCACAAGATCAGGCCAGTCAGTCAACATTCCAACGTGGAACAGGGAGGGGCGCATGAATGCCCACAGTTAACTGACAGCTACTGACACTTGGTGGCTTTTATAGAAGGGAGAATCCCTTTTATTTTTCCTTAAGGATGTGGCTCCTGATAGGTCAACCTTGCTCTAGTGCAGTGTTTCTCAATCAGTGGGTTGAATGACTCTTTCATAAGAATTGCATATCTTATACTTACATTATGATTCATAACAGTAACAAGATTACAGTTATGAAGTAGTAACAAAAATGATTTTGTGGTTGGGGTTCAGCACAAATGAGGAACTGTATTAAAGAGCCACAGCGCTAGGATGCTTAAGAACTGCTGATCTAGTCAAGAGTCCCACACCCAGAAATTCATGGCAGCCCAGACTGGAGTAAAAAACAAAAAAGTAAATAAGAGGACATAAAGTTGGGAAAGGTAGGGAGGATCTGGGAAGAGTTTAGGGGAAGAATTGGGCTGATCATCGTATGAACTGTCAAAGATTAATAATATAAATATTTGTAAAACCTAATAATTGCTAGGAAACAAAAAAGAGAGCATAAAGTTGAGGTGGGGTAGGCAGATGAGGGTGGATCTGGGAGGACTTGGGGGAAGAGTTGGGGTTGACTGTTAGCAAAACACATTTTATGCATATATGCACACACAGAAGCATAAAACAATCAAATAAGACACATACAGGAAAAATGAATAAGTATGACAAACATGTTTAAAATCCACACTTTATTATTATGATGACTATTAATTATTGCTGTTAGTATCCTTTCTAGGCCCAGTTGTCAATGGAAGTAGAAAGCCTTGTTTTCAGGATCCTCGTAGAAAATGGTGGAACTCCTCAGAGAAAAGGAGAGAGACCTCGCAGCTCAGACCTCCTTATTGTGAGGACTAAGCACTCACAAGGTACTTTATTTTTTCCAAGTGCTTTGCAATCTTTAATTACTCAATTTTGAACTATATTTAGAAAGGCACTTGAATTTATTTGATGCCTCTATTCAGAACAGAGTTCTCCCCATTTCCAGACCCCACTTGTGGCAGTGCAGTCTCTTCCTGCTGGGCATGGAGGGGTGGGAAGGGGAAGCTGCTATAAAGGAACTTCTGGAGGGAAATAAAAGGGGAGGAAGGAGAGGAGAAGCCGGCCTGGGTGGAAATAACAATAATCAACAGTGCCAATGCCCTCTCCTTCTCTGTGGCATTCTTTGCCAATCCAGCATCTTTCAGTTTTTGAAATAATCAGTAATTTATAAAATGCAATAAATATAGATTAGGCAGACCATATACATAGCAGATTTTTTTCCCTAACTGAATTATGTCATTTGTCATGCAAATAGGTCGTCCTGAACCAACTGAAAGACAAAGGCACACTGTAAAGCAGTAATGGAAATTTCTGGAGGCCAGCTCTTAGAGAGCCCTTAAAAGGCAAAGCAGAGAACAATATCATCGTCCTACCAGCGGCTAACTTGAGTCTACTTATGCATGATCAAAGACGACAAATATAGTTTAAGCAGCATGGAATAATGGCTGGGTTTGCAATATGAAATGATGTTTTTAAAAAGCAAACCCGACAACAATCCCGGTGCCGTTATGTTTGGAGACTAAAGACTAAATTTGTGATGCACAGCCAAGCTTGGGGAGTGGTAGGGAAATTAGGGTTAAAAGGCTCACCCTCCTCCTGTGTTCCCTTTGAAGATCTCTATATTCTAGGGGAGAGGGTAATGAAAATATTTTACCTCCCGTATTGCAAGTAGGTCAGTGGGCTAAAGCACAAAGCTGTTCATATTCCCACTGCACGCCGATGTACTTGCAAGCCCTACAGAGGGAAGGCCAAGTGCAAGGTGAGGGATCAAACTTCTCCCATCAGAGCAGGCCCCCTCCAGCTCTGCTGTTCTGACACAGGACAGGGAGACGGGAAGAAGCAAATGCTCTCCCTTCTTAAGCTCCTCATACCTGAGGAGGCGCCCTGTGAAAGAAAGGACAACAGAATTGTCTCCCATTGGTAAGCAAGGGTCTGAATGTCCCTGATGACAATGAGAGGCAAGGAAAGCTGTAGAGCTGGCATGGCCCGTGCATTTTCGATTCTGGCTCTGAGTGACACAGTAAATTTCGAAGATCAGACTGAGGTATATAGCTCCACAGCAGAGTGCTTGCCTAACGTGCTCAAGAGACTGAGTTTGACCCCCAGTGCTCCCCCAAACAAACAATGAAGGACATTTAGAAACCAGACACTTAATAAAATGGCTCTAAACATGACAGAATGTATGGAAAAGATTAATTACTAGGAGTAAGGAGGGCTGATGCCAGGAATTTATAGGATTGATCCAAGTATGATGTCCTGCTGGGCTGCTAGGCCCATAAAATGCAACCCTAATCTTCAGGCCTATTATTGTTTTTGCAGAAACAACAGGCATCAGCCACGACAACAAAAGGGAATATAATAGAGTTTCAGTAGGGAAAAAAATCACTAGAGCCGTGGAAAATAAACACATTAGGGAATCTGTGGACACCTCACCCAGCTTTCCCTTAAAGCACCAGTGTCCAAGTGGATGCCATTTCGGTGCCCTTCTCTGACGACTGAGGAAGTACAGACCCAATTAGTAGGAACCGGAGCCACTGACCAACACAGCCTGGAGTTCCAGCTGGCAGTGGACCAAGTTTGTTCTTTATTTGGGAAGTCAGCCAGCCATTTTCTTAAACTGGAGAATCTCTCCCCTCCCCCCCCCCCCCCCCAAAAAAACCCACACAGGGAGACTTTTGCCTACAGTCACAACCTGAGGTCCTTGTAGACATGTTTTCATCTCCTTTGCCCCCGTGGGACTCTCCGGTGTATTTTGCCCATCTCTGATAATTGATGTGTCTGACATTCAGAAACACTTTGTAAAACCACAAATTAGTCATGGCAGGCACAAGAAAAGAAGCTCAACTCAGCAACTGGATTACACGACCCCATCAGACTGGTGTCTGCCTTTGCTTGACGGCAAAGAAGAAAGGTAACTTTCCTAATTGCTAATGTGAGATGTGTACTACATTCGAGCCCAAATCATACACATTTGCTGGGGACAAGCTGAAGGGAGAATAGTGTTCACCTCTGTTCGTGTGTCTGTAACGTCTTTGAAAAGTCTGAGCGTGGAGTATGTAAGGACACTCTACCCCCAGGCACAAACTGTGTTTCTATGTGAATTATCTTGACATCCTATATCACTCGACGTGTTCGTGTATAGCATATGGTGTCTGCTTCACATGCTAGCAGTGACTTTTTTAATTTGAAATCAGCCACAATCAGTGGTCCTAAATCCCCACTGTCTCCAGGATTAATTATGGGCACTAGGCAGCAATGGCAATCCTCTCTTGGTAAGCTTCATAGAGTTGGCAAGAGGAGAAAATAGGCCTCTCAAGGTTAGGGAGTAACCAGCGCCGGCATGCCCAGGCCTTTCATGACACCCATTTGAAATGAACACATCCATGACAAAGCAGCCACCATCTCTAGGATGCTTGAGCACGACACACCATTCCTAAGGCTGTCTGCTTCCTCTACAGGGCTCTCCTTTTTCCTACTGTAAAACAACTCACAGCATGACACAGCTCTTTTTCCACAGAGACCCAAGGGTTATCAAAGCAACAGATAAACATAACGCACAACACAGCAAAGGCCCTATCTTCAGAATAATGGATCAGGGAGTAGATTATTTTCTATAATGGGATGGCTTCACAGCTTTGCATAGCAGAACCTGTCAGAACTCAGAGTGTGCCTAAGACATGCTGGCCTTGGTGATGCATGCCTATAATCTGAGCACTCAATAGGCTGAGTTGGGAGGGTTGCTGTGAGTTTTGAAGCCAGTCTAGTTACATAACAAGACCCCATCTCACAAAATAAAAACAGGGGACGTAGCCCAGATGGTAGAGTGCTTGCTTATCACACACAGAGCATAGGGGTTGGTTCCAAAGCACCTCACAAGCCAGCTAGAGTGCAGTCTTATACAGCTATATTCCACTGGGGATGTGAAGGTGGGGAAGATTGTAAGTTTAAGGTCAATCTTGGCTACCTATCAAGATTAAAGGCTTGAGGCCAGCTTGGGATACATGAGGGCTTGTTTCAAAAATAAAATAAAATAAAATAAAATGACCAAACAAATCCAACCTGCCTAGACAAGCAAGGCAGATACAGGGGACTGACGATGAACCTGCCCAAAGTCCCTGAAATGTCTACATAAAGATGATGTTATTGGGGCTAGAGAGTTGGCTCAGTGGTTAAGAGCACCGTCTGCTCTTCCAAAAGTTCCAGGTTCAATTCCCAGCACCCACATGGCAGCTTACAACTGTCTGTAACTCCAAGATCTGACACCCTCACACCAATGCACATAAATTTTAAAAAATTAAATAAAAATATTTTTTAAAAAGATGATGTTATCATCAGAATCTCCCAGGCAGCCTTGTTTCAGAATGGAGTCAGTCTATACAACCTGTCATCACTGGCCTAAGGATTGGGGAAAGCTAGCCCATGATTGCTTGAGGTTCTCTGTAGTCCCTTTTGTTTTTAAATCCAGGTGATGATGATATGACTAGTCTGAATATACCAATGGGTACTTTGTTCACTTAAGGTTTTCTGAGGAGGAGGAATTACCTAAATGAACTGGGAGGGGAAAGATGGAAGTCAGTAGTCTTCAGGCCAAGATGCAAGATGGACAAAGTTCCTGAGGCGGCTAAGGGCAATGGCTTTAGGAACAGAAAGTAGGTGGGTGACAAGAAAAGAGTGAGGAGTGGCTAGAGCTATGTGAGATGACAGGTAGGGGTGCAGGCCCATCTTTAGGCTGTTGGGAAATCACAGAATCCCAGAGCCAGTCTCCATAACCTGTTTTTCCTTTAAATCCTCTACTCACACTGAGACTATTCAATTGCATTGAGAAGAAATGTGAGTGTAGATCTCGGTGGTCGCCGTATCATTAAAAAAGCAGGGCAGACTTTCACAGGAAGGCAGCATTTGCTGCTCTGAGCTGCTCAGGCATCCTACTCCTGTTCTGCAGTGTGCACTCCACATCAAAGGCTCAACCAGCTGATAGATTCAGAGCTGTAGGCAGAACATTCTCCTCATGGGTACTGTCTCTGAGTTAGAGTCTTCATCACTCTGCAGATCAATGACTGCATAGAGCCAATGGATTATTAGTATTTTATTCATCTATATTTTGTTTCAATATCATTTAAAATGGGTGTTTTATCAAAAAATCTTTGGTTCTCTCATAGTTCAGAACTTATTTCTCAGTGTTTTCTTTCTGAACTACTCCAGATATTTTTTAAGTTAAATATCAGTGCTGATTGTCTTACTTAAAAACTGAAAAACTGGCTAATTACAGAAAAGCAGACAACTCTCACCCTCTACACTAACAAAATCCTGCTGAGAGGTTGAACTGGCCTGCATCAACGGACCAAGCACTGAAGTAGTGGGATACACATCTATGAGAAGAATAGCTTTACGTATCTTTGGAAAACTGACTCTATGGAAGAGTACACAAGGGGCGGTGATGAATCCAAATGTGGTGGTCATGTCCCACTACTGCCAAGGCACGTGCGGCAGGGGGAATGAGAGTCTCAGGCCAGCATAAATTGCTTAGCAAGACTTTTTCTAAAACAAACAAAACAAAACAAAACAAAAAGCGTAAGTAGAGATGTTTGACTCCTAAAACCAAATGCACACTTGGCTAAAGAAGATATCTTGGGCCTGGAGAGACAGTTTAATGGTTAAGAGCGCAGACTTTTCCTCCAGAGAAACAGCTTCCACACTGAATGGCTTACAACTGCCTGTAACTTTAGCTCCAGGGCATTCGATGGCCTCTTTGAGGGCACACACACACAACACATACATACATACAGACACACACACACACACACACACTTACCTTGTTTTTTAAAGATTTATTTATTTATTATTATATATACAGTATTCTGTCTGCATGCACACCTGCAGGCCAGAAGAGGACATTAAATCACATTATAGATTGTTGTGAGCCACCATGTGGTTGCTGGAAATTGAACTCAGGACCTCTGGAAGAACAATCAGTGCTCTTAACCTCTGAGCCATCTCTTCGGCCCTACACACCATTTTTTAAAATTAAAAAAAAAAAAAAAAGACATCCTTGTTTGTTTTGCTTTTTTGTCTGACCAAATATGACTATTTTGGGCATGCAAAACAATGTCCAGAACTAAATTTGATGATGATGATGATGATGATGATTATGATGATGATGATGATGATGAATTTTATATGTATGTGTTCTGTCCACATGTATGTCTTTATACCACATGCATGCAAGAGGCCATGAAGACCAGAAGAAAGCATCAGATCCCCTGGCAGTGGAGTAACAGACAGTTGTGAGCTTCTATGTGAGTGCTGGGAATTGAACCCAGTTCTTTTTTTTTTTTTTTTTAATTTATTCTTGTTACATCTCAATGGTTATCCCATCCCTTGTATCCTCCCATTCTTCCCTCCCTCCCAGTTTCCCCTTATTCCCCTCCCCTATGACTGTTCCTGAGGGGGATTACCTCCCCCTGTATATGCTCATAGGGTATCAAGTCTCTTCTCAGTGACCTGCTGTCCTTCCTCTGAGTGCCACTAGGTCTTCCCCGCCAGGGGACATGGTCAAATGTGAGGCACCAGAGTACGTGAGAAAGTCATACCCCACTCTCCACTCAACTGTGGAGAATGTTGAACCCAGTTCTTAAGAGCTGAGCCATCTTTCTAGTTCCAGTTTTGCATTTGGCATCTGAGCCTTTACTTACCACACAAGGTTGATTTTTCTAGGTCTTCCTTAAGCTCCTCAGGGATTTCAGAAGTTAAGTTTCTTTTTTGTTGTTGTTTTGTTTTCTTTCATTTTTATTTTATTTTAATTAATTAATTTAAATAGTTTAATTAATTTGGGTTTATTAGTTTGGTTGATGTCTTTTTAATTTAAATTGTAATTTATTATAATTTATTCAGATTACATCCTAATTGTTATACTCTCGATTGTATCTTCCTATTCCCACCTCCCTCTCTTTTCTGTCCCTAGTCCCCTCCCTAGACCTCTGATAGAAGGGGACCTCTTCCTCCTCTTCCTCTACCATATGATCACAGCCTATTGGGTCTCATCTGGATAGCCTGCATCCTCTTCCTCTGTGTGCCCTCAGAGTTCATGTCAGAGGCAGTTCTCCCTCCCTCCAGAACTGTGGAGAATGAGCTGTGCATTGCCTACCTCTGAACACCGGTCTAGGTTTACTGCATGCACTGTCCTTGGCTAATGCATCAATTTGTTCAGGGCCCCCCGGGTCCAGATCAGCCAGCCTTGATGCTCTCCCTGTGGAGCTCCTAAACTCTCTGAGTCCTTCCATCCCCTCACTCTTCCACACTACTCTCAGCACTCTGCCCAGAATCTGGCTGTGAGTCCCAGCTCTGTCCTGTTCCCTCACTGGGTGGAGTCTCTCAGAGGACATCTATGTTGGGCTAATATCCACTTATAAGTGAGTATATACCATGTGTGTCTTTCTAGGTCTGTGTTACCTCCATCAGGATGATCGTTTCTAGTTTCTTTTCTCTCCCTATTGGTGTACCTCAGTACCAGTTCCATTCTCAAGATATTTAATCAGTGCTCTTCTTTCCCTGACTCACTCTCCTCCTTCAGTAGGCTTGCTTGCTGCTGCTTCACAGCCAACTCGTGTTCTGTATAAAGACTCTGTTTTGTGTGTCCATCAGTTAATTCTGGGCTGAGTTTCAGTTTTACAAGCTCATCCATGATTTTTTGAAATCTTTTCTCCAAGAGTGAGCTTAACGATCAGAACCAGAAACCTCAAACATGAGAGATGATGTCACTCTTCAGTTACTCAAAAGCAGTGGTGAGAATAAAACCCACTCCACTTACCCAAGAGCCATATTTGTAGCCTGTTAATTACTGAGCTCTACAGAAACCCTCTAGGCTGTTAACGGTTTGGTCATTTTACTTTGCATGGGCACTTTTGGCAGGAAAAGAATGAGAAAACCCAGAAGTGTGAAATTCCCACAAAGCATACTTAATCCCACCCCTGTAAGTACAGAGCCTTGAAAGTTTGAGGACTCCAGAGGGCTTGACCGCCTGAGGTCAGGATCTCACTGACTCCCAAGGACACAGAGCTGACAAGCTGGGCTCTTGCCCTGATACAGTGCCCTCCAACCTTGCGGGCTTCTGGGACAAGAGGCATAAGTTTGGAAATTCACTTCGTCTTAGCTTCATTCTGGGTTTTCATTTTTAGGAGAATCCTTTAAGGTCTAAAGCAATATTAGTAGCCTTATGTATTTTGGCATTTCTATCCTTTCTTTCTTTCTTTCTTTCTTTCTTTCTTTCTTTCTTTCTTTCTTTCTTTTTTCTGTACCCCAGAAGAGGACACCAGATCTCATTATAGATGGTTGTGAGCCACCATGTGGTTGCTGGGAATTGAACTCAGGACCTTTGGAAGAGCAGGCAGTGCTCTTAACCTCTGAGTCATCTCTCCAGCCCTTACTAATATAATTATACTAATAATTATATACTAATACTTATATATTAGTTATATATAATATATTATATATACTAATTATACTAATATAATTCAGAACTTCAGCTTGAGAGCATTTTAGGGTGCAGATCTGGCATCATGAGCAAGGGCTTCCGTATCTGAATAAAGCTTCTTTGTTACAATTTATTCACGGTCAGACCGGTGAATCTCTGAATGACCCCAGACCCATAACACAGTCAAAAGGCTGAGGCAGGAAGACTTCAAGTGTGAGACCAGGCTGGAACATATAAAAAGACACTCTGTCTCAAGATGTAAATAATCTAGGCACAGTAGGCTCCCGCCTGGAATCATAGCACCTAGGAGACTAGGGGAAGTATGGAAGCCAGCCTGGGTCATAAGGTGGGACTTGGTTCTGAAACCAAGCATAGGAGCAAATGAAGAAGAGGTCAAAATAAATGAGTAAAGTGCTTGTTACTATTAATAAAATTCATAAAAATATATGAATTGGAATGTTACTGACTCATTCAACTGCTTTGCCCTGAGGTTACAATAAAATTTCTGTAATGAAAAAAAAATTCAAATGAGCCAGGTATGGTGGGGGACACCTTAAATCTCAGCAACTGGGAGGCAGAAGCAGGTGGAGCTCTGAGTTCATAGCCAGCCTAGTTACACAAAAGAATCCTGTCTCAAACAAACAAGCAAACAAACAAATAAACAAGTTAAATGGACTATAGAAACCTCTATTAAGGGAATATGCTAAAGAAAATAAGAATAAGCCAATTATGAAATTAAATGGAAGGACTACTTTGGATTTCTGTCTGGAAGCTGGCATTCTCAGAGAGAAACAACTTCCATTTCCTCACGGATTCTGCACCTTCCAGAGTAAATCTATATGTTGACTTTTTCCTTATAGAGCTTGTCTTGTAGGACTGGCATAAAGAACCATCAATTTCCAAAGAAATGTGCTGAATGTTTTATCAACAGCCAGAATAAAACTTAAGTGCTTTTCAGAGCCCTTTCAGAAAGCACCACTGTAGTCCTGGATTTAACAGTTTGGGATGTAAGTGCCATTTGTAGCATGTGTAGACAGAAGCAGCGCTCCAATTCAAGGGCAATTCTAAAGGAAAAAATATAGAACAAGAAATGAACAAAAATCTGTCTCCTCACTTACTTCATCTTCTGGTTTTGTTTCTACTATATACACAATGTTTAACATGTCACTGGAAAAGTACTTCCTACTTCAGGAATCTGCAAGTATTATTACTAAAGTCATCTGGAATAGAGGCCTTCTATAGATAGATAGATAGATAGATAGATAGATAGATAGATAGATAGACAGACAGATATATAGATAGATAGCTTTGGTTTAAGAGGCTGCCATTGCCAAAGGAATTTCACAGCACCTGTACTACATAGCTCCTGTAGGTCCAGAAGAGACCAGAAATGATTACTTGCCTGTGAGCTTTGTCCCTTCTAACTTTGATGGTATTGGGTGGAGTGGATCCCAATAGCTTCAACTGGTCCTGTCCTTCCATTCTGTGTGGACTGTTCTGAGGGCATCACTAATTGAACGTGATGAGCAGTAGGCTCATTAAAGAGAAAATTGCATTCAATTTATCAAATGCTGATTAGCATAAGTAGCACATGTGCTTGCTTTCTCCTGTCCTCTTCAATAAACATTTCATTAGTAAATCACTTCTGTCACTTGGTACATGGGACTATAACTCATAAACTCCTTACCTGGCATGAAACATTCAGAAGAACTGGATAGTCAGAACTTGTGTGTCAGTTGAAAAATTCCCTCAAGCAAGTCTCCATCAATATGTATATTCTAAAATATAGGATGGAAAAAAGATAAATTATGTGAGGTCCTGGCTCCAAGCCAGGAGGAGCAGCTGACCCAAGTTTGTTGGGGAAGGGACCAGAGCCTTCGTTGGGCATCAACCCAGGAACTGAGGTGAGCTCTCAGAAGACCTTAGCACAGGCTGACTGCAAAGGACCCAGGGGATCCTGACCCCTGCTGTGGCTCCCTGGGTCACGGGCTATGCTTCTGTAGCAACTTTTCATAGCAGCTGGGACTACCTCCCCCTTTTCAAGCAAACCTGGAAGAAAGGAGTTGTAATGGAAATTACAGAGTGAGTGGCTCCCTCCACCCTATGATGCCTTCTGCTGTGTCTGTTCAGTCCTTCCTCGGTTGGATTTTAGGGAAAGGGAAGGGGGACTAGGAGAGTGTTTGGTTACACAGCACTCATCTAGTGTGTGTGAGGCCCCGGGTTCAGCCCTCAGCCTCCTGCTTCCTAGACAGTGGGTATTGGGAGCCTAGAAAGCTCAGAGCAATGGCTATGTGACAACATTAAGAACGCCGATATCATAGCAACCAGTATGGCCACTGATTTGTTCTGGCTGAACATCAGATTCCACAAGGCAGAAACTTGGAGAATTTTGTTTTGGAGAAATTAAACAGGTGCTGAAATTTGAAAGTCACTCCTTAAAAAGCCCAGAAACCCCCAGGAAGCCAGACTCTATGATATACAGAGAACTTCCCAGACACTGACTCTCATATTTACAAATAGTGACACCCAAGGTCACACAAGCTGCTTTAAAGGAAGATGCCTAATGGCAAGCCCCTCATCCTGTCTTGCTCTCCCATAAGCTCCATTGATGCCTAGGAGGCAAACTCTCATGGCCTACCAGATGGCTGCTGCTCGGACAGAAGACCACCCCGCACACGCAGCTCCTGTGTATCTGGCCTGTGTGTCCTCTCCAGTCACTGTCACTGCCAAGCTCTTCAGCTGAACAATGCCCAAGCTCCTGGGGTTCCTGACTCTGGTCCTGAGCAGCTCTGAGTTATCAGCGCCTGCCATCCTCAAATCTCACTACAAGGGATCCTTCCTTTCCTCTCATCCTAACAAGAGGCTGCAAGGACCATTCCCTTCAACCCCCACTGTGTCACTGACCTATGTCACACCACTGTGTGCTCCTTCACTTGCCTAGAAATGTTTGGTTTGCAGTTCTAGAGCCCTTTCTAAACAATCGACTCCTGAGAGCCAGCGTTTTGTCTTACTGGAAGATTGTGATATAGTCCAAGGCTAGATTCCTGAGCTTGGCACGGTAGCACATGCTCTTAACTCCAGCACTCAGGAAGCAGAGGCAGATTAGTTTGAGGGTAGCCTGGTCTAAAAGTGAGTTCCAGGACAGCCAGAGCGACACAGAAAAACCCTGTCTTGAAAAACAAAAACAAAGCAAACAAACAAACATTTTTGATGCACTAGATTGTAAACACATGACAAAGGATAGCTATGAAACCCACATGGTGGCTCATACTCTTCTATAACTCCAGTTCCAAGAGATCCAACACCCTCTTCTGATCTTTTTAAGGATCAGACATTGTGTATGGAAAACACTTGTACACATAAACTTAAAATCTTAATTTAAAATTCAAAAAATGGGCAGGTGGGTGAAAGAAGGAATTTAGGAACCAAGCTGAGTGTCCTTTTCTTCTCCAACATATTTTCTGGATTATTTGAAAGTTTGTGAATTACATTCACATCCAATCCTCTCAGATCCACTCCCCATCACCCTTTTGATCTCTTCCTCCCCACCCCTCCCCACCTCCCAAAAACGACAAGGAAAAATAAACAGATCCAATTTGTGCTGTCCTCATACTCATTGTGAGCAGCCCAACCTCCCGGAGGTCAAAGAAAACTGAGTCCTTCCCCACACCCACTTGAAACCATCAATTGTGGAGAGCTACATTCCTCATCCTTATCACATTAACAAAAAGATTTATTAGTTTATTATTTATACAGTGGTCTACATGTACATCTGCAGGCCAGAAGAGGGCATCAGGTTACATTATAGATGGTTGTGAGGCACCATGTGGTTGCTGGGAATTGAAATCAGGACCTTTGGAAGAGCAGTAGGTGCTCTTATTCTCTGAGCCATCTCTTTAGCCCTCCCCATCACAATTTTTAAGAGTTTTCTTCAATAGCTTCCTGTCTAGGCTGCTACTTTTTGTGGGTGGAGATGGGGATAACACAGAAGCCTCCAATGCCTCTCTTCCCAACCGTGAGTCTGCAGGCATTCAGTCATGGATGCCACAGCAGGAGAAGCTTCCTTGCCCTTTACAGTCAGCAGGAACACTAGTCATGGACTTCCACACTGTTGGGATTCTGCGTCAGTCGGCTTACCTGTGATGTCACTGCTTACCTGCCACGGGGGCGTGGCCCTGCCCTGGGCCATGTGGTGCGCTCTCTCTACCTCACACTACTTCTTTACCTCTCTGTCCCTCTCTCTCTCTCTCTCTCCACATGTGTCTCCGGAGACGATTTCTGTATCTTCTTATTAAACTTCTTAAGTGGATCTGATACATGGTGTGATTCCATCCCTCTGTACAGCTCTGCCGTTCACCTCTAACCTCAGCAGCTCAGCTTTCAACACACATGGTTTCCGGTAACAGCAGAGAACATGGACTCCGCGCAGTCTCTGGCTGCGTGTGGAGGAGTAAGCAGCTTCTGGCCAGCAGAGGAGAAAACGAGGCATCCCAAACAGAATGTACTGAGTTCAAATGCTGAAATCATAACCCTGGGGCAGTAGGGTGCTGGACAGATGGCTGCCGAGCTGCGGAGTCCAGTGGGTCTGGAACGAGCTCTGGTTTATATACAGTGAAGACTAGGAAGCTATTCTGAGAGGACAGACTAGTTCTGCAAGGACCTAGGGAACTAGAGTGCAGACTGTCTTGGGAAGTCCGGAGTACACAGAGGTGAAGCACGCAGTATGGTGGTAGCAAGCGATCCAAGCCCTCACTGTGTACACCATATCACACCATACCTCATCTGAATACAGATCTAGGCTGCTAACTTAGTTTGCCAAGGAGATCATATCTGTGTTGTGTCTATGGCCAGAGTACAAATCCAGGCCAGGCTGGGATGTAGTTCAGTTGGTATAGTGCTTACCCAACGTGCAGAGAACCATGGGCTTGACTGGTCCCCAGCACCTAGGAAACAGAGCATGGAGGTGTATGACTGAGATCTCATCACTTGGGAGGTGGAAACAAGAGGACCAGAAGCTCAAGGACAGCCTTGATCCTATGATTGGAGACCAGCCTGTCTCTATGATACTGAGAAAGAGAAAGACAGTGGCAGGGGGTAGGGGGTGGGGGGAGGGGGAGGGGGGAGGGGAGAGGAGGGAGGGAAAAATAGGAGGAAGAGGAAGAGGAGGGAGGGAAGGAGGGAGGGAGGAGGAGGGAGATAGGTAGAGAAAGAAAGAGAAAGTCACTTCTGTGCCTTACCAAAACTACAGGAAATCATCAAATAAAGTCTTTAAGACTGGGCCTGCTGCCAAAAGTGACCCACTGTTGCTTTCTGCGCTCCTTCTCCCCCCACCCAAGACTTCCCTCTGTTATCTGAAGGGGTCACCCATACTGGAGGCAAAGGAAGTCCCTTCTCCAGTGCTTTATCAAAGACACAAGAAGCAAAAAGAAAGCTTACTCCATCCTTCTTTCCGCTTCAGCATGGGGGTTTGTGCTAATTGTACTAAAGCTGCTGGGATCCAGGATGGAGATGTTAATTGCCCATGGTTTCGGATCTGTGTGGTCGTACGTTAGAGAGCAACCAGTTAGGACACAGCCAGGAAAAAAGAAAGTATAGAATGGCTTAAAATAAAAACAATATAAGAAGTGGTTGATTAAATAACTCAAATAAGAATTTAAAAAAAAAAAGAACTACTATTTTGTACAACTACTATGCATTAATTAAAAACGGAATAAAAAAATCTAAAGGAATTTTGAAGCTGCAAAATTCCTTCAAAGCCTGTATTAAGAATCATTTTGTATTTTAACATTTTAAATTAATTATAGTTAGCATACAACTGAACCTTCTTCATTCAATGTTACTAAAAATAGCTGTGCTATTGTCAAAGATATTGAAATTATTCACCAGCAGTCAGAGCAGCCATTTCCACAGTGATTTTTTCCAAGATAATCATGTGAAATATATAAATCAAATCATAATAAATGCACCACTCTTGAACTTGCTAGAAGCCCAAAAGGCATCACAGTCTGCTTACTCCCCACCCAACTGTTAATTTCAGAAAGCCTAAAATGAATATCCATCCAGGTTAGAGTTGCCTTGCAGGAATCCCTCTGCTATAATCTCATAGTTTTTTCACCTAATTAATTTCCCCTTTCCTTGTACCAGAGTTTCATGAGTGTATCTTGTTTGGAGGAGATTAAGAGTCACACGCTTCATTAGCAAGGTGTAAATTATCAGCGAGACCCTCTCCATCCACCTGCTTTAATCGGGTTAATGAAGCACCTCAGTGGGGCCTTCCTCAGGCCGCCAGCTACCAGCAGGTTTCGCCTCCCTCAGCTTGTTGAAAAACAGGAAGTGCTTAAAGGTGCCACTGTCCCCTTAGATTTTCAACTCAACAAGGAGACCACTTGTCTCTGTGTAAACTTCATTCTGGCTTTAGTTGTTTTTGTTTACTTTCTTTCCTCTTTACATAGGACTGAACCTATGGCCTTGTGCATAACAGACAAGCTCTAGTCTTTTGAAATAGATCCCCAACCCTTTTCTGTATTTTACATTCTGAGGCATGGTCTAACTAAATAGCCCACGTTGACCTTGAGCGCAACTCTTTAGGCCAGGATGACTTTGAACCTGTGATCTTCCTGCCTTAGTCATCCAAGTACCTAGGATTATAGGCTTGTGTTAACAAATCCAGTTGGCTTTGGTCTCTTAAAACTAGGGGGAAAGGGTTGTGAAAAATCTAATTTAGAGTCCTAACTTCCGCTGGGCAGCCTAGTCTACAAATCAAGTCCAGTATAGCCAGCCCTACACACAGAACACAGAGAAACCCTGTCTTAGAGGTGGAGAGTTGGGAAGGAGTCCTAACTTCCTCAACTTCTTGTATTTTAATGCAAATATGTGAAACCTCCCACCTTCTCTCTCTCCCTCTCTCTCTCTCTCTCTCTCTCTCTCTCTCTCTCTCTCTCTCTCGGTTTTTTGAGACAGGGTCTCTCTATGTTAGCCTTGGCTGTCCTGGACTTGCTTTGTAGACCAGGCTGTCCTCGAACTCACAGAGATCCACCTGCCTCTGCCTACTGAGTGCTGGGATTACAGGCGTGTGCCACCACACCCCGGCTTCCTACCTTGTCTCATGCTGAGAAGAAGGGGAGGCAAGGAAGCAGTTAAGAGCCTGGCTCAGACTCCAGCCTGTTCATTGATCTAGTCCTTTCCTCTTTTTCCTGGGACAGGGTCCTGCTTTGTACACCAGTCTAGGACTGAACTCTCCATCTTCAAATCTCAGCTATGTGAGCTTGGGGATTGCAAGGTCTATGTCACCTAGTCCAGCTTTCCAACCTCTTTATTACCAGCATGAAATGGTGTCTTCATGGCCTCAGCACTTCTATTAGGTTCGCCTCCCACCAGGTTGCACTGGAGATTGTTTCCTGTACATGTTGTGGGGAGGGGCCATAGCCCAACCATAGCAAGTATATCACAATCTGTTGGTTTTCTGGGAATTCTTCAAATTTACTTGGAATGTGGTCATCTCAGATCTGTAAGGAATAAATGATAGCCAGGCACGGTGGCACACGCCAGTAATCCCAGCACTTTGGAAGGGAGAGGAAAGTGGGTCTTTGTGAGTTCGAGGCCAGCCTGCTCTATAAAGGGAATCCAGGAGAGCCAAGAGAAATACTGACTCAAAAAACAAACAAGCAAAAAAGAGAAAGAATAAGTAATAAAACTACAATTGTCTAATGTAAGCATTTGCTACAAGGTGTGTGTGTGTGTGTGTGTGTGTGTGTGTGTGTGTGTGTGTGTGTGAGATTTGTTTCCTGACATGTAAAGCCCACATCTTTATGGACTGGAGAGTTGGCTCAGTAGTTTAAACCAGCCACTGCTCTTCCAGAGGACACTAGTTCAGTTCCCAGCTTTCACTCCAGCTAGTTCAAAACCACTCTATTTTTGAAAAACAAAAAACACAAACAAACTAAGAAGTGCTAGGGATTCACTTTAGTTACTGTAGACACAAGACCCTTGGTTGGGCCCCCAGTACAAGGAAGGAAAGAGGAAAGAGAGGCAAGGAGGAAGGAATGGGAAGAGGAAGGCTGGAAGAGAAGGAAAGGAAACAACTGTCTTGCTCTCTGAAACTCCTTAATGTACAAGAAGACATTCATGGAGGAAAAATCCTTGAGTGAATCAAGTTTCTCCTTTTCCTATCTGTACATGCTCAAGATTCGAAGTGAATCAGGTATATCTGAGGGAAAACACAAGCCGGAGAATGAAAACACATTCGATTCGCATGCTTGCTTTGGCTTCACACATGAAAACCACTAAGTACAAGCGTGGTAAATGCTTTAGCTGCTATTGTAATATTTACGCTCTTTGGTTTATGTAACTTTTAGTACATTGAAATTGGAGCTTTTAAGACCATGTCTTACATGGTTAACAGCAGCCCTCAAACATAAACACACACACACACACACACACACACACACATATGCATATACTTCACAGACCACACACACACAGACACATACACAGGCTTGTGCTTTGAGGAAATCATGTCTTCCCTCTGTTTTAGGTGAATTATATTAGTGAGGAGTTTGGTTCTACTGTAATGTCAACAAGATAACATAAACAGAGTTCCGGGTTCTAGACACAGACAACATTAATTGTTAATGGACACCTAGCCAAGTGACAGCTGACTCGAGCTCCATTCAGCCCTGTGAATGTAATATTATTAATGCTGCGATCTGTTTATCTTCGCTCTCAGTCATGGTTTCAATTATTAAGTTGTTTAGATAAGAAATCTTTAGGTTCGCAGTAGGTACCTCATTTTTCCTTTATAATCACTCCTGCTACACCACGATCCACTTCTGTTGGCATAACTCTCTCCATAGCTGTGTTATCTCTATACTAACATTGATTAACTTGCATCACACTTGCTTGAGTATTTCTGGGGCACCAAAAAGCAGGGAGGCTGCTCAGGACTCCAAGGGACAACAGAGAACTCAGCAAAGCTAGAACATGACCTTAAATTCACATCTAGAAAAGGGCCACACATTTTTTTCAAAGGTCTGATTTGAAGGGTTTTTTTGTGGATGTTTGACAATGAACTAACACCTTCCAAATTAAGCTTTTTGACCCCATTAGCTTTAGACACATTTGGACCATTCCCCACCTGGGGAACTATACATGTCAGCTCCATACAACTTCAGCAAGTCTGTCTTAATGTAGACTGACAACAGACATTTTAATCAGTGTGCAAATAATATCAAAGCCTGGGTGAGAAACTGGATCTTTTGGGAGAACCACCTGCAGATGTCAGATGATTCCTAGGAATGTGTGGCCACGTGATGTCCCACCAGCTATGTAAATTGACTCCATGCTGTTTTTTCCCATATGTACCTGGCTAGGATTCTAGCTATTGAGCAGTTCATAGCCACCGGTGTTTTGTCTGTTTGTGTTTTTATTAATGGAATAAAAAGCAAATGAAACTTTGAAGTCTCTTGATTTTTTTTTTGCTGCCCCAAAAGCATGTTCTGGCTTTACAGATAAAATTACTTCAATTATGATTAAACTCCTTTATATTCCTGATAAGTGAGTTCGGCCGGGAAAGGAGAGAGAAAGCACAATTTGGGGGTTTTTTGTTTGTTTGTTTGTTTGTTTTTTGAGTTGGAGTCTACAACTAAAGGCAACTTTACCAAACGACATTCCCAGTGTTAGCGCACTGGATCAAAGGTTTATAGCAGTTGAACCTAAATTATCTCTATTTATTTATTTATTTGACTTTCAGTGGACATTTACAAATACTAATGTTCTGTGCTAGACACCCTGGTAGACAATAAACTTACAGAGGTGAACAATAATCCTTGTACTCGAAGAGAGACCGGTTCAGTGGTTCATTATCCTCTTACTCCCATCCAGGGAGGCACCAAGGACTTCATGGACACAGAGGAGGCTGTAAGAAAGGCTACTTTAGGGGATAGAAGCTGTGAGTTTTCATCCAGGAAGGTATTGTCAACACCCTATAATTCAGCCTCTCTCTATAGACTGAGACAATTTCTTCTACATGATGTAGAACGTGGTGGCTCATACCAGGAATCCCAGTACTTGGATGGCGGAGGCAGGAGGGTTGAATGAGTTCAGTGTCAACCTCCCATCTCTTCTCCTATATTATGTGCCTTCATTTCATACCTATCTCACCACTGGATTCATGGCATTTCTGTCACATGATTCGGACAAATACCTGATTGAGTGCTACCCACTAGCAACTCCTCTAGACAGGTCAGAGAGGCTCACTCTACAGAGCACAGGGCTAACAACCCAAAGCTCAGGGATTGTCTGCAACCCCTGAGTACATCCAAGCTCTTCACACACAGAATCCTGGGACCCATGGATTTGGATAAAAAATTTAAAACATTAATAATCTCTAACTTCTTAGGGAAATTTAGTATTTTTCTTCCATAGTGAAACAAGAAATAAACATCAGTGCTTTATTTTATTTATTGACTTATTGGTTTATTTATTTGCTTATAATTTTTAATATATTTTATTAATTTATTCCTATTTCATCTAAATTGTTATCCCATCCCTTGTATCCTCCCATTTCTCCCTCCCTCCCATTTCCCCCTTACTCCCCTTGCCTATGACTCTGACTGAGGGGACCTCCTCCCCCTGTATATGCTCATAGGGTATAAAGTCTCTTCTTGGTAGCCTGCTATCCTTCCTCTGAGTACCACCAGGCCTCCCCATCCAGGGGACGTGGTCAAATATGGGGCACCAGAGTTCGTGTGAAAATCAGACCCCACTCTCCACTCATCTGTGAAGAATGTCCTGTCCATTGGGTAGATCTGGGTAGGAGTTTGAAGTTTACTGCATGTATTGTCCTTGGCTGGTGCCATAGTTTGAGCAGGACCCCTGGGCCCAGATCTGCCCATCATAATGATCTAGTTGTAGGTTTCTAGGACCCTCTGGGTCCTTCTACTTCCCCATTCTCCCTTGATTCTCTCACCTAGAGTCCCAATAGGAAGTCTTCAGATCGTATATATCTTTCGCCTTTTATTTATTTATTTATTTATTTATTTATTTATTTATGCAGTCTTGCAAACTGAACCTATAGCCTTGCAGATGCTTGTCAAGTGATTCACCGCTGGGCTAGTCCCAAGCTCTGAGGACTGGACGACTACTTTACAGATGATCTGAGTTCAATTCCCAGCACCCGTATGCAGGCAAATGCCCATATAAACAAACTGAAAATTCATTTTAAAATATGATTGTGTTATTTATTTTGTGTGCGCAGGCATGTGTAAGGGGGTGCACCACAATTCACTTACCAAGCAAGATCAGAAGACAACTTGAGGCAATCAGTGGAGTTCCTCCACACTCTAGGTCTAGGGGATACAACTTATGTCTGGAGACTTGACAAGCAAGAACCTTACCTTCTGAGCCATCTTGCTAGCCCTCTTGTTTTGTGTTTTGAAACAAAGTCTCACTATATTGTCCATACTGGCCTCAGACTTCCCAATGGTCTTATTTCCCTTTCCCAAGTAACTAGACTGTAATGGGGCATCACTGCACAAACTACAGTGTTTTCAACAGGGTATGTGATTTTCATCTTGAATAGAGATAGCAGAGATATTTTTTGTCATATTCTACTTGTTTGTTTGTATTTGAAAGCAGGGTATCTTTGCATAGTCCTGGATTTCCTAGAACTAGCTCTGTAGACCCAGCTGGCTTCAAACTCACAGAGATCCTCTTGCCTCTGCCTCCCGAGTATAGGATTAAAGGCATGTGCCACCACTGCCACCACCACTTGGCTTTTTGCCATATTTCAGTTGATCCGTAAATCTCAAAAACAATGAGTAGACTTGGAGTCGGGGATGTGGCTATTGGTAGAATGGTTTCCTAGATTGCAAAGGGCCCTGAGTTTTATCCCCATCACTACCTAAGCAGGTTGTGATCCCAGCTCTTGAGAAGTGGGGGCAGGAAGATCAGAAGTTTAAGGTCATCCTTGGCTACCTAGGGGTGGAGGCCAGCTTGAGTAACAGACATTGTGTCAAAAAAATACATGTTGTGTACATTTCTCAGTGCTTCAAAGTTAAAGTTGATAGACTTAATACAAGGGGTTAGGATTTAAGTTGTTGATTTTAAAAAGCACATATTGGGTTTAACCCTTAAGAGTCTTTATGGGGTGCAGCTTGGTGGCACATGCCTTTAATTCCGGCAGAGGCAGTCAGATCTTTGTGAGTTCGAGGCCCAGACTGGTCTATAAAGTGTGTTCCCAAGCTCTGTTATACAGAGAAACCCTGTTTTGAAAAACTGGGGCGGGGGAGAATGCTTACAGCTGTTGCAGAGGACCAGGGTTTGGGTCTCATCACCCACATGGCAGCTCACAATAGCCTGTAGCCAGTTCCAGATTTAATGTCATCTTTTGAACTCCAAGGGCACCTGCCTAAGAGCAGTATACATAAGCTCATGTAGGCACACACATAAATAAACAATAACTCAACATCATAAAGGTACATACGACTATTTAACAACTTGTATTATTCTTATACTCCAATACAATTGGTTTAAGAACATAATTCTGAAAACTCTAGAAGCCACATCAGACTGTCAAAGACAGTACAGGTTAGGACTTTGGATGAACTGGGAGCACTTGTGACTGGCAAATGTCACTGGTAAGAAGGCACAGTAAGCATATCCACAGGGCGGGGCCTGCTCTGGCATCAGATGAGCGGCTAAGATCCTAGGCTGCACCTGAGAGTCAGTGTTCAGGCCCCAACTCTTTCATTTCCAAACAATGTAATGTTGGACCTAACCCTAAAGTCTGCATTTTCCCTTAGCTGAAAAATTAAGTTTTGGGGGTTTTTGAGACAGAATCTTACTCTGTAGCCCAGGCTGACCTCAAGCTCATAGCAGTCCTCCTGTCTCAGGTTCCCAAGTGCTGGAATTAAAGGCAGGAGTCACCTCATCCACTAGTTATAAATTAAATTAACTTTTTTTTAAAAAAAATCTGAGGCCAGGTGTGGTGGCACATATCTTTTTTTAGATGTTCATTGGTGTTTTCCTGCATGTATGTCTGAATGAGGGTGTCAGAACCCTTGGAACAGGAGTTACAGTTATGAGCTGCCATGTGGTTGCTGGGAACTGAACCTGGGTCCTCTGGAAGAACAGCCAGTGCTCTTAACCACTAAGCCATCTCTCAGGCCCATGCTGTACACCTTTAATCCTAGTACTTGGAAGGCAGAGGAGGCAGATTCCTGTGAATTCAAGGCCAGCCTGATCTACAAAGCAAGTCCAGGACAGCCAGAGCTATTACACAAAGAAATCCTGTCTCTAAAATCAAAACAAAGCAAAACAAAAATCTGATTAGCAAAGTGCCTCCTATAGAGGAGGCATAAGCATTCTACAGACAAATAATAGATATTAGTGATAATTATAATTAATTATTTCGGTAACTAATATATCATAGGTTGACTATCTCTTATCCAAAGTGCTGGGTGCCAGAAGTATTTCAGAACTTAAATTTTTTCATATCTTGAAGTATTTGCATATATATATTCACATGCACACACTGCATGCATGCATGCACACTCACATACCCACACACATACATATACATGTATATGGAAAATATTAGGACAGAACTCAAGCCTAAATGCAAAATTTATTTATGTTTCATACATAGTCTGAAAGTTGTTTTACATAATATTATACGGGAAGGGAGTATATTCCATTTGGTACTCAAAACATCAGTTTTTGAAATGTCAACTCTACCAAGATTATGGTTGAATTCTTTGTAAAAGGCTTTATTCTTTAGATCTCTTTTAGGTTCAAAATAAAACTAGTAAGAAGGAAGAAGAGTTGCCCTAAGATATACTTTTATCTAAAAATACTTGTCATTAAAATTCTTCCACCTGGGTTTGAGATACAGCTCAGTGACAGAGTGAGGCCCTGATTTTGAACCCCACCTTGGAAAGAAAAGAGAAAATTCTGCAAAACACTACTCATGAAAGATTAGTTCAGTCCGACAATGTTTATGAAGAAACCATTGTATGCTGAGTTATATACTGGGGACTGAGGTTGGAAGATGGATAAGACCTGGCCCCCTGCCCTGTGTAGCTCATGGTCTGGTTGGAAAGACAATCGTGTAAACAAACAATTATGATAACTTGTAATAAGTGCTAAACATCAGCACTTGAAAAGTGCTGTGAGAACCGGGTAGACAAAAGGATTAAGTGGCCAATGAGGCGGGACAGAGGGGTGGGGAGGCCTCCAAGAGATGCTGATATCTGAGCTGTCTGGAAAGATGAATAGTGGTTTCTTAGGCAGAAAGAATAGGAGGTGGTCAGGGACACAGCAGAACACTGCCAGGGATGCCAAGAACAATATTTTTGTTAGAATGTAGGGTGCAGGGTGGGGAGTAAAACAAGTGTGGAGCTAAACTGCTTCAAACATTTAGGCTAGGCCAAGCGTTATAAAAAAATACAAAAGCAAACAATGGTGCTCCAAGTGTGGTCCCAAATGCATGGAGCCCCCATCACCAGTGATAACACTAACAATGTAAAAAAAAATCTTTGGTTTTGTTTTTGGTTTTTTTTCAAGACAAGTTTTCTCTGTGTGTAGCTCTAGCTGTCCCAGAACTTGCTTTGTAGACCAGGCTGGCCTCGAATTCAGAGGTTGCTTGCCTCTTTGTCCAAAGTGCTGGTATTAAAGGCTCAGGCTTCCAGGCCAGACCAAAAAGGTACATTCTTGAACTCTTCACCAGCCCTACTGATTCAGAATCTGTACTCATGAAATTCCCAGGTGTCTGTCCATATGCTGTGGGGTGATAAGCACTTTTAAACTCCGAGCAGCAGGCTAACGCACGAGCCTTTACCATGTATTATGGCAGAGATTGCAGAGTCTAGGTGAGAGACAGTTTCCCTCTCAAATGATGATGCTTGTGCTGGTCAGTTGACCCAGGTGAAAGTGACAACTTCCTGCTGTTACTTGAGTATCCTCTAAGTCTGTAGAGATGACATTGAGTACTCAGCACAAGCGTCCACCCTCATGGCAGCAGCCATTTTTCTTAAGACTAGTTGTTTTCCCCTGGGAGTACAATTAGTTAACTTGTGCCTAGAAGATACACACTGAGTAGTATTTTGTATTTTGCAGTGTTATTTTTGTATGAGAGAGAAGGTCAGGACTGGTGGGATGAGGCCTCTAATACCAGCTATAAGGACACTGAGACAGGAGACTCTAAAGTTCAAGATCTGCCTTGGTTAAAGGTGAACTCAAGGCTAACCTTGTCAGTTTATCTCAAAATAAAATACAAAAGGAGGCCTGGGTTAGAGATAATAGTAAGGCATTGGACTCACATACACAAGGCCCTGAGTTCAATCCCTGACACTACAAGAAGAATAAGGGTTGGATGGAGAGGTCCTGAAGAAGTTTTTTCTCTATTAATATTAGAAGCATTTACTAGAGGCCTAGAGAGATAGCTCAGGGGTTAAGAGCACTTACCACTCCAGCACAGGACCTGGATTCAGTTCCCAGCTCCCACGTTGGGGCTCACAGTCACCTAGAACTCCAATTCCTGGGGATCATACCCTTTCCTGACTTTCTCAGGTACCAGGCAAGCATATGGATGCACAAATCCATGTAGACAAACACTCATACTCATAAAAAAACAAAAACAAAAACTTTTTAGAAAAGAATACTTACTACATGTTCAGTGTAAAATTTAATAGCTCAAAGGATTAGTACCATTTAATATTACGTTTTCCTTTTGGTAGGCTGTTTTTCTGTTGTGTATTTACTATGAGAAAAATCCCCTCCTTGGTTAGTTTTGCTGCCGAATGTATTCTGTTGGCTCTTTCTTTACTGTTCCTGTAATAGGCAAGTGGCAGCGTGAAAGTCTGGAAGAATCTACAGCTGCACATCTTTTATATTGGAAAAGTAGCCCCATGACACCTCTGGCTATGGAGACAGCTACCCACCTTTCTTGAGGGGACCAGGAACAAAGAAAACTACTCCATAGCTATAAAGTAATAGAGTCCGGGGAAGCACTCCACCATCAAGTTACACTCCCAACTTTATTTTATTTATTTCTTATTTTTATTTTTCTTTTTATTATTATTTGGGGGGGGGGTTGAGACAGGGTTTCTCTGTGTAGCCTTGGCTGTCCTAGAGTCACTTTGTAGACCAAGCTGGCCTCGAACTCACAGCAATCAGCCTGCCTCTGCCTCCCGAGTGCTCAGACTAACGGCGTGTGCCACCACTGCCCAGCTTACACTCCCAGTTTTAAAGTCCTGAATTTGAAATATGCCATTCCTCCTCCCACCGGCCCTACTCACCCTCACACCACCACCTCTTCTTCCCTTTTTCTCCCTCCATTTCTGTTGCTTTGCTGGCATCTGCCCCTAGACATTGTGGACACAGGACAGACAGACAGATATATCCCTTCTTTGTGAGGAACTTCTTCACTGGAGTCAAATGTGATGAAGGCCAGCTCCACAGCAGGTCAGCAGAAACAAGGACTTGTCCACCTCAGCAAGAGAGCCTGCGTGTGGTGGCACCCTGTTGATCTCAGCAAGGGAGGACAGCAGCAGAGCTGGAGGCCACCTCACTTGGTAGAGTGCTTTTGGAGCATGCAAGGAATCCTGGGTCCATCCTTTGTAACACACACACACACACACACACACACACACACACACACACACACACACCAAAAAAACCAAACCAAAACAAAACAAAACAAAAAACAAAAAACAAGACACAGTTAGTGGCGCATGCCGGTAATCCCTTGGGAAGCAAAGGCAAGAGGAACAGAAGATCAAAATCATCCTGGCTATATAGAGAGCTTGAGGATAGTCCAAGACATGAGAGCTGGGCGTGGTGGTGCACGCCTTTAATCCCAACACTCAGGAGGCAGAGGCAGGTGATCGCTGTGAGTTCAAGGCCAGCCTGGTCTACACTGCGAGTCCAGGACAGCCAAGGCTAACAGGGAGACCCTGTCTTGAAAAAAAAAAAAAAAGCAAAACAAAAAAAACAAAAAACAAAAACAAAACAAAAAACCCCACAACAACAAGAAAAAAAAGAAAGAAAGCCATGTGTGGTTGTGCAGGCCTTTGATCCCAGCACTAACTCAAGAGATAGAGAAAGGTGAAATCTCTAAGAATTCCAGGCCAGTTTGGTCTACAAAGCAGTGGTCTCAATCTGTGCATCTGGTCCTTTTAGATGTACATATCAGATATCAGGCATATCATATGTTTACATTGCAACTCATAACATTAGTGAAATTACAGTTATGAAGCAACAACAAAATAATATTACGGCTGGGAGTCAGCATAACATGAGGAACTATATTAAAGGGTTGAAGGATTAGGAAGGTTGAGAACCACTGCATGAGATCCAAGTCAGCTAAGACCATGTAAGAGACTCTGTTTCTCAAAACAACAAAACAAAACAAGACAAAAACAAGCAAGCAAACATGAAAAATGGGAGGGGGGAAGCACCCTATTTTTCATAACAGAAAATTAGAACATATAGCTAAACGTTATGGTTGCTTTGGTACATGTAATCATGTCAGAAGTATCAGTCATCCCAGTTGCTCATTGTAAGAAAAGTCCAGAAAGCTGTGGAGACAATGCAAAGCTTCCATATTCCACAACATGCCTTCTATAAATTGTTTTTAAACATTGTTCCTTAGTAGCGGTCTTACCAGCAGAACTTGCTAAGGTTTATTACATGCCACAAAAATTAAAGGGGAAAAAAATCTGGTCCCATTGTCATAGCTGACTAGTTAGTTTCTGGGTTAAACTGGGAAGCCGACAAGGGCCTTGCTATCTCCTCATAACCCACTACTTAAAGCATCACAGCTTCTTCTAGTTCAAACATCTTTGATATTTTACAAAAACAGTTTGCTTCTGGGGTTCCATTGAGACTGAAAAAAAGTTACCTTTTCCAATGAATGTTTTCTAAACAGAGTGAAACCGTCCATCCTGCTCTTGCCCTCCTCTGCCCGAAAGGCTGGCCATCCTTGGTTCTTGACAAAGATGGAGGAGAAAGGCAAGCGAACTAGGCATAGACTGCCAAATTAATGCCAGCTGCAAAAAGGGAAATATTAAAGCCACAGCAGCCTTTTTGAGAACCCATTCATGCCAGGCGCCACCAGAAGGAAATCTGCATTGGCAGGTTTTGTTATTTTTTTAACTTGACCCTGACAATACCTGCTGGGCTACCTATACTTTCTGCCAAAGAAGTGTCAGATGAGGGAGGAAGTTTGCACACCTGGTGAATTCAACATTACAATACCACTTGAGGCAAGAGAGAGAAAGGCTACTACAAGAAAGAACAGAGCCAAGAAATAGAAACTGGGGAGGAGGAGGAAGGTAAAGAAACAAACACTTGGGAGCAATTCTTTTATGGCATTTTCCAAGATCACGTTTCACCACAGGGACAGTGATAATTACGTGGTCCAGCGGCTGGGAGTGTGAGAATACAGCAGTACTCTGTGTTTGCATTTGTGTACCTGGCGCTCAAAAGGAAACTGCATCAGCCACTGTGTCTGCCTAGATTTTGATGACCTATTTAGCTAGGCTGCTCCGCTGCAGAATTTCCAAACACTCATAATTAAACATTAAGTGGTTTCTTAATGGACTGTCTTTTACAAAAGGCCCTTTCTTTAATTTACAATCAGTACGTCTGTCCAAAACATTAATTGCTTTTGCCTATTTCAGTTACACTTTGCCCAATTCCTATAACAACTCCAGCTTCTTTTTTTTCTCCCCTGAGATGTTTGAAGCAATTGGTATAGAAGTGGGTAGTTTCAAAGACGTTCAAAGCAAAGCCAAGCTTGTTGGCAGCAGGCTTCACACGACAGGGCCAGGACACATGACACCATATGGAGCTTCAGTGGCCACCAGCTTGAAGACCCATGGATGTGCTCACTATGCATTCTCTCCACACCCGGCACACGCACACTATCACAAAAGGTGCTTCTGTGCATCAGAACGTCCTGCTCAGATGTGTTTGAGAAAAGAGCTTAAGTGGGTTAGGGATTTAGATCAGTGGTAGAGTACTTGCCCAGCAATCATGAGGCCCTGTGTCCAGTCCCCGGAACCATAAAGGAAAGAAAGAATTTCCATTCACTTTGAGAAGCCTGGAGAAGGTTGACAAGAACTTGAGACCACCTTTGGCTGAATAAGATAGCGAGAGATATAGTAAGGCAGTGTACTTGTAGTGGCAGCAGCGAAGGATAGAGGCAGGAGGATCAGAAGGGCAAGGCTAGCCTCAGCCATATAGAGAATTTGAGGCTAGCTTGTGGTATATGAGCACCTGTCTCAAAAGAAAGAAGAGAAAACAAAACAAAACAAAACATCAAAACAACAACAGTAAAAACACAAACAAAACAAAAAATGATAAAGTTAAATAAATATATGGTGAGTTACATGTGGACATTCAGACCTAAATAGCCATTGAGTAAATCTACCCTTTATCACTTTACTAAGAGTCTGCAAAGTAATTGAAAGTATTCTTCCTTCCCTAGCTTTGTGGGTGTGGGTGTGTATGGGGGGGGGTGCACATAGAAGCCAGAGTCTGACATTGAGTATATTCCTATGTCATGTTACTTCCTGGCTAGCCAGTAAGCTCCAGGGACCCACCAGTCTCCCTCCGCCTCTCCCCTTCATCAACAAGCCCTGTGTTCAGTTGCCAGAACCAAAAGGGAAAGACAGCATTACCCTTCTATGGACTATTATCAGACACTGTACTTATGGTGTCCTTGCATTCCCCACACACCAGGGTTCAGATAGTCATTACTGTACCCAGCGTTTATGTGGCTGCGAGGGATCTGAACTCAGGGTCCCACACTTTAATGACAAGCAGTGAATCATCTCCCCTGTCCAGCCTTATACATGTTAAACTAAGCATCTCCCACAGTCCTCTGAAACAGTCCTCTCGTGACTGAGATGCCTCTTGTTTGTACCCCCTTTAACTGAAATCAGTTCTTTGGGCAACCCAACTGCCAGGCAGTAAGACCTCTTTAGACCCTTGTAGGTGACTCTCGGGTCCTTGCTCCCTGGAAGACCTCACAAAGAACATTTCTTCTTCCTGCTCATGCTTGATTATATAGTCTTAAATTGCTTGTAAAGGTCTCTGTGCTGGACAAATGCCTCCATCTTTGTAGATGTGGCCCTTTTTACCAGTCAGGCTTTCTTGAGACACAGCCTATTCATAGAAATATCAACCTACTCATTTTCTCTGAAATTCCTTAGAAAGATAAATTGCCATCCTCTGTGGATTCATTTGAACCAGTTCATCACCAGATTCTCTTATCTTTCTGTCACCATCAATACGAGTTGATATGCATAAAGTCATTTTTTTATTCCCAGTTATGTCCTTCTTTTTTTAAATCAAGAGCACAGTTCACAAACTCTTCACTATCCTATCACTAAACTGATGGACATCATTTTCTTAATAAATGCTGCCGGTGCTTGTGAGAGGGGAGTGTGGAATGGGTTGGGAGCTCTGTGTGAGGCACGGTGAGAAGGGAATTAAGTCCAGGTTGTGACAGTATTTCCAGAGATGAATTAAGCCACGTCCTATGGTAACAACATGCCAGTGTCATTCTCAAGGATGGTGAGCATGGGTCAACATTTGAAATACCCGAAACTGAGAAAACAAACCAAACAAACCTCTTACAGAGATGGAGAATTATTTTAAGTCCTAGATGGAGAGGATTGGATGCGCTCTTTGAGACACTAGGGTGGTTCATTTCACTATAACTGGACCCCCGCTTGCCAGCTTTGTCTTTGCTCTTCTCTCTTCCCAAATGTAATTGTGGATTAAAATCCTCATGGACTGTGTGTAACTTTTTCTTGAATTCTTCTCACTACACCCATACTCCTGTGCTGTGGGTAAAACGACTGCAGGACATGCTAGCTCAAAGCTGCCGAGTGTTGCTGATCCAGGGATGGTGACAGTAAAGATGCTGATAATACTGTCAAGGAACGTAGATGGCACAGCTACCACCAGCCAGCCCCAGGAGCTGGATGCTTTAATCCTCAAGCCCAACAGTCTGGAAAGTAGGAAAGACTGTTTTCCTCACTTTGTGCATGAGGACATGAAAGAAGCACAGAGAGCTGGAAAGAGCTAACATGTTATAGAGAAGCATGGGTTTAACCAAGACCAGCCATGTCCAGAGGTCAATGCTGAACTGCTATCCTGAAGTACTCCCTGGCAGGCATATGCCTCTACCATGCAGCTAGAGCCTCTCTCTCTCTCTCTCTCTCTCTCTCTCTCTCTCTCTCTCTCTCTCTGTCTGTCTCTCTGCCTTCTTTCTTTCCTTCCTTCTTTCTTCCTTTCTTTGTTTTGGTTTTTCAAAAACAAGGTTTCTCTGTATAGCCTGGACTGTCCTGGCCTCTCTTTGTAGACTAGGCTGGCCTCGAACAGAGATCCATCTGCCTCTGCCTCCAGAGTGCTGGGATTAAAGGTATGCACCACCGTACCGGGCCCTCTCCCTTTGGTTTTTCAAGTTTCTCTGTGTATTCCTGGCTGTCCTGGAACTCACACTGTAGACTAGGCTGGCCTTGAACTCAGATCTCCCTGCCTCTGTCTCCCAAGTTCTGGTAGTGTGTCACCATCCCCCAGCTAGGACCCAAATCTTAAATAATAAAAAGTATGTGTTGATTTTTACATTTTCTAACACACTTAGAAGTTGTTGCTTTGTTGCATTATTTTTCTAGTTGCTGTGATAAAATAATCAACAGAAGCTCACCATGGGAGAAGGGTTGGTTTAGGCTCACAGGCTGAGGGTACAGCCCAATATGGCGGGAACTCCAGGCAGCTGGAGCGTGTAGCAGCTGCTCACACTGCGTCTGTGGTCTGAAAGCAGAAGGAGATGGATGTTCCTGCTTAGCTTGTTATTTCTTCCTCTAATTCAGTCCAGGACTCCACCCGACGTTAAGCAGGGTCTTCACACTTCAATTTAACCTAATTAAATAACTCCTCACAGGCAAGCCCAGAGACCAGCCTAATCTAGAAAATCCCTAATGGTATGAACCAAGGTGTGTCTCCTAGGTGATTCAAGATCATTTCAAACTGACAAGCAATACTAATCATCGGACTGTGAGAGGGGTTCTGTTTTATATTTTAAGACAGGGGTTTATCCTGTAGCCAACGCTAACTTTAAACTCTGACAAATAGTTCAAATGCTGGGATTATAGGCATGAGGCACCCTCCCAGCTTGTATAGCTTGTTATTAAATATTAGATAAAGTTTTTTTTTTACAAATGTTGGGAGCCTAGAGATGAGGTGTTTCCCTCCTCCCCCAAATCAGCTTGCAGATAAGGTTGTGGAAAATTAACAAAAGCTTTAGGCAAGACACGAAGAGTGAGCTTACTGCATTTACACCAGGGAAGAACAGACTTCCATTGATCCCAAATCTGTTCAAATGATATTAGTGAAACATAAATGGAAAAGAGAACTTAAATGAAAACTCATTGATGAAAATAGTAAATTTTCCAGTTTTCTGGGAACTGCAATCCTGCAAATATCACGTTGTAACTTGATCTTCTCCGAGGCACTTACTACTGAAATTTCTAAAATAATCTGTGCTTTTACCACAGTCAACACAAGAAACTAAAACAGCAACAACAAAACATATTATTGGGAGCTGGAGAGATGGTTCAGTGGTTAAGAGCACTGGCTGTTCTCCCTGAGTAACAGCCTTCATTTCCCAGCACCCACATGACATCTCACAGCTGTTTTTAACTCCAGTTCCAGAGTACTTAGCACCCTCACACAAACAGAAACATGGACAAAGCACCAATGCACCTAAAAATAAAGTAAAACCTTGTTTGGTAAAGGTGCTGGTGGTAAAGCCTCATGACCTGAGTTCAGTCCCTGGGAAGCTGGGGCAGGGGAGAGAAATGACTTCCAGAGGTTGTCCTCTGACTTCCATATACTCCCCCCACTACCACCAAACAAACTAACTAAATTTAAATTTTTAAAGCATATTATTAAAATATCTTCAATCTTTTGAGACTTCCTCAATTACTTTTTCAAGCTTTTAGTCTACTCTAGAGAAATCTAGCAAAATCAAACAATCATTTAGAGAGAATAATGAAATAGAAGAAGGGAGAAAAATCCCTCAGGACAATGAAAATATATTTCTAGGGTTTTAAACTACAGCCAAGAACCATAGTGCATGAGGCTGGCACAGGTTCCTCTGTAAGTATGAAAAGTGCTTCCCACGGGCCACTTAGTCTCTTCCCCTTGGGGTACCACCACACAGGGCATCTCTTACTGACTTGGACAGACTTTACTTTATTCTCTATTGCTTCCCTCACTTTCCCTTTTGTTTAACCCTGAGCTGATACCAAATTAGTGTATGGTGGTCTGTCTTGGCCTGACCACTTGCAAATATTAAGCCATTTCCAAAGCAATAAAACTGATTCTAACATTTGCTTTTTTGCATTTGAAGGTGTATTTTCCCTATATTTCTTTTTTGGCAAAACCCATTCCTTTCCAGAGGCTTTTTCTAGTCACATGTATGTTTTTTTGTTTGTTTGTTTGTGGTTTTTTTTTTTTTTTAAGTTTATTGGGTAGAGAACATGCAATCACCTTTCCAGCCTATTAAATTTGTATTGGATTCCCAACTCACACATCTTAGCTCTTGGGCATTTTCTTCGATAAAGCCCTCCTACCTTTCAGTCCAATAAAGACCAAAGACTTGGATATAAAAAATTTTTAAAGTAACTGCTGAAGAAGAGGCTTCAATTGTGCGGGTCTCACTGGCAATCTGTGGAAGGCCACAGGAATAGCTCAGAGATAAACACCCTTGCCTTTCACCTTGCGGTCACCAGTTTGAATCAAGCCGAGATTAACTGTGTCCAAGGGTTGTTATCATCTGATGGTGGCTTGGGAGCTGATATGAAATAAATTGCTAGCATCTTGCGTCTCCTTGCCTGAGGTCACCTGGTTCAGACTATTTTAGGACCAGATCCAAATCTTGGCTGCAATGGTGACTCTAAACGGAAGCCTCCCCAAAAGGATCAAATGTCAAATAAACCCAGAGCTTATACTTCTTCTTGCACTAATGGAAGACAGCCTTTCAGACAAGCCTGGCAGTGAGGTGGGAAGTTAGGGTCAAGGAAAACAGTCAAAGTGTGTAGGTTAAGAATATCTGGCCTGTGCGTGTTTAATTCCACCCTGGGTCCCCATGTGATCTAGACTCCCTCTCATGCCAACACTATAGCCACATCTTCTTCCTTTACTTATTGCTTTATTTCAACAACCATCAAGCTTTAAAGGAAATGAACTTTCAACAAAGCTGGGCACGGCCAAGCACAACTCTATCTAGTTCCAGCTGGCGTTTAAGAGGAGGCAGGAGAATCATAGCAACTTCCAGGCCGACCAGTCCTAAAGCAGGCGAGGATACATAAAGATACATTGTCTCAAGATGTATCAAGAGAACTAAATCACGCAAAGAGATGAAAAACGTTGCAACAGCAACATTAAGGAACTGAGTCACAGTTGTTATGCTCTCGCAAAGGGAGAGATAGACAGAAGACTAGAGTTAACATGCATGCCAATTCACACTCCTCTCTCTCTCTCTCTCTCTCTCTCTCTCTCTCTCTCTCTCTCTCT
>OU015746.1:124433464-124452226 GCA_907169655.1 Acomys percivali
AGAAGAAGAAGAAGAAGAAGAAGAAGAAGAAGAAGAAGAAGAAGAAGGTGGGAGGTGCGGTGGCTCATAACCCACCTCCTTACATCTGAAGGTGATCTTAAGTCCTTCCTCTTTCCAGAGCTGTCTTCGGTTGTTCAGAGGTTAAGTGATGAACACAAGTTCCAGGCTTTGCTGGGAACAATGCCTTTTCTTAAGAGCATCGCAAGTTAAAAAAAAAAAAAAAAAAAAAAAGATTTAGCTGTAAGCTGATAATCGAGTAGCTGTGGTCAGACACCCATTCCCCCACCTCACCAGAGACCATGTTATCACATAACGCCCATTAGGCACCGGTAATCCGCTATCAACACATTTTACAGACATTTGAATGTTAAAGGAGATTTTTATTAATGGTCCATGATCCTAAAATGTGACTATTGGTTCTAGAAACATTTTAATAACTCTCAAGGTTTGATCTTCTGCTTGTAATGTAGTCTAAGCCTCCTGGGGATTAAGGCTGGGAAACTGGGGATAGGGCCTGAAGGAGGATGTTCACCGGACCCAAGACCTGCCTCTAAGGACCCACCCTCAAGTCTTGGCCTGAGGATGTGGGACCAAGGCCAACAGGCAGTATTTCCAAGGAGTATTTGTTGGTCCCCTCAAGAGGGATCCAAGGCAGCTAAATGGCTGCTACAAAGCAGCATCTTGTTTTTAAGGAAGCGCTCAGGCTGGAAATGCCCTCCCCCCCCTCCACGCCCCAACCAACAAGTAGACTAAGGAATCCTCCATATGAAGAATCCTTTCCCACCCGCACAAACAGGCAAGTTAAGATCCTGACAGTAGAAGGAAGGGTGACAGGAGCATCCTTTTCTCTCCTGGAGCCAAGATAGGTTAATTCAAACTTCACCAGCTTACCGTTATGTTTGCTATGAGATTTTTTTTTTTTATTCAGCTTGTTTATTTGTTTTCTTCAAAATAGTGTTTCCAACTAAAAATTAGAGGTTCAGGAATGAAAGTAACTCCTAGACCTTGTGCTGTTTGAGTTTCTCCTGAGGAGAAAAACAGATTTTGGCCCGACTAAATGGTTTGGAGCTGGTGGAGTTCTTTCTTTTGAATCTGCTTTTTGTTTGTTTGCAGTCAACAGCAGGTTGGTTTTAAAACGTAAAACATAGGGCTGCAGGCAGGAGGGGAAGTCTGGCTGATCCTCTTTAGCATTTGGGAGGGACCTCCTTTGGTTGTGAGGACTGCTGCATAGTGAGGGCCTTTCAGATGCATTGCCTACTTCCTCCCGCTCCAGCCACTTCCCCATACACAAATTTCTTGCTTCAGTTTCCTTCCAAATGCCTCCCTTGGAAAAACTACCTTTTCCAAATAATGCATGCATCCTGCTCGAATTGAGTATAGAACAGTTTTAAAGAACACTACTCCAAATCACACGGCTATTGGCAAGCAGTTGGAAAGCGATGCTGCAAGCAATTCCATACAGTATGTCTCAAAACACTGGTGGACTAGTTTCACATATAATGTTAGTTCTGTTTGAGACAAATCCTATAATCTGTGCAGTTGCACAGCTACACACACACCCTCCCCAAATATCGGGGTAGCTCCCATTAGGGGTTTTGCTCTCCCCGTTGCAGGAGTAGATGATCTTCGGTCTTTTATGTTCCACCAATCCAAGGGCGGAAATAGTGCTTCTGGGAGAATCAGGTTTACCAGGGCAACCTGCGCTGACACGGTGTGGGAGGATTATGAAGGAAAAGCAGGGGTACTTCGATCTCTGGGCGCATATTTAAGTATGCAAATTCTGTGATAGGGACACAAAGGAGGAAGGGTTGCTGTCCTTTCGGAAGAAGGCAAGAATCCAGGCACAGGGCAAGGACCAATAGGACTAAGCACTTTTCCATCCTGTTTTCTGTTTGTGTTTGTATAGAACGCGTTGGTTACCTGCCTTCCTGGCTTCTTTTGTGTACGTCGTTTGCATGATTAAAACACACCTCTGTATGCAATAGGCATCACCTAACATGCGTATCTAGTTTTGGGTTACAGCTTTGTCTTAATAACAGTAGCGAGTATCTCACCCTAGATTTTCGGGTTTGAACTCACGTTTAGCGTTGGCACGGCTCGTGGCTTCTGATTAAATGGAAACTGGCAGCTGTGTGAGGCCTCCGCACTGCAGGTAACTGGAATAGGACGTTTTGGCAACTTGGCATTACCGAACACCCTGAAAGGAGCCGCTTCCCCATTTCAAGTTTAGAAAATGGTCAGTTTCCTCGACTCCGCCCGGTTCCTTCTAATCTCACCTCTTTTGTGTCTGTGCGCTCCCCTTCCCACCGGATCCCGAACCAAAACCAGCCAACACCCATGGGGAAAATACAGGGGAGTGCGAGTAAAGGGACGAACAAGATTGAGTGCCAATGAATTTTTTTTAACCTTCAGAGTCAGTACCCAGCTCCTAGCACTGGGCCGAACCCAGTATATTCAAGCACCTGGCTGTTCTTGAATGTCCCCAAGGGCAGGCCTACCTGGGCGCCCAGACCCAAGGCACTTGAGCAGGCAAGCTTCTGTGAACAGTTGTCCAGTCTAGAGCCGCCTACAGCGCACACCCCCACCTCCCCCCCAAACCCAGCGGTCTTCTCCAAGTCCGATTTCACAGCACTAACCAAAGGGAAGCTGCTCGCAGACCTCTGATCAGTCCGAAGCAGGATGCTTATTTCCCAACTCGCTTTCCAAACCCAGAAATTGATTTGACCCTTGAAGCCTACCAGACCTGAGGTGTCCCAACGATACCCACACCTTCCCTCCCTTTCAGGCAGTGCCCGATGTTTGCCGGCGTGGCCACGCTCCCCCAGGCCCGGGGTGCAACTCTGCGCTCTTTCCAAGTCTGGGGACTGGTCTCAAGGGACCTGCTACGTCTCAGACGAGGGCCTGAACGTTGAAGAACACCCATGAGAGAGACACCCCTCCAGGCGAGGGACCCCACCACCGCCGGCATAGCCCAGGAGCTGCCTCCTGCGTGTCCCCGCCTCAACTCCGATCCTCGGGTACAACTGGGATTATTTTCCTAGGAAACTACAGTTGGCCAACAGATTTAGGAATGGGATCGCTGAAGAGGGTCTCTACGGGGCCTTCCGTGGGTGCCAGGGCGCCCGGCCTCCGCAGCTCTTTATTTCTGGACTTGGAGTGTGCGTGTAGGGCGGTGGGGAACGCAGACACAGAAGAAGTGAGATTAGAAGGAACCGGGAGGAGTTGAAGAAACTGGCCATTTTCTAAACCTGGGAGTTTCGAAAGCCACATCTTAATTCTCTTGGTGGCATTTCTCTTATCTATGATGGGAACATTCTAAAGGTGAAATCCAAAGGGCCAGGCAGTTTTGTAGAAATGATTCAGGGCAAGAGATCTTTGTAAAACCAGTTCCCATTCGTCATTTCTGCCCTCCTAAATTAAGATTATGTTGCTGACTCGCTTCCGGTTAAGCAGCTCCCAGACTCTTGGAGAGTCATTTCAGTACCAACTATCAAGCAGTATGGGACTTATTAACTTCACTAAATCCAGTCTTGACTAGGAATGGCGATCAGAAACTCTTGATGTCTTTGAGCCAATGCTAGCTTCCCACCCCCTCCTCTTTGATCGTGGGAAATCCTTTCTACTTTGGGCGTCCATTCAAAATGATTGAACTGTGTGGTCTCAGTTAAACGAAGTTGTGCGAAAGTAATGGAAAAATTAGTTTTTAGAGACTTTCTTTAACTTCGTTTTCAAAGCCTGGAAAAACCAAGTCATCTGCTCAGTGGTCCTAAGTTTGCCAGATACTCTCTTTAAGGTACTGACTGTCCCTGTCCTTGCTACGATTTCCTGAAAACCAAAGGCAATGTAAGAAATTGGTTATTTGGGAGTTACTTCACTGTTGCACTGAAAAACCTGGGCGATTAAAAAGCTAGATGGAGGCAAACTTAAAGACCCTGGGGCCCAAATGTCACTTCCGGGAAGACTACAGATGAATGTCTCCAGGCCCAGGAGGATCTAGCCATACAACTGTGCAGTTAGTGATGGCCATAAAGTATTGAGTTTCATTTAGCAGTAAAACAAATTTAGATGGGGTTCAAAAACACAGTCAGGCATAGGAAATTAAATAACCAGAAAACAAAATAGTTGCAACTGCTAGCCTTCATTTATAGAGTTACAATCAAGAGTCATTGAATTTTGGTCAAATTTAAGAACATACCATGTTTAAGGTGAAATTAAGTCATGGAGGAGCACCACAGCCATTGGCCATATTGTCTTTTTTAGTAACTCCTACAACCCAAAGGGACTTTTTCCCCTTCCTTCAGCGTATACACACACACACACACACACACACACACACACACACACACACACAAAACACAACACAAAGCACTGACCAGGGTGCCTTATGTTCGACTACTGAAATTATAGGTTTTTAAGTTTTCTGAAACTCTTTTGTTCAGAAATCATTTCTGCCTGAATTGCGTTCAGATTCTGATTACACTCCCTCTCATGTTTACCTCAGCTTTTTTTTTTTTTTTTTTTTTTTGAAGTGAATGGGGGGAAAATGCCCTTAGATAGCTGACAAATTCTTGACATTCTCATTTTCTGAAATACTCCAATCTCCCCACCCCACCCCAAAAAAACCCACTGATCAAAACAAAAACACCAAACCAAACCAAAAACAAACAAACTAACTAACAAAGCGTTCTAACAAACAATTCAATTCAAGCTCCTAGAAGGGGAAGAAAAGATGCTAATGGCTGACTGGGAGGTACAACTTCAACTGGGAGCAATCCTGAGGGGAGTCACAGAAGTTTACACATCACTGTCATTCATAACTAGTTCATTCATATATCAGCAAGAGGAAAAGTAAAAACAGGAGTAAATTTACTAATTTCTTCTCTGCCTCACAATACACATTTTGGGATGCTGAGGCCGAATGGGGCTTCTCACTCATAAGGAATGGTATAAAATTAAACTAGACCCAATGTTGTGCTAGAACCATTTTAATATAATTATACATATCTGCCAAATCCAGGAAGAAAGGGTTTATGCATATATAACTTCCAGTTAACATCTGCAAGCATAAATGACAATGATCTGTTTAGGATCCACCAGGGTCAGCTCAAGTGACCAGGGTCAGCGCAAGTGACCAGCGTCCTTTTCCCACCAGGCTTACCAATGTTAAATTACCAACATTAAATCACGGATGAATTAGGGTCTTTTTGCTTCTTCTCGCTCCTTGCCCAGAGAACACAAGGCAGCTCACCTCAGCCAAAGGTAATCTTTCTAGATCAGTATTCAGTCACTCTGAATTTTGCTTATAATTATAATCTATTTAATCACAGAAGAACCTCTGCAGAGGTGGAGTTCAAGGTTGCATACAATAACAGGAGATCACAGTTTTGAAGTCTAGCACAGATTAAAAACCACGGATATACCATTTATAAGACACACACTGATTGTCTCTTAAACTACATATTGACTCCTTATGAACATTATTATTTTTTTTTTAAATAAAGTAGTGCATCTAGGACAATCAGTCGCACAATTCACACAGCCCTGAAAAGGTTTTTAGTGCCAACCCCCGTTGGTCATGAACCGTGAATGAGCTGGGGATGCTGTCCATTCCTAAGATTCAACCAAGGATTGGCTAACACACTGGATTACCTCTGCTTTGAAGGCCATGGCCTCCCACTCCCTTCCCTCACAACTGAAGTGTTGTTTGATTTTTATTTTGAGTGATGTTTGGTTGCATGTGGCTAGAATATATTCAATCAATCATCAGCAAATCAGAAAACCCATGATCTAGAGCTATGACAGAATCTTAAGTAGATTGTTTTGTCCATTTCAGGTTGCTGGTTGATAGGCCCCTCTAAGGCCCTTCAGTGTTCCTTCTATGCCTCACGGGAACTTTGATCAGGAGTCTGAGAGCATCATCCCATCTAACTTTTTTAACCAATGCCTGGCTAAAACTGGAATGTCCAGCCCAGCATATTTAAAAATCACCCACAAAAAATAGGTTCTACAGGTCTTCACAAAACCTGGAATTTCCATGAGGATGTCTGATCTTTATAATCCAAGCAGTCAGCATTGAAGTTAAGCTTCCAAGAGGCAGTTTGGTCCTTATAATCCAAGCAATCAGTGGTTGAGTTAAAACCCAAGCTTGAAGCTCCATATCCCTGGGTGGAAAGAGAAGCTGGGGACTGATTGAGATGGCTGGTAACTGCATTGGTACCCATGGGACTGAGTGTGGCCCCTGGTCCAGGAAGCTGGTGATGCATAGGGGTCAAATAAGATCCGCAGTCCATGCCCCCAAAGTAGGAAGTTGAGCCAGCATATCCTTGACTATAACCTGAAGCCTGGGTGTAGGTCATGGGATAGGACCTCTGCATGCAGGAGGAGGAGGTGGACAAGGGGTCTGACAGTGGGGAGATGGAAGCAGGGCTCCAGATAGACACAGGAGCACTGCTGCTGGCAATGGTTGGGACTGAGGTACTAGAGGGGGGAGTGAACTGGCCACTTGTTCCACTCTCTGAACTCACTTCCCGAGCTGGGGAGGTCTTCTTTTTGGCAGGTCTCACTTTGTTTTGACCTCCATTCTGTTGCTGCTGCTGTTGTTGGCGGCACTTAGCTCTTCGATTCTTAAACCATACCTTGAAAGGGAAAGAAATATCATTAGCACTGACGTAACAACTCCTTAAGGGCCAGAGTGGCCCCAGATTGCATGGTCAAAGAATCATTTCTTTTGCTTCTAGAGAGCACTCAGAAGGCACCCCCTACACATCTTCAATTGTGGGGAAGCCCATCTTACACAATTCATCACAAGAAAACTTAAGGGAATCACTTTAATTATGAGCCAAAATTCTCCACTTTGCTTTCCTATTTCATCTTGTCTATAGAGAGACCGCATGTATTTTGAGATGACCTCAGGATAGAATATGTCTGTCTCTCAGAGGATGCGTCCTTTTGCTACATACCAAGAGCAGACTGAATTCAAACAGTTTATATTCTACTGTCCAGGAAGTGACGGCTGATATAGAAGCAGGCTCTGCAACCTCGCATTTTGTCTCTCCTAAACTCAAAAAAGAAATCATCAAGAAGATATGCGCCTGTGGAGAGAAGATCTGAGCTGGTGTCTGCTGAAAATGCTTTGTAGTGAATGAAATAACTTGTATGCCTTCCTCTTTGAGCTCAAAGACAGGTCTCAATCCTGGTCTTCAAGACTCAAGTTTGTGTCTTCAGAGTCACACACAACATGCTCTGCTCTCCACACTAATCCACTCATTTGTTAACTTCAAACTCTGCCTGCCACTCTGAAAATTCTTTTTACCAGCCTTGTACATTCTCTGCCACACAGGAACTTATGATAGAAACTACTGGCACTTGTCTTAGATACAGGTGCCCCCCCACCACCACCCGGAAGGATTGCCAGCCTGGAACTCCCAGAAATCTGCTTGCCTCTGCTTTCCTAGTGCTGGGATTAAAGGTGTGTGACACCACAAATGGCTATTGGCTACAGGTCCTCCCTGTTGAAGAAGTTCTCCATTTGGATGTTATAATGGTGGCAAAAGTAGTACCCCCAAAGACCAGCCTCAGGACCAGTTTGTTTCTATCAAGGGCTTTGGGTCAAGACTTACAAGTGCCAAGAAATTTTTCCAACACACTTTGAAAAATCTTGTTTTCTGCTTTGTAGTCCACACTGATGCCTGACACTTTCAAAAACATGTACTACCGCTGCCCCACCCCCCAAAAGGGGAGGTTGTTTATATTTGGGGGTTGCTGTTAGCCATGTAAGACATGGTCTTAAAAGACAAGCACCAAAGAGCTTCATATAGGGCTTTCATGCCAGTCAAGGAGGAGTTGACTTTTTTCCCTTTCGGGGTAAAATATGGGGGCAGCTAGAGCAAGAAAAAGGAGTGTCCTTACAGATATTATGAATATAAAAATTTGCCTGTTATGTGGCAGAGCTAGAAAACTGTGTTCTGTCCTCAAGAAGTCAACCAAACACACTTTAATTTTGCCAACTTATTTGGTAAAAGCACCGTTTCTGACTCTGTAAACAAATTAGGTTTGAGAAAGTCGTTTGCTGTTTCTTCAAGTGCTTTAAAAACTTCTTGGACTGTCCAGGAACTAAGCTCCACACCCTTGCTACCTACACACAAGAAAAGTCCACGAAGAGGATTTCCACACAAGGAACACGTGACTACCCTTGAAATTCGCCATCCACTGGATCTCTAACTGCAGACCTACGGGTTCTAGGTCTTTCTGTCTGCAGCTGAATTGCTACTCCAACCTTGCAACTCAGGCCGGAAGACCCTGGTCCATAGCATTAAGGAGTTACAAGGAAGCGAAAGGGAGCAAAGGGGGAGTGTGGTTCCAAGGCTCCTGAATGTTAGAAATTCAAGCTCTTCTTTGGTCCAGGACAAGAGCCTCAGGCCCTGTTGGATCGTCAGTGTAAACCAAGCTTCAATCAAAGAAGGGAGGATCATGAAAAACAGTATATCTACATCTACCCTACCTGCACCCTGGACTCCGGCAAGTTGATTTTCAGCGCCACCTCCTCTCGCATGAAGATATCTGGGTACCGGGTCTTGGCAAAGAGAGCTTCCAAAACATCGAGTTGTGCTCTGGTGAATGTAGTCCTCTCCCGCCGCTGTTTCCGGGGAGTGGCTGCAGGACAAGAAGCCCAGGGCCCTTTAGGGTGGGGGAGCAGTTTCTCAGTCACAGGACTTTTGCCTCAGTTCCCCACCTCCCCGACCTCCCTCCTCTCACCGCGCTCTTACCGAGGATCCCCACCCCTTCCAAAGCCTCGTAGGACACACCACCACCCGGTGCAGTGTTCCCCGCAGACTACAGAGCATCATTTGAAGAGCTAACAAAATAAACCAAGTGAAGACAATCCCCACCCCCCAGGCTCAATTCTGGAAACAAATAAACAAAAAACAACCACCAGACTACACTATCAACAGAAATGGCTGTCTAGTAAATAAAGTTAAAGGCTCTGCAAGCATTGGAGGCTCAGAAAGAAGCGGCGTACGTGGAGTCAGTTCTCACGGTATTTTAGCAGCGCAAGAACCTTTGTTCTTTTATCTTTAAAATGGGACATCGTTCATACTTTCATGAGTATCTGGTTTTTGGAGGGATAATCTGAAGGGAAAAGAAAAGTGCCCGATATCTGGAGGGAACACACCTCTAAGATTAAAGGGACAGGGCAGGGGATACCGGAAGCCCTTGGCCTTGCGGACAGTAGGAAAGAGAATTCGGCTACTCTCAGAGTGGAACTACCAAGGAATTGGGAGTGGAGGCCTAAAGAGCGTGCTCAAGTGACAAGGTCAACAACCTTCCACGACCCACCCCAATATGTCCCCAAGCCACTAGAAGAATGGAGCGGTATGATTTTCTATAACTACTGCAGACTCCAGACTGGCCTTTTCCCAGCCTCTTGCCCCCCCCCCCCCCGAGTCAGTAAATGCCCAGTGGCTCTCGGCTGCTTTGTGGCAAGGGAAACACAGTGGGGATCCCGCCGCATGGAGCTATAGTAAGGACAGTGCACCCTCCAAACTCGGAGTTCCCGAGAGGCGAACGTGGGGAAGGGCGTAGAAAATGCCGCAGGACTCACTTACCCGGGTAGCCCACGGACGGATGCAGCAAGTCCATTCCCGAAGTGCTCAGACTCAGCCCATTGACAGCGTAAGGCGGTTGCTTTAGATAAGACATCATGCTAAGGTTGTTTGGAGGCGAGAAGTCGGCCCAAATTGGGGGGACCCAGCCGGACGGTCTCGATTCGCCTGGAGTGGACAGGGTCAGAGTCCTTGGTGGGTGGATTTAGAATGCTGGAACTAAGGGCAAAGCAAACAAACACACAAGGGTGCTGGTTTACTGCTTCGGAGGGAGCAGCTTCCTCTAAGTTCCATCAATAACTAAAAAGAACCCGGGCAACGCTGGGCACAAGCTTTTAAAGGAGTTGCAGATGCGCCCCCCGCCGTCCCCCCACCCCACCCCCAGCATCTCCAAAACTAGAGGGGAAGGAGTGAGACCAGATAAACCTGTCTTCCCCACCCCCCCCCTAAACTTAAAAAAAAAAAAAAAAGACCCGAGGAAAGCAATTACAATCTGCCTTCCCAAAGAACAAAACCCCACGCCTCCAAACGCACACATTACATTCCTACCCCAACATTTGCATAGGGCTCATTGGCTGGCACTAGCTAATTGTCTCAAACAAAACTTGATTGGGGCCATTTGCAGAGACAAAGAACTCTTTGGCTAAATAAATAATGCTGATAACAAAGCCCATTGGTGAGAAACAAAGAAACAATTCAAGAAATCTACCTCTTCCCAGACTGTTGCCATTCCCTGGCACAGATTTTAATTACCTTAGCTTTAAAAAAAAAAAATTATTATTACCACTTTCAACTGCTGTGAGCCTAAAATGTAAATGTATTTAACATTTAAGAAACCAACTTGCTAAACAACAAACTTAAGAAAACTGTCCAACCACTATTATTCCACATTTGAAGTCATTTCCAGTAATCATTTTCACCTAATTAGTAGTCTGGATAATTAGATTTTGAGTTAAGTAACAGATTTATTAGGGTTTTCAAGGACCTTGATTATATGTGTCTAAGGAACTATAGCTAAACAAACAAGTATTTAACTTTTAAGCGACACCCATCAAATATTTAATTTAAATATACTTTTTTTAAAAAGCCTTCAATACTAGGATAGGACTTGCCAAAAATGCTTAAGTTAAGTTAGACTCCCACCAGTCAGATAAACTGCTATTCTCCACCCCCACCCCACCCCCCATTTTGCAAGTAGGAAGGGGGGTATTCACAGAACAAGCTGCTCTGTGTTGATTTTGATGTAAGGAGGCTGCAGATTCTTGGGGAGGCAAATTTTCGGGGATTTTTGGCTGAAATAGATTCCTGCTAAAGGTAGCTGACTTTCCCAGATCTTTAGGTTTGAAGTAGATAAGCATTCAAAGCTATGAAACTAAATAGAATTTCTCTCCACTTTTCAAATTTCATGCAATTATGTGAGAATAAGAGCTTGGAGGGATGAAAAAGAAAAGTTATTTGTGTTCCTTTGCTAACTCCCCTCCCCCAGATCTATTTTAATATAGGAGGTCGGTGAGCAAAGCTGGCTTTTATTTTCCAAAAATAAGGCACTTGTCTTGCAAAGATCTCTGCTTTGAAACTTTGACACTCTGGGAAACTTCCTCAAAATGGCGGATGCAAGATTGTGAGATCTGTCACTTTCACAGTGAAATTTCATTAATGAGATGTAAAGATTTTAGGTTTTCACTTTTACCTTGCTTAAGAGAAGGCGGCAAAAGTTTCACAGAGCTCAAGAACTGTGACCTCTTCCTAATTTAAATTCAGAACATAAATCTTGTTTTCCCACCCTAAAATGTGACTTTTATAAATGTCCTTTTTAGAGAACTCGATTATTAACTAGTGAAACTAGTTGCTCTTACAAAGAATACATTATATTCTGTATTCCTCCTTCCAAGATCTAGCTATTTGGGGCTGTGAAAGTAACACTCTTTAAAAGCACAGTTATTGCTTATTTAAATAGCATCTAAAGTGTAATTCTTCGAAAATATACTTTTATTCCTTTGGAAAGTGCTGAACTGTTATACAAGAACTTAAAATTCTATGTGATATTAAAATGGGGAAGTATATTTACTTAGTCTAATTCTCACCCAATTAGAAATACCTAAACACATCATTCGATTAAAAAAAAAATACACACACATGTTCCACCATAAAGGGCAATGATGGAAAGTATGGGACCAGATTCTTCTGGCAGAGCCAAAATGGCTCCAAATCTCAGGGTAAATTATTTCCACTTTTTAGGGGGGGCGGGGGGGGGGCAAAAAAAAAAAGTAAAACCAAAACCCAAGCCACGGGAACGTTTCCACAGCCAGCCTAGTTAATAAAAACTGCCGGAAGAAGACGGATGCCGGCCTTTCCATCTAACTTTCACGGTCTCACACGGATTCCATCCCAGCTTCCTCTCCACTCACAGTGCAAAGGGGGGTGGGAGTGGGGACGCCCTTTCTAAGACAGAAGGCTTAATGTGAAGGTTGTCGAGGTAAGGTGGCTTCTGAGAGTTCATACCTAGAAGCAAACGGCGATAAAGTGGCGAGTTCCCTCACCTCCAGGCGCAAACAACTGGGTCCGGCGTCCCTGCCCAGCAGCCACGCAGATCTGCCGTCCTGACGACCAAGGTCTCCACTGCCTGCGCTGGCCTGCACAGCCTTATATCTAACGGTCAATTCGTGCAATCTGTCGCTTCCCCCTCCAACTCCCCCCTCGTTGGTGGTTTTTTTTTTTTTTTTCTCTTCCAAGAAGCCCATCTACCAGTTGCTGTGTCCTCGTTCAATAATAATTACCTCGTCCGAGAATTAATTATAATAAATGTTTTCTTGATAAACTAACGAGATAATCCGAGGGGCACACGTCCCTTAATTACAGGCCGTCGTGCTCAGCTCTGCTTCTCGTCCTGGCTGATTAATTTTCTGCATGATGGAAAGGAAACAAAACTACGCGGACTGGCGACTGGCCTGCGGCAGGGAAGAGGACCCAGAGCCGGAGGGAAGGAAGAAAGAAGTTCGTGGGCACTTGGAAAACAGCCTGGCCTGGCCTCTGCCCCGCTAACTCGAGTGAAAGTTTCTGGCCTCGGGGAATCAACAACTCCACTCCCCGCGAGGGAGAGAGAAAGAAATATGCCAAAGGGTTGGTCTTGACTGTAGTTCGGAGAAGCCCGGGTGTTAGGTCTGGAAAGAGAGGCCTGGCTGTCTACCTTACTTTGGGGGAGGAGTTTGCTCTCAACTCCACTCCAGTGCTAATAACTTTCGGTGACCGGAAAAAGTCGCGAGGTGAGCAGCCGAAATCCTTACGCCCAAAGCTCCGAGGTGGAGGAGACAGTTTCAAGGGAAGAGTATTTCCTCTACGGATCCCCTCCCCAATGTGTACCATCGCAGACCCACGCGGTGGGGCCTCTTTCTCTCTCTCCCACACCCCTTCTCTTCTAAAGGACTAATTTGGATCGAGCCTCTAAGGTTTGTAGATTTTCCAGTGATATCGAACACTAGCTTTCAATAGTCACTTAAACACATCAACACCCCTACTTATGAGTTTGCCGCGTGACCGGTCGCCCAGGCCCGGTGTTAGCGGGGACCTTCTGATGGTTCTTCTTGGGCAGGCCGAGGGCATAAACTGGGCTTGGGCGAGCCCCTTCACATGAGGCCGGCTTTGACCCACGACAGTTCATTGTCCCCGAGCCTGAGAAGGCAGTACAAGAATGCGCAACGGGCCAAGATGCCACCCCATGCCCAGAACAGCTGAGGAGCCGAAGTCCCAGAGGAGGGATTCCCGGGTTGCTGACGGGGAGCAGCCAGTCGCTCACCCCCACTTCTGACCGCCCCAGGTGCGCACGCGGAGGCTGCGGCGGGCGCGTCCCCTGAACAACACTAGGCAAAGTCCCTGTCTAACTAGCAGCCTCGGCCTGGCGATCTGGCCCAGGAACCACGACAACCCGCGTGCAGTGCCGCGGGCGGGGGAGCCGCACCCCTAGGGATGGGGAGGGGGCGATGCAAAAGACTGAAGAGCCCAAGAGGCTTTGAGAAGAGGCGGAGAGCACAGCGCGCTAGGCTAGGGGAGAAAGGACGAAAAGAGAGATCAGGCGCGGCGGTAGAAACAAGGCGCCGGCGCTCCCGCCTCCTTGGTTATCTGCCTGGTTTTCGGCAGTGGCCGACTGAAGGCTCGAGAGGCAGCCCGCGGCCTCAGCAGACTGACTGAGGATACCGGCTTCCGGCGCACCGACCTTCAGAAGCGCCCACCTCATTATCATTGTTTTAATTTACCAGCCTAGGTATGTACACAAGCATCATTTTTGTCATAGACTCTAAAAACGTCCTTGAGATCAAGCCTAAGGACACCAGCTAAATCTAGGGACCAAAACGCAAAGTTCGCTAGGATAAACTATCAACAGCGTGGGCATAAGAACAAAACCCCTCCCCAACACCCCAGATTAGACTCGTAGGAGTTTCACGACGTTCTGCAGTGGCGGCGACCCCCAGGAGCACGCGCTTTCACTCCCTCCCACTCCCGCCCTCTTCCACACATCGTCAAATTTTCCTAATGGTCATAATTTTGCCTCAAAATTCTCATTAGAAAAAAAAAAATCAGACCCAGAGGAAGTCTACGTCCGCATCGTTGCTCACTGGAGGTACGGGGGTCACTGCGGACCGGGGAACACAAAGATATCGCTATAGACAAGACAGACGGACACTTACCTTACAGCCGCATTGGAGGTTAGAAAGGAAAAAAAAAAATCAAATTATCCTTCAAAATTCCAAATAGTCAGCTATCCTAAAAGAAATCAAGAGTACTCAGTTAAAAACCTTGTAATCTTCACCTTTCCATAAAAAGTCAAACATAACCCCCCCCCCAAAAAAATATATATATATGTTTAGAGAACATAAAAACGAAGCGGCCAGAGTTGTAAACAAGCATGTGTCCGTCTACGATACATACAAAGTAGATGTGGCGACTGGGCTGCTCTAGCGATTTTTATTTTTAATAACAGTGGAGGCTGAGTTGGAGCTGAGGAAGGTTCCGCTCTCAGGGAGATTTGCTGAGAAAGCGCCTCTCTGGCAACTTTTTGACGCAAACTCTCCAACCAATGGCAGGGAGAGAATGATTGACACATCTAAGCCAGAGGGAAAATAATAAAAACACACAACAGGGGGAGGAAAACAGGCCGCTGCTGCACGGGGGGAAGAGCAGGCAACAAATCCAGGCCTCCGACACTACCAGAATGTTCTTTAAAACACTGGGCTGAGCTTAAAATATATATTATGGGCTGGGCCAGAACATGTAAACTAATTGTACAATTAAAACGATGAACAGGAAAGCCTCCCCTTGGGTCATTTCACACTCCTTTCTTGTCCTCCTTTCCTTTCCTTTTTTTTGGGGGGGGGGGTTGTTTGTTTGTTTGTTGTTTTTTCTTTTGTTTTTATTTTAGAAAAAGGACACCAAAACAACGTGAGACAGGAAAATGAAAATATTTAAGTCAAAGCTGGTAAAGTATGTGTGTGTGTGCCTGTGTGTGTGTGTGTGTTTACTGGGTTTTCGATTCTAACACTAGCAAAGAATGTATGGGTCAGAGGCAGAACTCAAACCCAGGTTCAAGCTTTAAAACAAGGCTATGTCCTCTTAAACAGGGCTAAGGGAAAAGAGAGTGAAGGAAAGGGGCCGGGACCGAGGTGTGGACATGAAATAAAGACAGAGATCGAGTCATGAGGCTGTGAAGTAACTATTTGAAAACTTCAGCGTCCTTGCTGTTCCTCAACCCCTCATCTCGGAGCTCTGGGTTTCCGCGCAGGATTTTTTCAATTTGAACAAGATGCAAAACAAAAAAGCGAACTCCTAAATCTACCCCCAGGGCTGACTGCGGGCTATCATCTCAAATCTATGGGGCTTGAGTGTGGGGTGGCAAAAGCCCCTAGTAGTTGGTCTCTGCAAAGGAACAAACTCCTGATCCTGCACAGGGCCTGGAGGTGACAGGGATGGAGCCACCCGGAGCCTGAGGGCTGAAACCCAGAGCTGAGAAGCTTCAAGACCTGGGAACCAGCTCACTTTCTCCTTCAGAAGAAGGTCCAGATCGAGGACCCGGCTGTTTTCACAAGGATCAGAGTTTTCTAGAAGAGCAGAAACAGATTGGACGGCGTATTTGGGGATGGAGGGGGGCGCGGCAAATGTTACTGCTGAGTGTGTGTGAATAAAGGGTGGGAGTAGTGGGAGAGGACAGCTTTCCTCCTCACAACTCCCAATGCAGAAGGAAAACAAAAAACCCACCACCCCCTTACTACCTCAGTCACGGCCACCACTGCTAGTGGGCCCAAAGAAACAGCTCGTTGCCTTTAATTTGGGGACCTATGTTAATGAAGTCGGTAATTAATTCGTCGCTTTGTTGTCGGTTCTTATACTGTATGTGTAATCAAATGTGGCCATCCTTGGGATTTACAGCAATTAACGAATTACGGGAGTGTGCACGAGGCTGCAAGTTCTCCGCAGCCCGGCTAGGCTTGGCCTATGGCTGGACACTCCGCTGCCGCAGCCGACCTGCAGGTGTGTCTTAAGAGCTTTGGGTCCTGGTGGCTTCACGAATCCCCGAGTGCCCCCCCGGGCTTGCCCAGATCTTCCAGGTTTCTCCGTAGCAGTTCCAGTCCGAAGAAAACTCCTGGCTGTCGCCTTCCCTGGAGCCACGACTTTGTGGGGGCCTAGGCTGGGGCGGGGGAGGGTGAGTACGGACCTTTTCCCGTTACCCCGCCCCCACTGTGCTGAAACACCTGGCGACTGCTCCCAAGGCCTTTCATTTAGGGCGGGGGGGAAGAGACAAATGTCCCAGGCGGTTGTCCCGCATGGCGCGGGCTGTGGGAAGAGCAGGTCCTAGCTCTTGGTCTGAGCCGCCGTGCTTCGTATGACAGAAGGGCAACTCTCTTGAAGAGTTGCCCCCGGTTTGATCATAAGATGTTGAAAGCATCAAAGGGAGGTCGGGGGCAAAAAGCACATTATGGATGTTGCGGAGCAAGGCCTTGGGGACAGTAGAGGGTGGGTGCAGAAGGTAAAGAAAGAGCGAGGGCTTGTGAGTCACTCGAAGTACGTGAAAAAAGAATCGGAGAAATCCATCAGGAGTAGGGTGCAGAGACGTAGGGAACCCCCTTCACTTCCCAGGAAAAGGTTTGGGGATGTCGTCCGAGACGACCCAGAACAGCCGAATCTCACTGAAAAGTACGGAGTGCTATCCACAGCTGAGGATTTCTGCTCGATGCAGCGTGGGAGGGCTTGCCCCTTCAGCGGCTGGCAGCACACAGCCCCTGCTTCTCCTTTGCCCTCTAGTCTAATAACTTCGCAGAAATACAGGGCCAATAAACCACCAGTTGGAAATGGACAGTGTTAAATAAACAAAGGTCTCTTTAAAATTCTCATCCACTTCAGATGTCTAAAGTAAGATCGTGATGATTTTGTCACGGTTTGGTAAATTTACCCCTTTAAGAGGCTTTCATAAATCCCAGAACACACCTTCAGCCAGATTTGAATATAGATTTAGGTTTTAAAACCCAGAAGCTGGAAACACCGCTTTATCAAAGAGAATTTCCCTTTAGCTTAGCAATGTGATGCAGCTCTCAAAAGATTGGATCTGAAAGAGAGAGAGAGACAGAGAGAGGAGAAAGAGCCAGAGCCAGAGATGTAGACAAGGGTGGGAAGGGGGGAAAAAAGACTTTTCTTTTTTTCTTTCTAAAGGAATTCTGCCCAGACTCTCCAGCAGTTGGTAGCAGGCAAGCTTTCTCCTGTGTCGCCTGGAAAAGTTGCAAAATTGCTCTTCACCTGTAAGAACATGCTTTTTTATCTTCCAGTCTCTTCTTGTCAATTTGGAAATTGCAGACAGCCCGGCTCAGGTACCGTTTCCACAAACCCTATTCTAGGTCAGGACAAAAGCCACTGGCTTTGGCGGAAGGGGAGGGGGTGGGCTATTTCACGGAAAATCTTAGAAGCTTGATGGGAGAAAAAGACTCCTTGGATGGAAACATCTCTTGATTTTCTGTAAGTTCTTGAGCCTCCAATATACTTACTATTCATTATATTCCTTTTATCCAGAGTTTAACTTTTCTCCCATTTAAAAAACAAAAGCATTTTCTATGAATCTGACTTAAGGTAGCGTGCTTTGTGCTTTTCAATAATTCTCATTAACAAGGGTTTTAATTGCCATGTGTACAGTCGCCTTGCTAGGAAGATGAGATATAAAGATTCCAAAGCTAAATGAAAAGAAGCAATGTTCAGGGAACTGAATTATTTGTCATGGCTTGTATGCGGTTCCCAGATTATGGCTGATATTCATGTTTTGATGTCTGGATTCATGTGTATCACTAACTGGGCTTGTTTTTCTCCATTCAAAATGCCAAGCTAGTTTAAAATATTCCAAACTTTCCTCCAAGTTTATTAACTATGGGAATGGGGGAGGGGGGAAAGAACCATCTCTGGAGTCTTCCAAGCTAATTAAAAAAGAAGAAAACCCATATCCCACAAGAGCACAGTGGGGGGGGGGGAGAGTTAGACTTCCTGAACACGAACTTCCGAAATATGAAAATTAATTTCAAATCTTTTCAGCAATTCAGTGAACAGTGTGGGGGAGGGGGATGACCACATTTTTCTGTCAGAATCATCACCTATTGAAAATAAGTAATTCTTCACTAGTTTTTAAAGAAATGACTTGATTTTAAAACTTGCCAAGCTTAACTCTGGATATTTCTTAACAGGATTTAAGATTGGCAGTGTTGCCAGGGCTGGGAATATAAGGCATCAGACCACTTATGAATTAAGCGTGGGGTCACTCAGACCCTGTATTTCAGTTACTTCAGAAAAGAGGGTAAAGGAAAAAGAAATAACTTCAAAGATAGGATTGTGTTGTCTTGGTAAAGGAGCAGGAGGCAAATTCCAAGTGAAAAAAAAAAAAGAATGAAAGAAAGAAAGAAAAAAGTACCATGTTGTTCCAGAATGAAATGGATTAAGATTGTGCGACAAGTGGGAGACGTGGACTGTGAGACATTTATGTCAGCTAGGAGCTATTTGCCCGTCCCAGGGAATATAAGGACCAAGGATAGAATGTGTACAGGGCAAGGTTAGGCTGAGGGAGAATAAAGGCTTGTGTGAGTGTGGAAGATGTGTGTGTGTGTGTGTGTGTGTGTGTGTGTGTGTGTGTGTGTGTGTG
>OU015746.1:124452236-124464622 GCA_907169655.1 Acomys percivali
GTGTGTGTGTGTGTGTGTGTGTGTGTGTGTGTGTGTGTGTGTGTGTGGTTTGGATAGAGGACAGTGACAGTCAATTTACATAATTTTCATGTGCTGGCCTTAAAGTTTCCTTGAAATCAATTCGACTGCAGGCAGCAGCCTTGAGCTACAGAGCTGAGGCAAAACAACCATTACACTCCAATATCTTGCCTGTTTGCAAACTTCATTTAAAATTGGGGAAGGGGGGAGGACCCAGGAATGGTTTTGTAAGAAAGAGGAAAAAAAGACGAAAAGAAAACCACAGTGAAGCTTTAAACTGGTTTGGATAAAACTCTAATCTTTCATTTGTAACCTTTTACAAGCTTTATTTCCCGCATATGAAAAGCTTCTTTTATACGGGCATGGCAGACTTTTTCTTTGGATTTTTAATTAGAGCCCATCAATTGTAGCCATATTTAAGAATCAATATAAAGTAATCCTTCGAGATGGGATAAGGTTTTAATCGAAAATCTAATTTCCCACTCTTTGCAGATCATTTTAAGGAGCTAGTTGATTAAGAGAGAGAGAGAGAGAGAGAGAGAGAGAGAGAGAGAGAGAGAGAGAATTCAATATTTAAAAGACATAACACCCAAACCTAGAAAAGATCATGTGTGCAAGAAAACACTAATGTTGCCTTACAAAGGAAATCCCCGCTGCTGCCAGGAAGAGTGCCTTCTTCTACTTAGAAGAGTTTGCCCGATTTTTCCCCTCAAATGCTATTCTCAAGGTGGCTCCTATCAGAGTTCTCAAATGGAACAAGGAAGAGGCTTATGTATTTGAAACAGTAGTCCACAAGCAAAAAATAATCTAACTTTTAAAAATCAACTAAGAATACATAGCTCTTGGTAGATCCTTTTCATTGCATAATCCCCCAACTTGGAGATTGGTAAAGGACTGAGGCTCATTTCTCACTCCCTATGGATCCAAGCTTTGTGCCTTTGTGTCCATGGAGGCGAAAGTCCAGTTCATGTTAACACTCCAAGTTTACATCTTTGCCACTTTTAATGTACAACGGTGGAGAACTTGCTTATTGCAAAAGCAGAGAATTTTAAGCAGTCCCACCTGGTTATTGGTTTCAATTTGCCTTTGGTTGGGGGAGGGGGGGACTGCTGGCGAGAAAGGGAAGAAGGAAGAAGGGAAGGAAGCAAAAAGTAATTGTAGAGTATAGTCGACCCACTTTGCTCGTGAGTGCTGAGGTATCCAAGTAAAGGCTGCAGACCTTCTAAATGTGCAGAACACATTTTCAATATTGACAGCTTCAGTTTGAGAAGTCATCTATAAACTAGGAGGCCACCCCCTCCCCGAAGTTTGCAGAGGTATTTTCAGATAGCTGCTGTACTCGCCTTAATTGTGTTATCTATTTTATGTGCATCTGCAAAAATAATAAGTAAATAAACTCAGTGTATTTGTTTTCACAAATCTGAACGAAGTGGGCTTGGAAATGTTCGCTGGCCACGTTTTTCTTTTATCTGCAGAAATTTCAATTTATTTAAAAGCCTGCGGTTTGATGCACTACGTGTTCGTGTGAATTTTAGGGAGACCTTGGTATATTTCTCCATAATCATGTCTAATGAAAAACTAGAATTTTTTTCTCTTTTTTGTTAAGGGAAAATATAATGCGTCTTCATTAGCAAAATTGACTGCTGTGCTCACGACAGCTCTTAATTGAAAAGGCAACCTATTTTAATGGTGTGGTTGGGAAGAAGATTACATACTTTATCCAAACACAAAGACAATTAATAATGAGAAGCAGGCGGCTGCCATTAACTCTAATGCAGTCGCATCACAGTTCGGGAGAAGGGCTCCTACCTGAGGCACTCGGTGCAAACTCCCCGGCTCCCTCCTTCCCCACTTCACCCATCCCTTAGTTGGGGTCTCTTAAGGTGCACGGCTCAAGCTTGGCTTCGGTCTGGCGGGGATTTTCTAGCTTGTATGGCGCTGCGGCAGGAGCCCCTGACCGCGTATCTCAGACTCTGGGACAGCGCCGCCGGGATAGAGACACTCGGGTGCCAGAGTGTGGCGTAAACCTCGCGCCCGCGCGCAGAGCTGGCTAACGACAGCCCCCGGCCCCTGTGAGGTGCAAGATTTGGGAGTGCCTAGAGCCAGCTAGTACACATTGAGAAGTTTAACCAAGTAGCCTGGGCTGCCTTCTGAGTGGAGAAGTTACGTGGGAAATTCTGTCCACCCGAGGCGAGAACGGTCTGAGCGCACACCGTCACCCCGCCAAAGTAGCAAGTTTTGCTCCCTGGCGAGGGGACCAAAGCATGCGTGTGAGTTCGGGCGTTTCTAGCTCTCCATGTCTGCTTGTCGCGGTCGCGCGTGAGTTTCCCGAGTGGGACCGGGTCGCGACCTATCCTAGACCTTGGCAAGCCCCGTGTCAGGGCTGGTAGGGCTCGGTGACTGGCTCTGAGCTTTGCCTTCGTGGATGAAGAGAGACCTACTGAGAACTCGCACTCGGAGCCGAGGCGGCGGGTCCGCGGGAGCCAGCCCTGGAAGGCAACCCTGGTTGGAGAGTCTGGCATAGAACAAATGCAACCCGGGACCACCAGGGTTCCGGAATCGGGGACTGGAGGAGTAGAGTTGTTTTCCCAGTCCCGGGCATTTGGGCCGGGTACAGGTTGGGGAAGAGACAGACTCTGAATTTGCGTTCTCTGGTGACCCTTCCCGCTTGCGTCCTATAGAAGCAGCCCAGCCCAGCCCCAAGTTCCTTTTCTAGTTCAGCTTCCTATCTGGAGCATAGGCAGCTGAGAAAAGGTGAGAGCTCATCAGTGACTCACCCCCCCCCACGCTTCCGCTGTTGTCTCAATGGGGACCAGGGCGCAGGTACAGGCCACGGAAGGGGCCAGAAGTTAGCACTTTTCCTAACCAAGAGTCTGCTGGGCAGCCTGAAATTTTGGTGGCAAGCCCGAGGCTTTCAGCAGCCACTTGCAGTGAAGGAGAGAGGTTTATGGTTGGGGAGCTGAGCTTGAGTCCTTCCAGAGTGTCTGGGAGGGGAAAGTATGTTCCACAAAACCTCCTGACGCTGCCCTAAGGCACTGGGATACATCTAGCCTCATGGAGAAGGCAGGGAGCATTTTCCAAGGTCCAGCTGGATACATGCCCTTTCCTTGAGGGGAAACGTCACAGGAGCCCTCCTTCTAAATACACGCTCCTCTGTGTCCCTCCATCCACCAAATACCACTTCCCCTCTAGTTACTGTCTGTGCACTTTCCTGCAGACTTCATTTTGGCCATGGGTTGGGAAGAATCTTAAAGCTTTTGAAAACAATCAGGGCTGCTGTCCTGTCCCCCCCTCTCCCCCACCCCTCCGGAGCAGCACAAGCCCCAAGCCACTGTGCTACCTCTTTAGACCAGGCAGGTGGGATTCAGCATTGCCACCAGATTTGAGTGAAAGCCTGTCATCAGCCACATAGGAACCTTCCCCCCACCTTGCCCACACCAGTCTATGAGCAGCCTCTCCTCCCTGCATAATGTAGCCAAAGCTTCCTCCGCCCCTTTCTAAATCATTGTTTCATGCGGTTCAGGTTAGAGTCCTCTGCCAGTTACTACTTGTCCACCAAACCCTAGTGTCTGCTTCGGAGGAGGCCATATGAGTCAGCTGGGTATTAGAGAGGGAACCAGGCCTAGCTTGGTGAGCACTGGCTCTCTTTTGGGGGAAAGTTTCAACCCTGAGTGTTACTTACACAACAACCTAGCTGCAAAACCAGATTCTTGTATTTGTGGATCTGTTTCTTGGCATTTAACCTATGGATACTTGAAGGCATCTTTATTAATATGTGTCTGACTTTGGGTAGCTACTCAATAATGACATTCCTAAATAATTTCTTAAATGCCATTTAAACTGGTTCAGCAACAGACAGCAACTCAGAGCCTAAATGGCAGTTTCCTGGGAGCTTATTCAACTAATGAAAAGTGAAAGATATAATTGCCTCCAGTTCTCCGCTCTGGAACATGAACATGAGAGACATCACTTAAGGGACACAGAGTTCTCATGAAGTCTGCATGCTATATTTTGGATGACTTCTTAGAAAGGCAGCTCCCTTTTGGTTCTGCCCTCTTGTGTTGATGCACAAAACTCTGGAGATGTTGGGTGTGAGTGGGATCTTGGGCTTTAGCTGAGCCTGATTGTTTCAATAACAAAACAGAAGTAGCAAAGACCTAGATCTAAGTTTCCTTAACAAAGAGACAATCTGTGGCTAGGCACCATGGCACACACCTATAATCTCAGCACTCAGAGAGGTACAGGCAGGTGCATCACTGTGATTTTGAAGCCAGCCTGGTCTACAAAGTGAGTCCAGGCTACACAGAAAAACCCTGTCTCCAAAAACCAGAAGGGGGTCGGGGTGGGGGAAAGAGAAAAAATGTGGACATACTGTTTTCTATGATAAATCAAACGCTCCCGTTATGCTCAAGATTTTACAAGTATATTTAAATGTTTTAGTAATTGGTACTGTGTAGATATAACTTTGGCCAATTGTAGATTCCAAATGATGCCCCAAACATTTAACATTAGGCTATACAGATTTTTCTTTTTCCGTATTCCTTTCTTCTTCTTTCTTGGTTTTATGAGATAAGAGTTTTTCTATATATGCTCATACTGGGATCACATGACTCCACAACGTCTTCACTATAATAATTATTACTCTTACAAAACTGTGTGCGGGTGTGTGTATGTGTGTGTGTGTGTTGGTTCTCCTCCTCTATCATGTGAGTCCTGAGGATCAAACTCAGGGTGTCAGGCTTGGCAGCAGTCACCTTTACCCTCTGAGCCACCTTGCCAGTCCTCTATAAAGTCTTTAAATGAGATTGAGTACTTGGCTCAATACCAAATTTATTCACATTCGGTATATTGGGTATATTTATTTTTCACATGCACTAATTTCTACTGAAGTCTCTGATTTATCTAAAGATGATGGGTATCAATACAGAAAGTCTCCAGAGCACACTTTTTTTAAAAAGTGGGTTACAATATGGATTCACATCTATCCACTCATTCAACAAGCACAATTGGGAGCTTAGGTATTAGATAACCATCAAGAATCGCTTGTTAATTGTTTTTTCCAGTGCTAGGAACTGAATGCCTTGTGCTTGCTAGCCAAGCATTGCACCACCAAGCCAGACCACCAACCCCTATTTCAAGAACTCATAATGTCCACAGACATTGTCAAGTCAGGCTTGAGGCACCATGTGATTGTTTGTTTGTTTGTTTTCTTGATGCAAAAAAAAATCTAGTAGTCATGATAAATATTTAACCTAAAATTATATGTTAGCTTTTTTCTTCTAGATGAGACAGTAAGTTGTTTAGCTCTCTCACAGCAGTGTTGCCGGGAAAGCTGTGGAGGCTGTTTACAGGAATTCAGGAAGGTACCTCACTTTTAACTCTGAACACCTAATGTGTTTTTAAAACTAAAGTGAGGGGCAACTGAGGGTGTATGCTTTGAGAGAGAGACTGTGTGCTCCTCAGCAAAAGGTTTTTGTTTGATTGGTGTGGTTAGATTTAAAGACCGTAGATTTAACTCTGTTCTTTGTCATCATTATGGATCTGATATATGTCTATGCCACCATTATAGTCTCACTTTTAAAAAGAATGCAAAAATTAATCAAAGTAATGACACCTATGGTTTTCTAAAATTCTCTTATCTCAGTTAGAAATGGTTATTACACGTTTGCTTGTTTGGGGCCATTATTGCTCCAACTACTTGGCACTTTTGGAAGCTGATGAGTTTTATTTTGCTTTAAATTTAGGATTTCCCATTTAACAACTTATATTCAGATCTAGTTTTCTCTTATCAAAATCCTTCCACTTCCTGCTTTACTTGCTCCCTGCCTACAAAAGAGATAGGATGGTGGTTCTCAGTCCATGTATGGGAGCTATTAAATATGGTGATCAAGTGACAGATGTGAGCAAATTCTCTTTAGGTGTGGCCAGTGTTAACACTCCCTCGCCCCCTGCAGTGAAATCTTTGAGGGAAAAATAAAATACTTTCTCCTCTAGAGAAATCTTGCTGGCATATAGACATGGACACCGTGGAGCCCTTGAAGCATATCCTCACCAAGAGCTGCATTCTCTTTTGGCCACAGCACCCAGACATAGTCTGTGGGTAACAGAGGGGTCACTGGTTCGTGCTCTTCATGTAAATTATTCATAAGGTTGAGGGGCTTTTGTTTGTTTGTCCCTAAAACATCAAAAACCAAAAACAAACCAAAACAAAACCCTCATTCTTTATTTTCCAATTATGTCCATAAGTTTCCTTCACAGTTAGAGGGTTTGAGAGCTCGTTGGCTCTAGAGCTATTCAAGGTGCATGCCCTTTCCAAAGGCTGTGCTTGTGGTTCTTCACGAATGCCTTAAACTAAGCCCCCATGGTCTTAGACCACATTACCAACTAAGATTGCAAAACTTGGAGCGCAAAATGAAATTTTCCTTGAGATTAGGTAGGTATTCATATTATAAATAGCAATTTATCATATTTGACAAGCAAGGACATCTATTGGAAGAAAAGATGGTAAAAACACAGGCTTAAACATTCAGGACTGAGAAGACAGCATTAATTTCCGATTCTCTCGGCAGGTGGGGTATGAAGTAGAATGCTCTAGTTATTGATGCCAGGCACCCTTACTAGAATGCAACATGATCACTAGAAAGAAATATCAGGCTCCCAGAGGGCAGTGCTTGCCTTGTGGGAAAGAGCAAGGCTTCCAATCTCCAAATGATAATCAAGAAAGATGCAAAGTAAAAATGGAGACAAGATCCAGAGCCTCCATCAGCAGCCATACCCTGCGACAGACCCAGAGGCAACTCCAGAGCCACTAGGGCGACTGCCTGCTCAGTTTGCCAAAGAGCCAGATGCTGTTGCTTGGAAGACTCTCTTCCGCAGCTTGATGTCTGGGTCCTGTGATTGCCATCCAAAGAACAGTGGTGGGGCATGCTGGGATGAGTGCAACTGCAGCGTCCCGCTAGAGTGTTCTCTTTTCTGTTTTTAAAGAGTCATCTTAAAGTAAGTAAGTTTGAGAAGTCACATTTTGTTTCCCAAAATTTTAAAGGAGGGGAAAAATGGAGGTTATCATACAAATCCAGTATTTAAAGACATAAGTCCTCTAAAAACGTAATGTTGCTTATGAGTTGTGTTTAATCAACCCACAAGAACTGTAACATTTAGAGGAGACAAAAGAGCATCTACCAGCCACAGCGATGAGGTGAAAATCACTGCATTCTAGAGGAGTGGTGGTTCAGAAACTCTTTATGATTTATCGTACTGAATATGACTACTTTGAATGTTTATTTAGGTGAAGTGTACCAATGAATTGTTTAATATTAGTTTCACAATAGTATTTGGTTGTGGGAGCATCTGAATATGTATCTGTTTTAGATTTTTTTTCCTTTAAAGGCACTAAGAAAAACTGATGGGTGACATTGAAGGAAAGAAAGCATGACTGATTGGTGTGTGTGGAATCACTTCTTCCTTATCTCAAGTAAATTAACAGGAAGTGTTTCCCTTTCTAAACCAAGCTAGTGTCTGCTGCGTTGCAGTGGGGCGATTCATGGCCGATATCTTTGAGTAAATTGGTCCCCTTCAACGAGTGAATGTAATTTGATCCCAGTCTACAACAATCAAAAATCTATGTACTTTTCATGTAATCATTTATTTTTACTTTTTAATTATAGGAATTTCTTCCATGAATATTCCCTGACTTTATCTAAGAAGCTGACCGTGAGTGCCTGAGTGCCAGAGTGAATGTGGAATTTCTTTAATCATCGTGATCAATGTGAATCATGGCATGACTAATGCAGCCAGAGTAGTATGCAGTAGTTAAAAACAGAGTAAAATAAATAAATAAATAAATAAATAAATAAATAAATAAATAAAAACAGAGTAAAAATATTTAGATAGCAGTAACTTACTGTAGAGCAGTGTTTTTAAACTGTGGGTGATTTTGCCTCCTGTCGGAGTGAGGGGAATTTGGCAGTATCTGGAGACAGTTTTGGTTGCCACACCTGTCATCTACTGGGTAACTACCAGAGATGCTGCTTGGTAGCCTGTAATGCAAAGGAAAACCTTCCACAGCAGAGCAGAGAACTACCTGGTCTAATTGACAATGGTGTCAAGGCAAAAACTTTCTGATGATGGGAAATAGATGACAGATAACATATTGGTAGCATTGTAAAAGTGAGATAATAACCAATATACAAATAGTATCATTAACTCAGATTTTTAAAAAACCTCCTTCATTAATTTATTTTCATTTTTTTCAAGTTTTGGATCATATTAACCAACATTAATATTATTGTTACTTTCTGTAACAGCTTTCTTTTAATAATATTTTTATTAATTCTTTGTGAATTTCTTTTTTCTTTTCTTTCTTTTTTTGTTTTTGTTTTTGTTTTCTTTTTGAGACACGGTTTCTCTGTGTATCCCTAGCTGTTCAAGAACTTCCTCTGTAAGCCAGGCTGGCTTCAAACTCACAGAGATTCACCTACCTCTGCCTCTTGAGTGCTGAGATTAAAGATGTGCACCATCATGTCCTGCTGTGAATTTCTTTTATATTTTTATTAATTTTTTCATGTAATATATTTTGATAATGTTTGACCCTCCCAGATCCTCTCTATCTCCCTACCCACCCAAATTTATGTTCTTCCACTCATTCCTTGAAAAAAATACCAAAACCAAAACCTGTGGAGCTCACTTTGTGTTGGTCAAGTACGCCTGCCATGGGCCTGCCCTGGAATGTGGTTGATAGACTCAATGACACTCCTTAGAGAAAACAGATTTTCACTTTGCCAACGGGTATCAATTGCAAATAGCTTCTTGATTAGGGATGGGACTCCATGCCTACTTCTTGCTTTCAGTTCTGGGACCCTGTCTGACTTGAACCTGTGAAGATCTTATGTGTGTTGCCATAGTGTCTGTGAGTTCATATGTGCATCCCTCCCACTGTGTCTAGAGGACACTGTTTTCTTGGACTCATTCCTCCGCCTCTTTCAATCTTTGGGCCTCCTCTTCTGCATGGATACCTGAGCCTCGAAGGGAGGGATATTGATGAAGACACCTCATTTAGAACTGAAGAATCAATCTTTTCACTTTTGTACATTGTCCAGTTGGGGAGTCTCTGTGTTAACCCAAGAAGAAGTGTCTCGATGAAGGTTGAGTAAGGCACTGATCTATGTATGAATGTGTGTATGTATGTATGTCACTAGAACTCTCTCTCTCTCTCTCTCTCTCTCTCTCTCTCTCTCTCTCTCTCTCCAAGACAGGGTTTCTCTATGTAGCCTTGACTATCTTGCTCTTTGTAGACCAGGCTTGCTTTGTACTCACAGAAATCCACCTGCCTCTGCTACCCCAAGTGCTGGTTTTATAGGCATGTGCCACCACTCATGCCTTACTAGGAGTCTTTTTATTGCTGTGTTCCCTTAGCAGAATAATAATATTAGATTTTCCTCTAGGCCAGGACTTATCTAGTCTCAGGTTCTTGGAAACATTAGTGTATCAGGTGTATCAGAATTTCTTTTTAAAAATCGCAGGTAGCCTGGGGTAGCCTTGGACTCACACTACAGCTCATGCTGACCTTGTATTTCCAATTCTCCTGTCTCTTCTTCCAACTGCTGGACTTACAGGTATGAGCCTGATTTTACGAAGACCCAGCTGTGTACAGTATGTGTCTCATCCTTACTTCAGTTTTCTTGAATTGTATAGTTACATCTTAATAAGTTGGCAGCGCCTTTGGGTCATTATGTCCCTGTTTTATTTTACTTTTTAAATAATTTATTTATTTTTATTTTATGAGCATTGGTATTTGTCTGCATGTATGTCTAAGTAAGGGTGTCAGCTCTTGGAGCTACAGATAGTTGTGAGCTACCATGTAGTTGTTGGGAATTGAACCCGGGTCCTCTGGAAGATCAGACAGTGCTCTTAACCACTGAGCCATCTCTCCAAGCCCTATGTTCCAGTCTTGTGTTGAGGGAGGAAGGGGGGTAGGGACGAAGAAGTTTTTTTTTTTTTTTTTTTTTTTTTTTTTTTTGGTAAACTTTTTTAAAGAGGTTTTTCAGCCAAGAACAGTGACCCATGCCTTTGATAGCAGCACTCCAGAGGCAGAAACAGATATGTGTTGAGTTTGAGGCCTGTCCAGTCTATAGATCCAGTTCCAGAACAGCTGCATAGAGAGACCCTATCTCAAAACAAAGCAAATCCAAACAAACAAACAAACAAACAAACAAACAAATATCAGGAAAAGGAGTTGTTTTCAGAAAAATTGGAAGATATAGTCTCATAAAAAGGAAAATGAGATAATTTTTAATCGTACCACCTTAACATGTTGGCTTCTTTAAACTAACATCTGTGTTTATGGTGACTGATTTCTTACTATTGGAACAAATACAGTTCAGCAAAGTATCTCACTGTAGTTAAGTGTTCATGGTCTGCCCTCCCCGACTTTGGTATACTAAATTGAAGCCATCTCCCTTGAGAGAAACTTACTTGGCTACTGGCATCATCTATCATATGGTTTTTTTTCTCTTGTAAGGCTAATGGCATCCCACACTGTGTGATTTTGTTTTCTTAACACAGACAGATAGATGTTCATGCGGTTGTTCAGTAGATAACTCTGCCTTGGTTAAAGTGAGTGAAGGTCCTGCCACGTAGGAGAATGAGGTGGTAGTTACAGTGATCCGTGAGGAGCCTGCACCTAGGTAGGGAGGCACAGCACCGGCCCCCGCTAATCAGTGAAAGCCAGATGCAGGGGTGGACACATGGCTAGAAGGCATAGCCACCTAGCACGAGCAAGTTACCTGAGCAAACAGGGCAATGGATGTTCATGGAAGAAAGTACATGTCTATAACTACTTCAGCAACCATGAGTTTCCATTGTCATCTGGTTAACATGCCTTTATCATTCCCTAAAGAGTCCTGACCTGAAAGGTGATTTGAAAATAAGGGTTCAGAGAGTGATTAGGTTGTCCTGGTACTGTGCCTCCCACAAATGAGATTAGTGCCCTTAAAAAAAAAAGGCCCATGTGATAGGTGTGGTGGCACTTGTCTTTAATCTAAGCACTAGGAAAACAAACGCAGATGGATCCCTGTGAGTTTAAGGCTAGCCTGGTCTACTTAGTGAGTTCCAGGCCAGCTGGGGCTACATAGTAGGATGTGGTCTCAGAAGAACAAAACAACAACAAAATGGCACATGGAAGCTAGCTTTCCTTCCTGTCATATGAGACACAGCAAGCTGCTATGAGCCAGAAAATGCTTTCACTAGGTTTGGAACTTGCCCTGGTCTTTGAGTTTCCTTCTATCGTTTTTAAACTGTCTGGTTTTTAAAATTAGGAATGGGGCCAATGAGGTGGCTCCATGGGTAAAGGTGCTTGCTGCCAGGCCTGACGACCTGAGTTTGATCCTTCAACTCCCATGGACGGGAAGAAAGAAGCCGCTCTTGTAGGCTGATAGAGATAAGGGCAGTGAACACCGTTCTGATGAAGGCTCAGAACCGAGGAACACACTACTGCAGGAAAGGCCATCTTGTTATGAAGTAGCAAAGAACTTTGACTCATGTTTGTATGGCGGGGTCTTGTAAAATGTAAGACTGGCTATTTGATTTAACACATCTCCAAGCAAGTCATGGAAGGAGCATCTTGCTTTCTTTTGACTGCTTACAGTAAGATATATGGATGAAGGATACTTAAAAAATAAATTTTTGCTGGGCATAGTGGTGCACGCCTCTAATCCCAGCACTTGGGAGGCAGAGGCAGGTGGATCGCTGTGAGTTCAAGGCCAGCCTGGTCTACAAAGCAAGTCCAGGACAGCCAAGGCTACACAGAGAAACCCTGTCTCGAAAAACTTAAAATTAATTAATTAATTAATTAATTAACTAATTATTGTCCAAAAGAAAAACAGAACTCAAAAATTGGAAAATCATCAAATATTCAATTTTTAGAAATTGCTTGGGAGAGGGTTATGGTGTGGCCACAAAAACGTGTAAAAGAGTCTAGCGTAATAGTGACTCAAAAGAAGCTGGTGTTGTCAGAAGAACAGTAGGAATAGTAGTCAGTAATCTAATCAGAAACCAGGAATTATTGTCCAAGACAAGAGAAAAAAAGATGACCCAGGGTCATGCCAGAAATTATGGGGTATCCCTCCCATTACAAGTCTAGTGAGAAGTAGGGTGGTTACAAAAAAGGGGGCCCCTGAGATAGCTCAGTGGGTAAAAGCACTTGCCATGGAAGCCTGATGACCTGAATTCAATTCCTGAATCCTATGTAAGGTAGAAGGAGAGAATCAGCTACACAAGTCATCCTCTGGCCTCTGAATGTACACCATGACATGCACGTCAACCATCACACACACACACACACACACACACACACACACACACACACACACACA
>OU015746.1:124470275-124480378 GCA_907169655.1 Acomys percivali
GAAGAAGAAGAAGAAGAAGAAGAAGAAGAAGAAGAAGAAGAAGAAGAAGAAGAAGAAGAAGAAGAAGAAGAAGAAGAAGCTTTTTGGGGAGTGGGGTTTGGTTTTTCGAGACAGGGTTTCTCTGTGTAGCCTTGGCTGTCCTTACTCATTTTGTAGACCAGGCTGGGACATATGAGCTTTTTTTTAAAGGCAGGTCAGTTACTACTGTAGTTGGAATGTGTAGGAAAGGGTATTTGTAAATTGTGGTGAGATGAAATTTTTGCTTATTTCTTTTTTTGTTTTGTTCTAAGATAGGGCTTCACTATGTAGCCCAGGCTAACCTTGAACCCCACACCTCATTGAAGACTCTTAGTGCTGGAATTACAGGCATGAACCATTGCTCCAAGGAGGGTGAATCTTTTTACTAATTGAATGCATTAAAATCTTGCCCCTCCTGCTAATCATAAAATGTTAATTCAGGTACGGATGCTCATACTTGGCTTTATTCCCTGCCTCAGCAAGTATTTGACGAGCACCCACAGTGAGCCAGACATTGTGGGGGCTACAAAGAGAATACACAGGCACAACCCTATAGTTGCTGCCTCTATCAGCCAGGGTCCTGGCAAGGAATAGATGGTGCTCTCCAGCATGATAATTAAGGAGAGTTTAACAGTTTAACGAAGGGACTACTTAGAAATGTGTTGGCAAGGATAAGGGAAGACACAGGGGAGGGGAACTATGAGGGACCAGGGACACTGGGGAGCCAATCACACACACACACACACACACACACACACACACACACACACAGGGAAAGGGCAAAAGTGGACGTCAAAGTGAGCCATGGGTAGCTAGTTGTAGCTGTGCTGTAATGAAAAGTTCACATGACAGGACTGATGGCTGCACTACATAAAGGCTGACATAGAGCTGAGTGAACACTGCATTGCTTTTCTCCCATACTCTAATACCCTCGCTTGTGCTTTCACTGGCCAAGTTCAGCCAGAGGCTTGAGAACGAGGGAACTTAGTGGCAGAATCTACCAAGGTCAGCATTCCATTGTACAGTGCAGAGTAGAGAAGGATAAAAAATGGTTTTCCAGGGGACTGGATAGATGGCTTAGTGATTAAGAGGACTGACTGATCTTTCGGAGGACCCAGGTTCAATTCTCAGCACCCACGTGGTAGCTCATACCTGTCTGTTCATTTCAGCATCTGACACTCTCATACAGACATACATGCAGGTAAAACACCAATGCTCATAAAGTAAAAATAAAATTCCCGAAAACAACAGCAACAATTGTTTTTGAAGGGCAAAAGATAGTCCCAGAACACTGTCTTGGAACATTCATGGAAAGAAGTTAGCCACAAAATAGGATAATATCAAAGATGTCAGCATCAAACGACAAGTGTTGTCCTCTATGGGTAACACAATGAAACTCAGGGAAGACTCCTAGGAAGAAGAGACTCCTTTGTTAGGCCTTAATGGATATGAACTAAATGAGCTAGCAGGACTGTGGAGGATAGAGTGGACAGTTAGGAAGGGGAGCACGGTGTAATACACAGTGCAGCTGACACACCCCATCCAATTGCCTGACCACAACATAGGCAGGCACAGAGATGAAGATGCTTAGGGACCCTCAGTGAGAACCACACTGAGCATCACCTAAGAAATTCTTTGCTGAGTGTTTCTGTGGAGTACCTTCACACTCTCTTCTCTAAAGACTTTGCAGAAGTGCTCATACATACAGATTTATCAAATCATCTAGATTTGAAAAGAAGAAAGTGATGTGTGCTCTCCCAATGTCTGTGAATGAATTCATAGCTGGATCTTGTTATATCTGTCTTGATCAAATAAATAAGTCACTGAAACAAAGAGGGACCCTCTGGTCTACAAGTGTTCATATGTAGACATCTGCAAAATCTTTAGAGAGAAGAAACTGCAGGAGTAGTATATAGTTTGCTCTGCTTTTACTTGACATTTACATGAAATAGTTAATTGAGCAACTTCAAAACAGCCCAGGTGCCAAAGGAAATGGCATTTGGGGTTCAAAAAGGAGTCTTGGACCTTTAAGATGGCTTAGAATTAAGGGTGCATGTTGCCAAGCCTGATGGTCTGAGATTTATTCCTGAAACCTACATGGTAGAAGGCGAGAACCCCTCTGATGTCTATATACACCATGGCATGTGTACACCTCCCCCTCCAACACCCATACAAGGATTTTTTTTTTTAAATCAGAGGAGTAGCCTAGAATGTGTAATTCTTAAAGTATGTTTATTTATTGTTTTAAAATACCATCAGTGTGGGTCTGTGGATGCAGGCCTGTGATCCTAGCTATTCAAGAGACTGAGGCCTGAGTGTTTCAAGTTCAAAGCCTACCCAAGCTACAGAACATGTTCAAGGTACATTGGCCAACTTTAACAGGATTTTGTCTTGAAATGAAAAGTGCAAATCAAAAGGGTTGGGCATGGAGTTCAATGGTATAGTAATTGCCTAACATGCACAAGGCCCAGAAAAAAAATTTTAGAACCAATTAATTAATCAATTAATATGAATTTAATGGATGTTTAGTCATCAGCCAGTGGAGTACAACTGAGGGAGAATTATGTGAGCACAGAAATTTGAGGCTACCCTGGGCAACATATAGAGACCCTGTCTCAACGAACAAACAGAAAATAAACAAACCAGCAAAACAGAACAACAAAACCTTTTTGCAGTCTTGATCTCATGCTAGACAAAAGCAATGAATGACATAGCTCCTAGATATCAGCTAGTTCTAAACGCCAACTACAGAGCACTTGACCCAGGCTATAGCTCATCAAGGTTTGATAAGAAGAAAGTGATGTGTGCTCTTCCATAGTGTGTGGATGAGTTCATAGCAGGATCTTGTTAAATCTGTCCTGATCAAATGAGTAAGCCATTGAAATGAAGAGGGCTGTCTACATCTACAGTGCTTCAAACCCATGCATAGGATGGTTGATTATACTGACCTTCACAATTTAGTCATCTCTAGTCCCACTGTGGACTAAATTCCAGCTTTGTTCACAGTCTGGCTCAGAGCTACAATAGAATATATACAAATAATATAATATGCAAAAATGCTGGGGTATTAATAAGTAGATATGGCTGGGGGTAGAGGGATTCCTCCCTGCTACTTCTTTTTTGGTAGGGAAGAGTTTGTTTGTTTGAGGCAAGGTTTCTCTGTAGCCCTGGCTGTTCTGGAACTTGCTCTGTAGACAAGGCTGGCTTCAAACTCAGAGATCCACCTGCCTCTGCCTCTGAGTGCTGAGATTAAAGGTGTGCAATACCAAGCCCGCCTTCTTCTTAATGTTAGAATGTATTGTTACTACTTTCACTTTTTTAAAAAAAAATCTGTCTTTGAGGCAGGGAATTTTCTATTCAGCTGAAGACGACCTTGATGGCCTCATCCTCCAGCCTCGATTACAAGCCTGTACCATCATCCTGGTCTTGCTCCTTTCACTTTTGATGAGGTCTTCCTGTACGTGCTTGTGGGCCTTCCTTGCTCTGACTTCTGTGAGTCGTGTACATGCAGTTGTTTAAATAGCTTAAACACAGGGCTTCGGAAAGGCGTTCTGCACCAGCTTAGAAAAGCAGGGCACTAGAGTGACTCACAGCCCATGCAGGGGGTCTCCAGCCTCCAACCACAGTGCATGCACCTGCAGAGGACCTCAGGACCACTTGATGCAGTTGTCTGTGGCTCCTGGCCTCCTTTTGCCTTTGTCCCTTTCTTTCAGCATTCTAACATCTTTTCCCACCACCATTAAAATCATATTAAGTAATTCTAAAGTGCTTCCCATAAACACCAAATGAGAAGTGCAACTGTGAGAACAATTATCCACCTGGGTGGAATAGGTTATTATTTTAATTTGTAATCTGAGTGACATTCATTTTAAGGAGGAGAGTGTTGGGGTGTGCACTCCCCCCACATGGCCCATTTAGTCCGAAAGGAGGCTAGCACTCCCCACCCCTATTTTCCCATAATAGGTAGCTTTAACCCTACTGCCTTGTTAATTATGATGCCTGGAGGTAAATTCCTGTTTACTGGGTTTTATTCTTCTTTATTTATTTATTTACTTCTTTTATGGTGTTAGAGCCTCGAACTCAGACAAGTGCTCTGCCCCTGAACTATATATACCTCAGCCTCTGTTTACTGGCTTTTGGGCATCTATTTATTTAGTCAGGGTCTCCTGTAGCTCAGGTTAACTTCAAATTCACTGGGTTCCTGAAGATGGTCTTGACCTGATTGATGATCCTTCTTCTAGGCTTAGAGGCAATAGCTATGCCTGCTCTATGCAGCACTGTGGATCCAACCTTGCTATGCCTGCTCTATGCAGCACTGTGGATCTAACCTTCCTATGCCTGCATTATGCAGCACTGAGGATCCAACCTTACTGCTTTTTGCATGCTAAGCAAGCTCTCTGCCCACCGAGATGCATCAGCAGGCCTTCTGTTTTATTTGTTTGTTTTCTTTTGTTTTGAAACAAGTCTTAGCTAAGATTGACCTCAGACTCACCGCAACCCTCCTGTCTCAGCCTCCCAAGTGCTGAGGTTACAGGTGTGAGGCAGGATATTCAGCTGACACATTCTATCTTTCTTCACCTCTGATCACAGAGATCCAAGTTTATATTTATTTGACAACATATATAGATAAGTCTCGGATGGCAATGAATATAGGACAATGTAAACTTTACAGACATCTACACAAGCAGGTTACTGCTCTGGTCAGCTCCTGGCTAGGTAATTTTTCTATTGTAAAGAGATGCAAGGATCTGTGGGAACTTGAAGTATCCACTCAACCTGACCGTGGCCAAGGTGTGTCCTGCAGAGAATCCTTGGTGTTTGCATTTAGAAAGAAGCAGAATGTTTCTGAGTGCCAATGGCATCCTGCTGATCTGTGGAGGGAGATTGTGACTGTGGGGGTTCAGAATCCTGTACCTGAGATTTGATACATTCTTTTCACTTGACACTTGAACCATATACTCAAAGTCACACTGAAGTATAAAGAGATGAAAGAGGCTTGAAACCAATGAAAACACTTTTTTTGAGACAGGATTTCTCTTTGTAGCACTGGCTCTCCTGGAACTTGCTAGATAGACTAGTCTAACCTCTAACTGAAAGATGCACCTGCTTCTGCCTCCCAAGTGCTGTGATTAAAGATGTGCAGCACCACCACCTGGCTGTGAAAACACTTTTTAAGCCTGTACGTTAGTCAGAGAATCAATCATGCATTCATCACTCTCACACCCTAGTTTTCACCCCAATGTATGGAGCTAACCTCTTGTTTTAAGGATATCGCCTCTGCTAACTATACCTGGACACTATTGCATAGACAGCCGTAAGACTTAAGAGTGAGTGTACAAAAAGAAAAAAAAAAAGAGTGAGTGTAATATTCTAGACAAGCTTCCTTTTCCCTTTGTGGATTATGAAATGAAACAGATACTTTATGCCCTCCCCCCCCCACAGTGAATATTCTGAATGCCACATAAAAATAAAAATATATATTTTAAACCCAACTGACACCATTGTTCTGTTCCAAGTTGTGGGAAAGCATTTTTTTTAAAGTTTGTACAGAAATAAAGAAAAGAAAAACAAGCAAACAAACAAAAAACATGCCTTGGCTCTGAAATATGAGTCATAATACCTTAGTTGAGAAGCATAATTTGGAATTGCTTCAATATTTGAAGGGTGTTCTTCTGGCACAACCTGAGTTCAATGCCCCAATTGCGCGGTGATAGAACCCATTGCTCAAAATTGTCCTCTGACCTCCACATGTGAGCTGTGGTGGCCCCACACACTTACGAGTAACTAATACGTATTTCTCTGTGATTTTAAATCACAAGCTTTCACACTTGCAAAGTTGCGATTAGACACACGAAGGCACACCCCCCAGAGGAAATATTTCTGATTTCAGACACATCAAGTATGTCATAGTTCATGCACATGAGTGTATACTTGGTTGAAATAAATTTTTTACCATAACTTCCTAGAAGTAAAACTTTTGGATCAAGAGGAATAAAGAGTTGAATGTTTTTTATTTGCTTATTTCTGTTGTTGTTTGCTTTTATTTCCAGTGCTGACAGAAATAATGCCAAGCTCAATGGGACTCACCCATCCGCATAACACTTGAAACAGGACCCACCAGCTAAAATGTGCAAAATATTGCAAGCTACTTTACGTTTCTTCTCTATTCCATCTCCAGCACCTCAGACACTGAGGAAGCCAGCGGGAGATGGAAGCCCAGGCATAGTGCCTTGTAGACAAGCATTCTCCTGCTGAGCTCCACAGCTCCAGAGTGAGCCGCTTTTATTGTTAACGAACATTTCCTTCCTATCTCTTTCTTCTTTAGGGGAAACAGATCTTTCCTATTTAGGTACAGTGACTTTTTGAGTACTGTCAGACAAACTACTTGAAAATAAAATTCATTAAAAGAATTCTAGGGGAAAATAAATTAAGGAAATTACATATCTGGAGTCTGGGTGTTATTTATTTATTTATTTATTTATTTATTTATTTATTATATTACTTTTCAATGCAGGGCATCAAACCTACAGATTCACATATGCTGGGCAGACAACATCTACCACTGAGCTCCATCCCCAGCCCCTCTGAATATTTATGTTGTTTTAGTACATGTTGAATTTATTATGTATAAAATACCCCAAGGGAGAAATGGATCAATGGATCAAGATATTAAATATTTCTCTCTTAAACTTTTGTTTTTTGAGACAGGGTAGCCTTGGATGTTCTGGACTCACTTTGTAGACCAGGCTGGCCTCGAACTCACAGTGATCCACCTGCCTCTGCCTCCTGAGTACTGAGATTAAAGGTGTGTACCACCACACCCGGCCTTTTTTTTTTCCTAATTCTTAAATTTTTTTACATTTACTTAGTGTGTGTGTGTGTGTGTGTGTGTGTGTGTGTGTGTGTGTGTGTGTGAATGTCCTTGCACTACAGTGTATATGTGAAGACTAAAAGACAATTGAAGTTTGTTCTTTACTTTTATGTAGGATCTGGGGACTGAGCTCAGGTCAACTCAGCCATCTTGCCATCCCTGAATAGGTATTTTTCAAAGAAGATATACAAATGTCCAACAGGTTAAAAGATGTTCAGCATCATTAAGCAGGAAAAGACAAATCAAAACTGTGTGAGTTATCACCTCACAGCTGTCAGGATGACTGCTATAGAAAAGAAAAGACTTGAAGAGGACCTTGCACAGTGGCAGTGGGAATGCAAATTGTTACAGTGATTAATGGGAAATTCTCCTAAGGTTTCTCAACAAAGTAAGGTTAGTCATGCCTTGTGGCTTACACCTGTAATACCAGCAGTTCAGAGGCAAAGGCAGGGAGAGCCTGACTTCTAGGCCACTGCCAAGATCCTTTTCTTATCTTTTCTTTTCTTTTCTTTTTGTTTTTGTTTTGTTTTGTTGAGACTTGGTTTTTCTGTGTAGCCCTGGCTGTCCTGGAACTTGCTGTGTTTAGCAGGCTGTCCTTGAATTCACAATGATCCACCTGCCTCTGCCTCCCAAGTGCTGGGATAAAAGGTGTGTGCCACTACCACCACCTGTCACAAGATCTTATTTCAAAAAAGAAAATTAAAAATTAAAAAAAAATAAAATTACTACAAAAAGACCTGGCAATCCTACTTTGGGAAAAGGAGCTCCAAGAGATGTCAGCATCACTTACAATAGCCAAGGTAGCAGTGCAGTCCAGCTCTCTGTCAATGAACAAACCCATAAAGAAAGAGAAGGAGCAGCAATGGGGCTGTGGCTCAGCTGGTAGTGTGTGCATGGTATGCACAGGGTTCCGCTCTACAGCCTCATAACTGCATGTGGAGGCAGATACCCTGGCATTGAGGGAGGATCAGAAATTCAGCATTATCTTCAGCTATATAGTGAGTTTGGGATTACCCTATTTCTAAATAAAAGATAAAATGGGAAAAGAAAGAAAAGAGGGAGGAAGAAAAAAAGGTTGAATTCTTCAAAGCAGGAGCTGGACTGTAAGAGTGGATGTTAACCAAATGTGCAATTTTTTGTTATAAGCTGATTAAATTCTGAAGGCCTAATGTACAGTGTGGTGGTTATTTTTAGTTGTCAACTTATCTATACATGAAATTAACTGGAATTAATTAATTACATATATACACCTGTGAGGTACTTTTTTTGCTTGGTTTAAAGTAGGTGGGTCCACTTCTAGTCCAGACCTTTGAGTTAGGAAAACATACACCACTGGTCTGTGCCGCATCTTCTGCTGGAAGCCTGCTTAAGGAAGGGCGTAGGAGAAGGAAGCGTTTGCTCTTTGCCTGCTCGCTCTCACTTTGCTAGCAAATCCAGTCCTCCACTGGCAGTAGAGCTTACTTTTTCTGGATTCCAGTGTATACTGAAGACCAGCTGAGACATCTAGCCTTGTAGACTGAGCAATTTCTGGATTCTTGGACCTTCCATTGGTAGACAGTCGTCATCATTGGACTAGCTAGATCACAGCCTGTAAGTCATTCTAATAAATATATATATATATATATATATATATATATATATATATATATATATAGAGAGAGAGAGAGAGAGAGAGAGAGAGAGAGATATTCTATTAAGTTTTGTCTCTTAGAAAACCCTAACTAATACATAGAGTATGGTGCTGTAGTTAATAATTCTGTGCTGTATCCTAGAAATCTCCTAGAGAGTGAGTCTTAAGTGCCAGCTCCAGTTTCAGCCGTGTCTGGTTGGGTGCTGTTTTGTTAACTAGTCCCCCATTGAAGTCATTTTACAATGTATGTGACCATGCGTGAAAACGTCACAGTGTACAACTGCAATATGCACAGCATTTGTTAATTATACATCCGTAATTGTTTGAAATGGGATTTAAGTAAAGGTCATATGCTTTGGCTGTGAAAAACAAAAACAAAAATGGTCCAGCAAGATGGTTTCATGTGTGGAAGCACGTGCCTTAAAGGCTGGTGGCTTGGGTTTTGTTCTTGGAACACACAGGGTTAAAAGAGAGCACTGACTTTCACAAATTGACCTGTGACCAATACAGGGATGCCATGGCACTCACACCTACCACCTACTACCTACTACCACCTACTGTATACCTCTAAAAGCATTACACACACACACACACACATACACACACACACAAGAGACACACACATCAGACACACATGCACATATACATACCACACATGTGTTCATATCACATACATACATCACACCCATGCACATACCCCATACATAGATGCACATATCACACACATGAAAACATTATATGCACACACATCAGACACACATTTGACACATGTACACACACATTCACACATCATACTCACATCACTCACACATACATGCACACACCACACATATACACATCAGACACACATGCACACATACTGAAACAAAAAAAAGCATTAACTCACTTTTGTTGAAACTCTCCTTTTCTTCTATGAAGACACAGAATACCACCTGCATGGCATTAGCATACTTGTTCTTTGGGTCATAGTATAGATATTGTTGGGTCATGATTACTTTGTCTAAGTTTTAGAAATTTTGGATTAAAAAATCAAATAATAACATATTTTTAAAAGATTTCTTCTCTCTCTCTCTCTCTCTCTCTCTCTGTGTGTGTGTGTGTGTTTGTGCGTGTGTGTGTGTGTGTGTTTTAGACACAGCTTTTTTGTGTAGCTCTAGATATCCTGGAACTAGCTCTTTCCATAGTATGAAAATCTTCTTTTGATTTCCTCCCCTTGCTATTTAAAATTATGGTAATGCATCCTGGAATCCTAGCATTTAGGAAGCATAAACAAAAAAAGTAGAACTTTAAGGCTATCCTTGGCTACTTAACGGAGCTTGTGCTATTGCCCAGATTCTGATTTTGTTTTTATTTTTGTTTTTGTTTATATATTTATTTATAATATATTTCATATCAAATTTATTTTATATAATTTTATTAAATCATATTATATTATAAGTATTATATTATTGCTATTGTATTATTTGTATTAAATATATTTATAATATTGTATGTATATATGTTATGTATACAGACACATACACATACACACACACATACACACACACACACACACACACACACACACACACACACACACACACA
>OU015746.1:124480388-124500425 GCA_907169655.1 Acomys percivali
ACACACACACACACACACACACACACACACACACACACACACACACATTTCCCCTATAAAGGAAAAATGGCTCTCTGCATTGATTTCCCTGGCTACCATTGAGGAGAAGTGGGGCATCGACAGCACTGCCAGCCATGGAAGCTGGTTGAAAATAATTTAGGCGACGCTAATGTGCCCACACTGCCCTCACTCTAGAGACCCTGGTGCTTCAGCTGGTTGGGATTCAGAAGCAACGAGGACAGGGAATGGTGGGGGCTGAACAAGCGAAAGGGCAGGAAGTTGATGAACCACCCAACACAGTGTTCCCCAGGGCTCAGGAGATGCGCTGCTTGATTTTGTTTTGGTTTTAATACATTTGGTTCCTATGGCATAAATCAGAGAATGAAGCGTGAGAAGTAATACCTCTTGAGATCATGGAACATGCCAGTCACTGTTCCAAATGTTTCCCATGTCCCCTCTTGTCTAACTCAGGGGAGGTGCTCTGCTTATATCCATCTTGCAGCTGTCAAGCAGAGGCTGGCAGTGAATGAGGCCGTAAGCATGAGGCTCAGAACCTCCCTCAGCCTGACTCTAGAACTAGTGTGTCCTCTACGAGGCCACTATGCCTGCCTGGCCAGGTCAAAAGCCTGCCTATCATCTTCTTCTAGAGTCTATATTTCAGATTGCTTGTTCAGATGGTGTGCGCTCGTATTTCCTGATGAGAGAGGGGATAAAATTCAATGGTAAATAAACTAATACTTAGAAGCGTAATTAAAAATAAAGCAAGAGGCCAGGCTCTGGTGGCGCAGACCTTTAATCCCAGCACTTGGGGGCAGAGACCACCAGATCGCTATGGGTTCAAGGTCAGCTTGGTCTACAATGCTAGTCCAAGATAACCAGCCAGGGCTACACACAGAAACCCCGTCTCAAAAAAAACAAAATAACAATAAGGCAAGAGGCAGCATAGACTGCAGGTAGTGGTGGCACACAGCTTTAATCCCAGAACTAGGGAGGCAGGTAGATCTCTGAGTTTGAGGCCACCTTGGTTTACAGAACAAGTTCCCGGGCAGCCAGGGCTATAAAGAGAAGCCCTGTCTCAAAAAACCAAAGGGGGGAAAAATAAAAAAAGAAGAAGAAGAAACAAAAAACAAAACAAAACAAAGCAAAAAATCCCACATGTTGCTCTCATAGAGAACCTCAGTTCTGTTTCCAGTACTCTTAGCTTCCTGTAACTACATCTCTCGGTGGGCCTTATGTGGCCTCTCTGGGCATCTTTGTTCACATATGTGCACCTACACAGAGCACAGATGCTCACATAATTTTAAAATGACATGAAATAAAACTTGTAAAAGGGTTGTGAGATAGCACACACAAAGCTTTTAGGCTTCTAGCAGTTGGATAGGGGAGTCAGGAGGATTAGCAAATGAAGGTCATTCTTGGCAATACACCCAGCTTTAGGCCAACCTGGGATACTTTAAACCCTGTCAAAGTAAAGTTGTTTAAAAAAAAAAAAAAACTTCAGGCTTAGAATGGTTAGGCCTTGGTTAGCATGTGTGGGGCCCTAGACTCTATCCAGAACACAAAACAAACAATCCTTCAGTTTGCACCCCCTTTTGCGCACTACTTCCTAGCACCCTAACTCAGGCCCACATGTCAACAGTACTGACCATGAAAGGCCCCCAGTAAAGCGATTTGTCATTTTTGAAGGGTGGTAGCAGCCTTGCTCTCATCTGCAGCACTGACAGTGGCAAAAACCCTACATCAGAGTCATGCATTCAGCAAGATTCCCTAAATAGACCTCTCCTGGCCAGTCCTCACCCAGGAACCGCTGGGCCATTGTCCCCTGGCATCTCCTGTACATCCTGAGGTGGATGCTGATGTCTGCAACATCCTTTTAGGATTTCAAGCCCTTTAGACAAACGGCTCCTGGGGACTGAGAACCCATCAAAATGTAATCCTGGAACACACAGAGTTGAGTTCGGGTTGGACTCAGCAATCAAGGAATGAAAGATGAGTGCCTTAACTCACCATGCTATCTGCATAGGAGTTTTCTATCTTAAATGGAACAGACATGCCTGCAAAACAATACCAGGCTGAGATTAATGAGTTACAGGCGACCCTCAGACACTGGAAGGTTGACTTTGGATAATCACCCACAAAGGTCAAGAGCTTATCTGAATTCACCATGAGTCCAGGATCTGGGTAAAAATAAAGGACAAGAAATACCCCAGGGAGAGACTTTCTTCAACCTTAGTTTGTGTCCCTGCTTCTTTCGGCTAAACTGTTCATTGGGTTGGGCCTAACCTCCAGCTGTGGGGTTTCCTACACACATCTACGGCCCAGACTTTGTCTCAACATTGCAGAGATAGTACCAAAGCCCCGAGCTTTGGTGTGGGCCATTTCTATTTGCTGATATCCAGCTTTTGAGAGGAGGGCAGTAGTGAAGCTATAGGAGTCATCTTTACCTGGAAATACTGAAGCTGTCTCACCTCAGAGTTCAAGGTTAAACTTCCATGCTTAGAACTCTCCTCTGTGGACCCAGTTAGAATTGTCCATGTAAGGAAGAATGATATTCGCCCCCCCGACACCCGTGTCCCCATCCCCATCCCCGACCATTTCACTGGTCATAGGCAAAGCAGCAATTTTTGGGGCAACTGGGGTGATGGCCAGTGAGTGGTTTAGAACACTGGCTGCTCTTCCAGAGGACTTGGTTTGATTCCCAGCACCTACATGACACCCTCTTCTGATCTCCTGGATTACTTCATGTACACAGCATACAGATATAGAGGCAAACATGAAGCCATAAACATAAAATTTAAAATACATATATTTTTAAAATGTACTGGGTCTTTGTAAGGACCCGGCCAGGACTGAAGAAGCCCAGGGAGGGACAGATGCCTCTCAGACTGTAATAGACTGTCAGAGTGCAAAGTGGAGTTGAAAAGTAAGTAAATACCTATAAAAAATAAAATTAAAAAAAAAAAAACCCAAGCCCCAGGATGTTTCCGCTGGCAGGTAGAAAGCTGATCCAGGTGCAAGTCAACAACAGAGATACAATGGAAGCACCTTTGGGCATCCCCAGTCTTGCCCAAACCAGGGAGAGCAAAACCTAAAAAACAATAGGCTGAAGTGGAGCATAGAGCACAAAGTTTTCTTAGGGCTCTAGTAACCTGGGCAAACTCATTAACACATGCAAAGAAAGAATGTGTTAATCAGAAGGCGGTTTGTCAGCCCTGGGGTTTTAAGCGAGTCCTCAGGGCCACTTTCTCCTGCCTTTGTCTTCAGAGGATGTGACCTGGCCTAGGGCTCTCCAGGCTGGGTCTAGCAGCAATTAAATGTTCATTTAAACGAATCTGCATGGGGTGCCCGCAGGCCTACATTGCTCTGGGTGAATATATCTGGTGTGTAGATTATCTCTAGGCAGACTGGCTTGAGCCAGGTACAGACCTGAAGAAAAACTTATATTGCCGACTTGTGGGTCAGAGGAAGTAGTCCTACGTCTGTGAGACAGGGATGCTTAGCGGATAAAGGGAATCCTTCAGACAGGATGAACGTTTATTCTAGCAGTCACCCCAGCAAGATCTCAGGTTGGAGCCTATGTAAGGGATGGAGAGAACGCTAGTGTGGCTGGCCCAGAGCAGATGCAGATAATAATAGATAATGTTTTTTAAGGTCCTTGTGGTTGCTAGACACTACTGAAAGCAGGTGACACTCTTAATTTTCATTCTACAAGATAAGCACTTTTTTCATTGCTTCTTGACTGAAGAGGAAACTATGGCACATACCAGAGAATAAATCCCGAGATTTGGAAAGTAGAGGCATGGAAGTGTGTTCCTTCTTATCAGATTCTCACCCTGAAGGCAGAGGCTGAAGGAGCCAGACCTCTGGATAACTGCTAATAGGTTGAGGGTTTTGTCTTCTAAGAACAAAATGCACTTTTAAAGCAATGACTGGCTCAGGTGTTTCCTTTGTAGAAAATCACCCTGGCCGAGGTGGGACAAATTCACTCAGCTAAATAAGGCTTCTTTCTAAAGCTTGGCTTTTGCTTCCCATGTGTCCAGTGAAAGAGAGAGAATTGCCCTTAACTTCTAGATTTCTGGAATTTTGCTTGCCCACATGGTCGTTTCTTACTTTCAATAACTGTCCTAACTTTTGGGCATGATGGATCTTGTAGGAATCTCTGATACAGGGAGAAAGTGTGTTACTTTTGGGGTTTTGAGTATTTACATTCCTACAGCATTGGGTTGTTGTGTGAGTTAATGAAGGGATCGTCTAATATGATGCATTTGACTAGTGCTCTAAGAAGGAATGTGTGTTTGTTTGTGTATGCATATATATGTATGTATGTATATACATATATATGCTATTCATTGTTTACAGCATTAAATATCAGGCCCTGTTTAGGCCACAATAAATTCCCATGGCAGTTAGTTTCACTGAGCTTGAACACAGCAACCACAAACTGTCCTTGCTTTTTTTTGGGGGGGGGGGTCGTCTTGCTTGCTTGCTTTTGTTGTTGTTTTTGTCCCCTACCACTTCCTGTACAAAGAATCAAGGTTCAGCAGGTAGGCAGCATTGGAAGTCTCATCTGGTACCAAGTTCAGAACACATGAGTTGAAACCAACAGTTAGAACGACATAGGGTCTCAGGCCGAAGGGGGGCTGTGATATTAAGTAAGGTCATAAGAAAGATATCCACTTAGCATACTGGAAAAGAGTAGGGAGTCTAGCTTCTAGTTTCACAGTGAGAGTCCAGTGTAGGGACCATGTAGAGACAGATGCCAACCTGGACCACAGAGAGGAATAAAGTGACAAGACTAACTGGGGATGGTAAGCCTTTAGTGCCCACATGTGGAGATGTATACCTTTCACTCCAGCACTCTGGAGGCAGAGACAGAGGGATCTCTGTGAGTTTGAGACCAGCCTGGTCAACGTTGTGAGTTCCAGGATGGCCAGGCTACATAGAGAGACCTTGTCTCAAACAAACAAACAACTCAAAATGAATAAATAAAGTTATGTGACTAACAGGAAGCCTTGTAATGGCTTTCTTTCCTTCTTTTTTTTTTTTTCAGATTGGCTGTCCTAGACTCATTTTGTAGACCAGTCTGGCCTTGAACTTGAACAGATCTACCTACCTCTGTCTCCCAAGTGCGGGGACTAGAGGTGTGCACCACCACACCCAGCCCCTTGTCTTAATTTCTAATGAAGGAAATAAATGTCTTTTAGCAACAGTACAACTAATGAAATAGGAGAGGGAAGTGGGATGTAGTGCCCAACTGGGAAGACTGGCCTTGATTGGGAGCCCAACAGTGCATCCAAAGTTTGAGTAAAGAATTAACACTGGTACTGGTGAGTATGAAATATGGGAATAAGGTGGGTAGATTTAAAAATGCTTCAATATTTGGATGAAATGGAAAGTAACTGAATGATGAAAAAGTCAGCATATTGCTGAGACAAGAGAAGCTGGAGTTGTTGCAGAGAGAGAGCAGGAGAGGGGTAGAGAGGTGGCTCAAAGGTTAAGAGCACTGTCTGCTCTTCCAGGGGTCCTGAGTTCAATTCCCAGCAACCACATGGTGGCTCACAGCCATCTATAAATGTGATCTAATGCCCTCTTCTGTCATTCATGCAGGCAGAGCATTGTATACATAATAAATAAATAAGTAAATATTAAAAAAAAAAAAAGACAACAAGCTAAGGATAGAAACCTTCCTCCCTAGTCTTTGTGCTTTCTTGTGAATAAAGTTTATTTTACTTCATGGCACTGGACTCAAACTCAGGATTTTATGTCTGATAGGAAGGTGCTCTACCACCGAGTCCCATCGGCAGCCACTTTGAAATACATGATGTGGGCAGTATGACGGCCCATAGGAACTGTAATACACTTGGGTTCAGCAGGAGGCCAGCCAGCAGAACTGTTCCTCTCAGGCATATTTACTAGTAGAAGCGCAGATTGCTGTTTCTAACTTAACCAGGAACGATAGGTACTTTTTGCCAGCACCACATTGCAATGAGATAACCGTGGGTGAATCGTAGAATTTAAGCAGAGTAAGGAGAAAATGGGCACCTGAGACAGTGAGGCCTGATAAAGTCAGAACATATAAACCTTTATGCTTCACAAGGCTCTCTAGATATTTCTTTGTTGGGCAGGTAAGATGGTTCAAGCAGGTTTAAAAAAAAAAAGACAATGTGAGTTTGAAACTCGTGGAAGGAGAAAAACAATTTCTAAAACCTTGTCTCTTGACTTATACAAGTGGAACACAGGCACCCACAGTTACGTCACACAAAATAGTAATACCAATAAATACAACTTAGTTTACAATGCTGTTGTTTCGCTGTTGTTATTTTATTGCCATTGTTTTGAAACAGGTTTCTTCTCTGTGGCCCAGGCTGGCCGTGACCTAGAAGGAATCTCCTGCCTCGCCTGCTGCATCCTGGGATTAGAGACTTGCACTATTACACACAGCCTCAAAATGATGCTCAGATTTATTTACAACTTGATGAAGTTCACAACACATATACACACCCCTCAAAGAGCACTACCCTAATGCCTGGGAAGAAAGAAGAAAAACATGCATTTTCTTTTCTTCTTCCTTCCCATGTATTAGGGTAGTGTCCCGTGCTCATGTGAGTGGGTCCTCAGAGGCTTTTGAGAAAAGAAGCCGGGCCCAAGAGACCAGGGTAAGAGGAAAAAGCAAGGGAAGGAGAAGGCAGGAGAGAAAGTCTTTTGGAGAGGAAAACAGTTTAACCTCAGGGTCTTATACACGGATGATGTCAGAAATGTCCATGTGGGAAATGTGTAGTGGAAATGTGGCCATCACGTCACTGGGGACTGTGGCTCTCATAGGCCGACCAGATGCTTTTGTGTGGTGACCACAAGGTGGGTACTTACCTAAGGTTATCTTGCAGGAATTCTTCTATTTGTGGACTAAGTTTCCGACCGCTGGCTCTCTGGTCATTAACCAAGTGTAGACTTTTGAATCAGAAGCATGCCTCTTAGTCCATTCTGACAGGGTCTTTCAGTGTATATGTGGCCGAGCTGGGGCCTGGCAAAGTGAAGTCGGCTTTTTCTGTTCTTCGCCAACACCTCAATTCTGGAGCCATGTTATAGCCTCTGGCTGTGGTCATGGCACCTTCCCATCTTTCTTTCTTTCTTTCTAAGATTTATTTATTTATTTATTGTGTATACAATATTATGCCCGTATGCATGCCAGAAGAGGGTATCCCATCTCGTAGATGGCTGTGAGTCACCATGTGGTTGCTAGGACTTGAACTCAGGACCTTTGGAAGAACAGCCAGTGCTCTTAACCTCTGAGCCATCTCTGCATCTTCCCATGTTTCTCTTGAAGATCCATGTCCTATCCTGTATTAAAAAGCTTGTTGCCCTTTGTTTTAAGGTTTATCTGCTTCCCTGATGGCCCAGGAAACAGTTCTTAGCAGAAGTTTGCTATTTCCTACAGTGAATGCAGGGAGTGGAACAGAAACATTTTGGTGTTTTAAGAAATACATTACACACACACACACACACACACACACACACACACACACACGGTGCATATGTGTTGAGGTCAGAGGACAACTTGAAGAAGGCATGTTTCTCTTTCCACTGTGTGAGTCCCAAAAATTGAATTCAAGTCTTCAGGCGTGACATTAGCACCTTTACCAGCTGATCCATCTACTGACCCTTTGTTTTGTTTTGACTTTTTTAAAAAGATCTATTTATTTACTTATTTAATGTGTGTCTGTGTTCCACTTGCATGCCTGGTGCCTACAGAGGCCAGGAGAGGGTATTGGATCCCTTGGAGATAGAGTTACAGGTAATTGTGAGTCATATATGGGTGCTAGGAATCAAGCCTGAAAAAACAGCAAGTGTTCTTAGCCCTGTCTCTCCAGACCCACAGGGGTAGTCCAGGCTGGCCTTGAATTTGTGACCTTCCTGCCTCTATTTCCTTTAGAATTCTACTGGTGTGCACCACCACAGCTGGCCTGGTTTTCAAGGTGGGTATAAACTATACTCATGGTGTTGAGTATGTAGCTGGGCAGTAGAGGATTTGGCTCTCACTCACAAGATCCTGGGTTCCATACTTAGGCACAGAAAATAAAGTAAATGTTATTCATACAAAAGAATTGATAGAAGCTGGAGAAATGGCTCAGTGGTTAAGAACATATACCGTTCCTGCAAAGGACCTGAGTTCAGTTTTCAGTAATGCCATAAGGCATCTTACACCCGCTTGTAATTCCAGCTTCAGGGATGTCCCTCACCTCAAGTACATGCACATATACAGGCAAACACATGTGTAAATGTAAATAATTTATGTATAATATAAATTCTAATATATTTATTCACATACACACACACATATATGAGTTGATGAGGGCTTGCCTAGTATGCATAAAGCACTGGGTTCAACCTTCAGTAACGTAAGCCAAGCATGGTGACAGTGACATGAATTTGTAATCCCAACACTTGGAAGGTGGAGAGAGGAGGAGGTAGAAGAATAAGAGCTTCAAGATCAACAGGGATACGTTGTCTCATAAAAGATCACCATTGGGGATGAGTGAGGAACAAGATTTTCATTGGAATAAATTTTATATACGAAAATTGAACTAGGAGTGGTTGCTTGTGCCTGTAATTCCAGCACTGGGGGACTGAAAGCAGGAGGGCAGCTGAGTTAGAGGTCAGTCTGGTCTACACAGTGGGTTTCAGTACACCATTAACTCTCCCTCTCCCTCTCCCTCTCTCTCTCTCCCTCTCCCTCTCTCTCTCTCTCTCTCTCTCTCTCTCTATATATATATATATATATATATATATATATATATATATATATATATGCCTTTAATCCCAGAATTTGGGATACTGAGGTAGGTAGATCTCTGAGTTTGAGGCCAGCCTGGTCTAAAGAGTGAGTTCCAGGACAGCCAGGACTACACAGAGAAGCCCTGTCTCGAAAAATAAAACCAAACAAACCAAAAAGAGAAAAGGAGAGAGAAAGACAGAGACAGAGACAGAGAATACCAGATGAACTGTGGAGGCGGAAGCTTGACTAGCGGGGTCCCTGTGTCAGTGGATACTGTTCTCTCTGTACCTACTATGCTTGATTAGTAATTGTGGTCTTTGGTAGATCACCTAACCTAATATTTTTTCTTTTTCTTTTTTAATGCTGGGAATGAATCCCAGGCCCTTCTACCTTCTGGACAAGCACTGAGCACACAAGCATTGAGCTACTTTCTTAGCCCTGACCATATTGTTTTTCAGAGAAAACATAGTACTATTATTCTGCTCCCCCATCCCCTGCCCCCCAGCCTAGTGATTATGCCAGATTCTTCTACTTGTAAAAGATTCAATATGGTGGATAAGTTAATGTATTTGGCATATAACAGGTGCTTGATAATGCTGATTGCTCTTTCGATCCTTCATGTCAAGGTTCTGGAGGTTGAAAAGCACATCTGTACGTTTGGAGCTGTTAAGAATGGTAACAGCAAGGCCAGACCAATTGTGACTGGAGCCATTTGATAGCGTGTATTCCGTTTTGTAATGTAACCTGATATCAGCAGCCAAGATCTTTGTCCTGAAGGGATTTCAATATGCAGGAAGTGGGCTGACTTAACAGCCTCTAATTCTGAGAGTATGTTCAAGTTCAAAGTCTGTCTGTTTTAAATGTAAATTGCTCTTTTTCATGTATTTTGTCTTGGAATTTAGGAACAAATGCTGTCACTTTTCTTTCTCTTTGCATGGGATCACAGGCGTTTTTATTATTATCACAGAGCCCGATTATTGTGATACCTCACACAGGGAGTGCACACTCTGACATTAGGCACCAAATTGCTGAAATATCCTGTGTTTTCTATTCATTAAAGCTCCAAAGTACTATGTGTAAATTCCCTTATTTTAATTACACACCTCAGGGATGCACATGCAAAAAAAAAAAAAAAAAAAAAAAAAAAAAAAAAAAAAAAAAAAAAAAAGGAGGCAGGCAGACAAAAAGTCAGGTCTTTGCCAAAAAACCCCCAGCCCCTAAACTGGTAAACACTTATTTTCAGTGGAGATATCTGCTATTAATTCATATAGTGACTTTCCCAGCGGAAATAATGAGCTCACAGTGAGCAAACAGGAGCAGCAGGCAGTCGGCCCATCTCCTATTTGCGTGTTTGTTTCTCAGCAGTTGAAGAACGTTTGTGTATTTCCCCTGTGCTGAGGCTTCAGGTGTCTCCCTTTCCAAAGAGCTGGTAGATTGATTGGTGCCCTGAGAATTGTAGGGGACCTGGAATCACCACACCGAGCAGTTTATCAGGGTCCTGAGGCAAAGTATCTCTATCAGCTCTGTAGACTTGTTAACTTACTGATTTTACTGAAGAAGAAGAAGGAGGAGGAGGAGGAAGAGGAGGAGGAGGAGGAGGAGGAGGAGGAGGAGGAGGAGGAGGAGGAGGAAAAAAAGACATAGAAGAGAAAATGTCTTTTAGGGAAATGCTATTTCAGGGGGAAATTTTTAAAAATTTTCTTGTAGTTGTTTTGTTTTTTGACTTGTGCTTGGGGACCAAATGCAGGGCCTTGTGCTTGGGAGCCAAAGCACTGAACTAAACTCTCAACACTCAAAACTAACAGCAATTCCAAACAACAAATTTTTTAAAAAAGCATTGTTCCATTAGGCAAACTAGGGAGTAAAACATATTAGAAAGGTTTACATTTTGTTTTGTTTTTGTTTTTCCTTCAGGGGATCTTTTTTTTAAATCCCATGAAATTACTTTGGAATGTAGACAATAAGAAAAGAAATAGCTCTCCCCACACACCAGATGAATTTGACAAAACCCAAGATAATTCACGTGTTCACTAAGACCCTTCTCTGTGTGTAAAACTTAGACTGAATGGCGGCTTGTGTAAAGCAGCACCCACGAAGGCTTCCTGGAGAGCGAAGGAGAAACAGTTAAATCAACATGTAAAACAGCAAAGGAGGAGAGTCAAGAAGTCAATACATTGACTAATTCCTATGACCACACAGCTATCTGCTTAACAGTCAATTAACCATTTAACATATGTTTTCATACAAAGGAAGTTAAAAAGATATAATCAATAGTTGCACATTTAATGTCCTTTAGTGTAATCTTAGATACAGATTTTAATCTATTCTCGAGGAATGAAGTGTTTACCGTTTTAATGAAACTGTGCTTTTGATTACCAAAAACAAAAGTTTCTTGTTTTCACAGCTCTTAAAAACAAACAAATAAATAAATCAAGGTTTAACCACATCTGAACCTTTTTTCCTAAATGAAATTTTTAGGAGATACATGATTTTTTAGCAATGAATAAATGAATAACATGTATGAGATTTTTTTTTTTTTGTTCCATAAGCAGCAGCAATGCCCTATTAACTTTGACAGACAACTTGGCATTAGCCATTTTAAAATCCAATGTGGGATAAAGCTATGCATTACTAGTCTCCCTACATTTTTGTCAAGAGATGAACATTTTGCCAGATTTTTAATAACAGGCCGGGAGCTCTGTCAGTCAGTTTGCTTAGCCCCTGCATGGTTTCGCCAGTGTCTGTCTACCACCCCACTGGGTGGAGCCTCGCCGGTTCCAGCTCCCTTCACTCCTCCCCTGCAATTACGCAAAGTCAACAGCAATCACTCCCACCGCCTTGAGCTACCTGCACTATCAACAGTGCGGATTCCAGGCGCGGACAAGCTTTGTTTGTCACTGCCTCCACACCCCAATTAGGACTTTTTTCCCCCTGCTCCTGTAATTTAGCACCAACGCCCTGGGTGGACCAGATAACTCTTTTAAAAAGCGCGTTTAAGTCTTTCTCCTGCCCATCCCCCCTGCTCCTAGGCCAACCCAATTAATTCTTGCTCCATCCTCTTTTCACCACTTCCTATAGTGGCACCTCCCAATCCCAACACCCACCCTTTCGCCCAAAAGGACTCTTAGGAAGAAATTGAAGTCTGACAGAAGGCAAGTGCTGCGGCTAACTGCTAACTAGTTACCATGCCGACTGGAGCCTGTGCTGAGGAATGCAGGCTGCCACACGGAACTCAATGAAAAGTGGGGAAAATGCGCAAGCAATACTCCTTTGGCCGTGATGCTGGGGAATCCGAGACAGGCTTGTTGGTATGGAAAAATCTCACTGCATGCAATTTGCAAACATGCCAACCCAATAGCATGTGATAGGCGCTGCATGGAATTTAGAGGTCCCGAGGTCTTAAAGGGCCAGGCGCGAATAGGAGAAATGCTGTATGTGTGTTCTGTCCCATGACCAACACTTCAGAAATATTGGGTTTATTAATTCGACAAAGTATCTGTGCACCTACAAAAAAGATGAAACTTTTCCTCATCTTAGGTAAATGCCTTTGGACTGGTTATTTGAAAAAGAAAAAGAAAAAAAAAATTCTGTTCTGTAAACCTACAGAAGAACTCACAGGCTCTGGGATTTTGTTGTCAAGAGACCTGATAGTGCTGTAAATTACAGGAAAATTCCCTGACCACAGTGGGCAGGATGGCTTTAATTTATGTAGCACAAGACAGAGACCTGGAGGGAACTTGAGGCAAGCAAGTCTCAGCTGGGGTCCCCTTTCGAGGCTGACCAGGTTGCTTTCAGGGAGACCCCTTTGGTGGAGACAGAGCTACCACAAGATGATTTTTATTTGAGATGCCCCAGAGACATTGACAAGGATAAATTCCTGGCATCTATTTGGACATGATGGCTCTGTCCACACAAACAAAATTCTCACCCAAATCCCTGTTCCATACTGATGTGAACCAGGGGCTCTGGGATTCCCAAAGCGTGTGGAAGAATTTTCTAAAGAGGGGATGCTTCAGGATTATTACTCCCATCTCACCTGCAGACCAAGACAATTTCTCTCAGCTTGTCCTCCTGGTCTTCTGCATTGGTTGGTTCCAAACTGTCCTGCACATCGCTGGCAAAACAGTTCCTTTGCTTGCCAACTCTACCCTGTCTTTTCATGGTTTCATGGCCCAAGGCCTCCCTATGGTTCCTCATTGCCATGGCAACCGCATGTCCTGGATTTTTCAGGACTTTTTTTTCCCCCTTAATTCAAATATTCTGTCATGTGGTCAAACCATGTGTCAGATCATATGCCAAAAGTTATGTCCTGATTTGAGTTTTTAAATATGGCTACGGATTGCTCCCAAGATGCCTGTTGTTGGTCCTCCCTTGTACCTTCAAAGCTAAGGCTTCTTTTTTTTTTTTTTTTTTTTTTTTTTTTTTTTTTTTTTTTTTTTTTTACATCATTTCTAACACTTGCAGAGTACTTTTATATAAGAACCAATGTGGATTATTTCATGCCTGTGCAGAAGAACAAGATACACTCCTTTATAGAGGAGACCGTTTAGGGACTGTCTAGTCAGCCCCAGCATGAGGTGCTGCTGTTCCCTGGTTGTTTCTTGTCAGGGTTCCAGAGTCTCTCAGGAGACAGGCGCTTTCCTGACTTAAGCTTCGTATTCACTCAAGAAGTGAAACAAGAATTAGGAGGAAGGACTTTGAGGTAAAAGGGCTGGGTAGCCAAGATGTTGTTTTTCAGGGGGAGAGGTGGGACTTGAGACAAGGTTTCTCTCTGACCCCTTGGCTGTTCTGGACTCATTTTGTAGACCAGGCTGGCTTCAAACTCACAATGATACACCTGCCTCTGCCTCCCGAGTGCTGGGATTAAAGGTGTGCGCCACCGCGCCTGGCTCTGTCACACACATTTTTAAACAGAGTAACAGGTGGAAAGTCCAGAGAATCAATTTAATGGATAAGTCTATTTAGCTAAATGTCGCTTTTTCTTTCTTCTTCTTCTTTTATTTCTGAGATAGGTTTCTCTGTTTAGCCCTGGCCATCCTAGAACTCACTATGTAGCCCAGGCTGCCCACAAATTCACAGAGATCTGTCTGCTTCTGCGTTCTGAGTGCTGGGGTCACACCGGCATGCACCACCACACCTCGTGAGTTTCTTATTAAAAATTCTCAAAAATCTATTCTGAGGGATGAAGAGATGGCTCATCAGTTAAAAGAGCATGTTGCTCTTTGTAGAAGAAGACATGCAGTTCCCAGAACCAGCATCAGGCAATTCTCAACTGCCTGAACCACGTGCTGGGAATCAAACTGAGGTCCTCAGCAAGAGCAGCAAGAGCTCTTAGCCACTGAGCCATCTCTCTAGTCCCTGTTCTTTATTTTATTATTTTTTTATTTGTGTAGAATTTTTAAAAAGTGATTTGTACTTACACGAGTTTACATGTGCGCACACAGGTGACGGTGCCCATACAGGAGGGCAGAGGCAAAAGATCCTTTGGAGCTGGAGTTATAGGCAGTTGTGAGCTTCCTAACTTGGGTAGTGCGAATCAAACTTGGGTCCTCGGCAAGAGCAATATGAACTCTTACCCACTGAGACAATATCTTGCTCTGCAGTGAGGCTGGCCTGGAAACTTCCATCCTCTTGCCCATGCTCCCAAAAGCGTAGCTAGCAGGGTGTACTACACACTTCCTGGCTTCCCCAGCACCTGTTCTGCCTCAGGAATTATGCTGTCTAGGCATCTTGACTGGTGATCGATAAAATGATCCAGAAATGGGACTGTAACCAAGGCTAATTTGAAAACATTAAGAAGCAGGTAGATTATTTTTGGCTGGACAGTGGCAGAGGACATTGTTATTAAGCAGAGAAAAGGCTTAAATTCTAGTTGTTGCATCTTTGCCAAAACTGGATAGGAGGCAGTGACACATGACTGGAGCTTTATCAAGTGACAGTTTACTACAGAGGCTGCGTCTCAGGCAGCTTCCCTGGCCGTGACTGTAGGCTGGGCTGCACGCTATGACATGCACCTCTCTCTGTTGTGATAACTAATTATGTCGACACAAGAGCTATTTCCATGGAAGGTAGAGACTTTCAGTCAATGCTTCTCGACATTTGCCATGATCAGACAGAAAACAAACTCCTAGAAGCCAAAATATACAGATATTGTTTCATATTCTTTTTTTTTCCCTGAGGCCTGACATCTCTTTTTCTTTCCTTCTTTTTTAATGATTTGTTTTTTATTTTATGTGCATTGGTGTTTTGCTTGCATATATGCCTGTCTTTGTGAGGGTGTTAGATCCCGTGGAACTGGAGTTAACAGGCAGTTGGGAGCTGCTGTGAGGATGCTGGGAATTGAATGTGGATCTTCTGGAAGAGCAGCTCTTCAGGGCTGAGCCACCTCCTCAACCCCTTCCTTTTCTTTTTTCTTTCTTTGTTTCTCTTTTTTCTTTTTTGACAGAATCTCAACTAATACAGGCTGATCTTGAACTCTGTGTAGCAATGTTAACATAGAACTCTTCACCCTCTTGCCCCACCTCCAAGTGCTTAGATTACAGGTGTAATACCTGAGCCTAATTTTCAGCCTCTATTTCGTGTGTGTGTGTGTGTGTGTGTGTGTGTGTGTGTGTGTGTGTGTGTCTGTGCGTGTGTGTGTGGTTTGGTTTTTGTTCTTTTGAGACATGGTTTCTCTGTGTAGTGGTGGCTGTCCTGGACTGGCTTTGTATACCAGGCTGGCCTCAAACTCACAGACAACTGCCTACCTTTCCTGGCTGAGTGCTGGGATTACAGACATGCACCACGGCACCCACGGCTCAACTTCATGCTCTTAATTTCTTTCTAATTTAACTTTAAATTCTACTATGCAGATACTACTAAGAAAAGATACATATTTTTAGCTGGGCATGGTGCCCTCATTTCATCCAGTTACTCAGGAAGTTGAGAAGTGGTTGAGGCTAGCCTGTGAGACTACAGTGTGAGACACTATTCCAAAACAAATCAGCAAATAAATTGCGTTGTAAGAGGGTGATTGGGGGAGTTGAGATAGTTTCACTCTGTAGTTGGATGCCTTCTTGAAGCTGTCTGTGTTCTTGCCTCCATCTCCCAAGCATTTGGATTTTAGGTGTAAGCTATCAGGCCCAGCTCTAAATTACCAATTTTTTTCTTTTTCTTTCTTTCTTTCTTTCTTTCTTTCTTTGTTTGTTTTGTTTTGTTTGTTTTTTTTGGGTTTCTCTTTCAAGACAGAGTTTCTCTGTACAGCCCTAGATGTCCTCGAACTTGCTCTGTAGACCAGGCTGGCCTTGAAGTCAGAGATCCATCTGCCTCTGCCTCCTGGGTGCTGGGATTAACGCTGTGTTCCACCATGGCCAGCTCTAGCCACATTTAGTTTTTAAAGGAAAATATGCATGATTGAAATGGGAGGCAAGCCAGAAAGGATGGAAGGCTTCATAGAAAACACTTGGGCAAGAGTGCTTTAAACATCCAGTGTGGAAGCCTGGCATGGTGGCACATGTTTTTAATCCCAGTACTGGGGGAGGTAGAGTCAGGCAAATCTCTGTGAATTCAAAGCCAGTCTGATCTACAAAGTCCAGGACAGCCAGAGCTTCATAGAGAAACCCTATCTTGAAAAAAAAAAGCCAAAAACCAATACCAAAACAAAACCCAAATTTCAAAACAAAATCTAGTAATCTAGTGGGTAGGTGGTGTCTGTATTTACTTCAAGTTTGTAACACACACACACACACAGACACATCCATACACATATATACATACATACATATGTATGAAGTGAGGTTTTTTTTTTTTTTTTTTTTTTTTGGTATTTCCAACTGAGGGTATTGCAATGTGTCATATTCTTGATCCTCCTGCCATAGACTGTTATGTGCTATGATTATGGAAAAACTGTCAAATGTTCACAAAACTGTAACTTTCTCTTTCTCCTGAAACTCACTATGTGGATCAAGCTGGCATGGAACTCACTGAAATCCACTTGCCTCTTAACTTATAGATTCTGAAATTAGAGAGACGCCACTACCCTCATTTTAAACTGTAAATCTTTGTTGTTGTTGTTGTTGTTGTTAAGACAGGCTTTCGAGTAACCCAGGCTGACCTGGGACTAGATATGTAGCTGACGATGACTTTGCCCTTCGATCCTTCTGTTTCCACATTCTGAGAGGTGGGATTACAGGCATGCGCCCTGCCTGGTTTGTATAGTGGTGAGGACTGAACACAGGGCTCCCTGCATGCTATGCAATCATTCTATGAGCTGAGCTGGCCCCAGCCCTAAACTCTTTTCTGCTGTCTGCAGCACCGGGGACGGAACCCAGAGCCACCATCTGCCACCCAGCCACACCCAGTGCATGCCGTGATGGCGGGTACTCAGTGCATGCAGTGATGGCAGCTACCCAGTGATAAGCATGATGACGATACAAGCAGGGACTGAGCACCTGACTCCTTGAGTTGCCTCCTTTCATGTTGCATCACAGATGCTATTTATATCACCACACGAACGCTGACTTGTCAACCTGGTACAGACTGATTTTGTCATTTCTTTTTTCCTAATGTTTTGGCTTCTTTATTGCTTGGAGCATGAGGGCCTAACACAGTGGTTCTCAACCTTCCTCATGCTGCAAGCCTTTAACATAGTTCTTCATGTTGAGGTGACGCCCAGCTATAAAGTTATTTTTGTTGCTACTTCATAACTGTAGTTTTGCCACTGTTAGGAATTGTAATATAAATGTCTGCTATGCAGGAGATCTTGACCCACAGGCTGAGAAACACAGGCCTAAGAGAACCCAGCTAAGCTTGAATGCATAAGAGTAGAACTTGGTAGTGGTGAAAGAGAGCCAGTATTTAAAAAACAACTCCACTTCTCGAGCTCTGCAATACCACTTGATCTCTTCTATTTCTGTCACTTAATGAAACCATTGCAGAAGAGGCTATTGCCGCTTTTGAGGGGTAGGGAAATGTGGGGGTGGGGGTGGGGGGAGGGGGTGGGTGAGATGGTGACTCAGAAAATAGCCATATGGCATTCCAGCTTCTGTATTTCTCCCACTAATAACTGACAACTGTTCAATCATGAAGCCTGGGCATGGAGAGAACTCATCGGTGATTTTTTTTAAATGTTTAAATTAGAAGTTTTTTATGCAAATGAGGACAATAGAGTTTCTTTCAAGAAAATTCTCAACTCCCTCAGGCTATGTTACTCCTCAGCTAACAAATAGGTTGCCCGATTAGGGTCACCATATAGAATTTTGTTCAGTTAGATTTATACGTAGCCTTGGTTGGCCTGAAATTCACTATGTAGACCAGGCTGGCCTCCTACTCACAAAGATCTGCTTGCCTCTTGCCTCTGGCCTTTGAGTGCTGGGATTAAAGGCATGGGTAACTAAACCTGGTTAAGAACTGCTTGTGTGTGTATGTGTGTATGTGTGTTATAAACTTGTCTTATCCAATGTTTGGGTGATGCGTATACTAAAATATATTATTTGGGCCACTTAGTATTTTTGTTCATTAAATCTGGCAAATTTGTGTCTTCATTTCTTGGCATGAACAGATGGATAAGTTACATTTTACTATGCTGTCATCATCACCATGAAAACAGTGTGCTGAGCACACACATGCCAGTCGGAATGTGCTGGTTGCTATGCTAAATTACTTACATACGTGGACACTGTCCTTTTGGTCTTGGGGGACAATAAGAACAGAACAATATCAACAGTGAGAAACCAGATAAAAAGAAAGGGAAACATGAAAAGCCTGACAGAGATCAAAGGAGCGCGTACAATAAATAAAGTCCTGGCCTTCTGTGGACAGCTCGTTGTTAGGAACTGACACCAGAGCACAAACATTTCCCAGAGGTCACTGGGCAACTACTCACATCTGTTTGGAGGCAAAACAATGACTCAGGAGTCCAAGAATCCCTGCTTCGATTAACTTCCAGAACTCCTGCTTCTCCGCAGCTCAGAGAGACTTCTGCGAGAATTAAAGTTAGACGTATGACAATACGCATGCGTGTTTTTGTGCGCTTGTATGGGCAGAGGAGAAAGGAGTCTGGAGCAGCCGGAAGTTGTCCAGTTTGTGCCTGACCTGAGCAGATTGCTATTAGGAATGAGTGGGACCCAGAATGAATTGTTCGGATGCTGTTTCAATAACAGATGAAGGAATGACTGTCCTCCCACCCCCGCCCCCGAGCCAGCGTCTCTCTGTTATGCATCTCTGACTGCTCTGGAGCTCACTGTGTAGACCAGGCTGGCATGGAATTCATAGAGATCCACCTGCCTCTGCCTTCTATGTGCTGGGATTGAAGGATTGTGCCCGGCTAAGGTTTTTCTCTGTAATTTTTCGACTGTCCAATATGATGAATGGCAGGGATTTGTAATGCCTTTGCTTGCTATAATCAAGCACCCAGATAAAGGAGCCTCATTTCTGGCTCAGATTTTCCCGTATTCTATTTGTCTATCGCTGGTACAGTGTCTTAGCTTTCCAGTTCAGCTTTCTTCTCATAGGATGCCATGCCTCTCCTTAGGTTTACATGCTTGGTTATCACATCATGGGAAAAATGGGCATTACTTATAATTTTTATATGCACTTGGAAAGCTATAATCTATTCTCCATTGAATTTTCAATCCTTAACTGAATGAATACACCTTTCTTCCTTTTTTTCTTTGTCTGTGGAATTTGATAAAGTTTTGTATTTTTCAACAGTTTTCTTGGCAATGAATATTAACTCACAGTTCATTGCAGAGAAATGGAAAACTTTAAGTTTTCTCCCCATGTCTTACAGAAATGCAATTAATTTGGGTATTTTGTACCTGTATCTAACAGCCTTGCGAAGGGTTGACATTTGTCTTAGGTTTCCTCTGAACAAACCTCACTGTCTCGAATACTAATGGTTTTGTTTCCTCTTTTCAGTTCTTATAGTCTTTTGCTGTCCTCTCCCTGTCTCACCTGCTTACTAAAGCTACGGGTACCATGTTGACTGGAAATGCAGGTGTAAGTGCATCTTATAGGATTCCTGGTTTGGCCTGCGGTGGCTCACGCCTGTATTCCCAGCACTCAGGAGGCAGAGGCAGGTGAATCTTTGTGAGTTCCAGGCCAGTCTGCTCTATAAAGTGAGTCCAGGGCAACCAGGACTACACAGAGAAACCCTGTCTTGAAAAAACAAAAAACAAAAAAAGATTGATTGCTGGTTTAGCTAGACAGTAGCGTGTGTGTGTGTGTGTGTGTGTGTGTGTGTGTGTGTGTGTGTGTAGAGAGAGAGAGAGAGAGAGAGAGAGAGA
>OU015746.1:124505765-124522439 GCA_907169655.1 Acomys percivali
CTCTCTCTCTCTCTCTCTCTCTCTCTCTCTCTCTCTCTCTCTCTCTCCTTTCTTTTTTTTATTTCTCTTTTTAAGCTTTTCTAGACAGGGTACCACTATGTCATTCTGGCTGTCTTAGAATTTGCTCTGTAGATCAGGCTGGCCTTGAACTCTCAGAGATCTGCCTGTTTCTGCCTCCCAAGTGCTGCTGGCATTAAAGGCATGCTCCTTCAAACCAGGTGTATACTTAGCGCTTGAGAGGCTATTTTGGCCACTTTGGTCTACATTGCAAATATCAGGCTAGCTAGTGCTATATAGTGACACACAATCCCATTTTATAAAAGGAAAAAAGAAAAAAGAGGTGCAGATGCCTTCAGTGGCCAGAGGTATTGGAACCCTCTCAAGGGGGGTTACAAGTAGTTGTTACAAGGAGTTACTAGTTAACTGACTTGGGTGCTGGGAACTGAATTGCAGTTTTCTGAAGAAAAACTATCACTTTCAGTCATGGAGCCATTTTTCCAGCTCCCTTCGGCTTTCAGGTTTTTTTTTCTTTTTAGGTGCAGTGAACTTTATTGATGGTATTCAAGAGAGTAGGGCTCCCTGGGCCCTTCCCATTATTCTGGGTCTAGGATGGAAACTGTAAGGGGAGATGATCAATGTCAGGGGATGAGTTAGAGCAAGCACTCCTCAGCAGCAGAGGGCTTCTCTCTTTCTCGCCTGTCCTTGATGGGGTGCGTGGTCCAGGGCTCCTTATTCCTTGGAGGCCATGAAGGCCATGAGGTCCACCACCCTGTTGCTGTAGCCATATTCATTGTCATACCAGGAAGTGAGCTTTACAAAGGTGTCATTGAGGGCAATGCCAGCCCCAGCATCAAAGGTGGAAGAGTGGGAGTCACTGTTAAAGTCACAGGAAACAACCTGGTCCTCAGTGTAGCCCCAGATGCCCTTTAGTGGCCCAAAGATACCTGCTTTACCACTTTTTTGATGTCATCATACTTGGCAGGTTTCTCCAGTCTACATGTCAGATCTATGATGGACATGTTGTGGGTAGGAACATGGAAGGCTATGCCAGTGAGCTTCCCGTTCAGCTCTGGGATGACCTTGCCCACAGCCTTGGCAGCACCAGTGGATGCAGGGGTGATGTTCTGGGTAGCCCCACTGCCATCATGCCACAGCTTTCCAAAGGGACCATCCACTGTCTTCTGGGTGGCAGTGATGGCATGGACTGTGGTCATGAGTCCTTCCACGATGCCAAAGTTGTCATGGATGACCTTGGCCAGGTGCCTAAGCAGTTGGTGATACAGAAAGCATCACTGACAATTTTGGTGTGTTGTCATAGTTCTTGTGGTTCACGCCATCACAAACATGGAGCATTGGCAGAAGGGGCTGAGATGATCCTTTTGTCCCCACCCTTCAAGTGGGCCCCAGCCTTTTGCATAGTGCTGTAGATACCAGTGGACTCCACAACATACTCGGCACCAACATCACCCCACTTGATGTTAGCAGGATCTCGTTCCTGGAGCATGGTGATGGGCTTCCTGTTGATGACAAGCTTCCTGTTCTCAGCCTTAACCATGTCATTGAACTTGTCATGGGTAGAGTCATACTGGAACAGGTAGACCATGTAGAGGAGGTCAAATGAAGGAGTCACTGATGGCAACAATCTCCACTCTGCCAGATAAGAAGTCAGCTCTGGTAACCAGACACTCCTTCACCATCGTGTCAAGAGATGAGGCTGGCACTGCACAAGAAGATGAGGTTGTCTCTGGAACAGGAAGGAGCAGAGAGCCCACATTTTTTAAAGGCTGTAAAAGAAACACACAGACAAACAAGTGAAGAAATAGGGTTGTAGGGATGGCTCAAAGGATAATGTCACTTGATGCCAAGCCTGATGACCTGATTTAGTCCAGAACTCACATGGTGGAGTAAGTTACTGAGACCCTTGTGGCTCGGTGCCTTGACCTTAGAAGGGGTGTCAAAAAAATAAAGAGCAGACTTGTGCACATAAAAGCTGGGATCAGGTGGAATGTGCACACTCCGATGGAGTAGGACCAACTATACAGCAACCTGGAGCCTCAGCAGTTTATTATGCACAGCACAGGGGGAGGGGCTAGCTAATCTCTGTAAGCAAAGGGTCTCTGACTATAAAGGGTTGGGGGCAAGAAGATGCAGTTGCTCGTGTTTGCTCACACAGATCAATTGTTTGCGAATACACTGTATTTGCACATACTGCCAACATTCACGCACCGACCAGAGGAAGGCTTTGCCATTCCTCTGAGCCTCTCCAGGAGGAACTCTTTGCTCTTCCCGTGTATTTGAGGCATTGGTCATTGACTAGGACATGTCCAAGTCAAACAATACACATGCACTCAGTGCTTGCTCTGTTCCCCGACAATAGGTTCCCTCAAGAAGCACACACACACACTATTTTTTTTAAAGCTTTTATACTAGGGTGGTGTTGCACACCAAAATCTCAGTACTTGAGAGGCAGAGGCAGGAAGTACAGCCCTATTCTCTCTCCTGCTCAGCAATTGGCTGTAAGCTGTTTTATTGGCATACCAAGGGACAATTGGGGAGCAGGAATTACACAATGTCTAGTTGTCCAGTGAGAAGTCCCTCCTCTGGTTCACAGGTCACTTGGGGTCCTTTTACAAAGAGGCAGAAAACACTGCCATAGGAGCCTGCACTTACCAAGCTTTTAGGTCGAACCTTAAATGAGTCATGTGACAACCTGGCCGATGGTGCAGCCAACCTTTAATCTCAGCACTCCTGAAGCAGAGAGAGACATTGGGATTCTTGTGCCTGTGTTGAGTCTTTTACCAGAGATGATGGTGGTGATGATGGCGACAGTGGTGGTGGTGGTAGTGGTGATGATGCTGTATCTCTTTGGGGAGTTGTGATTTAATAATAAAGGTCATCACTGATCCATGCCTACCACTTTTCAACTTCATTGTAAAAGTGACTTCTGTATTTAGTGGGAGCTGTGCTTCATTGTGAACCTTAGTTTTGGGGATTTTTGTTGTTGTTGTTGTTTTGTTTGTTTTTTGAGACAGGGTTTCTCTGTGTATGCCTGGCTCTCCTGGACTCACTTTGTAGACCAGGCTAGTCTTGAAATCATGGCTATCTGCTTGCCTCTGCCTGCCCAGTGCTGGGATTAAAGGCGTTGGTCTTTCCATATATTAGCTAGAGGTTGGGGGAGATCATCCCTTCTACAACCAGGCCACTTCAGCAGGTACCAACTCTGGAACCAGCTTCCTCATGAGAGGAAGTGGACTGTGCTGATAAACTAGGCAGGTCACTCAGGTAGTAGATCTGGTAGTAGTGACTACTGAATCTTGTGGCAAGTTTGTTGTTGCTGTCGTTTGTTTTGTTCTGTTTTTTCAAGACAGAGTTTCTCTGTATAACAGTCCTAGCTATCCTAGAACTAGCTCTGTAGACAGGTTGGCCTGGAACTCACAGAGATCTGCCTGCCTCTGCCTCCTGAGGCTGGGATTAAAAGTGTGTGCCACCACCGCCAGCTATTTGTGATAATTTTTAATCATAGCCTTGGAGAGCAAGCCAATACTCAATGATCCTCCAAGGCCTCTGCTTTAGCTCTTGACTCCTTGAGTTTGTGGTTGACCAACTGCAGTGATGGACTGGAAAAAAAAAACCAAACTAACAGAGATGGTTTTATTAGATGGTAACCCCATGGCAAGTCAAAGAACATCTGTGTGCAGTTTTATTTAGAGGAAGGGGTAGGCTCCCTCCCTCCCTATCTTCACTTGAGATAGGGTCTTGTCTTAGTTACTTTTTATTGCTGTGAAGAGACACCATGACCAAGACAGATGAAAGAGTTTATTGGGGGCTTACTGTTCAGAGAGCTAGTGTATGACCTCCTTCTTGGGGAGCATGGCAGTAGATAGGCAGGCATGACACTGAAATAGTACCTGAGAGCTGACATATTGAGACAACAGCACAAGACAGAAAGAGGGAAACTGGGAATGTTGTGGACTTTAGAAATGTCAAAGTCCATCTCCAGTGACACACCTCCTCCTACAAGCCCACACCTCCTAGCCCTTCCCAAATAGTTCCACCAACTGAGAACCTAGTAGCCAAACATATGAGCCTGTGGGGGCCATTCTCATTCAAATCATTACAGGTCTCTATATACAGCTCCAATGGGGTTCAAGCTTAGAATCCTCCCATCTCAGCCTCCAGAGGGTGAAATCACAGACATGCTTCATCATGCCTGGCCAGGCTGAACTTAGCCTGCCATCCTGGTCTTCTTGATGCATCCTCAAACTCACTAGATATGCTCCATCACAGGCTTTCTCATGCTGGTCCTTTCTTCCTCTCTGAAACATTTTTCTCCAAGATATCAACACCTACTTGGAACTAACACTCAAACTTTGCCTTCTGGACTCTCCTTCATTCTCTCTTCTCCTCTAGCATGCCTCTCACTCAGTCAAACACTGCCTCAGAAATGTGATGTGCTATCTACCTCTCCCAAACATAAGGCAAGCTTCATGGGGACTGGAACTTAGCTTTGTATTTGTTTAGTGAGCGGATGATGTCTACCATGTAGTAAATGCTCTATCCATAGTGACTGTGAACATTCCTACAACATCTGGAACTATGGTTCAGATGAAGCTGATGGCACGCAGTTGCCTCTGACAGTGTATTTCCCCAGCAGGGCCAACGCCAACAGTAAAGAACAGTGCTGAGAACAGACATTGATGCCTAACCCTTGGTACCCTCCACTTCACAGACCACTTAGTCTTTTAAAACTGGTTTAATAACCCAGAGGGGGAGGGAATAATATGTTTTCACTAATTTTATTATCGCTGTTGTTGTTATTTTCAATAAAAATGTTTTATATGTATCAATGTTTTGCCTGAGTGTGTGTTTGTACACCAAATGAGATCAGCCTGGTTGCATAGGCCAGAAGGCACCTTCAAATCCCCTGGAACTAGAGTTATAGATAGTTATGAGCTATCATGTAGGTGCTGGGCATGGAACTCTGGTCCTTTGCAAGCTCAGCCAAGGCTCTTAACCACTTTAGCTAAGGATGACCCTGACCCACTGATGCTCCCACGTCCACTTCGCAAGGACTAGGGATATAAGCATGTACTTGGGACCTGAACCCAGAGCCTTATGGGCATACTAGGCAAGCTTTCTACCAAGTAAGCTACATTCTCAGATCTGCTTTCTCTCTGCCCTTTCTTTCTGAGACAGTGTTCCAGCATGGTGGCCTGGAACTCACTACATAACTCAGGTGGCCCTCAACTTAGAGGCAATTCTCCTGCTTCAGCCTCCAAGTGCTGGGATTAAAGAAAGGTATTGTTATGTGGTTCAAAGAAAAGAATTTGTGTATGTACAATAATGCAGTTCCATTTGGTATTAAATTAGTATTACAATGAGACAGAAACTCCTCTTACATTTGGCTCCTGTGGAGATGGACAAAGCAACTGAAGAGGAAACACAGATGTTCTCAGCAGAGGGCTCAGAAATGTCAATTTTAATTAAAGTAGTTCTTTTCAAATACACTTCAGGGCTCACATGTAGTGATGTATGTCTACCATGCAAATATTCAAACTACTGCACTGAGGACACTAGAGAAGAAGCATTTTCATAAAAAGCGTTGGCTGTGGAACCAAAAGGTAGAATTGCAAAGAACAGAAAATCTGATGGGTAGTGAGTGTTGGTGTAAACCTTTAATACCAGCACTTGGAGGCTGAAGAAGCACAGGCAGGACGATCTCTGAGCTTGATGCCAGCCTGGTCTACAGAGCAAGTTCCAAGACAGCCAGGGCTACATGAAGAAACCCTGTCTTGAAAAACCAAACCAACCAAAGAAAATCCACCCGGCTTTCCACCATTCCCTCGGTCTGTCTGTCAGATTGTTCTGATGGATAAGCCCATTGCTCTGTTTAACCTGGATACCTGCATGGGAGCTGGCACTGGGCCGTCACAGCCACTAACAGATTGAACACGTATGCTTAGATGGGGTCTATTTTGGGTTTGGAGTTCTGGTCTTTGTGTTGTTGTGTTTTGTTTGAAGAAGGGTTTTTACACTGTAGCCCAGGTTGGCAGGGAACTATATAGCCCAGGATATCTCTGAGCTCTCAGTAACCTTTATGTCTCAGCCTCCTAAGTGCTGGGATCCCAGGCATCAGTACAGCCAAAGGGACACTTGCACACTTCCGTAGAAGCCTTCTTAGTGTTTCTAGATCTGAGTCAGAGCAACTCAAATGCCCAATTCCCAATTCAATATTCTCCCCAACTCCATCCCTACCCTCTCCCCAGGTCCATCCTGAGTTAGACTTGTAAAAGGTGCAGAAAGGTGTTCAAAGTTTTGCAGTTACTTCTGAGCTCAACTCTCCTCTACCTCTGTGGACTGCAGAGCTTGCATACCTGCCAAACTTCCATCTACTTCCCAGGAGACTGGTCATGACTTCAAGGCAACCAGAAATTATTGCCATACAAATGTGACCAGCTGAAGGAATCAGCAGGATAGGCTAAGAATTTCTGAAAAATGTCCCTTAGATTTCTGTAAGGACTTCTATGTAAATACGCAATTATTTGCCAGAGTTCAGCACTGGATATTAGCCCATTGTATTTTGTGTGCTGTGCTAATGGGGGAGGGGGGCAGGGGAAAAGCATTTTCCTCAGTTCAAGTCAAGGACAACTAGCAATATGTATTAGTGAGCTGAGTGTCCTTTATCTTGTAATCTGCTGAATTCTCTTCTGATTAACGTGTATCCTAATATTTGAGAAAATTACCACATATAAATACGGCTGCATCGATTGCTGCTCTCAATATGCTTTTAACCTCTTCAAAGGAGCCATTAACATCACAGTGAGAAGCACACCGTCAAGTTCAGAGATGTGTGTGGGTACTGCAATTGGCCATACCACCAGGGCTGAGCGCTTCCACAGATTATCAAGTGTTCCAATTTGTAAGCCAGGGGCGCTTGATTTTTTATTTAACATGACCAGCATACTTACCTTTTAAAAACATGTCTGAGCTCACTTAAAAACTATTTTGAGTGTTTCGCTTTGACTTTCAAAGTATACTAAACAATAATCAATACTTTGTGAAACCCAAGCAATTTGTCCCTTTACTCATACATACATACATGTCACACATGCTTGTACAGACACATCTGCACATAAATAGATTCATTCTTGTTTTGTTCTGCTTTGTTTTGCTGGTACTTGGGATTGAACCCAGGGCCTTCTGATGCTAGGCAAGCATTCTGCCATTGAGCTACCCTCTCAGCCCATCACATGGTGTTTTGATTGAAGGCTCTGAGAAAGGAAAGAGAGCCTGGCATTTTCTTTTAGATCCTGGGTGGAAGGACTGTTTACTCAAACAAGGCTCTCTGGCGAAGACAAGCACCTGTGCTAGTCATGCAGAAGTCCATGAATAAGACACGAAGAAGTCAATGACAGTGGGGTCCTTAACGTCAGTAGCAGAAAACAAGAAACTCACTAGGTAATGCTCACAACAAACCAGGTGGTACTTACTGTAAGTGCTTCTGCACGCAGCCCATCCAGTCTTACCAAGTCCACTTTGAGAGAGACATTATCATCTTTCCCACGTCCACTGATTTGTTGATTGACTATTTGATAGCTATATTGGGGGTTGATCCTAGGGCCATGGGCATGCCAAGTAAGTGTGCTAACCTGTACTTTATCTCCAGTCATCTGTCTGTCTGTCTATCTATCTATCTATCTATCTATCTATCTATCTATCTATCTATCTATCATCTATTTGAGACAGGGTTTCTCTATAATCCTGGCTGTCCTGGAACTTACTCTGTAGTCCAGGCTGACCTGGAACTGATAGAGATCCACCTGCCTCTGCCTCCCCAGTGCTAGGATTAAAAGTGTGTGCCACCATGCCCAGCTTTATCTCCAGTCCTTTAAAAACTTCTGGTTTTCTATTTTCTAACAGTCTCTCTGAGTTGCCCATATAGGCCTTGTACTTACAGTTCTTCTGCCTCAGACTCTCAAGTAGCTGGACTCATGGGCCTGAACCGCTAGCCTTTGTTTCAGCTTTTCAGAGGAGGCAAAATCATCTCACATCAGATGCCTAGTAACAGTCTTGAACACAGGCAACTGGGCTCTGCTCTGTGTTTTTAAGCATTGCTATTTGTGAAAACAGAAGCTGTGATGGATAAAACGCCTAAGTCCTGTCTGCTCCAACCTGGGCAGTGTGGCCTTGGATGCGCTTAACTCTGGTGTCTTAAGTTTTCTGCTCAAAATGATTTGAAGAATTCATGTTTGTTGACACATAGCGAACAAACACTAAGGCTCTTTTTAGTTCTAGATCTATCTATCTATCTATCTATCTATCTATCTATCTATCTATCTCTACCATCTTTCTCTTTCTTTCTTTCTTTCCATCCATCCTTCCATCTGTCTATGTACCTACAAAGGTAGGATAAGAAGCACACTGCATTGGGTTAGGGAGTGCAAATCAGTAGGAGAAGGCTTGACTCGCCTACATGAGACCATGTGCTTAATTCCCAGAAATAATAATAATAATAATAATAATAATAATAATAATAATAATAACAGCAATAATAATAACAACAATAACAACAACAATAATAACAATAACAACAATAGAATACAGTACAGGGTTCATAGTGAATTTGGCTATGTGTTCGCAGTTGTTTTAGAATTGTGTAATCATGTTATAAAGCTTTGGATGGAGTGATTCTTTTCTTCAAATCCAAACCCTTGATAGGAGACAATCTTTGATGTTCAGAATGGTGGTTGGCATTTTCAGAACTAATATCCAAATCAGTAATACATAATACATTTGCTTCCATGGACAGCTGCTGATACATAGCTGAAGGTTATAAAGATTATTTAATGAAAAAAAACACTAGCTATTCACCTCTTGACCCTGGGTCCCATCCATCTACCTGCTAAGAAGTCTCATGACGTTAGCCCTATGCAGGTGTCTCAACAAGGGCAAAAATCAGCAAGTCTAGGATGTCCTTGGTAGGAGGAGCTAAGGCTGGGGAGTATCCTGGGACATGGCAAGCAGAGCATGGCACTCATGAAGCATCCTGGATATGGGGACTCAGCAACTAGATGAGGCTGCTCTGCAGAGAGAGCTGGGGATGGGCTCCAGCCTGGCTTGCAGATAAAGAAATGTTCCCAGAGGCCGCAGCTGGTCCAAGTCTAAGTCTCAAGCCAAGTCTTTACTCCAACCCACTTCCTGCACTGTTCTCCTTCCAGAAGCCACAACAGAAAGTCAAATGAGAGAGTCTTTGGGATTTAGAAGTGGAGAAATGACTTTAATGTCTTGAAAGGATGACTGCATTTGGACTAATATGTGTCAGGCTTTGCCATTAAACATCAAAATGCAAAGTAGCCAGACAGTACATCCTTGATGCTTTTTTTTAAATTACAAAGTTTTTTGTTTGTTTAGAAGTATACTGAGCAGGACACAATGCTGGCCCTAAGGGAATAATTAATTGAAAAAAAAAAAAAACCCTTTAAACTGTACTTTATTCTTCCTTTTTTCTTTTTGGTTTTTCAAGACAGGGTCTCTCTGTGTTAGCCTTGCCTGTCCTAGACTTGCTTTGTAGAACAGACTGGCCTCAAATTCACAGTGATTTGCCTGCCTCTGCCTCCTGAGTGCTGGAATTAAAGGAATGTGCCACCACTAAAGTACAAAAAAAGATCATTGTATTTGACATCTGCATTATTTCACAGTGCCCATGACTACATATCTCAGATAGATATTGGCTTGCTTTGGTCATTTCCTAGATTCTATGCATTGGATTTCTACCTTTAGGTTTTTTTATTTGAATAGGTTTGCTAGATAGGTGTCTTTAAGAAACATTTAAATGAGCATAGAGTAAACAGCTAATATATACTATGACATACCTATTTGAGACAGCCAGAAATGGAGCATCCCAACATCTGGTGATACAAGATATTCTTGTAGAGTATATTTATCTATTGATGTACATGATGTGCATGTATGTGTATGTATGTGGGTGCCATAGAGCACAGGTGAAGTTCAGAGGACAACGTATGTGTATGGGGGTGGTCGGATGGAGAGGTTAGTTTTCTTTTTAGCATGTTAGTTCCAGTGGTTTGACCTCAGGTGGTTATAAGTGGCATCTTTACCTGCAAAGCTATCTCAATCAAACATATAGGTTATTCTTTATTTTCAAACAGGGACAGATGAGAATAGGTGCTTTTGGACTGGACACTAGAACAAAACCACATGAGCGCATGAGCTTCCAGGACATTGCTGTGAGAGAGTATAAGCTGAGTTTATGCACATAAATATTCATTCAACAGCTTTTTTAAAAGTGCATTTCTGCCAGCCCTGGGGGCACATGCCTGTAATTGCAGCACTCAGGGGTCAGAGGCAGGCAGATCTCTGTGAGTTCGAGGCCAGCCTGGTCTACAAAGCATGTCCAGGACAGCCAACACTACAGAGAGAAACCCTGTCTCGAAAAACAAAACATAACAAACAAAAAAGCATGTTTCTACACAGGTCCAGTGACTCATGTCTTTATTCCTAGCACTAGGAAGGGTGAGACAGAAAGATTACTGTGAGTTTGAGGACAACCTGGGCTACATAATGAGTTCCAGCTTAACTTGGGTTATGGAGTGAGATCTTGTTTCTAAATAAATAACAAACATACAAATATATCAACCAATCTCATGAGTGTGAGGCAGGGTGGCACCCTTAGGGATTTCTGTTTGTATGAAAACACAGATGTACACACCCCTCACCCTGAGACTTGAAGCTGACTGGCACTGCCCACGTGTGATGACGTCAGTTCTGCTTTCTAAGCATGGTGTAAAGGGCCGGCACTCTGTCCAGTCAGTGGGGTCCTGCTTGCTCCAGTGGCCTGTACAGTGGACTTGAAGGAAAAGGTATAGCTTGGGGGAGGCTGTCAGAAAACCACACGGCGACCCAGACCTTCCAACGGAGCATCTGTCTTCCCATGTTCTGTGAGGCCAACGTCCTTGGTGCCTCGCATTCCCAAAACATCTGTTAGATGAAATTGGCTTCTCTTAAAGGCCTTAGAGGGGAGTGCAGATGAACGGATACAAATGCCACAGACTTGTATTGTCAGCAAACAAAAAGGGGCACATGCACGTGCCAGCTTATAAATTACTGTTTTCATTAAAAAGGAGTTCAAAAATCAGGTTCCACTTAAGACTTGAATTTTTTTCTAGCCATATGATTTCATTATATGAATTACAGAGCAGTAATAGAGTAATATTGCTCTTCAGCCAGCTCACTTAAATTTAAGACATTCAAGACCCAATAATGCGCTCAACTCTTTAATTCAAGTTATGCAAATAATATACATTTTTTTATTCGGCGTCTCACCAGGTTGTACATGCATTATAAACACAACAAAGACCTCTTTTCTTGTACAATATTTTACTCAAAAGCTGGTGAAAAATAGAAGCCAAAATATTGTGAATTACATTCTCATAATGGCTCGGCTTTGCGCTAATGCCTGACATATTCTGACTGCTAAAGAGAAGCTGGGACTGAGAAGAGGGGAGCATTTGATGCTCTGGTACCCACTGGTACCCACGGCTGCTGCCGTTTTCCCCAGTGTTCTGAGTGTCTAAATCAGATTATTGTCTCTGTTTTCCTTAGAGTGGTACTAGCAGGTCCAGCTTGGCTACAATCAGGAGGTCAGCAGGGGACAGTCATCTAAGGAAGGGGTAAAACGCAGTGTAAATTACCATGGCTGTCCACTCAGGACTGAGAGAACCTTTTTATTCTTTCATACAAAACTCATGATCAAAATTGGTCTGGGTGATTTCACAAAAGCTTGTATATATGTTTAGCAGAGTTGCAAAATTTATCTCATGGATCTAAAACAACAATAACACACACACACATAGACACACGTATACACACACACACATACCAACATACTGATTCTATTTAGGCATTAAAAGAAAAAAAAGAGTTAAGGTTTAGAAAATTAGAAATATGGGGTTCTTCCTTATAGTAAAAAACAAAATTCATAGACTTCATCCTAAAATTTATATGTTAAATAGGAAAACAACTCTGTGTGAACTTGCCATATTTTCCAACGATGCTCAATATAGGCTTTTAGTAAACAGCTCAAATGAATAAATTCAATTTAAAATATTATTTATCTAAATGCACTGGAGAATGCTATGTCTCTGAAATATAAAGACCAATCCCATTATAACTTCATACTTCAAAAACATTATTTTTACTAAGAGGGGTTTATTTATGTATGCTAGGCAAGTGGAAAACAAAAATTGGTAAAGAAATTTAGCTATTTTAGCCTCGTGAAGTAACATGAGCTCTGTGGGAACAGAGGGCATTCCTTTATGCAGTCTGAGCTCAGTGGCTTTGAAAGCTCTGAGGTCTTCCAGAAAACTTGCCACCCCTTTGCCCCCCCAAACCCAACACACCTCAACTAATTTCTATAATCTTTTCAACATTTCTAACAGAAATCTCACCTCCAATTTCTTCCTGGTAGAATGAGTAGCTGGTCAAATATTGAACAAGTCATTCCCTGACTGTTATTTAAGTCAACAAGTGTCAGCTGTAGTTCTCAAAACATAGCTCGGAGAGCCATGGAGGAGAGCCGGCAGACATGTGCTAAGACAGGGTGCTACTGTGTTGGATTCCCTCCTCCAGTCACTGTCACCTCGACACACGTAGGTGGTTCCTTCCTCAACAAACTACAAGCACAGGGCCACATTTACCTTTGCATATGTAAGCAGAAAAGGGGATGTGCATATGTACACACACATTAACACAAACATACATATACAGAGTGAGACTGGGAAGTCTTAATTGCATTTTACACCTGGTTAAAATAGAGCCTATGGCTCACAAGGCGATGACGAGAGAATGGGCAGAGGTGCTAGAGGGTGAGAAAGCATGGCACAAAGGGATGGAGTGGAAGACAGACTTCACTTCTGGTCAGTATCTGAAACTGAAGAAGCCACCCTCGCTCCCCAGTACTGCCTGCACTCCCACCCCCAGCACATCCTTTGGGAACGGCCAACATTCTTAATACAGTTAGGCTTCCACGAGCCACGCACATGAGCTGGGAAGAGTTCCTTAAGTTCGCTCTTCTGAATCCGAGAGGAATCTGAAAGAAATAAAATATCCTGACAACTTTGAGCGTTGTCTTCACACACACACACACACACACACACACACACACACACACACACACAAAACCTCAGCCTGTGAAGTATCACTGCTCTGTTTTAGTCTAATGCTACTTCTATCTTTTATCCTTTTTAATTAGAAGGCAAATTCTCAGACCGCCAGGCCTAATCCCCACACAGTGGAACAAAGCCCAGCGAAGCCTTTGAACACTGTTCAGCCGGGCAGCGCAAGCCCTAGTAACTGTTGGCAGCGGGGGCAGGACTCTGACCCCATCTCAGCCATTCTCCTGCAGCCCACGATGCTCCCTGCCCTCCAGAACCCTATCTGTTGTTCTTCTGTTTAGACTGAAAAGACAAAAGTAGAGACAATGTGGGAAACGTAGAGGATTGGCTAGGTAGGATGCGGGGAGCTGGCGATGGACAAGGCACAGTAAATGGAGTTTCACGGGAATGGACACAGTGGGGAGAATTGGATCACCAGATTAGGTCTTTGGGTTCAAGAAATTTCTTCATCCCTCACTAAATCTTTTCATGGACAATACCACTTTTTAAACAATTGTTGCATTTCCAATTACTCCAGGAGTGTTCAAACAAATGTCCCCAAGCCCTCTGTGAAAAGTTTGCTCATATTTTAAACTCGCCAGATGAAAATCAATAAAACAAATACAGCGTCCTGATCAGTGGCACACACCCACATCTCCCAAGTATTTGCACTTGTAATAATATTTGAGTCAAGAGCATAATTTGGGCTCATTCAAGCAAAACATACAACTAGACAGAAACGTGAATTTTCAAAGCTAGTGGGAACAACCATGAATCAAAAAGCCAAATTCCACGCATGCAGATATGAGGCCCAATTGTTTGAGGTCCCTGCGTTGGCTAACTGTGAATTAGCGAACAGTGAAATGGCAGATGCTTCGCCCACAATGAAAACTCTTCCAAATTGTTCTTAGACTGAGCTATGCATGGGGGGGAGATTACCACTCAGAGCCAGAACTTTGACGGTTGTAATGGGATTTCTGAAAAAGATATGTTTTCTGGCTTTTGAGATCTCTGGGATGGACTTTATTGAGGCAGAACAGAGAGAAAAAGTAAAAAATCATTTATTGAGAGCATTTTTATAAGTCTGGGATTCTTGAACACAGCATGTTTATAAGGCATCATTCAGTTTTTCCTCTTCTTATGCCTCTGCATTACCAATGTGTGCAGCCCAGTGCTACACCCGATGCTCAAGGCTGTCTTTGTAACCAGATATAAATTGCTACCCATCTGTGTTTGGGTGATGGCAAGTTTAATTTAAATCATAGGTGAGGAATCACTCCAGGGCTTAGGGGAGTCGAGACTAGCAAATATCTATTTATCATGTAATGTTAAATCCAAAATTAGAGCTGAACCACTCTCAAGGAAGCTTTGGAGTTTTAGGGTTTTCACCAAGGACCACTATTCTGAGTTTTGTATTTAGATAAAACCAAGCCTTGAAAACTCTAAAGCATAAGAGTTTTGTTTTGATTTTGGGGGCACTTATTGGAAAAAACGTCGTTGCAATCTACTTCTGTGATGTCTGTTGAACCCCGGATCTTCTTCAGCATCCTCTACCTTGGTGCTACATACGTGTGCAGCCTCTCTCCAGGTAGAAAGTAGTGAAGTAGGCGAAATACACGAAGACAATCAGATTTCACTACAGATGATATTTTATACAGAACAAAACAGTGTTATTTAGAAGCAGTTCCAGCTGAGCCTGCTTTATTTTGTTTTTATTTGTTTGTTTGTTTGTTTGTTTATTTGGTATCCATTTCTGCCTTTGGTCTCTTCAGGAAAAAAAAAACATACAAAACACATCTACTCACATCCATGTTTTAAAAACATCTTCTGCTCATTCCTTTTGCTTTGTTTTAAATGAAAAGTGTCTGAAAAATTAGAATATGCCATTTTCTTTTCAGCACTCCCAAGAGGTAATTAAAATTTGCAAGTTAAAAGCACCTTAAAAAATTTAAAGACTTTTTGTAAAGATAGAAGCCATTTAAAAAATGTTGAGATGTTTGTTTGAATTTCACTGTCTAATGCTCCAATGGAAATGATCAATAAATATTTGCATAAAAAGAGCAAATTCATTATGTGTGTGCATTAGTAATAATTGCAAGTCTTTCCCCTGGGGAAGGTATTTCTCGCAGTTCTGCCCTCCTCTGCAGTCGTATGACAGTACACACTGCAGTGAATGCAATTCTTCTCCCCAAAGTTCCTAAAAACTCAGGGACAGACTTGGGTGTGCGCGGGGACCCACAGGAGCCAAACCAGCACCCCTTCCTCTCAGGAACGTTTGCAGTTTTTGCTTCTGCCCTGACCCATCCACCATCCTTACTCCACTGTAACTCCTCACCTTAACCAAGTTTGTAAATAATTTGACTAGCCTGGAACAGAAAGGCTTCTCCATCACAGGAACCCAAAGCTTTGGGAAACAGCCCTTCTTTTAATTTTAGTTTAGAGAAAAGAGGCTTGCACATACACTGACAGTAAGCACTACATTGTTATTAAACACGGTTAAATACTCTCAACAATACTTAATCGGAATGTTTAAAAAAAAAGATAAAATCATGTGTACTCTTTGATTCTCTGTTTCTTGGGGTTCACGTAACTCAGGTGTTCGTGGTAGGTCTGAGCGGAGAGGGTTGCCGAGGTTAAGTTATGTTTCGAGGTTAGCTTTTGTTGTTATCCCGTTTCTTCCCTTTCCGCTTCCTTTACCAGGAGTTAGGCCTTAGTGTCTGAAGCTTATGATGCAAATGACCACAATACCAAGCTCAACCAAAACAAATACTTAAAAAAAAAAAAAAGAAAAGAAAAGAAAAGAAAAGAATGCCAGCCCTTGATTGTGTATTCTGATCCATCAGCAACTGTAACTATATCATTAGCGATGCGCTCTAACTGGGGAAGTCCCTACCCTAGGCTTGCCCAAAGGATCAAAGAAAACATTCTCCTCTGTCTGCAGCACTTAGTGGTCCTGCCTCCCAACACTGGGATAAAAGGAACTTGCTAAACTGTTGCCATTTTGCAACATCTGCTATAATTCCCCTAAATCCAGATTTGTCTGACACAGAGAGCCCTGTTCTTACATCATTGCCATGTGACAGTATAACAGCAGTCACCTCAAGCTTGAGGACTGCAGCTCCAGGCTATGATAATATGAAGAAAACCTTTTTGCCTAGGGCAAAACACTTGTAACAAAGTATTATTCATCTGGCTAATTTAAATCTTCTCTCAAAAAGGTACCCAGAAACATATGCAGTATGCCTTTGTGAAGGGCTAGAGCAGCTCATAGGCAAATGACCTGAACCAAGAGTACAAAACCTAATGTCCTGATTAATTACTGCTAAGCGGCTCTGATACACAGCACAGAGAATGCTGGGACTAATCCTTAACCCTGTCCTACATTCTCAAAATAGCCCCAACTGCTGACAGTTACAAAAACAAACCTGTCCATGGTTAAATAAAAAGAAAGAAAGAAAGAAAGAAAGAAAGAAAGAAAGAAAGAAAGAAAGAAAGAAAGAAA
>OU015746.1:124522449-124539916 GCA_907169655.1 Acomys percivali
AAAGAAAGAAAGAAAGAAAGAAAGAAAGAAAGAAAGAAAGAAAGAAAAGAAAAAAGAAAGGAAAAGAAAATCGTGTACATTATCTCTCAATGCCCTTACAAAGCAAGGGTGAGGTACACATGAGCCTCGCGCTAGTGAATTCCCAGGCCAGGCAGCGTCTTGGAACACAGGAACAAGGTGCTCAGAAAATGACCTAAGAGGGAAACCCTAACAGCACACGCAAAATTTAGAAATATTTCGGGTGTTATTATTTTCTGCATTGAAAGATTGAGCTATTCTGAAAATTATCACTTAAGAATTTGGGCAGCTTAGCTAGCGGTGGAGGAGCGAGTACTCAGTCCCCACTGCTTCTGCTGTGGAGATGGGAGGATCTGGAATTTAATGCCATCCCCAGCCAGGAAACAAGATTGAGGCTGGGCTGAGCCATTCAAGGGGTGGGGTGACGACAGACACACACACACACACACACACACACACACACACACACACACACCAAAAACAAAAGGCCCGTTTTGAAGGCTAGCACTCTGTTGGTGTGCACGTGTTCATTTGTCATGGGAACCTACTCAGTGTTTGACTGCACAGGGCACAACTTTCCTACTGGACCATATAGTAGCACCATACCAGCCTCAGAAAAAGCAAATGCTAGCTCAGCTGTGTATCCTGAATTTTGATAATCTCTATGTTATTTTTTTCTAGAGTAAATTTGTATTCCTTTAAATCATGTCTATATGTTGTCTCTGTGTGGTTATGTGCATGTATATCTGAGTGCGGGTGCCTGTAGAGTCCAGAGGTGTGTTCCAGGTGGCTGTGAACTGCCAAGGTCTAGCTAGTGTGCTGAAAGCCAATTCAGCAAGGGCAATATGGGTGCTTAACCTCTGCACCATCTCCCCCACCCCTCTGTTGCTTGTTTATTTTCTTCTTCTTCTTCCTCCTCCTCCTCCTCCTCTTCTTCTTTGTTTTTTTTTCAAGATAGGGTTTCTCTGTGCAACTTTGGTTGCCCTTGTAGACCAGGCTGGCCTCGAACTTACAGCAATCTGCCTACGTCTGCTCTTAACTCCAGCTCTTCGTTTTCCTCTCCTCAAGCACAGGGTTTCATGTATCGTAGGCTGTCCTCAGATTCACAGTGTAGCTAAGGGTGACCTTGAACTTCAGATCTTCCCACTTCCACCACTCAAGTGCTGGGATCACAGGTGTGCACCACTGCATCCAGTGTATGAATGGCTAAGATTCAAACTCAGGGCTTCATGTATGCTAGGCAAGCATTCTACATCCCCAGCCCTTTGATTTTCTTCATACATTCCAGTTTCTCCTCCCTCCCTCCCTCCCTCCTTCCCTCCCTCTCTCTCCTAGTTCTCCCTGGCTCTACTAGTTTCTATTGGCCCTCAAGGCATATTCTTTACTTTTTATCACTCCCTACCCCAACTTTCTGAATTAAGGTGACTCCCCTTCTGACCAATGGATTTGAAATTTGGAAGAAATTCACCTGGGTGAACAACATTTCTAGAAATCTGAGCAATATCTGATCCTGGTCATAACTGCCTTAGATGGAGAAGCCCGTACCTCTCACTAGGTTCAGAGACAGAGAAGAAACAGTTGCTACCTCTGTGTTGGGTCATCTGACAGGATGGACCTTTAGAGATTAAAAAAAAAAACATCCTCTATTATTTGCCAAGATGATTTCTTGCAAATAATTTTTTTCTAATTAAAAATAAAATATTGCCTTTGATCCCAGCACTTGGGAGGCAGAGGCAGGCAGATCTCTGTGAGTTAGAGTTTGAGGCCAGCCTGGTCGACAGAGCAAGTCTCAAGACAAGCAGGGCTACACAGAGAAACCCTGTCTTGAAAAACAAAACAAAAACAAAAAAGTTATGTAGTATGAGGATCATTGTCCTTGCTTGAATTTGAATTTCATGTCACTAAAGTCTGGTTTCTCTTTTTACCTACTGTTCTCTTCAGGGTGTAGGAGGGACAGTGAAGGCATACATTTGGGATTAAAGATTCACCTTGGTTCTCATTCCTATAAGAATGACTGGACTGCGCTGAACCTCAGTTTCCTCAGCTAGAAAATAGGGGCAAAGTTGGCCTGTTCCATTGCTTTTTGAGGGTAAATGAGAGTGAAAGGAAAGAACCCCTTCACCACAAATGTTTCTATCAGATGCTGAAGTCACCGATCCATTTTGCAGAATGGGGAGGAGTTGTTCAGGACAGTTGTCGGTGTCTGTGCATAGAGGAGGGGCTACAAAGGTGAGGTCTATCACAATCAGGGATTCTCATCTCCCTCAAAGGAACTGATCACTAAGCTCCAGGGTCCTTGCTCTTTGGGAGGATGAAATGGCCACACTTCGTGTCTCGCCTTGGTTTTAGATATTCCAGAAGAGCTGAAAGGGTTGGGCCTCCCCATTTATCAACCCCTGCTTTATGGTAGGCATTTTCTTTCCTCTCTCCAACTTCCCTCCCTTCCTCTCTCCTTCTTTTCACATTACCCCCCTCTGTGCCTCTGTGTCTCCTTGTCTGTCTGTCTCTGTCTCTGTCTCTCTGTGTCTGTGTCTCTGTATCTCTCTGTCTCTCTGTCTCTCTCTCTCTCTCTCTCTCTCTCTCTCTCTCTCTCTCTCTCTCTCCAGGACTCTCTACAGCCCTGGCTGGCCTAGAACTCCATGAAGACCAGGCTGGCCTCGAACTCACAGTGATACTTTAGCTTCTGATTGCTGGAACTAAAGATGTATGGTACCATGCCCTGCTGGTAGTTATTTTTTATAGTAACCTCTTAGGGATGAAACTGTACCCAGTTGTTAAGAGTGTTCACACATAATGCATGGGAATGCTAGCTCCTATTAGATTGTACACTAGGTGTGTGGTGCATGCCAGGCGAGGTAGAGGGTCAGAAGTTCAAGATCATCCTTTGCTTCATGGTGAGTTCCAGGCTAGCCTGTATAACATGAGGCCCTTACATGGAAAAAAGAGCCACCTCATTACTTAACTCAACAACTCTTGAAATTATTTAATTTTCACAAAGCAGAATTCAGTGGCACCTGCCAAGGGTGTGAAATATTAAGTAGAATGGCAAACCACGTCTGTGCCTGGTTTGAGAAGCCAGGTCTCTGTCTCCACATGAGGCTTGTTCCATTCTGGTCAATAAGCCTGGCTCATTGGCCATCTGCTGCAGGAAGGAGTGGGGAGGGAGGAGCACGGGACAGGAGGATGGGACAGGTGGCCTGACCTGGGAGGCAGAACCCTCACCTTTGCCAGGGCATTCTCGACAGCAGGTGCTAAGCATAACTTGGACCCTCCTCTATTACCTCAGTGAAACTACCAGCTTTTCCAGAGTGCAGCCCAAGTAGGAACCAACCCTAAGTGAAAAACTGAGACCATGGAGCTGGCCTCTGTGGTCCATGTTTTTAATTCCAGCATGTGGGAGGCAGAGGCAGGCAGATCTCGGAGTTAGAGGCCAGCCTGGTCCAGGCCAGCCAGACTAAACAGAAAAACACTGTCTCAAAAAACAAAAACAAAAACAAACAAACAAAAGCAAGCCAAAACAAAACAAAAAGAAAACATGAAGCTGGGGCATGGTGGCGCATATCTTTAATCCTAACACTAAGAAGCAGAGATAGGTGAATCTCTGAGTTCAAGGCCAGCCTTGTCTACATGTCTAGTTCCCGACACCTAGGGCTATACAGGAAGACCCTTTCTCAAATAACACAAACAAGAAACCAGAAACTAGGCTTCAACTACCAGGTCAACAGACTGAAGAGCCAAGGCCATGGAAATCAGGCCATGGTGCTTTTGTGAAACAGCAGGTGTGAGGGGAGATGTTCTTCAGGTAAGAGTGCTTCCTGTACAAACATTGGGAACAGAGTTTGACTCTCCACCCTCAACTAAAAAACCAGGCATAGCTAGATTTATGCTACTGACCCCAGTGCTGAGGGGTCCTGAGATGGGGCTTGCTCACTGCCAGGTTGTGGGAAATACCCTGTCTCAAGGGAATAAGGCAGAGACTGCATATATACTGCACACGTGTGTGTGAACAGATACACACACGCACAGAGACAGACAAACAGAAACAAGTGACAGGACAAAACTGCAAATTACTTCCAGGAGGAACAGGAACCCAATGTCACATATTTTATACTATTTTAAATTCATAATTAATTTATTATTGTTATCTGTGTGTTATTATAGTTATCTGTCTGAATTTATGTGCACCGTGTTTATGCAGGTGTCTGAGGAGGCCAAGGATATCAGGTTCGCTGGAACTGGAGTTACAGGCAGTTGTAAGCTGCCATGTGGGTGCTAGGGACTGAACCTGGGTCCTCTGCAAGAATGGTAAGCACTCTTGACTGCTGAGCCATCTCTCCAGCCACAAATAATGCACATGCTTTTAATTCTATGCATGCTAGACGCTTTTCAAAAATGAGTCAGTGACTGGGTGTGCTAATACACTCTCCAATCCCAGACGTTGGAGACTGAGGGAAGAGGGCTGCAGGTTTGAGTCCAGCCTTGGCTCATACTGAGTCCCCAAGGTGTGTGGGAGGGGAAAGATGGTTGTTGATACTGGCGATGCCTCTGACCCACCGATTCCCTTCTTTGCTTTCCCTACAATCCAGGGCCATGGCCTACACATTTACTAGGGACTAGGAACATAAAACAAAATCAATTTGAAGGATTAACTTAAAAGGATTCACAAGTTAGGAGGCTGGCAAGGTGGCTGAGAGAACAGCTTTGTGGGGGTTCCTTGAGTCACTTGCAAGGCAGCTATGAGGAAATGCTGTATTCTCGTGTGGTGTTAAAATTTAACAAGTTGTTTTGAATTCGTGAAGTGCAAAGGAAAATCGTTTCCATTGGCTATAAAAATGCATTGATTCTTTGGGAGCCACTCAGACCCGCTTCCTGTTTTAAGGAGCTGCCCAGAGGTGGGGGGTGGAGAACCGGTTATTGTAAAGTCCTTTGGTTCCCTCCACTTACCGGCTCACGAAGCTAACCGCCTCTCTTGAATCTGTTAACGGGTTTTTATTTTCTTCTGAAAACTTTCTTGGTGGGTGTGAAGGAAGAGAAGGGGGGGGGGGTTGATAAAGGCTACTGTCAAATTGATTAAGTGACCGCTCATTAGAGAAAGTAACGAGAGGTAAAATCTGCATATGCATTGCTGCAGTGTGTCTGATCTTGCTAAGCTGTAAAAGACAAAAAAAAAAAAAAAAAAAAAAAAAAAAAAAAAAAGGGGCTGGGACCTTCCTGGCTGGAAGCACTTGAGGAGGACTTGGGGGAGGGGAAGGTCCCTAGCGGTAACTGTCTTTTGCTTAAAAAAAAAAAAAAAAAAAGTGATAGAATAGCCACTGGCTGCTCTGCTCCAATTCTGAAGCCATCATGTTTTCTACAAATTTGTGCCACAGTTATAAAATTTATCCCGACTGTTCCAGGACACACTAGCCACCTCCTCGTTTCTTTAACAGAGGTTTCATTTCCTTGTTTTCTTTCCATTCCTCACTTATAAGACTCAGACTCTTCCACCCCACCCCACAGAGCCCTTAGGTACCAGAGAACAGAAATAAAATCAAATACACAGCTTTTTGGCCCAAACACACAAAATGTCCAGGATGAGGGTTCAGATTCTGGATAACTTTATGGACTTTCAGAGCAGATGAGGGTCCTTATGTATCTCACAAACTTAGACTTAGTACTTGTTATAATGAAATAATTTCAAATTGTCCTCATCTGAGAGCATGGCCTAATAATATGATACTCCAAGCATAACCTTTGTGATTTCTTTACTCCCGTGATTTTTTTTGTAACCTTTTTTTTTTCTTTTGGTGTTTTGAGACAGGGTTTCTCTATATAGCCTTGGCTGCCCTGGACTCACTTTGTAGACCAGGCTGGCCTCAAACTCCGAGCAATCCACCTGCTTCTGCCTCCCTAAGGGCTGGGATTAAAGGTGTGTACCACTGCAACCTGCTACTGTGTGATTTTTTTTAAAAAGCATGGATGTTTCATATTGTCAGTTAGGAAGGCTGTTAAATGATCACTCATTATTCCTGATTAACTTGCAATTCCCACCACAAGTCCTAACCAGAAAAACCCCTTATTGAAAAGATGCTATAAAGCCTGGAATGGTGGCACAGACCTGTTAATGCCAGCATGTAGGAGGCAGAGGGAGGAGGATCTCTCAGCCTGATCTACATATTGAATTCCAAGACAGCCAGGACTACATAGAGACCTGGATTCAAAAAGAGTCGAGGGAGAGAGAGAGAGAAGAAGAGAGAGAGGCAGAGAGAGAGAGAGAGAGAGAGAGAGAGAGAGAGAGAGAGAGAGAGATATTAACATACAGAGCAAGGATACTTCAAGCCTTAGGGTGAAAAGATAAGGTTGATGGTGATATCAAATGGGTCTCCATTGGAACAAACTCTTACTTTTAAAAATAGAAAATAGAAAAAACAAAACAAAAACAAAAAGCCAACCAACAAACCAAACAAAAACCCTGCATATTGACTTTTTCTTTTAGTTTTAGACAGAAGAGAGGATGCATACTTAGTTGGGATGTGGCCCAAACTCTCATGAAGAATTGGGAGGAAGTAAGCAATGATAATCTTACTGTCAGAAGTGCCCTCTAAAAATGCCTACAGATTGCCACAAGGCAGTTTGCACATTCGGGGCTCCTGCGCTGCTTTGTAACATAAGTGCTTCAGACATCCTGATAATGGCAAATTTAAGATGTAAAGTCCCAGTTTTGTTCGATATGTTTAAACCTCCACTAGTATATTTCTCTCCTTCTTTTGTTAAGCATAAACATTTCCAATCACCTTAGAGTCTAAAGAAAAATGGGATGGCTAAATTCCTGCACTTGCGATGACATTTATTAATCTCATTCTTGTGAGAAATACTGAGTCCTGTGTCTTCCAAATAATATATTTTAATTCTGGGACACACCTCCAAGGCACATGGGTATTGTCTAATTAAAAATTAAGCACATTTGTAAGAAAGGATATCATTTTGTTATTTATATATAATTTAATTTTGTTTTTAAAAAAAAGGAACAGAGACTGGTAAGCTCCATAATCGCTCTCCTTGGCAGAGAAATAAGTGTAGGAGAGAAGAAAAGAACAGTAAGACACACGCTAGTAAAATACTTCTTAATATGACACAAGCTGAAGAAAATGCTACTTTGCATTTGTCCTCAACGAGGCTAACTGTTAGCCATTGAGTAAAAAGTGCACTTTTAAAACTAATTCCTTGGTCAGAAGACGGAGTCACGTCTAGAAGCTTCTCATTAATATGTTATAATGGTCAAATAGGAGATTAATAGCAAAGTCACTGGCTAGAGCAACCAGGAACCTGTTGATTAACAATAAGCCTCCAAAAATAAGATACCAGATTGCAAAGCAAAATCAAGACCCGGGGCAACAAGTGCTTCTGTAATTTATGCCTTCTTTATATGAGCCCATAAAGCTCCTTTATAAACGTGTTTTCCAGGCCCTGCTGTGAACTGTAGGTGTGAGCTTTTCAGTTGATTTATTAATTTTAGTTTCAATCAACGTGTCACCTGCAGACACAAAAATGTAGGCCTCACCACAGAAAATACAATTTAAGAAAGAAAAAGAAAGAAAAAAGAAAAGAAAAGGGGGAAAAAAAGCCCACAGGGCTTTAATTCAGGAAACTTTGCCAGGATTTCTTTCTTTCTTTCTTTTTTTTTTTTAAGTTGAACACCAAAATTCTTTGAGACTTAAAACAATACCCAGCAACATAATTTTAAAAATTAAAATTAAACATTTTTGTCATACTTTGAAAGTCAGTTTGAGACCCAGGGAAGAGTAACGTGAGTTTGCCAGAACAATTGGCATCTCTTGTCAGTACGGATACATTCTCCCTAAAGAAGCGAATGAACAAGTCCCCTGGGCAAAATGTGCAAAAAATTCTCAATTAGTTGTCTTTATTTAGTAAGCACTATGGGGTCCTCAGCCGCACTATAGAATTATGGCAAGAAAGCTGAGCTCCTCGCTTGCTTATTAGCATTCTCAGAGAGCTGCTGATAGCTGCTGTTGCCTCCAAGAGCTGTTGGTGGGACCCCTACACTCCCAGGCTTTGTCCTTTTGTCCTTCCAAGCCAGCAGGAAGTACTGCCCCATGTTCAGGGCATTCTGGGATACCTTCATTCCATTCACAGTTTGCATTACCGATTGAGCCCCAAGTCTTTTGTTATTGGCTATGACCATCACGGTTACAGGTTTAAGTGGGGGGAATAAAAGCAATCTGGATCAGTCAATTCTAAATGAAGGTTTAGGAAGTAGCCTCTTCCAAATGAACATCCTTGTTAGGGATGGAGTGGCCTTACGTGGCCAAAGCCCCACAGGAAATCCAGATCCTGGGTTCTAAAAGGGTCGCTGGCATTCTTTTCATCTCCAAACTCCCTTAGGCAAGGGAACTGAAGTGGCAATGGGTTAATGAACCTTCTAGAAGGACTTCTTGCAGCATTCATTTTGACTTCTGCTCACCCCACCCCCCAAACCCACCTGCCTCTAACCACCCACCCCTGAGAGAGAGAAAACAGGGAAGACAAAAACAGAAAAGAGAAAGACTCAGGCAGCAAGCACCAGGTCAGAAATGCCTTTTCTAAAGAAGAGGGTATTTGCGGCTTCAGGGAAAACACTATCATTGACTAAATTAACAAGTTGTCTTATCAACTGCCATAAGCCGGCAGTCTAATTAATTTAGTACTGATCAATAGTCCTGAATGAGGCATTGATTTCTGCCTGCCTGACAGCTACGGCTGAAATCACTTTCTCCCTCTGCCAGACACACAGAGGCACCCAAAGCTTATATATTTAGCACATTAAGATTTTATTTCTCTCGTTCCCATATGGGCAACTGAGTATTTTATGAACCAACTATAAGTACAACAATTGGGATGAAAAAAATGGCTTTGGGAGAACAGGTTCCAAGTAACCTCGGCAAACCGTCCTCAGCCAGTTCTGCTTTTGTAGGCAATGTCCTCATGGTGGGGTAAAACACTGTGGCAGGAAAAGGAAGAGAGTGTAGTGCCTGGCTTAAGGCAGAGAGCAATGCCCTAACCACAAAACAGGCAGGGAGGACTTCGCTTCTGCCTCTGACTTCTGAAATGCTGATGATAATTATATCATCTGACCTGGAGTAAGAAAAGCAGTCTTGCTACCTGACCAAGGGCAGCAGCAGACGGCTGCTCCTGATAAGAACACCAGAAAAACCCACCACAGATTTGCTCTTCCTGTTGGGGTTGGTAATCTAGCAGTGCTGGGTAGCGAGAGGAAGGACGTCCCATGCCCCTCCCCCACACTCAGTGTATTGAGCTTTATTGGGGGGGTGAAAACAGTTTTAAATATTGTTATTTCTATCTTGACTGATAAGACACTGATACTCTTCAAAAGACTAAGTTTGTCTTTTCTTGGGTCCAGTGACACTCCCTTATGGGTTTTTCCCCCTAGCCCCTCCCTGTTTGGGTTGCTGCTCCCCTTTATTGTGTGAGTCTTCAGCCAGCCAAGACACAGCTGAGAATCCTACGCTTTCCCCTTTACTGCTGGACACTGGACAGTTTTTTACTGCCAATGCTTAAACAACACTTGAAATAAGTAGTGGAGCCTTTAAAAGTATCGTAAAGATGATGCTTGAGGTTTCAAACACTCGAAGAAAAATGGCAACTGAGAGGCTTGTCTATTTCAGATTTTTTAAAAATTCAGTATACATGGCCACCTCCCACCCCTGCAACACACATATATAGAGAGGATTGAAAGCATGTCCCTTCTGTTGCAGGGCTGAAGAAACCATCCAAGAGGGCCCAAACAACAAAAGATTCATCTTCTTTTTTTGGGTATCATCTTCTTTTTTGGGCATTTATTTAAGGTCATGTAGTTTATTAAAATGTTAACAATATTTATATATGTATATTTTCAAAGTCCCACCCCCTAATCTCTTTGGGGTCGTCAAGAGTTTCTGTAGCACTTTACAAAAGATCTTCATGGAGGAAAAGATCGGACAACCTTGCCTTCTATGTGTGGCCCACACCATTAATTGCCCCATCTCCTTTAGTGCGGCCTTATTCCTATGTAAATACCCTTGCATAATGTTACAGGCTATTGTTAGGCCAGCGCCAGTCAGTCGCCACTTATATGCATTTTTACTTCAATCCGCTGCTCAGAGAATGAAAAGATGTCTGGACTTAAGCTGTTTACCAACTGGGCCGAAGCTGCAGAGCAGCAGAACTGAAGAAAGCCCCAAGCATCTGCAGGAACAAGCTTTTACAATGTGAGCGGCCATTTTCAGCTGAATTATTAACCCGCTCTGAAACTCTTCTAAGCTATGCCTTTTTAAAAGAACAAATGTGCTGAATCAAACATGAGTGAGCCAGAACTATGAGGAGAGAAGCCCTCCAAAGCACTACTAAGCACAACATAGGTCTGTCGTCCTGTTGTCTCAGTTGCCGCCTCCCAGCACCATCGAGGACCGTGATGCTGACTCAGTCCTGGCTCTTGCCTGTAATTAAACAGCAGTGCAATACAGTAGAAACAGCCAGGCAAGCACCACACACTCAGAGTCAGAGAACAGTGTGCAGAGATGAAAAGGCTGAGCTAATGGCTCGCCACTAGGACCCGACACGGATTTAGTCACTAAAACAGTGATCTTGAAGTAGAACATAGAATAAAAGATCCCCAGGTCCAAATCTCTCTGCTGTGTCCTGGATGGCTTCACGGTGCTTATACTGAGGGGAAAAAAATCATTTTTACTTTCGAGTTGTAGAGGTGCGCTAAAATGACACAGCATGAAAATTCAGGTGCAGAATTCGACCCCAAAAAGCCAGAGTGTGCTACAGGTGAAGGACGCCGTATTTATGCAATGGCACCACAGTCTGAGCATTTGTGGGATCAGCCTACGGAAACTCTCAGCTGTTTGCATGCTTATTAGAACTCAAATGAGTGCTTAATAAGTGCTTATATATGATAGAGGGAGCATCTCTCTGCATACTTAGTGCCACAAGAAAGATGCACACCCCCTCCCCCAGGTTAGGGAGCAGTCCGAGTTAATTACCATCACAATGCGATCAAGTACCACAGTCCTCGCTAAAAACCGTTACTGTTAAGGATTCAGCCTTGCCTCTGCAGGTCGGCTGCAGCACCTCAGCCTTGCCTGGCCGCAGCACTGATAACCTTTCCTGAAGACAAATGCATGTAACATTGCCTCATCTAATTAAAAACTCAGAGAGCGGAGAAAAATACCGGCACACAGAATCCATGCCAATGAGTCCTGCTTTTGGCTGGTGGGCGCTTCTCTATGCTGCTGTTGCTTACTCTGAGAGGAAACTGAGTCACTTAACATTTCAATAGGTTAATCAATTGGCAATTAAATGGAGAAATTGGTTAACTCTGAAAACAATTAACATGACAATCCATTAAGTACACTTTCTAATTGCTGCAGCTGTGAGTGGAAATTAACAGGCCTGTTAAAGCACCTGACTGGGGTATGTGTGTGTGTGTGTGGTGTGTGTCTGTGTCTGTGTGTGGTGTGTGTCTGTGTGTCTGTGTTTATAGTGTGTGTGTGTAGTGTGTGTCTGTGTGCGGTGGGCATGTGTATATGTGTGTGTGTCTGTGTAGTGTGTGTGTGTCTGTGATGTGTATGTGTGTATGTTTTTTTAGAAAGTAGAATTAGCTGAAAAGTTGGGTTTTATTCTATCATCAACTGCAGCTTTAGCAGAAGGAACCATATAATTTATTTCATTCCTTTAAGAGTTCAAGTTTTACTTTTTGTAATATTTAATTCATAATAATTAATTAAAATAACCTGAACCCCTCCCATCAAATTACAGGTTGATGACCAAAATGAAAAATGTCTCCTTTTGTCCATTTTGTGGACAGAATTTTATCATTTTGTGAGCAGGTAAATTCCAAGATTTCTTTTCTAATTTAACAATGTAACCTTAAAGCTTAAGGTTTTTGCTGAACAGTTTTTATGAATGGTTGTATCCTGACTGCAATATAAAATGGTAACAGCGCTTTTGAGTCAAAAGTTCAAAGGTCTCAGGTTTGAGATTTTATAGGCTAACATCTATGACTGCTACAGAGAACAAGAGGAAATGAATACTAACTTGCAAAAGAAGTAAGTGATGTTTTTAAAAGACATCAAAACTAAAAGTATTTGAACTAATTTTTGTTGAGTGTGTGTGTGTGTGTGTGTGTGTGTGTGTGTGTGTACAGGCATATGTGTGTGTGTGAATATGCCATGGCACACATGTAGAAGTCATAGGACGATTGCTTCCAGGAGTCAGTTCTCTCCTTTTACTGTGTGGATTCTGGGAACTCAGGATGTCTGGCTTGGCACCAAGTGCTTTTACCTGCTCTGCTGGACACTTTAAAGTCAACTTGACACAAGCTAGTGTCACCTGAAAGAGGACATCTCAGTTAAGAAGATGCTTCCAAAGGATCTGCTATGGGCAAGCCTGCAGGGCATGTTCTTAAGTAGTTATCAGTGGGGGTGTGCGTAGCCCATTGTGGGTGGGGCCATCCCTGGGCTGGTGGTCCTGGGTTCTATAGGAAAGCAGCCTGAGCAAGTCTTGTAGAGCAAGCCAGTAAGCAGCACTCCTCCATGGCCTCTGCATCAGCTCCTGCCTCCAGGTTCCTGCCCTGTTTGAGTTCCCGTCCTGACTTCCTTTGATGATAAATAGTGATGTGGAAGTGTAATCCAAATAAACCCTTTCCTTCCCAACTTTTTAGTTCTGGTGTTTTATCACAGCAATAGTAACCCTAACAAGGACACCAACTCACCGTTTCACCGGCTCTGAATAAGCACTGTTAAAAGAGTATCTTTGAGAGCTCAAAAACAAACTTAGCTTATATAAAGGCCCTCCACATTCTCCTCAGTGACTTTAATATCCCTGGAAATACCAAGGTGAATAAGGCAATCTCCACTTTGAGAGACTAATGGTCCATTGGTGAGAAAAATGTCATTTAAGTAGCCTTTAATCCCAGCGCCTCAGCACCCCAGAGACAGGCAGAAGGATTTCTGTGAGTTCAAAAGCTCACATAGAGAATTCAGGCCAACCAGACCTTTATAATGAGATTTTGTCTTAAATATCAATGAATGTTTGATGCATGCCAGGTACCACTTACACAACACACACACACACACACACACACACTTATGTGCATGTGCACACAGACACATACTCTCACACATTTGAATGAATGAAACTTGTGCACTAGAGAAGTATAGACACTATCAAAATACTGGTGGTTGCTAAAAACACAGAAGTAAGAGTACCAGTGTGGGATACATTGAAAGGCAAGCATGCCCCAACTTGGATAACACTGGCGTTGACAAAGGGCCTGTACAAGAAAAGGAGGGAAAGGAGGAAAGTGAGACCCCAGAGCTAAGGGAAGAGGAAATGCATAATATGCTAAAAGTCTAATGGAATTGGAGCCCTGAGTACTGTTTGTTTAGAGTCACTATGCAGTTCTTATAGGTATGAGGTTCATGGGAGACGAAGGAAGGATCTTCACTGGTGTTCTCTGAGAGGCTTGGTTAGCTTAAAGGCAGCATCCTGTCAGAGGGAGCACTGATGTTTAGTTGATGCAGAGGAAGATGGGGAGATTTGCTGCTGCTGGTGCTAGTGGTTCTGGTGTTGGTGTTGGTGCTGCTGGTGCTGATGCTGATATTGTTGTTGTTGATGCTGATGGTTTTGTTGTTGTTGTTGTTGTTGTTGTTGCTGGTGTTGGTGTTAGTGTTGTTGGTGCTGGTGGTAGTGGTGCTGGTGTTGTTTCTGTTGGTGTTGTTTTTGTTAGTGATGGTGCTGGTGGTAGTGGTGCTGGTGTTGTTTGTTGTTGTCACTGATGGTGCTGGTGGTAGTGATGCTGGTGTTGTTGTTGGTGCTGGTGTAGTTGTTGTTTATGCTGGTGGTGCTGATTCTTGTTGGTGCTGGTAGTAGTGGTGCTAGTGTTGTAATAGATGGTGGTGCTGGTGGTAGCTGTGCTGGCATTGTTGTTTTTTATTGTTGTTGTTGTTGCTGCTGCTGTTGTTTTTTGGTGGTGGTGCTGATGGTGTTGTTGTTGTTGGTAGTGGTGTTGCTGGTGTTTTTGTTGTTGCTGGTGGTGCTGATGTTGAGGGTGGTGGTGGTAGTGGTGTTTGTACTGTTGTTGTTGGTGGTAGTGCTGATGTTGTTATTGTTGGTAGTGATAGTGCTTATGTTTTGGGTGGTGGTGCTGCTGTTGTTGTTGTTGGTGGTGGTGGTGGTGGTAGTGCTGTTTGTGGTTGTGGTAGTAGGTGAGTGTCTGCTTCCCAGAGTTCTAAAAGAAGGATGTGACTGAGATGGATGAAAAGGGTCATCACTAAAAGGCTAGTTGGAATTAAAAAACAATATCCTGTAGTCCCTTACCTGCTTTGTGATGGGCCCTTCCTCTAGGGCCTCTCCTCCATTCATACATTTTATTCATTCATTCAGCACACATTAATGGATATTGGCCATTCTCTGGGCATTATTCTCCAGGATTTTGAGTTGTTAAAGAGCACTAATTGTTAACACACAATGAGAAATAAGACAGACAACCCACGAGAAATGGAGAGATCTTGGAAAAAATTCTACTTTAAATGCAGCTTCACCAAGAGGTAACATTTGAAGCTTTTCAATTATAAGGTGGGAAAACAGCCATGGAAGCTCTTGTAGAAGAACATTCTAGAAGTTAGGGTTTCTTGGAGCTAAAGAACATCTGTACATCTACCTTCTCTCTACTTCATGAATCACCATTTAAAACCTGTGTCAAATAGATTACATGGCACCTCGAATTCATTTATGCAGGGTGTCTCTCTCATCATCGAGGAAACTTCCTGAAGACGGGACAGTCACCTGCCTCTGTGTTGCACGTAGTCTTCAGGACAGTGCTGGCTACCTGGTTATAACTGAGAAACAAAAGGCTTTTGTGGACTGTGAGGTTTTTGTTTGTTTGTTTGTTTGTTTTTAGTTTTTCAAGATAGAGTTTCTCTGTGTAGCCTTGGCAGTCCTAGGCTTGCTTCATAGACTAGGCTGGCCTCAAACTCACAATGATCTGTCTGCTTCTGCCTCCTGAATGGTGGGATTAAAGGTGTGCACCACCATGTCTGGCTGTAAGTGAGGATTTGCAACCTCTTCTTAGTTTGCTCTTGGGAGTTCTTAAGTGGTTTTTAGTGAAGAAATCCATACTTGTGGCATATAGACATAGTCCCAGATTTTTATCTGTCTACAAAACTGACCTAGAAAAAAGTTTCCTCTGCTCAATAGTTTCATGTGCCCATATGACAAGACTTTAGTCCATGGGGTGTGAAAGGAATGACATATGCATCTTCCAAGAAGGGAATTAAAAGATGCTTCTTTCCTGTCCCCATTTTTACTTCTGTTCTTGGTCCTGTGGCTTAGCAGGTGGATGTGATAGCCTTCCGAACCTTGCAGATATAAGTCACATTTGGGTGTTAGCTGAGCAAGAAGTGAGGATACACCGAGTCACAGGCGATGAAGTTATGTCCTTACCAGACTTGAGGGCTCACACTCTGACTTCTACATGAAAAACAGATTTATTTTTATTTTTTTATTTTTGAAACAGGGTTTCTCTGTGTAGCCCTGGCTGTTCTTGAACTCAGTGTATAGACCAAGCTGGTCTCAAACTCACAGAGATCCACCTGCCTCTGCCTCCCCAGTGCTGGGATTAAATGCGTGCGTCACCACCACCTGGCAAAGGGCCAGATTTATATATTTTGTATAAAATGTGTGATACCACATAGATAAGTCATTATCCTCGCAGTTTTGTCCTGCCCTGCCCCCCCCATAGCTGAATGCGTACCAGCTAGCAATATGTATGTGCTTGTTCATTGTTTGTGTAACAATCCAATCTTGGCCTGGTAGAGGGCTGCTCAAGCTTCAGGATTAATTCCCAGCACAGAATAAACTGGGTGTAGTGGCATCCCTTTAATCTCACCCTTCTGGAGGCAGAGGCAGGACCAGACATTCAAGGTCATTCCTAACAATAGCAGGTTCAAGGCTATCCTGGGCTACAGACCTTGTCTGAATAGTACACAAATAAACCATAGTTGCATATTTGATATTGCAGGACATAGATTATGTTTAAGTGTTTCAGAGTTGCTTTATATTTTGATTTTATGGTTAATTGTCAAGACGGCTGCTTTGCATAAATATGCAGTACAAAATGTTGGAAGTATGCTAAGGCCCATTTTTCAAAATTCTGTTGGAATTGTTGGAAATTCTGTCTTGATATTAAACTAAAATTCATTTCACAATTACATTTTTAAAAGTTGTTTGTTGTGGTTGTGTGTGTTGTTGTTTGTTTGTTTTTTGAGACAGGGTTTTTCTTTGTGTAAGCCTGGCCATTCTGGAACTCACTCTGTAGGCCAGGCTGGCCTCAAACTCAGAGATCTACTTGTCTCTGCCTCCCCAGTCCTGGGACTAAAGGCATGAGCCACTGCCACCCGGCTGTTTGTTTTTTTTTTAATTTTTATATTTTATGTGTATGAGTGTGTTGCCTACATGTTTATCTGTGTGCCATGTGTGTGCCATGCCCTCAAAGTACAGAAGAAGGAGTTGTATCCCCTGGGACTGGAGCCTCCATGAAGATGCTGGGAATCAAGCCCTGTTACCTGTTGAGCCATCTCTTTCCTTCCTGCTCCTAAGCCACCATTTGCACCTCTAAGTACAAACCAAGCTCTCTAGCCTAGCATTGTACTTCTGTATTTACTCAGTGTACACCTAAGATGGTATTTACCACATTTCCCCCCGTGTGTTTGTTTTCCCCCATTAGATGGTGAACTCTGGGGAGAAGTCACTCATCTTCAGTTTCCCCAGGGACTAGCCCTGAGACTGCTCCTTAGCTATGTAACTCAATATCTGACAGATGAATGATTCTATATCATATCCGATGGAAACCCTGATGATGGAGTCACTCTCCATACTCCCCACACTGAATAAAACATTAGAAGCATCACATTAACATAGCAAACAGGCATCTGTGACATTTGAGAAATAGCTCCAGGCAGTGTTCCTACTCAGATGAGGCCCACTGCAATCTGAGATGCTGTGTTTGTTTGCCTGCCACTTCTACAAGTGCTGGGATCCTTGAGTGCTTTATAGGTGAGTGAATACACTGGGGGGAATTTGCTTTGGCTAAGGTTTTATTAGCTTAATAGTTCATCAATTCGTCCAACAGGCACTTATTAAATTCACTATCTACACATTGTTGAGAATTGTTCTAGATGCTGCAGATAGTATGAACAGATTACAACACTGACAGCAGAAGGGTTTGTGGAGAATCTTTTAGGGTGCTGGTTCCCAGTGAGTTTTCAGTTACTGGATCTCGCCTTGGCTTCCCATCTTGACTCTGTTTTCATTATTTATTTATTTTAATTTTATTAATTAGTATTCTCTGTATATGTGCATCTCTCTCTCTCTCTCTCTCTCTCTCTCTCTCTCTCTCTCTCTCTCT
>OU015746.1:124548791-124581807 GCA_907169655.1 Acomys percivali
ACACACACACACACACACACACACACACACACACACACACACACACACACGCATGCACACTCACACATGCGCGTGTACTTCAGTTCATGGAAATACATTGACCCCAGGACCCACTTAAGAAGAGCAACACACGGAGGCATGGAGGTGTGCATCTGTAATCTTGGCTCTGAGGGCACCTGAGACAGGTAGATTTTGGGGGCTAGCGGCCAGCCAGCCTAGCCTCCGTGGTGAGTTCCAAGCCAGTGAGAAGCCCCGTCTCAAAATAAAAAGAGAAGGAGGAGGGAGGGGAAAGAAAAGAAAAGGAAAAAAACCGGTGAAGAGAGGGTAAAAGTGCCGCCACCAAGCCTTACAACCTGGCTTAGTGCCTGATTCCTATGTGGCAGATGGAGAGAGTCTAATCCTGAAAGTTGTCCTCTGACACACACACAGGCAAAAAAATTAAAATAAATAAATGTACATACATAAGATTATTAATAATAAGGAATACTTGCCAAATTGTGTGTCATTCTTATGCAGGAGTTATGCTAATCCTATCTATGTATTTCCAACTTTAGTACACGTGTTGTCAAGGCAAGTTGTGCAGTTATTCTTCCACAGAGCACTTCTGTAAGCCCCAAGTGGACCACAGGGGCTCTATGTCAAAAATTACCTAAACTAGTCAAGTTTATATTGCATATATTTTCTACAATGAAAAGCAAAGGCTGCCAGGCATGCAGGCTTTAGTTTTCTTGAGCAGAGGCCAGCCTGGTCTACATAGCAAACACAGGGCAGCCAAGGCTATACAGAGAAACTCTGTCTTGAAAAACAAACAAAAAGTTAAAAAATAAGAGTCGGCTGGGGCAATAGCCAAAATCAAAGTAAATGGTGAGATACTTAAGGAAATTCCTCTACAATCGGGAACAAGGCAAGGCTGCCCACTCTCTCCATATCTCTTCAATATAGTACTCGAAGTTCTAGCCAGAGCAATAAGACAACAAAAGGAGATCGAGTGTATCCAAATGGGAAAGGAGGAAGTCAAACTATCCCTATTTGCAGATGATATGATAGTGTACATAAGTGACCCTCAGAATTCCACCAGAGAACTCCTACAGCTGATAAACACCTTCAGCAAATTGGCTGGATACAAAATTAACTCAAAAAAGTCTGTAGCCTTCCTATACACAAATGACAAGCTTGCAGAGGAAGAAATCAGGAAAACCACACCCTTCACATTAGCCACAAGCAACATAAAATATTTAGGAGTTACTCTAACTAAGCAAGTGAAGGACTTGTTTGAAAAAAATTTCAAAACTCTGAAGAAAGAGATTGAAGATGACATGAGAAGATGGACGTGAGATCCTTGCTCATGGATCGGGAGAATTAACATAGTAAAAATGGCCATCCTACCAAAAGCAATCTACAGATTCAATGCAATCCCTATCAAAATACCTACACAAATTTTTGAGAAATTGAAAGTTCAATTCTGAACTTCATATGGAAAAACAAAAAACCCAGAATAGCTAAAACAATCTTGTACAATAAAAGAGCCCCTGGAGGAATCTCCATACCTGATTTCAAACTGTACTATAAAGCAATAGTAATTAAAACAACATGGTACTGGCACAGCAACAGACTGGTTGATCAGTGGAATTGAATTGAAGACCCAGATATGAATCCACACACATATGGTCACTTGATTTTTGACAAAGAAGCCAAATCCATTCAATGGTAAAAGAATAGCATCTTCAAGAAATGGTGCTGATCTAACTGGAGGTCTATGTGTTTGTTACTTTGCACAAAACTCAAATCCAAGTGGATCAAAGACCTCAACATAAAACCAGAGACACTATGTCAGTTAGAAGAAAAAGTGGGGAAGAGCCTAGAACAGATTGACACAGGAGACAACTTCCTGAACAGAACACCAACAGCCCAGGCCTTAATGTCAAAAATTAATAAATGGGACCTCATGAGGCTGAGAAGCTTCTGTAAGGCAGGAGATACTGTCAAGAGAACAAAGCGACAGCCTACAGACTGGGAAAAGATCTTCACCAACCCTACATCTGACAAAGGTCTAATATCCAAAATATATAAAGAACTCAAGAAATTAAACACCACCAAACCAAATAACCCAATTGAGAAATGGGGCTTGGAACTAAACAGAGAATTCTCAACAGAGGAATATCAAATGGTGAGAAACACTTAAAGAAATGCTCAGCCTCCTCAGTCATCAGGGACATGCAAATCAAAACAACTCTGAGATTCCATCTTACACCCATCAGAATGGCTAAGATCAAAAATTCAAGCCATGCCACATGCTGGCGAGGATGTGGAGAGAGAGGAACACTCCTTCATTGCTGGTGGGAATGCAAACTAGTACAGCCACTTTGGAAATCTATCTGGTGCTATCTCAGAAAACTGGGAATAGGGCTTCCTCAAGACCCAGCTGTTCCACTCCTTGGAATATACCCAGAAGATGCTCCAGCACACAACAAGAAAATTTGCTCAACCATGTTCATAGCAGCCTTATTCATAATAGCTAGAACATGGAAACAGCCTAAGTGTCCCTCAGTAGAAGAATGGATAAAGAAACCGTGGTACATATACACTATGGAATACTACTCAGCTATTAAAAACAAAGAATTCCCAAAATTTGTGGACAAATGGATTGAGCTAGAAATGATCATAATGAGTGAATTAACCCAGAAGCAGAAAGAATCAAATGATATATACTCATATCTGCATACTAGCCCAAGAGGCATGTCCCATGAAAGCCTTCACTTACCAGGAAACTGGGACAGAGGGGAGGACATCCTATTGGGACTCTAGCTGAGAGAAGCATGAGAGAATGGCAAAGTAGAAGGATCCAGATGGTCCTAGAAACCTACAAGTAGAACATTATGATAGGCAGATTTGGGCCCAGGGGTCCCACTCAAACTAAGGCACCAGCCAACGACAGTACAGGCGGTAAACTTTAAACCCCTACTCAGATCTAGCCAATGGACAGAACATTCTCCACAGTTGAGTGGAGAGTGGGGTATGACTTTCACACGAACTCTGGTGCCTCATATTTGACCATGTCCGCTGGAGGGGGAGACCTGGTGGCACTCAGAGGAAGGATAGCAGGTTATTAAGAAGAGACTTGATACCCTATCCCCCTCAGGAACAGTCATAAGGGAGGGGAGTAAGGGGAAAATGGGAGGAGGGAAGAATGGGAGGATACAAGGGATGGGATAACCATTGAGATGTAACAAGAGTAAACTAAAAAAAAAAAAAAAAAAGTCGGCTGGGGATATCACTCAGGGTGGTACATAGCAGATCCCAGGTCCAATCACAATGCTTAAAAAAAAAAAAAAAAAAAAAAAAAAAGGAGAAAATAAAATGGTGGACAGCTTTTGACTCACTATAATTTAAAGTAACCCGAAGTTTTATGTATGAAAATGTTGTGCATCCCAAAATAAATGCTTTTATTTTAAATAGTAATTGACATTTTGGCCCAAAATTAATCTTCTAAAAAGAAAATTGGTTAGGATACTTAAGAAAGAAACCACATTTGGTTAGGAAATAAACAGGAGAAGTAGCAAAGTATAACTCATATTTAAAAAGTCTGTCACTTAACAGACAGACACAGAAATCTTTTTGTTGGCATTAGATTAAAATTAGATCACAGTTGTATTATTCTGATTTGAGAAGATCTTAAAAAAAAACAACAAGAGCCTCCTCCCCCAGGCTCTACTCACAACAAGAGATGAAATGGAGTGAGAGCAGACACTCTGAGAGGTGCTCTCAGCCAGGCTGCTGCCCTGAGAACGGCAAAGGATTGGCGGAATTCATCCTATAATGAGCAATCCATCTGGCTGCACCTAAAAATGGAGCAGAAATCCCACCCTTGACTTTTCCATGGTAGTAAATTAAAGTCTAATGTATAGTTTTAATTGCTAACATTTTCTCTCTAATTATGGCTCAGTTTGGCTAGGATTTCCGACAATCCCCTTGTTCCCCTAAAGCAAACACCAGAGAGTGTTCTAACCCCACTGGTGGCATTTATTAATAACCCCATTGACAGAAGAAAAAAATAATTATTCTATATTAAACAGGAAAAGATTTTCCTAGCAAAGCTAATTGATTTTAAAGAAAAAAAATTCTGATGCTGTGGCAGAATACATTTTATAAAGAAAAAACAAACCTACAATAGCATCAAATGAAAACAGACTGCTGCATAGTATAATGCTACCTGCATACAGTTTTGGGTACCATCTTTATGATACATTTGTGAATATATCTATGAAGCATACTTACTAGAAAGAAGGGATGAGAGCAAAAAGGATCTCTCGTGAAGGAGTCTTACTTTGTCTTCCATGAAGGAAACTGAGTACTATAAATTGGCTTCTGTCATTGTCAAATACAAGTGCCCGTGTGCCCACACACACACACACTTGTTGGGGCCATGGCTACATTTTTGTTTATCCCTTTTCATTCTTATTTTTAAAAATCATTGTTCCTTTTAAACTTCTCCACGAATGCCTGCTTTGTACAGATCAGTATCTATTTGCAGGTCTAGCTTTCATCAGGTAGTAGGCCTTTCCTGCGTGAGAGTTAATAAATACTAAATAAAAATAAGATTTCTCTTATACTGACAAAAGGCATCATTGAAACAAAAGAAAAAAACAAAGAAACGTTCTGGAACAGGCAGAATGACCCCTCCCCCCAAAAAAAGCCACATTCCCAAGGTGCAGGAGAAAACAGAAAAATAGTTTTATAAGCAAGGTGAGGTGGGGTCATGGTGGCCAGTGCACAGGTCTCCCTCTACACTTCAAGCACTGGGCACTGTCTTTGGGGAAAGGCAAAATTCACGACAGTCCACCTGGGTCATCGTCAGATCTGACCACTTTCAGCAGTGCCAGGAAGGAAACCCTCCTCCCCACGAACAGATTGTTGAAGTTCTAAACAATGTCTGTGATTACTGTTCAATTTTTATAATATGGTTATATACTTCAAGTTAACATGAGTTTTTTGTTGTTGTTAAATTTATTTTTATATGCATGTGTGGAAGCCAGAAACTGGGAGGGGGTAGGACCCTGGGGAGCTTGAGTTCCCATGGTTCCGAGCCAGCTCAGCTCTTTTAGAAGAACATAGGCTTCTCTAGGGTTGGTTAGTTGGTTGAGACAAGGTCTCACTGTTTAGCTCTGGCAGTGCTGGAACTCAGTCTGTAGGCCAGGGCAGGCGTGTGTGACCACACCTGGCCCTGTGTCCATATTAATATAGCATCACCAAAAATATCTATGCCCACATTTCATAGCAGAATGTTTCTGGCTTAAAACCTGGACAGCTGACTGCCTCAGATAATCTCTTAAAACAGGCAGCAGAAGAACCAGAAGCAGCTTCCCTGTAGTGGATACAGGATACAGGATACAGTGGATACTACAAGCAGCTTCAAAGCATTCCATGCTTTTTAGGAAAACCATCAGCACAAAAGCCCCATATTTTTATCAACTAAAATATAATCAAAGTGAGCTGGGCTTGGTGACTCATGCCTTTAATCTCAGCACTCGGGAGGCAGAGGCAGGCAGATCTCTGTGAGTTCGAGGCCAGCCTGGTCTACAAAGTGAGTCCAGGACAGCCAAGGCTACACAGAGAGACCCTGTCTCGAAAAAAAAAAATATATATATATAATCAAAGTGAAAACCAACATGAAAACTCTGTAGGCTTCCTCTCTGCCAATAGCAAGCACGCTGAGGAAGAAACATGGAACATTTCCAATTAAAATTATCTTTAAAAAGGACAGACATGCTGGACGTGGTGGTGAATGACTTTAATCCCAGCACTTGGGAGTCAGAGACAGGTGGATCTTTGTGAATTCAAGGCCAGCCCCTCGTACAGAGTTAGTTTCAGGACAGCCAAGGCTACACAGAGAAACCCTGTCTCAAAACAACAGCAACAACAACAAACAAGACCGGCAAAGAAGCATGCACCTTGGAATGAACCTAACTAAGGAAACACACAACCTCTATAATGAAAACTAAAAATGGAAGGACTTGTGGGTTCTTGGATTGGAAGAATAGTATTGTGAAAATGGCTGTTTCATAAGTAATCTATAGACACAGTGCAATTCCCATGAAAGTACCAACATCGTTCTCTACAGACAGAAAGCAACCTCAAACCTTATTTTGAAGCAAACAAAACAAAAAAACCCACCCCCAATGCGACAAACAAACAAACAATCCCCCAAACCTTAGATAGTCAAAAATCAGAGCAATGAACAAAAAGAGGTATGCCAGGGGTATCACTACACCTGATTTAAAGCTGCACTCCAGAGCCGTATTAATAAAAACACACATGGAGCAATGGAAGCGATAGATGAGTCAGATGTGAACCCACGTGTGGCTATAGTCTCCTGGTTTTTGACAAGAGCATCAAAAATACTAGTTGGAGAAAAGAGCCTACTTAATAAATAGTGCTAGGGAATGTGATTGGCTACATACATAAGAAGGAAACTAAATCTTTATCTCTCACCCAAATCAACTCTAAGTGGGTCAAAGATGTCAATGTAAGACCTAAAACTCTGAGACAGCTTGAGGAAAATCTACAAAGAATACTTGGAGAAAAAGATAAAGGTTAAAAATCCACATTTTAGAAACAAAACTTTATTTGGTTCTTGGTTTGCAAATGACCTTATGGCAAAAGTTTAAATCTGTTCGTCTATGGCATGTCACCTGCATGGGTTAGTTTATTCAAGATGTTCTTTCCAGGGAAAGAGTAAGAAGACTTTCTAGAAGAAAATGTAGGCTAGCATAGTGGCCCACACATAATTCTTTCTGGGGAGTCTAAGGCAGGAGGATCAAGAATTCAAGTGAGCTTGAGCTACACAGCAAGTTCCAGGCCCAGCATAAGATACACAGCAAGATCCTTACTTACAACAACAATCCCAAAAGAAATACAGAGTTTTTGGCGATAATTACTTAATACACTGTCACTTGGCATCTGTAACTGTGTCTACTTGAGTTAGTGTCACCACTAAGGACCCTCAGTGTGGAACTCTTCTTTCTGACTCCAATCTTACCTTTGTTGTTGTTGTTGTTGTTACAGTTTTGTTTTTGTTTTTCCAAGACAGGGTTTCTCTGTGTAGCCTTGGCTATCCTGGAACTCAGTTTGTAGACCAGACTGACCTTTGAACTCAGAGATCCACCTGTCTCTGCCTCTCAAGTGCTGGGATTAAAGGTGTGCTCTGCCACAGCCCAGCTTGATCTTAGTTTCTTTTGCCTCCTCTTTTCTTTCTTTTTTTTTTTTTTTTCTGATTTTTTTCTTTGCTTTCATCATGGGCTTCACTCTCTCATTTCTTTCTCCTTTCTCTTCCTGTCTTTGAGTTCCACATTCTTTAAGTGAGGGTCTTTATGTGTCTGATACAACACAAAGAGTCAAGAATTAAGAAGGTATATCATTGCCCAGGGGAGCAGACTGACCCGGATGTCATATGTTCTCTTGTGCATGTCTTCTTACCTGCTGCCACTGATTCCTCTAGTACCAAACTGAGAAGAATTTCAAGCCATGTCTAGGATCGTAAAGAAAGGATGTCAAGAGGCTGGAGAGATGGCTCAGTGCTTGAGAACACTGTCTGCTCTTCCAGAGGTCCTGAGCTCAATTCCCATCAACCACATAGTGGCTTATAACCATCTAGAATGTGATCAATAAGGGATGTCTGCCCGTTTCCTAGTGATGGGAGAGTTGGCTTGTGTGCCATGCTGTTGATAGCCCTTGATCCAAGAGAGTCAACGCTTCCCCCACCTTCCCCTTCATGCCCTATCTTGCTGGCACCATGTTAAGAACTTTAAAGAGCGAGTTGGGTGCAATTCTAGTAAACTTTACATTTCATTTTCTCACGTGCTCATCACGTTTACCATTATCAACATCTTCCTCTTCCTCTCCTTCTCCCTCTTCCCCTATTCCCTACTCTACTTCTCCCTCAAATTCCCTCCAACCTCCCCAGTTTTGTGGAGAGAGACAAAATCAACCGTCCACCTGGCTCTCGTGCTCCCTGATCCACGCTCCCTGCTCCGTGCTCCACGCTTCCTGTTCCCTGCTCCTTTTATGAATATTTGGTGACTCACTAATGAATTTCCTAAGTTGGTTATTAAAAACCTTTTCCCTATTTCTGAAACTCACTGCTTGATCTTCTCTTCCTCATGCCCTCAGCAGAGCATCTTGCCTCTGCTTTACTGAGAAGTTCAGGGCCTCTGGGAATGTCTGTCCACTCAGTTCTGCAACCCTTCCTCTTTCCCTGTCTCATTGCTTCCTTTGCTCCTGCTCCGGTTGGAGAGACACTGCTTTAACTCTTTGGGAAACCCAGCTCCTCTCTATAAATTATACTTTCAGTTCCTGAAACTCTCAACTCCCTTGTCTCAAGTTCTTTCATTTTGGGAAGTTAATAAGGCACAGAAATTAATGTGGTAGATAAGAGAGCTTCATCCTTGGGGCAACTATTGTTGATAGAAGGATACAGTTGCCTTATATTGTTCCCAGTAAAAATGAAATCACAGGTAAACATTCTCTTTGCCTCTTAGTCCTTTTCCTACTTCATGGAGATAGTTTTATAGCTTTTACATGTGTTTTTATAGTCTTGTAGTTTTTTGAGACTTTACATATCCTAGGTTGGCCTTGACCTCCTGATTCTCTTGCCTCAGGTGACCAAGAGCTGGGACTACAGGTGTGAGCCAGCACAGCTGGCTTGATACCTGTGTATCTATGCCTCCTTTCTGTCTGATGCTGGGGTGTGTGCATCTACTTCTGAGGGCTATGAACACAAAAACTGTGTTTTGCTTTTTCCTAGATCCCTAGCAACTAAGATAGGATATGGTAGATGGTCCAGGTATATTTCCTAAATGAAAAAATACAGTTCAATGTGTGTGTGTGTGTGTGTGTGTGTGTGTGTGTGTGTGTGTCTGTGTGTGTGTGTGAGAGAGAGAGAGAGAGAGAGAGAGAGAGAGAGAGAAAGAGAGAGAGACACTGTGTATCCCATGCATATACATGTGCACACCCATGTGTTAACATGTGGAAGGCTAAAACAGGATGCTGGATGTCCTTCCCTATCATCTCCTGCTTTAGTATTTTGATTTTGAGATCGGAGTCTCTCACATTTCTCTCGGATGACTGAACACTGAGCTTTTGGGATCTGCTTGTTTCTGCTCCCCAGCACATTACACACTTGCATACCCTTGGGTAGCTTTTTTTAAAGTCATAGGTTCTGAACGCAGGTCCTTAGGCTTGCAGAGAAAGTGCTCTTTTTTTCCCTTTTAATTCACTTATTTATTTATTTACTTGTAAGTGTATGGGTGCCTGCACATAATGTCTGTGTACCACTTGTATGCCTGGTACCCAAGGAGGCCAGATCTTCTAGAACTGTAGTTACAGGTGATTGTGAGCCACCACGTGGCTGCTGGGAATCAAACCTGGGTCCTCTGGAAGAGCAGTCAGAGCTCTTAACCACTGAGCCATTTCTCCAGCCCCAAGAATAAGCACTCTTAAGAATGGTATATAGTTCATTATAAGTGCTATGTAATAACTAACTAATGAACATTCATGAGTTGAATCTTGTTTCATTACTTTCCTACTTGGGAAGATTTAGTTACTTAATGAATTAATTAATTTTTTAAAGTTTTCATGCTTATCAAATAATATTTTGGGTCACCATCATGCAAGTCTGTGCCCAGGTCCAAGATTTCCCCAGGAGTGGTTACCCATGTTAGACCTGCTGCATTGCTGGAAGTGGCTTCAGGCTTTACCTGCAGAGCCAACTTGCTCTTCAGCATGTCCTGTGTAAAATACATTCAGGGGCTTCTCTCCATTTCCTGCGCTGTGTGCTCTGAGCTTCTAATCATAGTTTTAGTTTAACTTTCAGCAACTCTGGCTTTTGCAAAGTATGATCTTACTGTGTTTCTACCTGAAGCTTTGAGAGACAACCTTTAATGTTTACACCATATGGACCAATTAGCTTTCTCCTTTAAAGATAATGCAAACACATATGTTAAAGATTATGACTTTAAGATTGGTTTTTTTCTTTATTTTTGTGGCAGCAAGGGAGATTGAACTTGCGGCTTCTCTCATGCTAAACAAATGTTCCAGGACTGAAGGACAATAAAGTCACCCCACACAAAACATGACCTGAGAGACTGTCCCATGGAACCTCCTTCCCTTTTTTTGTTTGTTTTTGTTGTTGTTGTTGTTGTTGTTTGTTTGTTTTTTAGACAGGGTTTCTTCTGTGTATTCTTGGCTATCCTGGAACTCACTCTATAGACCAGGCTGGCTTCAAATTGAGATCCACCTGTCTCTGCCTCTGTCTCTATCTCTGTGTCTTCTAGGCTAGTGGCTATCAGTCTGTGAGCCACTACAGGGGTCACCTAAGACCATCATAAAACACAGATACTTATGATTCATAAAAGTAGCAAAATTACAGTTATTAAGTAGCAACAAAATGAATCTTGTAGTTGGAGTCACCACAACATGAGGAAGTGTATTAAAGGGTCACAGCATTAGAAAGGTTGAGAACCACTGGTTTAGACATACACTGTACCATTGAGCCACTGCCTCAGGCCTGAAAATATATAAATATTTATGATTTCTTTTTCATTTTATAACCCAATATAGTGTTTAATTTCTTTTTAAATATTTCTAGGAAGAGATTTTTAAAAGTTGGATTCAGAAGATAATCTTAAATGGATAATCTGAACTTACACAGGTGGTCTTCAAGCTACTGGACACCTCACTCCACCCCCACCCCTGCCACAGGGTGTGGAAACTTTCTATCAACTGGTCTTCAGATCATCGGCTTCCACACGGACCTTCCAATGTACTTATGTTTTCTTTTTTCCAGTGATGCACTTTTATCTATACAAAAAAATAAAAATAAACAAATGAATAAATCACATGTCTTAGTTAGGGTTTTATTGCTGTGATGAAACACCATGACCAAAAGCAAGTGAGAAAGAAAGGGTTTATTTGGATTACACTCCCACAACATTGCTCATCATTGAAGAAGTCAGGACAGGGGAGCTCAAACAAAGCAGTAACCTGGAGGAGGGAGCTGATGTAGAGGCCACGGAGCGGTGTGACTTACAAGCTTGTTCTTCATGGCTTGCTCAGCCAGCTCTCTTAAGGAACCCAGGACCTCACGGAGATCCTCCTATGGCCTCTGCACCTCAATGTAAAGTGAATTAATTTACAAAATTAAATAAAAAATTTAATAACAAGTTTAGATGAAAATCTTATTATAGTTTTAGAACATGATGTATGTGAATTCAATTTGCAGATCTCAAGTTTGAAGAAAAACAGTGATGGCTGTAATTATAATCAGCAGATGAATGAGATATGAGACCCATTTAAGTAATAAAAAAAAGACATTAAATTGATTAATACAGAATGTTCTAGATGGTTTTCAGATTGTGCTGATGTTTTTAATTAGAACTTTCCTTCACAGGCAGGACATATAAATTGAATCTATGCAATAGTAAAATAAAGGAATCTAAAGGAGGAAAAAAAAATCCGGACGACTAGCCCAGGGATGGCACCATCCACAGTGGGCTGGGCCCTCCTCCATCAATCACTAATTAAGAAAGTGCCTTACAGCTGGTCTTATAGGGGCATTTTTTTTTCAGCTGAGGTTGCCTTCTTTCAGATAACTTTAGCTGGTGTTGACTTAAAACTGTTGTGCACACTATTCAAGCTCATATGTTCCATTGCAAACTGAGATGCTGACAACCTTGTGATGGGGTAGCAGTGATGGGGGATGGCATCAGAGGTACTGACAGGCTCCTGTTTTCTGACTTAGTTGTGTTTAGTTACACAATATGTATCTGGCTATATATTTATGATGCAGCTGTGCATTCTAAGCTTCAACAATGAAGTTTAAAGCAGAGTAAAGTGGAATATTAGAAGTTAGAAATAGGGGCTGGAGAGATGGCTTAGAGGTTAAGAGCACTCACTGCTCTTCCAGAGGTCCTGAGTTCAATTCCCAGCAAACACATGGCTGCTCACAATCGTCTATAATGTGATCTGATGTCCTCTTCTGCCCTGCAGGTGTACATGGAGGCAGAGTACTGTATACATAATAATAAACAAATAAATCTTTTTTAAAAATTAAAGAAGTTAGAAACAGACACCTCTAGAGCTCTTAGAAGTTAGGCTTAGTGACACATACTTGTAATCCCAGAATACTGGGAGGTAGAGGCAGGAGTATCTACTTAGTGAATTGGAACTTGAACCACATGAGAACTTTTCTCAAAACAAGTGACAACAAGAGGTGTTAGACATTCTGTTTATAAACCTGAGGGAAACAGGCACCCTCATGTAAGTCTGGTAGGATTTTAAACTGGTATAATGGTGATATTTATTGCTACTTTGTGTTTTTGACTGTTTTGCCTCCATGTATGTCTGTACCGCATGTATGCCTTGTGCCTGTAGGTGCCAAGAGAGGTCGTAGGATCTCCTGGCACTGGAGTTATGGCTGGTTGTGAGCCACGTGGATGCTGGGAACCAATTCTGGGTGTTATGGACGAGCAACAAGTACTCTTAATTGCCGAGCCAGCTCTCCGGCCTCCCCACATGGCTTAACCTTTTAGAAGGGAATTAATTTGGCAAACTCACTGGAATGCTAGATTAGTGTAGTAGGTACTTTTTGATCTAGAGTCCTGACCGTACAGGACTATTCTAGTTTGCCCGCTTATAAAGGACACATTTGAGGCAACCCGCAGCAGCGTTGTTAAGAGCAGGCTATCAGAAACATCTCGTTCACCACGAAGAAGGCCAACTCCAGTGCATCTGCACAAGCCAGCATGATACAACTGTTCAGAAGCATGAAGACTCTCACCATGTGGAAGTTTCCAGATATGTCCTAGGGCAGGAAAATGATCAGTGAAAAAATGAATAGAATGCCATTTTAATGGGAGAGGATGAAAACAAAAACCTACGTTGCTTTATTTTTGAAGGTTGAAGAAAACCTGAGAGAGTATTTGTTTGTTTTTTCATTTGTTTTTACAATGAGAACTGAACCCGGGACCTCATGCACACTGTGTAAGCACTCTCTCACTTACTTACCCTGGCCATCCCTGTTTTTGTTTTAGTTCAAGGATGACATGTTACCTTGAATTTGTTATGTAGTTCATGCTGACCCAAAAGTCTGCATAGCCCTACCTCACATGCCTTGAGTAGCTGGATTTTCAGGCTTGAACCATCCTGAGAAGTCTGACAAATATTTAAAAATCCAATAATGATGCTTCTTGTAGGAAGCAGAGGCTGACCAACCATTGCTATTTGCCAGGGACAGTCCTAGTTGTAAGAACAAACATCTGGTCTGGCAAACCAGAGACAGTTGCAATCACAGGAGGAAGACAGACAAGGATGAGACTGGCACTTCTCAATGTATGCCCCTTTTTGTTGTTTTGGTTTTCCAGAGAGGGTTTCTCCATGTAACAGAGCCCTGGCTGTCCTGGACTCGCTTTGTAGGCCAGGCTGGCCTCGAACTCACAGAGATCTGCCTGCCTCTGCCTCACGGGTGCTGGGATCACAGCCATGCGCCACCACACCTGGCTGATGTATGTCCTTTTTATGTCCCTTGAGACAGAATCTTTTTATGCTGCCCTGAGTGGCCTCCAACTTGTGGGCTCAAGCAGTTCTTTTGCCTCAGCATCCTGGGGAAGGGAGATTACAGCTGCCCACTGCTTCACCTGGCCAAAGAAATCCAGTTTCTTGTTTGCCTACTTCCAATCTATCCCTTCTCTCTTTTAAAGATAGCCATTAAAATAATTTTGTGGTTTATCCTTCCACACTTTATTGCATTACCATAAGTATATTAAACACTCACACCCACACATACCCTTTTTCTGAAAAAAAAAAGAAGCAAACTATAATTTGTTCACTTTGAGTATGTATATTTAAATGTATATTTATGTTCATTGAAAATTAACTACATTCAAATGAATATAAATGTAAATATATAATTTTCTTCACTTGCCTATTTTTTCTTTTAAACTTAGAGGTTTGGGGTAAAACTCTTATGTAGTGCTTGCCTAGCATGTGTGAGGCTTTGGGTTTGATCCCAGCACTATCACAAAATAAAATAAACATAAATATTTATAAAATTATTACTATATTCTAAAAATCAACCCATGCAAATGGCGTAGTGTGAAAAGACATTATGTGTTCCTTACAATGCAATACAACACAGTACAATAGTTTATTGATAGAGAAGAATTCTTTTTTGATTTGTTTTATAATATTATTTATAAATCATGCAGTGATGCACATGAAAAATAGTGAAATTTAGTAGCTAAATTTCTTTTCTTCTATAATTCTGTTTAAATGTGCCTGTCAGGGCTCTCTGTGGGTTTCTGTGGTCCTGCAGATCGAAGCATTATTCTTTTCTACTGAATGTCTTCCACAGCCTTTATGTTGCTTCCTGCCACCTGTCCCACTGTGGTCTGGGTGTGCCTCCTTCTCACGGCTTCTCACTTATGTACATGAATCAACCTCAGTGGCCTCACTCAGTGCACATCTGTTTCTTTGTCCAGTGGGGTATGTGCCTAGTGAGGCTGCTGTGTCCTGTATCTTTGTACCCTACCTCCATCACCTTCTTCGTAGGTTGAAAGCTTTTAGAGGAAACTTAAAAGGCATCTCTGTCTCTCTGTCTGTCACTCTCTCTCTGTCTCTCTGTCTGTCTCTGTCTCTCTGTCTCTCTGTCTTTCTCTTTCTCCAGACACACACACATATGTGTATATACACGTATGTGTGTATGTATGTACACATATGTATGTATCTATATTATTTTTATTTTTTATTTTTTGTTTATTTTTGAGATAGGATCTCATGCAATCTAGACTGATCTTGAACTCATTTGTAGCCTGGGACAACCTTGAACAGTTTATTTTCTTGCCTCTGCTTCCTCAGTGCTGAGATTACAGGCCTGAGCCATCACATCTGGTTTTATTCTATGCTGGGGACCAGACCCAGAGCCTCCTGCATGCTAGGTCAGAACTCTACCAACTCCGAAGCTCTTAGTGGTTTTGTTTTGCTTTGTTTTGAGACAGGGTTTCTCTGTAAAAAAATTTCAGAGTTGATTTATGTAAGCTCTTTGTCCTTGAACTTCTGGACATAAAATCCAGGAATCCCGATGTAATACCCCATGGCTGCTGGTGACTCGTACATTCTGCTTATAGGAAATTCCACACTGCTTGTCAAGTATGATGTTGACAGTCTCAGGAAATAGAAGCCCTTGGCAAGACATTAACCTCAATAGTGTATTCAGGACAGCTTTGAAGAAGCTACCTGTTCTTTTTAAATATAACAGCTTTAGCCCAAGTATGGGCTAGTCAGTTATCCAGTCTAGAACAGTTCCATCCAGCCAAGGAGCTTGATGTGGGTATTTAATTGAAACATTCTCATTACATCGTGTGAGTGTGTGTGTGTGTGTGTGTGTGTGTGTGTGTGTGTGTGTGTACGCACACATGTGAGTAGGTCAGAAGACAACTTGTAGAAGTTGGCTCTCTCCTGCCTTGTGAGTCCCAAGCATCAAATTCAGGTTGTCAGGTGTGGTGGAAAGTTCCTTTTCTTCCTGAGCCATTTTGCCAGCCCTTATATTTAATTTTACCTAAAATAAAATATTTAAGTCATTTGTCAAACTCAGCAAGTCTCACACCCTCCACAGTTACATGTGGTCCATGGCTGCCATTTTAGAGAGAGCACAGTAAAGAGCATTTTCTTCAGTTCAGAAGGTCCTGGGAACTCATAAACCTTTGAATCTCTGATAGAGGCAACAAACCCCTCATGATGCTCTTAAGGAAGCATCACATGGCTACTGATGAGGGTGAGAATTGCCAAAGGCATGAAGAGCCATGCCTTTCCGTATAAGACAGAAACAGAATGCCAGCCACTGGCTTGCCCTTCAATAAACATCATGTTTCTCCCATCGCCAACACTGATGAAGTTATGTGGGCTCAAGATCATAGAACTAGGGTACTTTGAAGTTCAGGTCCTAAGGGAGTCTAAGCCTGTGTATTCAGTAATCTTATCATATTGTTTTCATTATTAGTCTTGAGATTGCATGCATTATAGGAGAATGAATTTTAGATGCTGATAGCCCAAAGTAACTCCATTTTGCTTAAAACTCCCATTTCTGTATTTGGGTGACCTACTCTTGATCTCTGGATCTAGAAAAACCCATTGAAGATACACTTGGAACAGAAATATAGAATAACCCATCAGCTGGAAAATAGAAAATTACTAAAAATCCAGACATTGCCCCCTATCTCCTAAGAGTTATTCCTTAGAAGTTAATCATCTGTGGTTTGATCCTGGACTTGTACTGCATGAATTAGTTCAAAGGACAAGCAATAAGATGCTTGCCAAGCTAGAAACCCACTTACTTGCTTTCTCACTTATTACAATCTATAAAAGGTCTTTCCTACTTGTACTCTAGTTTCACACCTGATCTGCTGCGTCGGTGATAGTGTGGGCCCAGCTTACGCTGAAAATTAAAAGACCCTTTTGTGTTTGCATCCATATCGACCCCTACTGTTTACTAGGGTTTCATTTAAGCCTTGCACAACAATGCAAAACCGAACGTTTAACTGTTTTCAGCTAAAACACACTGAGATGCTATAACTAAAGTCTTAGTCTCTGGGGGGGGGGGGAGGACATGGGTAGATTTGGCCCTGAAGACTGAACCCAGGACATTGCACACACTAAGCAAATGCCCTACTACTGAGCTTTGCCACCAGCTTCCAATCTTGCTTTTTGCTATAAAAGAAGGATACAGTGAAGTTTGCCCTAAGGAAGGAGCTGAAGATGCTCCTGCCTGAACCACCTTTGTATGCAATGTCAATGTGACTATGTGGCAGAATGGTTAATGACTTGTGCTCTCGTGCCAGACAAGGCCTGTGCCACATTCAAACTTTGTGGTCTTGAATAAACTTCTCACAGATGGGATGCACTTGGTGTCAGTTGGTAATAAAAGTAGTAGATACCAGGTTGAGGGGAAGCGCTTGGTGCTCAGCATGAGGGTCCTGGTTTAAATGTCGCTGATCAAGGCACTCCAGTTACCCCAGTGCTGGAAGCAGAGACAGGAAGATACTGCCAGCTCACATCCTTTGGCCTCCACACATGCACGCATACAAATCAAATGGCCACCACATTGAATAGCTGAGATAATTAAGAGGGGAAATCCAAACAAAATGCTTAGCGTTCATCTTATTTGGCTTGAATAATTCAATTTCTCCTTGAATAATATTTTATCGTTGCTTTATGAAAGTGTCTGTTGCTTCCTTAAACATAAGATAGGATTCCAAATAGATGGACATGGTCAGGAGACATCTGTGGCCCAGGATGAAACCAGTGGGCCTTAGGTCAATTGAGAACCCGTGCCTTAGTGATCCCAAATAGGGCCCCTCTATAGTTAAACACAGTGTCATAGAACTTCCATTCCATATCAAAGATAGAATCCCCGGAGGCAATGTCTACACAAACTGACTAGATCATAGGTTCTCAGCCATGACTGCGCCTGAGGAGTCACCTGAAGGGCCTGTAACTTGTCCCCAGTAGACTAACCAAGACCTATGGGCAGAGGCTCCAACAGTAACATCTGTTTACAAAGAGCAAGCGATTTTCATCAGAGCTGAGAACAGCTTAATGTGATGGCGGTTGAATACCCCTTTAGCCTCAGAACCCTCAGGTTCACACTCTGTGAAGCTCTGGTCTCTGACTTGATGCGCCTCCCTCCTTAGTCTCATGGACTTCACGCACCTGTCTCGTGACAATCACGGTGAGCTGACTTTCTCCTAACATGTCTTTCTATGTTGTTCTCCTCTCTGAGGGCTCCCTTCTCCCAGAAAATAAGTGTGTTCAAGCCACCCCACTCCCAACAACCGTACTCATATAACCCCGAACTAAAGCAAACCACACAGAAAAGACCTTTTGTGGATCTGGGTCCCTCACTTGAGTCCTGTCGCTAGAGTGGTGGTGCAAGCAATCCTTGCCAGGCCTTCAGCTCATCGCGTGCTTTTGAGGAAGTCATCTCCAGTCACTGGCTTTCGCGTTTGTATCGAAACTCACTGCAGCCTGTCATTGCCTCAATTTGTGATTTTCACCCAGCTAGACACAACTGACTTTTCCTTCCATCCTCACTCCCCACCTCCTTCCAACCTTCCTTCCTGTTGCAGCCTTTCTTCCTCCCTCTTAGTATTGTTGTGAAATGCCAGGACATAATAGCCACACCTACTCCACGTCACAGGTACAATTCTGTGGCTCTCAGTAGACTCACAGTGTTGTGACCTCACGGCCACTGTCCTGAGCTATCCTGCCACTATTCCTGAGCATTCTTGTCACCACAAACAGAAAGCGCATTCCTCTTTTATAACAGTCGTTTTCTGCTCTTCATTCCTTAACTGTCCCTGGCAACCATCAGTCTTCAGGGTATGTAACACGTGAGCTCTTGTGCCTGGCTTCCATGTGCTGTAGTATGTACCAGTACTTTACGTATCATGTCAGAGTAGTATTTTGCTGTATGATGTGGCACATTCTAGTTTCTCATTCATTGACCCTGGGATTTTTTCTGCCCTTTGGCTGTTGTTAAGCAGGACTGTGAACATCCAAATACAACTTCCAATTTCCCTGCATCCTTCCAAGTGCTTCTTGTAGTCTCTGTCCACACCGCATTCCTCAAAGATTTGTGACTTGTTCTCTGGCCTCTTATCCTCCCTCTCTCCCTCTGTCCCTCCCTCCCTCCTTCCACACCTCCCCTGACTCCAACATCAATAGATATAAGGAGGTATATTATTGACATTTTGATTTGCATTTTCAAAGGATGTTGGGCATCTTTTCATGGGTATGCTGGCGACTTGCTTATCTTCTTTGAGAAAAAGTCTGTGATGTGTGTGTGTGTGTGTGTGTGTGTGTGTGTATTTTATGTGTATGTGTATGCATTTGTGTGTATGTGTATATATGTGTCTATGTATATATGTGTACATCTGTATGTCTGTGTATATGTCTGTATATGGGTGTTTGTGTATATATATATGTCTGTCTGTCTGTCTATCTGTACATGTGTGTGTTTGTGCATATGTACATATATTTATGTGTTTGTGTATATGTATGAGTATATATGAAGTATATATATATATGTGTGTGTGTATGTATGTGTGTATGTATTTGTTTCTAGGATTCATACCCAAGGTCTTGTACAAATAGTAACTGCTCCATCACTGGGCCCTCTTCCTTTTCCTTTAGTTTTCTTTAGACAGAGGGTTACTGTGTAGCCCAGGCTGGCCTTGAACTCATTATCCTTCTGCTCAATTTCCCAGTGCTAGGATTATATGTGTGTGTCACAATGCCAAACCCTTTAAAAATATGTTTTTAGCTAACTTTTTCCAGATTTCAAATGAAATATGTAATTATTAAAACTGAGAGACAATATAAAGATGCAAGTAAAATTTTAAAACCTCATATTTTTCTTTTTTTGAGACAGGGTTTCTCTGTGTAGCCCTGGCTGTCATGTACTCACTTTGTAGACCAGGCTGGCCTCGAAATCACAGAGGTCTGCCTCCTTCTGCTTCCTGAGTGCTGGGAGTAAAGGCATGCGCCACCATGCATGCCTCAAAACCTCTTGTTTTTCTTGATAATATTGTCTTTGTGGTCTTCCTTTTCTTTAGCAGACCTCTCTTGATGCTGCTGTGGTCAGTGGTTCTTTTCCTGGCCTTGAAATGGCAGAACTCTGTTTCCACACTCAGGATGCAGCTCTCTCCTCACACTCATGTTCGTCACAGCTCCGATCCCTCGCAGCTTCAGTGACAGCTGCAGCACCCACTTCTTTTTCAGTGTACAAGGAGGGGTCCAAGCTACCTGACTGGAAGAACCAAAAGACCTCAAGCAAAAGATGAACAGATGGACCTAAATTACTACCTCTCTAAACCTATTATTTCTCCTATTTTTCTTTGCTTCCTCCTTTTAAGCAGTTATTTACACACACACACACACACACACACACACACACACACACACACACACTTGTCACATGGGAAGTGCTTGACAAGTGTATGGAGACTGAACACCAGCACTGCTCTCTCCTCTGGTACAAATGTACGTGAGCCATAATTCAAGGACCACAGCTGTCCCTGAAGAAAGGTAACTGATGGTTATATACAAGTTCTGTGCTGCCAAAAACAGCATGCCTGCCTAGCATCAGGAGACCGACCCCTGAGGCTAGATAGAAGAGCAGCAAGGAGCTGCATTGAGCTATTTTAAAACATTAAATCAAAACTTTTTTATTGGTTATTGTCCGTAGGGAATACAGAATGAATTTCCTTTATTTGAGCCTACCCCCACACCACAGTGCATTTATTTTGTAAGCAAGGGTTTCTGCTTCTTATTTGAGTTTAATGTAATTGTCTCCTGTTTGTGACCACCCTCCTCAATGATGCTAATACTTAATGGATAAAGGTATTTGGAAAGAGATTTTATGCTCCTCTGAGGGAATGCCAGAGTTGAAATATGAGCCTGAACTAAAGACCATAGGCTTAAAGGCCTGCTCGTTCTATCGCCCTGTAAGTGCAGTACTTACGGGTTCTTCAGAACTCAGAAATGGGGTGCAGGAAACTAAGCTGCCTTCTTGGCTCTCAGGGGTGGTTGAGGATTAGGGAGACAAGAGTTAGTCCTCAGAGCTCCCCAGCAAGCAGACTAGAGTTTCTTTCCCTTCCTGGAAAATGAAAGACATTTTGGTAAACCAGATGCTTAATATCAGACACAGAGATCTCATTGTGTGATAGAGTTCAGAAGCCACAGTTACGAGTGGTGTCCTCTCAGTGGACCCGAGTCAACGGCATGAGTTTTTACACTTTTCTCCATGAAACAGGTGAAGAGAAATGCCAAATCCTCCTGCGAAGTGAGTCCCCTTACAGGGACTCATTTGTAGAGAGAAAGAATGAAAAACACAAGAGAAAAATAGACAGAAAAGAAAAGAATACAAATAATTTCCCTGAGGTCAGGTATTGTGGTACAGGCCTTTCATCCCAGCACTCTTGAGGCTAAGGCAGGTGGGTCTCAGAGTTCAAGGCCAGCCTGGTCTACATGGTGAGTTCCCAGACAGTCAGACTATACAGTGAGACTCTATCTTTAAAACAAAACAAATCCACAAACTTAGGAAAGATTGGGGAGGAAGTCTACCCTACATTATTAAATTCACCATACTGTACTCAAAACACACATGTACATACGCCCATACACACACACACACACACACACACACACACACAGACTTTCACAGGGAAATAAAGAATGAGAGAGAATGGAGGAACCAGAAAGAGAAAGACAGAAGTGTTCATATAGTCCTGTTTGTTCATTGTTCAGGGCATCATTCATCAGCTGGAAGCCTGGGCCCTGGGAGTCTGGGGTCAGGCGTCCAGCTTCAGCATCTCACTACCTGAGGGAATTACTTAGCACAATTCCATAGCAATTCACCACACGGAATCTTATTTTGGGATAGAATAGATGACATGGTCCAAGGCCTAGCCTCAAGTCATTATATTCTGTTCTCTTGTTGGCAGTGACAGAATCAAAGCAGGCCACACAGTGATTGGGGATGCTGGGACATTCTCAGACACCCAAAGGAAAGTGCAGGCCTCCGGAAGCTGCGCTCTACCATCTTGGAACCAGGAGTGACACTGATTAGACAGATAGAAAGAGCATCATCTTTTGGAAGTCACTGAGACATTAGATAAGTGTCACATAAGGCACTCCCATCTTTGGATTTTCCAGTTTTGAGAGCTGAAAACTTTTCTTTATGGGATCCCCTGAAACTGGAGTTATAGGTGGTTGTGAGCTCCCCAGAGTAGCTGCTGGGAACGTAACTGACGTCCTCTGCAAGAGCAGGGCACATTATCATCAGGTGAACCATGAGGTTTCCTTAGAGCAGTGCAGTTACACTAAAAGAAAAGGCCCATGGGGTGGTTTTATGCTGCAGTGAATAGCCATTGTTCTTTCTGATAGGGTCATGGATACAAGCAAGAGGAAGGTTTTGTGTTGGAAAGATACTTCCAAATGCTACAGAGGACAGAAGGCCATTAGATGTTGACCTAGAGATTATAGCCTGGAAGAGTTCCTCTTCTCACAGGATATTAGACCTTTTGAGGATTAAAATAGTCATATAGTTTGTCTCAGATTTCTCCATCACTTACAATATGCAGGAGTAGATCTATAAAAGCTGGCCAACTAAAGCCCAGTGTGATGATTGGAGAAGTTCATTCGAAGTAGGGTAAATCTTTTCTGAGACATCAATGAACCGTACAAACTCACTTCTATTACACATACATTCTTGGAGCCCTGGAACTCTGCCAGATCCCATGGGCAGAGCACAGGCAAGTAAGACATAGCCCTGACTTCCCGGAAGCTTCTTGGGCAAAGAATCAGTGTTCAGACATGGGCTTCATGAAACTAATTAAATATGTAATATTTACCTTTATTGCAACAAAAACAAATATAATAAAAATACATGACATGGGATTTGAGTGAAGGAGAAAGACCACATAATTGGGGGAGAACAGAAATCCGCAAAGATTTCAGGTTCCGTCGACATTTGAGCTGGAGAAAAGTCGCCTGGGCCATTCTCTGACCCTGTTGGTCCTCTTTCTCTGTGACACTCTGCCCTGTCCTGAGTAGTGACTCACAGTGAGCACTTACTTATCTGGCTACATATTAATTTAATAATCTAGTATAACAGGCTATAGATTCCACGAAGCATACCCTATATCCATCTCTGTCTTATCCCCCACTAAATTTCCTATATGGAGACCATTGCTTGGTACATTACATATTGTCAATAAAATTTTGATGGCTGAACAAATTAGTTGTCAAATGAATGTTGGATATCAAAACTATAGCATTGCTCAGTCCTTGATGTGGTAATACACACTGTGGTAAGTACATTGATGATCAAATGTCATACATTGAATAGCAAATTCAGGTAAATTTTATCCTATCAGTTTTATAGAGGAAGAAAAGATGAAGTGTCCAATGCCATACAGGATGTACAGACTTGCCCAGGTAGACCTAACTCCAAATTTTGTGCAATGTAGGCCCAACGCACCAGTTATCAGATACCGTATCTCCTTTCATTTGCTCATGTTTTTCAAGCAACAACCCTGTGCAGCTAATAGACTAATTAACAGTTAATTAACAATTAATAGATGAGAACACAGATTCATCAATGTTTATTGATTCCCTTAGCACTTAGGTGCTAAGTGCCAGGCTCCATGCTATCCAAGGCTGAGACAGTGAAGCAAACACATCCCTGTGCACACAAGGCAGAAGTGTATCATGGGATTATCCCATATTGGAATGAAATGTGATGGTCTGTGAGACGTGCTATGAGGAAAAGCCAGAGGCTGCAGTAGCAGTTGGACCCTAGCACGGCCTCCAGCCAATCACATTTTATTCCTGAGCCCTGCCCCTCTCTCCTTTAAAATAAGACTTTCCTCCCCCTTTTCAAAGATAACATGGTGGATATGACTTACAATAGAGGAAGAAGAAAGATGGACACAGCTACAAGTTTCTGGTATGATTTAAGAGCTAAGGAGACAGGACAGAAGAGTCATGTAGGAAGCAGAAGCTGGAAAACCTGTAGAGAAATGACTGTCAAGTGAGGGACTGCCCTTAGTTCAGGAGACCATGAAGCACACCAGAAAAGCTTTCAGGTTTTTTTTCTTTTTTCTTTGTTTCTAGATGGTTTCTCTGTGTAGCCTTGGCTGTCCTGGGCTCACACTGTAGACCAGGCTAACCTTGCACTCATACAGATCCACCTGCTTCTGCCTCCCAAGTGCTGGGATTAAAGGTGAGCACCATCATGCCTGTCAGCTTCCAAAAATGCTTAACCAGAGGTCAGTTTTTACAGAGAGTAGACAAAAAAGCAGGAGCTGCTGACAATGATAGAGATGATAGGAGCTGCTCCTGATGTCACAGGTCTATAATCCGGATGCTCAGGAAGTTGAGCCCAGAGGAGCTCAAAGTTGAGGCCCACCTGGGCTACAAAGTGAATTTAAGGTCAGTCTAAGTTAATTCCTGAGACTATGACCAAAAAAAAGTAAAACATAGGTTGGGGTATAGCTAAGAGGAACTGACTCAGGTAGTTAAAAAATGGGAATTTATGTTACATCTACCTTCACTGTTTAGAACTCACTATGTAGCTCAGGCTGGCCTCAAGCTCGAGACAATACCCCTGCCTCAGTTATCTCAGTGCTATTGTTACAGGCATGCTCCTCCCACACCTGGCTTACTTTTCTGGCCACTGGTAATCAAGTCCCAGGGTTTTATGCATGCTAAGCAACTGCTCTCTAGTGAGGTATGGCCCTAGCCCAAGCTCTTTTCAAGATGACTGAAGAGGAAAAATGACCACCGTTGACAGACACAAACAGGAGACTGTATATTTGTACTCATGTTGTCTTGCTGGGGACTTAGCCTGATGCCCACAGCTGGCAGTTAGGAAGGCTTGAATATGTCTGTATTTTCATTGGCTGTATGCCCTATGACTAAAGCTTGTGACCATTGAAAGGGAGTGGGGATGGTCTTTGTGTCATTCAGTGGGCCTTTGAGAGTGAGTCATATGGTCACTCTCTCTTACTCTCCTCAGGAAAATTCCACATTTTAAAATAATACTAGTGGTAGTACTGATGCAGTTGCCAAGTATCAAGCAACCAGAAAGGCTGTTGCTGTTTTTTCCAAGACAGGGTTTCTCTGTGTAGCCCTGGTTGTCCTGGATCTCTGAATGTAGACCAGACACTTAGAATTCAGAGAGATCCGCTTGCTTCTGCCTCCAGAGTGCTGAGATTATAGGTGTGTGCTACCACACCTGGTGGACCTGGGAATTTTTGCACATACTAAAGCTAAACAAAATCTGACAGCTTTAAACTTGATCAGTGCCTAAAACCAAAGCAGCCAATTTCATCCTAACTCTATAAAATAACCTAGAAACAACATGTTATTTTAAAAATATTGAACTGAATCATGCGTGAAATGTTTTATTTTCTTAAGATGCTAAAAGTATCCTGTCTGACCATTTGATATTTACATTGGTATTAGTAATATTACTTATTACTATCAAGTAGTATGTCTGTTTTTATTTACACTTTAATTTTCCATTAAAAAATAATTTCCATCTTGACTTATAATTGTTTTTACCGAGCCCATAAAATCCAGCAATTGAGCTTTGCCTCTTCCTGGCTGCAGCATTCAGGAGAGTAGGTCCTGCACCTCATCTGGGAGCACAGAAGAGCTGACACTGGTGGAGAAAGTACATGTGAGGCAGCAGAGAGGTGATCCCCACTCATGGGAGAACTATTCCTGAGGTCATGAGAGCAAGAAAGCTAGGACTGCCCCCTCACTGGCTGTAGCGCTAGGGAGAGCAGGCCCAACACCTCACCTTGGCAATACAATGGAGCTGGTCCTGATGGCAAAGGCTTGAGTGAGCCAGCTCCAAGCGTGTGAGAAGAGGAGAGCTGGCCCAGCCCCTCATGGGCAGGAGCACTTGGGAGAATGGGCCTTGTGCCTTGACTGGGCAGCACAGTGGAGTTGGTTCTGGAATCATGGGTGTGGATGAGCTGGCCCTGAGGGCATGAAAGCTGAAGAGCTGACCCTGCTTTCTATTGATGGTGGCCTTGCGTAATCTAGCCGGAGCAGTGCTGGAGAGCTCACTCTGGTGGTGTGGATTATGGAAAACTGGAGAGCTAACCAGTTCAGCTGCCACCCAGGCCCAGATCCATGGCTCTGAGTTGGCCCACCCCCAAATCTATTATCATCTACACATGGCTGGGACATGTGAAAGGGCCAATCTTGCTGATCCACAGCTGCAGGATCTCCATGACACAGGACAACAACAGGATAACAGGGAGAAGTCCCAGAGGGGATCCCATATTGACAAATCACAGAAGGCAGAGATCTCAAATCAAACCAATTGCAGTGAACATTTGCAAGTGAAGTTGTTTGAAGAGAGGGACACACTGTGGGACATACTGTGACATAGTGCAGCTTCCATGATGAGATGCTTTTTATGCTTTGGTTTTGTTTGTGTATTTTTTATTTTGAGGAGGGTGTTGCAATGGCAAAGGGTGGATATGAGGGAAGATAGAAGATGAGAGGGACAGGAGTGCATGATGTGAAACACACAGAAATCAATAAAAAGCTTAAAACCCCAGCAAGTGAGGGAGAGAGGAAAGAGGAGAGAGGAGAAAGGAGAGAGAGAGAGAGAGACAGACAGACAGACAGAGAGAGACACAGAGACATACAGAGAAAGACAGAGACAGAGACAGAAAAACAGAGAGATTGTACTCTGTCTAGGGTGTCTGTCTTACCCAGGCAGGTACTCCATTGTAAATTATGACAGGGAGGGAACTCATGGGAGGCTGCTAATCATCCTGTGTTGTAGCTGAAAGGAACTGACAGTCCCCATTCCTCAGTGGAAAGCCCTTCTAACTGTCCTGGGTGGCCCTTAATTTTAGTTCATCTTCTTGTACCTATTTATATGATAGCTCGTTAATTGCCTTGGAGCAGAGAAAATGTTTCCTTAAAGAAGGTTAAACAAAGAGTTTATTGACATAAGTGAATTGGTTGAAGAAAACATTATTAAGCAAAAGGCACTTATTTAAACACCAAATTAATCATTTAAAGGCAAATTAGAGGTCGTATCTCCTCCTAAGTAAATAATGTTAGCCAGTAATGAGATGCCCATTTCAGATGAGGCATGCACTTTCAGGAGTGGCTGCTGGCTGAACAGTGACTTGGGTTTCTGAGTTTCTTCAGAGTTTATCATTCAATCAACACTTCTAAGTTTTGATATCTTAACATAGAAAACACAGTCTGTAATAGGATGTCATTTTCTATTATATGATGAAAGAGATATTTAAAGCTCTCTTTCATTCCAGCAGAAGTGAAGATCTGTTCTCTGAGAGTTGCCAGGCACTGTAAGCAAGGTTGGTCCCAGTGGTGTGCACAAGCACCATCGATGCAGTCCTGTGGATGGATCTCCAGTCTTCGGGCAACTTCTCAATGTGCTATTGGGACCATCTGCAAACCCACACCTGCCTGTCTTTCAGAGCTTTTTGAAGTAAGTTTTGGAGGTTAAATGGAAACATACAACGGCCTCACCATGGCTGCCTACTATGTTAATTTTGTATGTCCCTCACCCACTGGAGGACATCCCAGTTACCCACCTACCTTCTCCAGGCATCTGTGTTTTCAAGGGAGGATCATAGGCCCCTAGAATTTCTAGCCTCCTAACACTACCGCAGGTCCATACTCCAGCCTTTTCCATTGACAATTTGACACTGATGCCAATCGCTTTATTTTATAGTTTAATTTAGAACCAGACAGTGTCCAGAAGTTTAAGGTTAGCTAATCAAGTCTGAACCTTACTTAGTCCATTTATATGAAGCAGCAGATCCCACTTTATTTTATTTTATTATTTTATTTTATTTTATTTTATTTTATTTTATTTTATTTTATTTTTGAGACAGGGTTTCTCCATGTAGCCTTGACTGTCTTGGAACTCACTTTGTAGACTGTGCTGGCCTCAACTCATAGAGATCTGCCTGACTCTGCCTCCCTGAGTGCTGGGATTACAGGTGTGCACTGCCCCACCTGGTGATCCCACGCTAAAAAGAGACAAAAAGAAAAAAAACTTTTTCCAGTAAGTTTCATTAGTTGTTGCATCATGATTCTGGGTCTGAGAGAAGGACTCATCATGTGTTCAGATGCCCCTTTCCTATGTGAGGAGAAGAGGGCCAACTCACATCCCAGAAAATATACCCTCTTCTTGGTGGTCATCCCAGCCTGAGAGCCAAGATATGAGGCAAAGGGTCTTGTGCACACTAGGTGCCACTCGCACACAGACATCACTCCTTGTGGTCACTGATGCCTCATGGTTGCTGAAGTCTAGGCATTTCTGCTCACAGTTTCTGGTCTGGTTCAGACTGTGGAAGGAGCTGTTAACAGGACAGTCTTTTCTTGATTTTAGTCTTGATGTCTTCATCCATGATGCTGACTCCTAAAGATGCCTGGAGCAGCATGGACTCCATGTGACCCGTCACAAAAATTCAGACCTTAGTTTTCAATCAGAGAAAAAATTAAGTATTTATGGCAGAGACTTTAAGTGGACAATAATTTGCATATATGTACAATTTTTAGTACAAATTTACATTCAATTTCTCCCTCTCTCTTTCCCTTTCTTCCTTTCTTTCTTATCTTTCTTTCTTTCTTTCTTTTTTCTCTATTTTTAGATTTTCAAGACAGGGTTACTCTAGGTAGCCTTGGCTGCTCTGGCACGTGCTCTATAAACAGGCTGGCCTTGAACTCACAGAGCTCCACCTGCCTCTGCCTCCCAGAGTGCTGGGATTGAAGGTGTACTCCACCATGCCTAATTTCATGCCTTTTAACCCTGAGGATGCTGTGCTAACACTCCAATTCAAACTAAGGTCTCTTTGTAATGCTATACTATCTTTCTTTTCTTCTATGTCTGGGGTGTTCACACAGTGGTACATTCTCCACCAAGAGCTGTGACAGGGTGGGAACTCCCAGGAGACCAAGGAATGGATTGGTATTCCCCCTCTGTCAACACTGACAGTAACTACAGTCTTCACAGAGAGAATGTGCTTATGAAAATTTGTTCATCAGGAGGAAAAAAAAAACTTCTCTAAGTGACCAGTGGACAATTTAAGTTGCTACTGCGTTATGGCCAATTCATCCTTTTAAAGATAAGAAACAGAAAGAGCAAAGTTGGTCCAAATCATCCTGCGCACTATTCACTCACTTCCTGGGAAATGCAAGGGAATAAAGTGAGACTCCTCGGTTATTTGAGGTTCCTTCGGTCCCTTGCACACACCCCTCCCTGAGTCAGACATTTACAGTGAGAAAGAAAGGCACTTTGTGTTTAAGGTTAATCAAGTTTCAGTACAATTTTTTTTTAACAAACTAGAATCACAGCAATCTTTCATTGTTGCTCTGATGTGTAGCTGTTGAAATCCTCAGCTATGATAAATTAAGCTACTTATTAATCTAATTATCGTACATTCATCCCCGAAACTTTCATGTGACTTGAAAAGGCTATTCAACCTTTTCCCTCCCCTCCAGAAAGGGCTCAACCTTGCACCAATTAAGATCATTCTGAAGTAAGGCTTTAAAAAGCTTTCCCTAATCACGCAGTGGAACACGGAACAGCAGACACTAACTCAGGGCGCTGGGAAAAAGTTGAGCACTCTTTTCTGTCTGCCAACTTTTATGGTTTCATTGCTCAGGGAGGAAAACTTGATTTTCCTACTTGGTTGTTCTTTCTCTGACCTCCAAATAAAGTCCGTGTAATTACTGAGCAAATAAAGTTGCAGCATGTGTTTTAAAAATCAATTGCCACCCTTGGGCTATAGAAATGTGACAATGCACAGATTTGCTGGAAAATGCCCAGCCTCAGCCATATGAACTAAACCCCATACTGTATGTGTATAATGCAGAAGTTCTGACCCCTAAAGCACATATTTGCTATGCAGATTTTCAAAAAGGCTTTCTGTTGGGACTTATCTATTGATATTAAAATGTCCCTGTCCTAATATAGGTTCAATTTAGGATTAAAAATATGTTGCAAATGTATCATATCTTAAACATCCATTCATTGCCAAATGCCTCACTTCTTTTTCCATAAATGAGCGCATAAATGGAGCTGTTTTACATTCAAATTAAACTAGCTATTAATTTGAATGCAAAGCAGCTCAACATACAGGATGCAATTTCAATGACAGGTTTACCCCAGACAGCAAGCAGGGAAAGAGTCAACATGGGTACGTCCAGGCACTTTCTCCTTTCCTCGTGGTGCCTGGCAAACTTGCTCACTGTGAATAGTTTTTGAAGTGAAGATTAAAAGAGTGGAATTATAAAGTATAATTACATTTTATTGAAACTCGAGAAATGAGAAAAAAAAATCCAGCAGGAAACTTTTAGTGGAACATGATGTGTTGTCATTATCATTAAAAGATAAAAGTTCCATACTGTTTTTATCTGTTTATTTGGAAGAAATCCAGCCTTTACAGTTATGCAGGAAACAAAAACGGGGAATGCAGGAGTAATTATTAAAACTGTGTGATTTGTTATCTCAGCTACTGTCTTTCCAAATGGTAATGCGATATCAGCAGCTGCAGACGGCTCTTGCTTTCCTCTATTGGTAAACAAGTGCTTTGGAGACCTGTGTGAGGCACTTTAAGCTCCCTACTCCCTAAAGTGCTGTCAGGCTTAACTACTAATCCATGGTATTTCAGAGCACTGGAAATTCATCTTTATAAAACCTGAACAAAAAAGGGAAAAAAGCCTGGAGGGCATGAGCTCCCTCTGGTGAGACAAATGACATGTTCATTTATTAATGAAACAATAACCCTGGAAAGAGGATCAAAGCATATCCCATCCTCACGTTACAATCCCCAATTTTCTCAGGCCAAACCATTTAATTGAGCCATGACAATGGAATACTTAATTGTTGCCTTAAAGTTTTGAAGCACCGACTTCTTCGGCATCAGTGTGAATCTGAGAGTTATTATCCAACCATAATATAGTCAGATTGCAGCCGGTGGAATGTGACTCATGCTGCATTTGGGAGCTCAGCTGGCGGAAAAGGTGTTTCTGAGACACGTTTGCAGTGGGCAAACACATCTGGCCGATTCTTCACCCTTGGTAGGTGGCTTCTGCGTGATGGATGAACAAGACTCGGGTCTCTGCTGGTCCAGAAAAGCCAGTTGTCAGAATGTGGAAGAGCAGACGAGATTGGGCACGTTCAGGATGGCCAGCAATCGGGAGGCAGAGGCAGACGAATCGCTGTGAGTTCAAGGCCAGCCTGATCTACAAAGCAAGTCCAGGATAGCCAAGGCTACACAGAGGGACCCTGTCTTGGAAAACCAGGAAAAAAAAAGAGAGAGAGAGAGAATTTGGAAGAGCAAAGAGTCTGGAACTTGGAAGCATAGAACCAGACCTGGAGCATGCTCAGTGGAAATGGCAGCCACCTACTCTCCCTGTGGGTTAGTCTTCGCCTGTGTTTGAGAGCGTTTCCACCTTTAAGTACGGTTGAAATAACAACAAAATCTTGGATTCCAGCTGAGGCAAAAGGGTCACAAGTTTAAGGCCTGTCTAGACTACAAAGAGGGTTCAATGGAAGTTTGGGCAACTTGATAAGTGGGTTCTAAGACAAGTATGGGGCCTGGAGATAGGGCTCAGTGGTAGAACGCCTGCCTAGTCTATTGAAGACCAACTAGGATCAATCTTCAGTATTATCTAGAGTACATGAATGAATGAATTACTATTAAATATATTTCAGTTCCATACACTAATTCTGGATTTTATCAGGGCATTCTAGCTTGATTTTTTTTTTTTTGTAATGGTTTTATATGGCCCTGCTGTTTTTCAAACTAAGCTAGACTTTCAGAAGATCTATGAGGCATGGAAGTTGGGGTATCAGAAAATGCTTGTTGATTCACTGGACAAAGAAAGTGGTGATGATTTCATAAGCAGTCTCCAGGTTCACGTGTCTCGCACTCAAACTTTCTAGGCCAGCTTGACTCCTTCGATGGCTCTGCTGTGAGTTTCCACTTTGCATGCTCATGTTAATTCCTCAGGAGGTCCATTAAGTCAATGAAAACCATGGTACAAACATGAAAGCCACAAAAATGTTCTTTCTTTCTTTCTTTCTTTCTTTCTTTCTTTCTTTCTTTCTTTCTTTTCTTTCTTTCTTTCTTTCTTTCTCTCCCTCTCTCTCCTTCCCTTCTTTTTTCTCTCACTTATTTGTCTGTCTGTCTACCTTTTTTTTTTTTTTTTAGACAAGATCTCATATGTCCCAGGCTGGCCTTGAACTTACTAGCCAAGGCAGCTATTCTCCATCATACTTGGTGCCTGTAATGCTGGCAATGGAATCCAGAGCTTCCAGCCGTTAGCGCCAGCTCCATTCCTGAGCATAGGCCCTGCCCCTCAAAAGCACCTGTATCTAAGTGCTGCAGTACCATCTTACCAGGCCTTACTGTGAGGTAAAGTTTATTTTAGATGATTTTCATTATCTATAGCCAGGATCTCTCATTGTTATCTGTTTTTGAACATCTTTCTTAGGTTTTTAGATTTATCAATGTTTTGTTTTGAGACAGGCTTTCTCTAGACTGCCTTCTAACTCCTAATCCTTTTGGCTGAGTGCTGGGATTACAGGTGTGTGCCACCATCTGCCTTTAAAATACTTAGGAAAGGGTGCAGAGAATTTTTGTTTTGTTTTGTTTTTTGAGACAGGGTTTCTCTGTATAGCCCTAGCTGTCTTGGACTCACTTTGTAGACCAGGCTGGCCTCTAACTCATAGTGATTCACCTGCCCCTGCCTCCCAAGTGCTAGGATTAAAGATGTGTACCACCATGCCCGGTTCTTATTTTGGTTTAGTTTTATTTTTAATTATGTGTATGTGTTTTCCAGCACATGAGTGCAGGCTCCTGAAGAGGCCAGAGGTGTCCAATCCTCCTGAAGCTGTAGTTACGTTGCAGGTCATTGTGAGCCATCTGATGTGGGTGCTGGGAATTGAACTCAGGTCCTCTGGAAGAACGGTACATGTTCTTAACCACTGAGGAATCTCTCCATCCCTTAAAACTTATGTATGTATGTATGTATGTATGTAGACAAGGTCTTATTATGTAACACCAACTGGTCTTGAACTCACTATGTAGCTGTAGTGACTATCCTGAGTTCACTGTGATCTGATTGCCTTTCTCCTGAGTGCTAGGATTATGGGCATACTTTACCACATCTGGTCAGATATTTATAAAGAAATCTCTAGAATGGAAGTCTTGGTACATGCCTTTAATCCCAGCACCCAGGAGGAAGAGGCAGGTGAACCTCTGAGTTTAAGGCTAGCCTGGTCCACAGATCAAATTTGAGGACAGGCAAGGCGACACAGAGAAATCTTATTTCAAACAAACATGCACACACACACACACACACACACACACACACACACACACACACACAC
>OU015746.1:124581817-124680874 GCA_907169655.1 Acomys percivali
CACACACACACACACACACACACACACACACACACACACACACACACAGAAAAGAAAGAAATTTCTATGAGCCTGCTTAGTGTGTATGTCATCCATTTATTCACTGAAACATTTATTCAGCTTGTCAGTGAGCCATTCAGTGACAGAGAATGAGACTGTATTGCATGTATGTCCTAAACAGGACAACAGACGTAGCTCGTATTGTGTGACATTTTGCAAGATATGAGCATTGAAAATATAGGTCAGGGAAGGGACATGAAAGAAAATGAATAAGAGGGAAACAGAAATGTATTCCTCCTTCAACACTGTTTTTTGAAAACAGGTAAATATCCTTTGCTTGGGGAATATCTAATTCCATAGTGTCCATTTAGCATGTGACATGTCATCAACCTATATTGTAAAGAAAGAGTCTGTCCATACTACATCCTGCAACCAGTTAAGGCCAGCTGGATGGAGAGACTCCATCTTGAACAGTATAAAGGGCAAGTACCAGATGAACTGCAAATTCAAATAAATATAGTTCTCATGACATGGTCAAAGAAGAACACTGAAAGTGGGACTTAGCCTTTTTATTCTCCACTCTGATGAGAAATCCATACCTTGGAACAATGACCAAAAGAGGTACATTCCTTTACAATTCCTATCCTTATGAAATTTGCTTTGTGAAGAGGGAGCCCAGCTCACTTTTGGAGTTAATATAGAAAAAAAACCAGATTTTTAAAAAGATTCCACTTGTCTGAGATTCCTACAATAATCAAAATCAGAGAAGCAGGAAGCGGGATGGTGGTTGCCAAGGGATGGTGAGACCAGGGTTCATGTTGCCTGGACTAGAATTTTAGTTTTGCACCATCCAGGGAGTTCTGAACATAAGTGTCGGTATCAGTTGCATGGCAATGAGAGTGTACTTAACCCCCCAGGCAGTGATCTAAATGCTTAACATGGTAAACTTGTATGTGTATTACCAGAATCAAAAATGTATTTGTGTTGCCAAGCAAGGTGAGCAGCGCCTTTAATTCCAGCACTCAGGAGGCAGAGGCAGGTAGATGTCTGTGAGTTTAAGGACAATTTAGCCTACATATCAAGTTCCAGGCCATCCAGGCAACAGTGTGAGTCCTTGTCTCAAAAAAAAAAAAAAACCAAGAACAACAACGAAACCAAAAATACAATGTAAATTAATAAGCAAACAAACAAGAGTTAGTACAGGAGCTTGATCTAGTAGGCTCCAGGGAGGCTGGACCAGGAAAACAGCAAACTAAAATCTTGCCTGGACTACAGAGAAAACTCCAGCCATTTTGTACAATTTAGACAGAGAACATGCTTCAAAGATAAAATGTATAGGAGGGGGCTAGGAGACAGCTAAATGGTAGAGCACCTGGTTAGCTCACATGAGGTTCTAGACTCAACCCCCAAGAACACATGTGCATACACGAAGGTATTGTTTGTTTGTTTGATTTTGTTTTTGTTTCTAGACAAGGTTTCTCTATGTAGCTCTGGCTGTCCTGGAACTCTCTCTGTAGACCAAGCTGGCCTCAAACTCACAGAGATCCTGCCTCTGAGGCATGTGTCATACCATAGCAGATTTATAAACTGATATCCCTTCTGTAACAGTAAGCAATAATTGTCCTCTAAGCTCACATGAGGTAAGATATTGATATTCTCTATAGGACTTTTTGTTGTCACGTTTTTTGTTTGTTTGTTTTTTGTTTTTGTTTTTGTTTTCTGAGACAGGTTTCTCTATGTAGCCCTGGCTGCCCTGAAACTTGCTCTGCAAACCAGACTGGCCTTGAACTGTATCTGCCTCCCTAGTGATGAGATTAAAGGCGTGTGCTACCACCACCTGGCCCCTTGATAGAATTTTAAGTTAGATGAAATATATACTATATGAAGAGCATTTGCTGTGTTTGCTTTTTGAAGCAGGGCCTCACGATGCAACACATCCCAGGCTGCCTCTATTTCCCTAGTGCTGGGAGTACAGGCATGCACCACCATGTTTGCTTGTGGAGTACAGGCATGCACCACCATGTTTGCTTCGGAAGACCATTACCCTAGTGCTGAGAGTACAGGCATGTACCACCATGTTTGCTTGTGGAATACAGGCATGCACCACCATGTTTGCTTGATATAGATTTCTCCCCTAGGCTCTGCTTGCTGCATGGTCATGTCACCCATGCAGATGGGAGCTTACAGCATAGAATATTTATAAAATATCTAAATAGTTCCCAGTAAACTAAGACCCATTCAAAATCGGGCCAGGAATCTTTATTTACATATGAGAAACAAGATGCTGTGTGTATTGCCTGCTACCTTTCTAAATAGAAATGAACCATTGCTCAGTAATTGCTGAAGTAGTTGTCAACATTTAAATGATAAAAACTCAACAAAATTATTTTTTTAAGCTGAGGGGGCAGTTTATATTTAATATCATTAAAATTATCTAGAAGGAAAAGAAAAAATAATATTTGAGGACTATTACACTGTTCAATGTTAAGGGCAATTTAAATAATAAAGAAAATTTTATTGGTAATTTGTTTTTTTTTTTAACTTAAGGCTTACTCTTCTGTTATATCTAAGATGTTCTATGTAATAATTATTGAAGTAGTAATAGGAAATGAGCAAATTCTGCCCTCTTTCATTGTCCCAGAAATTTCTACTTCATTACACACATGATTGTATTAAACAAATTAACTATCTATATGATATGTATTAACATACTAAACACACACACAAACTTTTATATCTCATTAGTTCTGATTGAATCGTGCACTTCTGTAGTTAGTGTGTCTAATTCGGAGGTAAACAATAGGCAATGATGCTAAGTGCTGAGCCCAGCCATAGTCACTCGGCTTTGAGAAAACAAAATGGCTCCCGTGGTGTATTTGTGGAGAACTGGAGGATTTTCTATCATTTTCATTAGCTTAAACACTTCTGTGTTTTCAAAGTGCAAGTGGTTTATCTAACCCTGATAGATATTGTATAGTCCTTTATTTATTTACATATTCACTCATTTATTTGCACATTTAGGTCTATCTTAGTGACAAAAGAGTGAAAGTCCTAAAAATATTTCCAAGAAGAGAAACAGACAGCACATGTGTATCTCAGATATGCATCGCTTTCAGATCGCCAGGTCCTGAAGTTGTTTCCCAACCTCTGGGGCTGGCCACAACCTTCAAGAAGAAGAGCATTAGGAAAGTGAACTGTGGCTCCCAAGCACTCCTGTCCAGCTCAACAGCAAGGCTGAAATCCAGGAGCTCACAAACAAAACAAAATTACTTTCCCAGACCAGACAGAAAACACTTGGCATTCATAAGGAACAGCTGCTTGCTAGTAGAAGTATATGATAAAAAATTGGACAGGGTGAACGTTCCTAAGAAGAAATATTTAATTATCCTGCTCACCATTATGAGGAACTTCTGCCACTCTTCAGGTTATAATACAGTAAATAACCATTTTTTCTAAAGGACAGAGCTGTTTTAATGATATGACAATGAATGAGTAATTATTATGTTTGTTAGGAAGGAATCACAAGACAACAGACTTGATACTGCTGCTCTGGTTAGTGCATCTTAATTACTTTTTCACTCATTTTGCATATAAAAGCTATTTGCTAATTGTCTTTGCTGTAAATATGCAAAATATAATTAGTCATTCATAATTCTGTATGTGTTATCTAACTGTACATTTGTTTCTGAGGAACGTATATTAAAGTATGAATATTTGATGGGATTGTGTGTGAGTGTGTATGTGTTGCTTTTTAGACAAAGTTTTAAGTAAATATGTGGCACGTGACAGTTCTAACCCTGTTTTTAAGGGAACTTTTGCTATGTAAAAAACCAGAGGCTCAAAAATATGGTATTATGGAGTGAATGCTACAGTATGTGGAATTTTAACAATGTTCTGTCTTGAGACCCTGATGACGCCATGAACTATCTCATAGTCTAGTTAACCTCTGTCCGGGGGAGTCTTTACACATTACCAGTCTCAACTTCAGCTTTTGTGTAATTGTCTAGACACTGACCAGAGGGAAAAAAAGTTTATTGACCCACTTAAGCACACATTTTTAACTGCTCCAAATAGACTGCTTTTATCTGTTTCATATTTTAGACCATCACTGTTCAAACATAAAATTTTAACTCTGTAAAAAAAGAAGCTATGTAAATTGCTGTATTAAGAAGTTTGTTTTTTAATTGTTCTTTATAGACTCTATGGGGGCGTCTTGAAACAAACCCACAGAAGTCTTTCCTTGAGGACCTTTGTCATCTCACAAGTGAGCCACATAGGGTTTCTGATCTCAGGAATACCTCTTTGCATTAGTAGTAAACAGAATGTAAACTTGTGTGACACCCCCCCCAGCCCCTCCTCCATTGTGACTTCAATACAAACTAGCCTTGCTGGATATGTCCTCATGGGCTGAGATTCATTGTTCTGATTGACTAGTTAAATGGGCCACGTGTTTTCAAAATAGTGTAGCCGTCAGAGGTATCAACCAATGATGGAACTTTTCTCTTCACTTGTCTCCATGAAATCTTGCCAGTCTACCCTGAAGATGCATGTCACATTCCACTTTCCTCACCTCAAGCAGTGGATTTACTAACCGGTTGTACTGTTAAGCCCATGTCATGACACTTCTATTCACTCCTGTTTTCTCCTTCTTTTCAAATGAAAGCAGTGTCCTGTGAAGATAAAGTTGCTAAAAATCTATTGTAACACAGAAAATTAACTGGAATGCAGCTATCATATGAAAATGAGAACACACTGCTGCTCCCCACTAGACACTCTCAATAGTTCCCTAATGATGGAGTCTAACAGGATAAGTTATGAGAATATACCTCGTGATCGGCTCCCCCCCCCCCTCAGTAGTCCTATCCTGAAACTCTGTAATTTTTGTTTAAGTTTGGCAAAAAATTTCAATGAACATATATAAAGACAGAATGATTGTGGGTATGAATAAGAAAAGATCTATAAACATGCTTTAGAGAATGTGATACAAATAAACCATAAAGACATTTCAAAACAGCTTTAAATGAGGCGTTTTCAACCATCACTTGCAAAACAATCCACAACTGTTGTGGGATCTTGTTCTCATGGTGAGATTTTCTTTTTTCCTTCTTTAATTTTTTTTCCTCTTCTTCCCCTCGACTACTAAGTGAAATATATACTTCAAGTAGTATAGGATCTCAGTCTTGGATGTAGTGCCCTATGGTGAATGATTTATTTGGAAGAGGTTATAAGTGGAGAATAGTATGTAAATAAAGGGCCATTCTATTCTATACTTGGAACTGGTGAAATACTCATTGGGAAATCCTACAGTGAAAACCCGTCTTCACCTTTTACGTGAATGATGATAGCATTACAAAGTTTCAAAAATTAATACTCATTCATATTTTCACTTTTATTATTATAAAAGCACACATGTGATTTTCCATAGTTTTATAGATTGAAGCATTCTGAAGTGACAAATATATATGGACAACAAGGACATTACATATTTTTTTAAAAAGTGTTACTCAATGTGCAAAAGAGGCATTTTAGAAGGAAGGCATTTAAAAGAAGGAAAAGGAAATTCTAGTTATACATCTGAGGAAAAGAAATAAGCTGCATTGTATAGTATAGTCTGAAAACACCTAAAACCTGGGAACATTCTAGATTTACCTCTGGTGTGACAGGGATCAGTCTGTCCTCCTTTTCGAGAAGTTTGAGAGGGTAATTACTTGAGGAGCTTTTGGTCTTTTAAAAATAATCCTTATGAAGTACCTATTTCACAAAGAATCATGTCAGAATAATAAATGCAGCCCTCCAAGGGCGTTATGCAGGGTGAAACTCTGAAGGGTGAGAGGCAAGAGTGACTGAAATGCGCAGATGACAAGAACGCGAAATGATAAAGGCTTCTCTCTGTAAATTAACCCCAACCAGTCTTTTGTACTTGCCAAGATTCCAGATATTTTCACATAGTATTTTCCAAAATACACTTCAATTAAAAGCCTTCTTTATGAGATCTAAGGGAGGAAGTATCCCTGTTTTATAGGTTCTGAAATGTAAATGGTCAAAAGGAATCTTCTTTTGGCCTTGCTCAGGCCAAATGCTTATTTCTAAGATTGAGACACTCAGAGATGGGATGGGAAATGCCCCAATGGAAATGTTTTCATGATGTTTATAAATGGGTAAGAATAGTAAATACAAATTCTTAAGATGACAACTCTTAAGACATTGCAGGAGGGCCGAGCAGGCAAAGGTACTTGTCCACAAGCCTGATGACCTGAGTACAGTCTCTGAAGCTCACATAGTGCAGGAAGAGAACCTATTTCCACAGGCAGTCCTGACCGCCTCATGTTTACTGCATTTGAGCCATATACACATGAACACACATACAAATAAAAATAGGTAACAAAAATCATTTTAAAAAACCCCAAGACACAGTATCTTTCAGTCAATGTTATATGATTGTTAAGAGGGGATGCACCCTATGTATATTCTTTAACAGTCAGATACACAAACATATTAACACATGTGTGTGTGCACACGCACACACCACACACACACCACAAACACCTATGTATTCTGACTATGGTTTGATATAAGTCTATCAAATAATGAAATTCCCAATGATAAACAGTATGACAAACATTAATTCTTGCTCCTTCATTTCCACACTTGGTGATTAGAATTTGAAGTCAGCAGACAAGAGATAAGTTAATTATTATTTTTCTTTATGTCTGAGCCCTATTTTCTCTTCCAGAAACTTTGCAGCCTTAATCAATTTCTGTCACATGGTGCTGTTTATCTGTCTATGAAAAAATGGCCTCACATGATCATCTGAAGAGCCAAACCTAAAGTATTCTACTTTCTCAGAATAAACACAGCACCTTCTCTGGCTTTAGACAAAGTCTTTGCCCTCCCCCCGCCACCTCAGGGGGGATGTGTGTGGAATTATCAGCCAAAGAAGAAAACAAACAAAACAAACACTCCTACTCCGCATTTGTGTTTGCTTGGATCAATCGTGAGACAAACAGCAGTCATTGGCGGTGACTGGTCATGAGTCTGCCGGTTTGAAATACCTTAGTCAGGAAGAGTACCACAAACTGAACCGAACAATCTCTCACAAAACATCTGCAACCATCTGACCCTGGCCTTAACCTTTAAATCTATCTTTTCATATTCATCTCAAAAGACCTTGTCAATGGCCAAGGAGACTCAAGAAAAGGATTCTTCAACAAACAAAAAAAGATACAGAGGAAATTCAACCCAGATTAGGTGGCAGAAGATAATACAGTTTGCTCATTTTTATTCTGCTGCTCAAACTGGAGTTGAATTCATTTTCATTCTATCTTTATTCATGTTGTTTAAACATAACATTCATTAGGATTGTGGACTGCAACAGACAGAAGAGAACAAAACTACTCGCCAAATTTGTTGGGCATCTGTTCCCACTAGAGGCGGCCCTTTGCCAGCTCTACATCATGTCATTTTTTCCCCCTGAATTCATTTCAAAGTCAATCCATCAGTTTATGAACTGTTTGATCAAACTTGTCATTAACCAAGTGAAACATTTAATTTGTATTAACAAAAATGGGACAAATAATTAGTATAGGGATTAGCCATTTTACTTATTTTTTTTGCATTTTATATTTATCAAACATGCTCACTGTTGATAGAACTTTTTCGTGTGACACTATATGGTTTCTCTGGAAATGATGGGAAATATTTTAAGAGAATGCTTATGAACTCATGGCTATTAAACAAATGAACAAAAAAAATCCATTCAAGTAACCGGGTCTTGTGGTTGCTAACATGTAATCACCATCTCTGTTAAGATGGAAACAAGTCAGCAAAATGGAACAAGCCAAACAGAGCCTCTAAGAACATTAAAATTATGCTTATATTAAATATATAAGGAGATCTCTCTTCTTCCTCATTTTTTCCAGTGCTGGAAATGGAACCCATGCTAGTCAGTCACTGTACCTCGGAGCCCTGGCCCCATCTCTATTTTCAGTTTTGAATAATACTGACACTTCATTTTGACGTCCAATCACAAATGGCACATGCGACTTACCTCACAGAGCCCTCCTCTTCTTTACATTGGCCTGCAATGTTTATTTCAGTTTTTCTACCCCAAATTGCTATTTATATAACACAGGGATTAGAGGTGGATGTATGGCTGTTGGTTAAGATTTATGCTCTTGGGAAAACTTAGTCATTGTCTCATGCATGACCATGACCTCATGGGCACTTGTCGGCATAGTTATGACAATTTGTTAATGAACTGTTTTTGTTTTTAATTGCTTACTTAATTATAGAGCCCCGGCACAATAGCATTTCTAATTTGTACCATAATTGCATGCAGAGATGAAATGTTGGTATCTATCATTGCTTGCTTTTAATCATTTCTTGTTCATGAACAAATTTCCAAAGAGATCTCTTCTTAAATGTGATGATCTGGTATTAGCTATCTGAAATGTTCATCCCTTAAACCCAACTGTGTTTGTAAACTAACTTCAGTCTCATTAATCTACGACTAACTCACTGAATTCACATAAAATCACACATATAAAGATATATAAACCTACTTATATGGGCTGTGGTTTCAGTAACATAAAAGTCATAAATATGAAAAAAAAAACCCTGCCTTGTCTACATAGGAAACATCAACATTTTTGATATGTTTGACTATAACAGCCTTAAGAACACTCTATAAAAATAGTTCACTGAATGGGTATGGCATTTTCCATACAACCGTGATAGCGTTTCTGCTACTGCACAGAACACATAACACTAACCATTGTTGCAGATGGTGGGAGCTTGATTTTGGTATGTTGTTAATTCATCAGGAAAAATAAGGGTCATCATTCTTCACAATGCTATTATTAATCTCATAACACTTCTTCCTTGGCATGGCTCAAGTTTGCAAAAGTCAGAGAAGTTAGCCAAGTCTCTTGAGAGATAAAGGACGCATGGTTGAAAAGTAAGTTTCAGAAAGGAAGTCATGGTGGAGGCCACTGAAGTCATCATGGACCCCTGTCTTCAGTGAAGTTTCTTCTTTACAGTTTACAGTTAGTTCCCATGGAAAACTATAGTCAACACAAAACATTAGTTATGGGCCCAACAGCAGAGTTCAAAACATGCGTGGCCGAAGTACATTTCCCCCCAAAATACAAGTATGGGCCTGTTCATTGTCACCCACACAAAGAACTGAGTCCTAAAATCCTTTACTCAACTAAATTCTTAATAAGTAAACTGAGACTAACCCTCTAATACCAGATTTGTTAAACAACATGATTTAGGGCCTTGCTATTCATGCACCTTGTAGGACGAAAATGACTGGGAAAGCTAGAATCATGAAAGAGTCATTTTATGTAGCTGCTAAATTCCTCTCAAATCTCCTTGCAACTTAACGAGCAAAGAAAGCTCAATGTGTAATGCCGGCTAATGTGGTTTATGTAGAAAATAGTATCAACCTATCTTTGTAGCTTATCTAAGCCAGGATAATACTTTTAGCCTTTATAGTAGACCCAACTCCATTTTTTCAACTCTTGACTATGTATTCCCAGAAACCCCTTTCCAAAGAGTTAAATTGGATGTGAAATCTGTACCAGGCTATCCAGCTGCCTTTGTTCTAAGTCTCGCCAGCAAAGCCTTGCCTCTGTATCACTTTCATTGCGTTCTGATTGAGCTTGACAGTGTGACAGGAAAGCAAAGGGGCGCGATTCCAAACTGAATGAGAGTCTTTTTCAGCCACACAGCAGCCTCCTCCTCAGCCCCTAAGAAAAAGAGGTAACAGATGCCGAGAGCACAGCATCCCCCACAAAGTCCCAACTTTGATGCAGGCAGAAGAAGAAGAATTTAAAAAAGGAAAAGAAAGAAAGAGTAAAAGGAAGAGCTTGAATGGAACACAAAGGAGGGGAACTGAGAAAAAAATGGTGGCACAGAAAAGTGACTGGGAGAGCTAGGGAGCTGGTGTGCACGTAAGAAGTGATTTAACTCGGACACTTGTGTAATATAAAGCCTGGGCAAGAGCTGACTGGCGATTGTGACAGCTCAGAATGGAGGATGTGCATGGAACTAAGGCTTGTCCCTTAGAGGAAAGTAAAATTCTACAAATAACTTGAGTGTGCTTTGGGGAGTTGACTGAGCAGTAACAATTATAAGTTTTATTTCAGTACTTTCTGGAGTTAACTGGGTTGGAGCATCCCAACACCTAGTGCCAGTGTCTAGCCTTTTCTAAGAGAGACTTCTGAGACACAGCTCTCCGAAGGACCATGATAGCATGGAAACATGTTTCGTCTATCTTATTCAAGATCGTTTTCTTCTTATTTATTTGAGTTTAAGGTTATTCTGTAGCCCAGGCTGGCTTCAAACTCATGATCTTCTTGCCTTAGTTTCTCCACTGTCAGAACTCTAGGCATTCACCATTGACTGTCCTTGGCATCTTATACTAGTTTTTCCTTCAAAGGAACTGAGTGAAAATGTCGAGGTGTATGTAATGTCTTAATTTTTGTCACAAGAATGTGAATCAAGGTAGACAAGTCCTATCTAACTGTATGGGAACACTGATGTTCTGTGGAGTTCTGAGCCCACTGTAAAGATAAAGAGTGGGAAAGAGGTGAGCTCCTCAATCCACATCTGAGCCCTCAGGCCAGGACATCAAATCCTGAGAACTTGTGGTCACAATGGGGTCACAGGTAAAGGGAGAATGCTACCTCTCCAGGCTCTTGTATTTGTCTTTCTTTACCTTTAGAGAGAGAAAAAATTAGCAAAGCTCAGTGTGATAAAGGTTGATGTAGCCTGCCGTATAGAACAACAGGGAGGGCAGTCAAGGGAGTGTCAGTGGCTGGTGAGCTTGGTAAGAGCTCCGTGGGTGCCGAGCCCAGTAAACAACTGCTTTGGTGCTACTATGGATTACGGTGATGTCTCTATGTGGTGTGGCCACAGATAACAAAAGTATTAGTCTCGATTAGTAGCCAAAGTCCTGGTTTTGTCAGTTTTAACAATACGAGGAATGTGATTTTCATTTAGAAATTTATGACTGTTTATCTTTTCTTAACATTTCTTATTTAGTGAGTGTGTGTGTGTGTGTGTGTGTGTGTGTGTGTGTGTGTGTGTATACAGCATGTGTGCCATGATAAGTGTGTGAAGGAGGTCAGAGAATAACTTAAAAGAGTCAGCGCCCTCTTTCCATGACATAGTTCCTAAGAATTGAATTCATAAAAAAAGAAAGAAAGAAAGAAAAGAAAAGAAAAGAAAAGAAAAGGAATTAAATTCATGTTGGGGGCTGGAGAGATGGTACAGTGTTTAATAGCACTTGCTTCTCTTTCAGAGGACCTGGGTCCAATTCCAAGCATCCGTATGGCAGCTCATAACTCTAGTCCCAGGGGATCTTGCACACTCACGTAGACATACATTGAGTCAAAGTACTACATAAAAATAAATAAATCTTTTTTTAAAAAAATTCTGTCATCCAGCTTGGCAGCAAGAGCTTTTACTTGCTGCCCCATCTTGCTGCCCCTGCTCCCTTCTTTCAAATCTCAAATTTTATCTTATTGTTACTTTAGTGTGTATCTTCTAAATATAATAAAACTTTTTTGTCTTGAGATGAAATGTCTCAAAACATAAACAAAAAGTTAAGTGAAGTTCATGGAAATAAAGTTTAGGTCAGGGACATAGTTGGAGCAAAAGATAGTCAAATTAGAATTCAGTCTGAAAAAGCCGGGCTCGGTGGTGCATGCCTGTAATCCTAGCACTCGGGAAGCAGAAGCAGGTGGATCGCTGTGAGTCTGAAGCCAGCCTGGTCCACAAAGTGAGTTCAGGACAGCCAAGGCTACACAGAGAGACCCTGTCTAGAAAAACAAAACAAAACAACAACAACCAAAACAAAACAAAAAAAAAAAAGAATTCTGTCTGAAAGTATGCAAGAGACAAAGCAGACAAAGATGTTGATGAGAAAAACCTGAAGTTCTATATAACTTTTTTCTTGCTTAAAAATGATTAAATAAGTATCTGTATGACAATGTCAGATCCCCTAGAACTGGAGTTACAGACAGTTGTGAACTGCCATGTGGCTGCCAGGAGTCTTACCCAGGCTCTCTGGAAGAGCAACTAGTGTTCTTAGCCACTGAACTACCTCTTCAGCCCTGGTTGCTTTATTTTATCTTGGTACAAACTAGAGTCATTTGGGAAGAGGAACCTGAGCTGGGTAAGTGCAGCCCCCCACAAGCCTGTTGATTGATGTGGGATAGCTCAGCTCACCATGGGTAGTGCTACCACTGGGCTGTGGTGACCCTGGTGCTATAAAAGCAGGCTGAGGAGCCATGAGAAGCTAGTAAGTAGCACGTAGCTCCTTCTGTGGCCTCTCCATCAGTTCCTGCCTTGAGGTCCTGGCCTGACTTTCTTTGATGATGGACTATGTCCTCAGAGTGGTAAGCTGGGATAAACACTTTTCTCTCCAAGTAGCTTTTGGTCATGGTGTTTATCATAGCAATAGAAACTCTGATTAAGATACCCTAGGACCCTTCGCTGAGCTTATAAATGACTATATATCCATATTAAAATAATATATATATATATATGTTGGAATTGGTCTGCACAGACAGATAATTCATACATGGAAAATAATTGTAGATCAACATGGTTGTGAATATATGTTACTGTATACCTAAACATGTTAGAAAAACATAATGACTTAAGACATATCTCTCACATTCACACTCCTATGCTTGTTATACTTTTATGTCTTCCAGATAATTAATGTCCTCCATCTATATTTAGTCTGATTTGATTTCCTTTAGAGATAGCTAATGGGATAACACAATCTCTATGAGCCCGTTAAATCAACCACCTAATCTTACACATGAAACATTAAACAGTGAGGAAGCATCTGCAATTAGCAAATTGCTTTGATGTGACTAACTGCCTGGCTCTCTGCATCACCGGCATTATGGGCCTAAGTCCCAGATGAAGCTGTTGATCCAGACATGCTGAATGCGGCAGTAATGAGCATGCACTTTCTCATGCAAGGATGGCCCATCTATGGGATGCCAGGGAGCTCAGGGGTGGTGGGCAAGGTGTAGGGGGGCGTAGGGGAGTGATCCCATTCTCTTTCTGAATGGTATTTCTTTCCCTCCTAAAAGATTGGCAACAGATATAACATCAGTTTTTAATGAAAAAAAAAAAGATATTGAGTTACCCAATAAGATGCTGGAAGTGTACATGCCTAGTTAATATTGAGGATCAGAACCCATCTTAGATATGGGCATGTCACTGGGCCATGAAAACTCACAAAGGGACAAGTTACTTTGCTGACTACTTGACAAAATCCAAGCAACCCTCCAGGATGCAGGTGAAGCCGTAGGCAAAGCCATGTGGGGAGAACCAGCGGACATATGGAAGTAAACTTCAACATGCCAACCTGTATTAGACATGAGTTATGTCCTGTGTGCTTGTCATGGCTCTAAATAGTTAACTCAAGAGCATGTGGAGGGGCAGACAGATGGCTCAGTGGGTCAAGGTGTTTGCTGCAAAGCTGATGGGTGGAGTCTGGTCACTGGCATCCCCGGGAGAAAAGTAGAACACCACCAGCTACTGAAGCTGACCTCTGACCTCCCACCCACAGGAGAACATGAGGGAGGTGTGTGGTTTTTTGTCACCATCAGTGAATAGACAAAGAATCTGAAACAGAGGAAGAAAGATGCATCAACATGCTGGGGCTGGGATGTAAGTTCAGGTAGCCTGACTCCTAAACCCGCCCCTTTACCTACGGTATCTCACCTCCACACAGGGTCATCATGGATGCAGAAGGCTGCTGGGGAAACAGATGAGGACTGTGGTGGAGTCATGGAAGGAAGGCAGCCAGTAAGTGAGCAAATAACCAGCTGGGTAGGTGAGGAAAGTGATGCTGGTGTCCAGATACTAAAAGCAAAGAGAAGTGCTGAACACCCTTAAGAGAGCAGAGAGAGAGGGGACCCCCAGTCCCACTGACCTCTGACTGAGCAGTGCCAGTCACCAGGAGGTGAACGTTAAAGCCTCATGTTTGGAATATTAATTGATTTTTTTAAAAGAGCAGTTTGTTTGTTTTTAATGGTGTGTGTATGTGTGTGTGTGTGTGTGTGTGTGTGTGTGTGTGTGTGTGTGTGTATGTAAGCCAGGAGAAGGTGTCCTGGAGCTGGAGTTATGTACAGCTACCCACCATGGGTGCTGGGAACCGAACTTGGCTTTTCTGGAAGTGCAACAAGTGCGTGTAACCACCGGTGGCTTCTTGGGAGAAAGGCAGATCCAGTTAGGTTTAAGTGAAGGGTCAGCAGGGACCACAGGTGGATGGGAGCAATGGGCGTAAAACAAAGAGAACAATTCAAAAAGGGACCCCCCATGAGTTTGGACTGAGTAAGGTGCCTGACTATAACCTAAGCCATGCTTATTATGGACTGAGAAAATCACCTACCTCTCCTCTGTTGAGTGTCTTTGTATGGCTGGACAAGTGCCTGAATTTTTTCTGTTACTTTGAGCTATTTACTGGTGGATCAATACCACACTCTTCTAATTCCTAAGCGGAAAATGTAAATCATTACCAAGTTATAATATACCAATATATATGTATATTCTACATATTTAATAATCTCTAAGTTGAAATCTTAAGGTGTTGCCGACTTAAAGTGTCACATTATAAATGGAATTAGCTTATTTTTTAATTTTTGTTTTTTGAGCAAAAAATTTATTTATTCATTTCTTGCATTTGAAGTACTCCTCAATGACATCTTTGGCTTGAGATTCTTTGCCACAGTCCTTAACCACTATACAACTGCAACGAACCACTTTCCGTGGCTTTCCCTCTCGATCAATTTTACAGAGGCCTACCCATCCCCCAGTTTCTTGTTGTCATCAACCTTAATCAAGTTGGTCTGGTGCTCAGCACACGGTGCTTCCACCAGATTGACATACATGGGCTCATTGCAGTTGGACGCCAGCGCACAAAGGTGAGACTGGCCCTTGTCTAAGGCTTTGGCAGCTTAAGCACCTCTTGGAGAGCGGTGTTGACGTCCATTACACCTCCAGCAGCAATGCCTTCCTCAGCCCTGGCGGTGGACTACGAGTGAGGCCGAATCTTGAGCGCACCTGAGCCTCCACCTCTGCGCAACTCGACGGTGGCAGGGGAAAAGCAAACTAGCTTATTTTTAAGTTGGCTTTACAATTACTTTATTTCTTAGCGATGCTTCGAATATTCCCACATGTTACATTTTAAAATCTCTTTTATAAGGTTTTCTCAAAAAAGGCCTGTCAGGAATTAGTTTTTTGTTTTTTGTGTGTGCTTTTTGTTTGTTTGTTTTTGTTTTTGTATTGTATTCCTAGTTTAGATTAGGCTGTAATGACACTTTAAACATTTATTTATTTGTGTGTGCGTCTGCATGTGTGGAAGTCAGAGGACAGCTTGTGGAAGTCTCTCTAACATGTAGGGTCTGGGGATTGAACTCAGATTCTCAGACTTGGCAGCAAGCACCTTGACCACTGAGCCACCTCACTGTCCCTGTAATGACATTTTAAAATACTGTTTTTCTTTCCAACCTTATCAGAGTCTTCCTACAGAACCCAAAGTTTCCCTCCATACAAGGCATGCATTTTTTCTTGTGTTTGCTTCCTCTTTGTCTTTAGTAGAAAGGACTTCACTTTTCTACTTTGTTACTAGTTATTTTAAGCAAATAAGAAAATTATTCCCTTTTTCTGTTAGTACTTTAACCAGATAACTTCCTGAAATCTCTCATGTTTTACAAGTTGGTTCACTTGAGGTTTTTTTTAAGACTATAATCTGCAAATAATGATAGCCCTGCTTCCTCACACCCAATATTTACGCTTCTTACTTCATTCTCTACTCTAATTACATTCGTGAGCTCTTCAAGAATAATCATTAAATAATTACGGTGATAACAAGTGCCCTTGTCTTGTTCCTGGCTTTAATGAGACTACTTGTAGCTTCTCATTGTGTTAGTGTCCTGCGGTTTTGCCATCGTCATGGTGTCATGGGCTGTGACTTTGTGGTGCAAAGATAGAGACGAGATGCAAAGTTATAAAGAAACGACTTGAGGAGGCATTCTTTGCTATCAAGATCTTATAAAAGAAAAAAGCCAAGATTTTTCTTACAGCAAATTTTGAGATAACCACACGACTGTAGTTCTCTATTTGTATGGCAAAGTCTCCTCCTAACAGATGTTGCCAATATCATTTTTTTTAAGCCTAAATTCAGCCTGAAGCAATTCAGGCCTGGCTGGGAGTTGCCACCAGCTATCTTTACTTTTCTCACAGTGTGGGTGTCCCACTGAGGTCCTTCTGTGCCGCATGACCTCATTATGGCCATTGCAGCATAGTGGATCTGTTCTATACTTTTGGGGTGTGTGTGGGTGGATGGGGGGGACAATCCAATTCCCTTTCCACACTGCACACCTTTCTGCTAACTGCATCCCTTTTGTAGCATCAGTGACCCAAATTCTTTTTTGTTTTAATTTTAAAAAATCTTGATTATCACTAATTATCGATGATGGTGATGATGATGACGATGATGATGATGATGTGGCAGAGGGAACAACTCAGGTCATCAGGCTGGCATGTTTAGATCGCAAGCTCCTTAACCCACTGAGCTGCCTCATTGGCCTTGTTTGTGAGTGTCTCACTATCTAGCCCGGGCTGTCCTTGAACTCTCTGTCCTCCTTCCTGAGCCTCTAAACACAGAAACCAAAGGCAGGGGTCACTAGTGTCCAATTGTGCACATGAACTCTTCACTACCTCATACTCCAGTCATATCCCCATAGCTATGCCGTCCATAAAACAAGGAGTCAAGGAATCATCTCTTCTGTACCATGTCAGTCCATGGTTGAGCAGTCGGTGGCAATGCCCTATCGTGTGAAGGCTACGTAGCCAGCCTAGAGGGTCATATAATCTCTACACGTAGTCCTCAAATCAATGAGCGTTGGACCTGCTTGTTCCTGTGTTTCATGTTCCTCTTACCTTCTAGGGCTCAAGGAGCAAGATTCACTCATACAATAAAGAACAAAATATTTATTCCAGCTCTGCTTTACTATGTCCCACATATTATTTGGGGTGCTGGTTATATATAACTGTGAATAATGAGTCAGTTCCTGCCTTCCAGAGCTTTCGGCCTAGGAAGTTCCAGGCTAAAGCTGGCACAAATATGGTTTGTGTGCAAACACACAGGCAGACACTTCACTCTTTCATTTCTGGTTTGGATGCTTTCTTGTCCTTTCTCCTGCTTTGTTGCTTTGGCTGGCATGTCTAGAACAGGGTTGAGTTGTCACTTTGGCTCTCCCTGTTCAGTGTGATGCTATCTATGGGTTGGCTCTTTGTGCCCTTTATTAAACTGAAGTATGTTCTTCCCATAGCTAATTTGTGAAGAATTTTTAATATATAAGGATATTAAATTTTGTCACATAAGTCTTTACATAGTAGAGTGGTATAGCTAGTAAGAATGTGTTGTATATGTTTCAAAGTGGCTTAAAAGAAGGGTCTTGAGATTTATCACATGAAGTGGTACATATGTTTGAGAGGACAGATAGCTGATTATTAGGGAATGTATTTTTGTGTTGAAGCAACACACTGGCCACTACAAACATGTACAATTGTCATTTAATTGTAAATCAATTTTTTTTTAAAGAAGAGGTGCATTTACATTGGAGAAGAAGCTAGTACCTGTTCCAATGGGAGCAAAAAGCAAGGACCCAAATCATAAATGAATGTACTCCCTCTCATAAAACGTACCTCAAATATTTTTATGATGTTGATTCGTATGAAAGAAAGTTCTGTAAGTGATTCCTGGTCCTGTGGGGGGAAAGTTAAACATTAGTCTCTGTTGCTCCTGCTTCATTTCAGCACTTCATGGGCTCATTTGCAACCTGCATTTCTAACAGGATCATTTATGGACACTGTGGTGCCTTTCTAAAGATAAGCTTAAAGTGTATTACATCTATTATCTTATTAGCCACCACCCTAGGGAGTACTGGGTGGTGACTTGGTTAGGGTTTTCATTGCTATGATGAAACGCCACTACCAAAAAAGAAAGTTAACAAGGAAAAGGTTTATTTGGCTTACACTTCCTATCATGGCCCGTCACTGGAGGAAGTCAGGACAGGAACTCAAACAAGGCAGGAATCTGAAGGCAGAAGCTGATGCAGAGGCCATGGAGGGGTGCTACTTATTGGCTTGCTCCCCGTGGCTTGCTCAGCCTGCTTTCTTATAGAACTCAGGACCACTAGCCTAGGGTTGGCACCATCTACAGTGCTCTGGGCCTTCCCTCATCAATCAGTAACCAAGAAAATGTCCTACAGCCTGATCTTACAGAGACATTTTCTCAATTGGGGATGCCTCCTTTCAGATAACTATAGCTTGTATCAAGCTGACCAAAAGCCATGTGACAGGCATGTATTGGTTTATGAAATGTCACAAGGAAGTTATGGTCCACAAACAAATGAAGCACACATGAAGTAAGGTAGAACTGGAGACAGTAAAGTCTTCACAGGCAGGATTTGCTTGTAATTTGTTTCTCTCCATCAGAAAGAATGGCGTGAACTTGCTGCTGCTGCTGCTGCTGAGGCTGGGCTTTTGTCAAAGAGAAGGGACTAGATGTATGTTGGGAGGAAGAAGCAGATGACTTATGTGGAAATAGCCGCATGCCTTCATGCTACTGATGTTCTGGAGAAGTCTAGGAGGTGCTTGAGTTGGCACATGGCATTTGTGTTGTGCATTGTGTCTTAGTGCATGTGTGTTGCCATGAGAAAATACTTGACTCTAGGTAAAGCCTATAGGAAAGGTCAATTCGACTGAAGTTTTCAAGGCTCAAGTGAACAACCCCAACATCTGTTCACCTCTAGTGGGGTCCTAACAGTGAGCGGCATCACAATAATGGGATTTCTGAACAGTGGTCACATGCCAAGGCAGAAAGCTTTTCTTTTTAAAATAAAGTCTCACATATACCCATCTAGGCTTGAACTCACTACGTATGCCCTTGAGTTTCTGAGCTGCCTGTCTCCATCTCCCCAGAGCTGGCCCTCCCCACATGTACCACCATATTAGGTTTGTGTGATCCTAGGGGTCAAAGCCAAGGCTTGGTACCTGATAGACAAATGCTCTACCCACTGAGCTACATCCACATCCCTAGAACAACATGCTATCATAGAAACTAACCCACTCTTACTAGACTTGACCCACCCCAAGAAACAGCACCAATCTGTTTGTGAGAGTAACTCCTGAGTTCATGGCCTCACCAGCCTCTTCTTGGGTCCTACTGTTACAGACCCATCATGTCTATGCTGGCACAGGGGCAGGCACATGAAGGGAAGGTGAGCCAGACTTAAACTGTGGTAGTATTGAATACATATTTGTGGAAAGAAAAAAAAAAGCAAGAAAGTTGGGCTGAACAGAGGGAAGATAGCATTCTAGTCCTTAAGAGTTTACAACTGCCATGCCATGGTAGCACACACATTTAATCCCAGCACTCGGAAGGCAGAGGCAGCCTGGTCTATAGAGCGCGTTCCAGGACAGCTGGGCTACACAGAGAAACCTTGCCTCGGAAAACTGAAAACCAAACCAAACCAAAACAGAGCTGACCATCTGGGCAGGTGAGTATAGAGGATTTTGAACTGAAAAGGAAAGGAAGTGATGTCTGCAGTGTAACAGAACTGAAGGCATGAGAGATACCAAGGCAGCCTGGATGTCATAGAAAACATCTGTTGGGGTGGGGGTTCAGAGAAGTCTTGAGAAGGAGGGAATTGACATGTGGACATGCCAAGGCCTGAGCAGGCTGGTGGTAGGAAGGAAGAGGTGTGTCCACGGACTAACAGGATTTTGTGAGACTGGATACAAGGCCTGTTTGTTTTAGTTGACCTCACAGGAAGTATGCAATGTTCTGAAAGAAGACAAATAGTAAAGAACAGCAGCCAGCCCCTGAGCTGAGAGCAGGCCTGCTATGGTAAGGATGTTAGGAGTCTAGAGTGCTCTTGGCTGTTTGAGTGTATGGTAGATTTGGGGCACTAGTCTCAACACCTTTATTTTAATGCTTTATTGAGGCCACCATCTTTTTCATATATGTGGGTTTGTCACTGAACCAGCAGCTCACTGCTTGGCTAGGCTGGCTGCGCAGTGAACTCCAGGGGTCCTCTTGCCTTACCTCCCTAACACTGAGAGTACAGGTACCTAGCTTCTACAAGAGCACTGAGAATCTGAACTCAGGTCTTCATATTTACCCAGCAAGAACTTTACCTACTGAGCCATCTGCTAGCACCTTTGCCCTGTGTATTTTCCCTCTAAAGGTGATACTGAACTCACGGTTATTTCCTGCTATTACAATGATAGCCAGCTTTTGTTTACTTTTAATTAGTCTTTTTGTACTTTTGACTCTGGTATATATATTGTATCTGTGTTTCTCATTCATCCAGGACACAGTCTGTTCCCAGAAGAGAATTTTTCCTACCAACTTTGTTTTCTTACTCTGGGCTCAATTAGTCTTACAAGATAGTAAGTTTTATAAATCTCAACCAGTTACTGTTATTTCTAGTTTCTCTGAGAATCAAAACTATCATTTTGTTTATCATTCTTTCCTTCCTCACAAATCAGAGAAGCGTCAAACATAACATCTGCTCCATTCTCAGATAGTGTTATCATCAAAGAAATATCAAAACTAGATAAAAAATACTAGCCCAACACCATAGGACTACAAGTAGGAGTTTCCAGATGATTAAAAAATGATTTTAATTGTTGGGTGTGAACAGAGCAGAAAAGTCTACCTCTAGAACCTGGGAGCACTTTATTTTCATTTTGGTTTTTAAACTCGGGGTCTGCCTGTATGCCCAGGTTAACCATGAACTCCTGGGCACCAGTGGTTCCCCCTGTGTCAGCCTCCCAAGTAGCTGAGACTGCAGCACATCCCGTTATGCTAGGCTAAAGGTATTTAGAACTTTGAGCATGCTCAGTAGGGCTGAAATGGGTGCTAATGACAGTGCCCTTGCAGAAAGATGGGATCTGCAGATTGGAAGGCCAGTTCCAGTTGGGATTTGGAGATGCAATACATGGGCACAACATTTAGTTTTGAGCATATAGCGACAGGCACGGGAATATGCAGAGAAGATGCAGGCAGAATTTTTCAGAAGTTCATGCCCTAATTTATTACTTTCCCATATAATGGAGAGCCTTACTGAGAATGAAGTTCATATCAAATTCTTATTTCTCCTTTCTCCCTTTTTGTTCCTAGCTTAATTCAGATGCATGCATTATCAAACATCTGTTTTAATTACAGCCATTGTTGAGGTAGTTAATCAGTTGTTGTCTCTCTTCAGCCCAAATCCTATATTGCTGAATTTTCCTACAATCAAAGATACAGTAAATATAAAAGGAATTCTTGTATATCAGCACAAAAAAATGCATACAACTTCTTTGCTCACTGATGCAACCAAAACACCCAGGAGTTATTATAATGTGCATTCCCTTGACACAGACTTTTATTTCATGCAAATGACTGTGATTAAGATTCAAATACTTTTTTTTTTCATTTTCACACATTACTTAATCAATGTGAAGTACTGTGTAAAAATTGCATCTCCTCATAACAGTGATTTTGACCAAGTCAAGTGTTGCTCCTAGAATTATAATCCAGACTTGTGATTCAATTATCATTTAGAGACTTTCTAAATTCAAATTAAGTTCCCCCTAGTCTCCTCCTCCCGCTGTAACCGTAGTATCAGTGTGGATCATTTGTGGGGTGCACGCAACATAACTTCCCATTGGCAGGAAACAGACGATGAGATATCTGATTTTGTGCCCCCTTCACTTGCAAAAAAGCACAGAAATCAATAGAAACTTGTCATTAAAATGTATGAAAATGCCCAAGGCACAGCCTATTTTTCCACTTCTGTTACATTTGGCTTTACACTGAATAAAAGGACACTCCCCAGAATACTTATCTATTTAAACTTACCTGGGAGGGTTGCACGAACTGCCGTTTAGAAAGTTAAAAAGAGCACATGCAGCATTTAAACTTTGGCATCTTTTCTTGACTAATTAACTGTTGGACAGTCAAAAAGCCCATTCTCCTTAGAATCAACACAGAAGGCATAAAATAAAATAGCATTCCAGGGCCCTACCAGGCAGCTCCCAGCACTGCAAAACATTGATTTAGTTATAGCTTAGTGCAACCAAGCTGGAAGACGTATCCTGTTTTGTTATTTGTCTGTGACTCTCTCTCCCTTGCTTGTCTTGCAATTTATTTTTATTTGAGGAAAAATTAGACTTTTCCAAGGACTGGGAACTTGCAGGTTTGGATTCTCATAATACCAGCCACATCCACTTTCTTAATATACTCCATAGTTGGATTTCTCTTAGCCTCTGAGGTGCAACTAAAATATAATTCTAAATTGTTTTCCTTTTTCTAACACTCACTACAAATTCCTCTTTTGTATGTCCAATTGCAATGTTGCAATGAGCACAGGAAACACTTACCTTTTCTTCTCCCTGGCTCTTTGAACAGGGCACTGTCACTTTCTCCATGGTACCCAGAACGTGGCACTGCCTCACAGCAGAGCAAGCCTGCATCCAATGCACAGACATACCATGTGGGCGAAGCACTAATACACATAAAATAATAAATAAAAACCTTAAAAAAATTTAAAGATAAATTTGCATTCAGTGGTGTGTGACAATTCCTCTCAGATTCATTTCTTGCTCATTCTCATGGGCACGATACACCTCTCCTGCTGAGAAGCATTGGGAAGATAGCAGCAACGGGCCGCGGTGGGGGCTCTCAGGGTGTTCTGGCTAGTTGCAACCAAAGGTCTGGATGACTCTGAGTTCCTGAGACCAGGGAACATCTGAGACTGCAGTGAGTCTGAAGGGAGGAGCAGTTATCAGTGGCTCTAGATTTTGCCCGAGAAGGCCAGGATGGCGTTCTTTTGGAGTAAAAGTACCCAGTCCTGTTGGATCTTTTGACACTGGACCTTGGCCATTCAGCATCAGCTTCGGCTACCTGTAGAGGACCACAGGACACATTCTTATCCCTCCTGATCCCATCTAGGGCAGTCTAGGGAGATTTTAGGATAACATTCAGGAGAAAACTGAGATTGTGTCAGAGAGTGTCTGAGACTAGCTAGTCTCAGATAATCTGCCCACATAGTCTGCTCAGCTGCTAAGAGCACTGGCTACTCTTGCAGAGGACCCAGGATTGGTTCTCAGCACTCATGTAGTAGCTTACAGTCATCTGTAACTCCAATTCCAGGGGACCTAACATGTGCTTCTAGCCTCTTCGGATGCCAGACATGGAGGTGATACACAGACATGCATGTATATACTCAGGCAAACACTCAAACAAATAAAAATGACTTCATAAGTTATAAAGAAATCACCTTTAATCTCAGCACTCAGGTGGCAGAGGTAGGTAGGTGGATCTTTGTGAGTTCCAAGCCAGTCGGGTCTACATCAGAAACCATGTCTTTAAAAAAGACAGTTTAAAATTAGAGTTATTATTTGAAAATATAAATATTGTTATGTTTAATTTAATACTGATCACATATTGTGTGTAATAAATTATACTAAGCATATCTTTTAATTATATTATGAACTTTATCTTCAGATGATAAAACCAAAGCATAGGAAGTTTAGGAACTTGGGCTGAGGTCCACAATCAGGAATTGGTAAAGCCAGGATTTGAACCACAGAAGTGTGATGCCAGAGTCTCCTTGCTTGTCCATGGTGCTGCTTCTGGCTTCCTCTGCATGATGGTAGTTCCCATGTACAAATATGGTGGAATCTTCTGGAGACACTGGAGTCAAGATGCCCATTTCTCTGTGATTCTGAAGCCATGGTTTTCGAGATGACTTCTGTATGTGAGATTTTCCTGCTCTGTATTAGTCTGAATTGCAAACTAACCACATCAGTAGTAGACAATCCTGGAGCAAGACAGTAAAGTTAGCAGGCAGTCAGATGCCTTCAAGCATCTTGTCATGTTAATACAACCACATCTACATCACGGGAGCACAATCTTGTCAGCTGGGTATGCTGGTCTAGGCCTGAAGTACCAACCCTTGTGAGGCTAAGGTAGTGGGATCACAAGCTCAAGGACAGCCTTGAACAGGAGATGAATTCGGTGTGAGACTGAGGTATACAGTAAGGCCTTACTTTTAAAAAAGGCATATTCTCAGAGCTGCTTACAGCAACTACCACCACCATCATCACCATTATTATCATTGTCATCAATTAATGATGCTCATACTGGTCTGGAACTCTTTCATACAATCAGTTCTTTTAATCCAATCTCCTAAGTAGCTGGAACTATAGATTTGTATCACTGTGCCCAGCTATTATTTATAGCCACACCCACAAGCCAAATTAAAAGTGAACATAAGTTTTGTTAAAAATGAAAGGTCGATCTGGCATCTTGGCCACACTTTCTGGATCACACTTGTATTTCATTTGAGACATCACATTCACAGTGGTCGGTGACTTTGTTTTTTATTTTTGTTTATTTTTTTAGTTGTTTGCGAAATAGTCTTACTATGTAGTCCTGGCTATTCTGGAACTCACTATGTAGACCAGGCTGGCTTTGAATTCTGCCTCTCCAGTGCTGGGACTACAGTCTTGTTGCCACGTCACTCAGGTTGGTTAGTGACTTTTTACCTTTAACAGTCAAGCAACAAAGAAGTCTCAACCTAACGGGAAACAACCTCTCCCTGAATCTGAGGTCACTTCATAAATTACATTAACAAATTTCTTCTGTTGCATTGATGGTTTTTCTGATACAATTACCTTAAAAGCATGAAAACAATTAACTAATTAGTAATGGAGACTACAGGGCTAGTGGACTAGTTTGGAGTCCAGGGGTGAATGTATGAGCATCTGGATTCCCAGCTTTGGCCTCAGGTATTAATTGTGACAATAAGCTGAACATTCACCATGGCTTGCTGTGGGCAACAAGCATGTGACTGTACCACATGTGGGTGTCTCTTCCTATAGTCTGTTGACACTTTCATAAGAAGTTATGTTGAAAAAAGGAAAATCTCTCCAAGGGAGGATGAAGTGACATTTCCAGAAACATTTGCTATGTGGTGTTATAATAATAGCTGCTACATATATGTAACTATTTAGATTTAAGTGTGAATCAATAAGATTAAATTAAATGGAATAACTGAAAAATAAGTCCCCCAGAGATGCACTGTACATATTGCCTGTGTGCACCTGTGTGCCTGTGTGACACATGTTTGTGAGTGTTCTTGGAAGCCAAAAGAAGATGCCAGACCCCCTGGCGCTGGTGTTATAGGCAGCTGTGAACCACAAAAAAATGGGTATTGGCACCTGAGTTCTGGCCTCTGAAAGAGCCATGAGTGCTCTTAACAGCGGAATCACATCTCCAACCCTTTCAAACTTTCATTCGTCTGTCTTTCTGTTTTTTGTTTTTCGAGACAGGGTTTCTCTGCATAGTCTTGGCTGGCCTGGGACTCTCTTTAAAAACCAAGCTGGCCTCAAACTCACAGAGATCCGCCCACCTCTGGCTCCCTAAGTGCTGAGATTAAAGGCATGTGCCACCACTCCTGGTTTAAATGTGTGTGTGTGTGTGTGTGTGTGTGTGTGTGTGTGTGTGTGTGTGTGTGTGATATGTATAACAGAATTCTGACATTTTAACAAGCTGCAAGTGCATTAAACATACGCACATTGTTGTACCACTATCTCCAATGTCCATCCCCACAATTTAGAACGTTTGTATTGAGCCTGGCACAGTGCCTTCCTTTAACTTCAGCTCTCCAGAAGCAAGCAGGCTTCCAAGAGTTCAAGGTCAGCCTGACCTGAATAGTAAGTTCCAGGCCAGCCAGGGCTACATAGTCAGACCTAGTCTCAGAAAACAAACAGATATTTTATTTTTACTTTAAACCAATTTTTATTGTGGTAAAATATTCATGTGAACACATTAAGAATGTGTTGAATACTACTCAGCTATTAAAAACAAGGAATTCCCGAAATTTGTGGACAAATGGATTGAGCTAGAAATGATCATAATGAGTGAATTAACCCAGAAGCAGAAAGAATCAAATGGTATATACTCACTTATATCTGTATACTAGCCCAAGGGGCATGTCCCATGAAAGTCTTCACATACCAGGAAACTGGGACAGAGGGGAGGACATCCTATTGGGACTCTAGATGAGAGAAGCATGGGAGAATGGCAAAGTAGAAGGATCCAGGGGGTCCTAGAAACCTACAAGTAGAACATTATGATAGGCAGACTTGGGCCCAGGGGTCCTGCTCAAACTATGGCACCAGCCAAGGACAATACAGGCAGTAAACTTCAAACCCCTACCCAGATCTAGCCAATGGACAGGACATTCTCTGCAGTTGAGTGGAGAGTGGGGTATGACTTTCACATGTACTCTGGTGCCTCATATTTGAACATGTCCGCTGGAGGGGGAGACCTGGTGGCACTCAGAGGAAGGATAGCAGGCTACCAAGAAGAGACTTGATACCCTATGAGCATATAAAGGGGGAGGAGGTCCCCCTCAGTCACAGTCATAGGGGAGGGGAGTAAGGGGAAAATGGGAGGGAGGGAAGAATGGGAGGATATAAGGGATGGGATAACCACTGAGATGTAATATGAATAAATTAATAAAATTAAATTTTAAAAAAGAGAATGTGTTGAACCAGTGGTGCTGGTAGTGGCGCACTCCTTTAATCCTGCCACTCAGGAAGCAGAGGTAGGTAGATCTCTGAGTTCGAGACCAGCCTGGTCCTATAGAGTGAGATCCAGAACAGTCATGGCTACACAGAGAAATCCTGTCTAGAAAAATAAAACAATAACAACAAAACAAACAAACAAGCAAACAAAAAGACCAGTTTTCTCCCATATTTTCATAAAAATACAGGCTTGTTACTACCTGGTAATTAATATTTCAGTCACAAACAGATAAACAAACACAGAATAATCTTAAGGCCTAAGAAATTTAAACAAGGGCCTGGAGAAATGGCTCAGTGGTTAAGGACACTGTCTGCTCTTTCAGAGGTCCTGAATTCAGTTCCCAGCAAAAACATGGTGGCTCACAACCTCCTGTAACTCCAATTCCAAGGGATCTGATGCCTATATAACAATGCACATAAAATAAAACTAAAATCAATAAATAAATAGCAACAGCAACAACAACAGCAACAACGCTGAGCCATGGTGGGGCACGCCTTTAATCCCAGCACTTGGAAGGCAGAGGCAAGTAGATCTCTGTGAGTTTGAGCTCAGCCTGGTCTACAAGGTGAATTCCAGGAGAGCCAGGGCTACACAGAGAAGCCCTGTCTGGAAAAACTAAAAAGGTGGTGGGGGGGGATGTGTGTGTGTGTGTGTGTGTGTGTGTGTGTGTGTGTGTGTGTGTGTTCTTTTCATATGTGTGTGTGTGTGCTGTCTATATGTGTGTTTGAATGTAAGGACACATGTGTGGAGGCCCAAGGATGATGTTGGGAATATTCTTTGATTGCTGTCCACTCTATCTCTCTGTCTGTCTGCCTATCTGTCTGTCTGTCTGTCTGTCTGTCTCTGTCTCTGTCGCTCTGTCTGTCTATCTATTTGTTTATATCTATTTTTGAGGCAAGCTCTCTCAATCAAACCCAGAGCTTGGCCATATGGCTACTTTCATTGGCTAGCTGTCTCTTGGGATCCCATCTCTACCTTCCAAGGCTGTAATTTCAGGTGAGCTGCCACACTCATCTGTCATTTTCTTCACTTGTGGTGATCTGAACTCCAGTCCTCTTGCTTTTGTGGCAGGTGCTTTAAGCATGGGGGTGTATGAGAACTCCCTCCTCCCTTCTCCTTCCTCTCTCTCCTTCCCCACCCTACCTCATCTAGCTATGTATCTCTGTCTCAACAGAGTTTCACTCTAGCCCATGCTGGCCTTGAACTCATGGCAGTACACCTACCTCACCCTTCTGACAGGCTTGCTGATGTGAGTCACTACGGCCTGTTTCCCCTCTTGAACTGTCGGAACAAAACAACCTTCACACACTCACGCATGCCAAGGCTCTGTGTCCTAGAGCACTATTTAACTACAGGGTTCTCTGGAGCGCAGGCAATGGTTCAGTCACCACACACTTGTGGAAACTCCACAGTGAGCCAGGGTATGTCCATGACAGACTACAAAATGGCGAGCCACACAGACAAGGCTCCTGTGTCTCATAGATCCCTTCTGAAATAAAGAAGGACAACCAATCAAAGCCACAAGCAAGAAATCCCAGAAACATCCCACTGACTGCTGCTGCAGAAAACAAAACAGGACTGCGCCAGGGAAATCACACTGACTTGTATCTTTGTGTCATCACCAGGGCCAAATTTCCAACTCAAGGTCAATCACCTAAAAAACTGCCAGAAATGATGCTTCCTGGAAGTGTGAGCAGCAGCACTGTAGTCCCGCCCTGATTGTTACTCTCTACCCAGCCACTCACATCAGAAGCTTCATCCATTTGCATCTGTCATCTGTAAATGACTGACATTTTATTCATCTGTGTAAAGACGCCAGCAGCATTCTCAAAGGGACTTTCTCTACACTGGAGCTGTTGCCCACCAATCTCCAGGTTTTAAATGAATACAGGAGAAATCTGAAAACAGAGGCTGAAAGCTACAGATTTATTCACCAGCTTACAAAGTCTGTATTGGTCTCCTGGAGCCTTTTCTCTATGCACAGGCTGATGGTACCTTGCCAAGGGATGTGTGCTTGTAGAGTAGGGGCATGCGAGGAAAAGATGAGGAGTCAGCTCAGGGGGGCCCTCCCCCAAACAGCAAGCAAAGCATTTCCTATGCAACCAAGAAGCTCACCAACCCATGCAGTACTGAGGGATACATCTATGTACAGACATGCAGGAGGAGGGTACTTGGAAGAAAAGAAACATGCTTTCATCTGTGTGAGTTCACAATGAGGACGTGAGCTATGGTGCGATGGTGTGAGATGCCGTATGGGGTTGAGAACTGCAAACCTTGTCATAGGTTTTTGGTTTTTTTTGCTGTGAAACCTTTATCCTTGTCAAGCCTTCTGGATTATCCTGACTCTTGAACACACACTTCTGTCAGTGTTCTTTACCACTTATTTACAGCTCTGAAAACAGCCTGGGGCAAACAGCAGTTACACAAGGGGAACCACAGAAGGTGGTTTTCAATTACTGTTTGGGTGACCCCTGCACTGGGGTGATGTGATTTTGAGTGGATTTTAAATGCCAATGGTGAGGGAGCAATAGCCAATGTTTATTTGTATGGTTTCTTAATCACTGGCATGGCATTTTGTTTTATCTCTCGCCTACATTTCAGAGCACTGAATTCCCCAAATCAGGGTTTTGTTTTGCTTTATTTTTAGGTTTAGAAAGTTAACCACAATACAAATAGTCTTTGTTAAAATTCATAGAAGTTTTATCACTGTTAAAACTGCAATGTCACTACTAACAAAAACTAATGCTGACCCTGTGTTTCTTATATGTCCAGAACTATGTTTAGATCTAACTGTATGTCACTTTGAATTGTTCGAACAGTAGTCATGTGGGTAATGAGGAAATAAAGGGCAGAAAGTAGATCAGTGAGCTACTAGTGTTTGGCGAACTGCAGTAGGGAATTCCAGGGATGAAAGGAAGCAGGGGACTGGAGGGCACCAAGGCAATGTCACGGCACTGGACGGTGGGGGCGGCAAGCCCAGGGAGCACATCCACAGCTTACTTCAGACATGAGACAACCCCTGGTAGCCTTGAAGAAGCGGATCCTACTGACACAGGACTTTGAGAAGTGAAGGCTGACCATATAGAAGTGCAAGCGTGGGTCACAAGAGGTGTGCAGGAACCTCAGATCAAATGTCATCCTTAGTATCCGAAGCAAATCACCTAATAATTATCACGATGAGGCTTGCCTGGGGCATCCTAGAGTTGCCTGATAACACTAAGGTTGCATTGTACAAATGTCAACGGGAGTAAGATGATTTCAGTGGCTGTTGAAGAAAGCCAAGTCCTATGTCACCAGCTGCTGAGTCAAGGTGGGTGGGCCGATAGGAAATGGGGGAGGGGTGCAGCAGCTGACGTGATGACTGTAGGCAGAACAAAGTCTCAACCCATCAACAGAAGCCTAACAAGTATCGAGTCATTTAAAATGATGTGTGATCTTAGCTTGACACCCAGCTTCTGTGCACGTCAAAAAGAATTTCACAAGGGAAGACTTGCAGCAAGCCCATTCTCTGTTGCTGAGAGCTGGGACAAGGGACCCTGGAAATGGCCCAAGGCTCCACAGCAACCAAAGGTGACTTGTGTGCAGGGTTGCTCCACCCTGAAGTGCAGCCTCCCTGCCCTCTAAGCACCACCCCGCCCCTTGGCATCAGTTTGCTGACACGAGCTTTCCTGACTATGCAGCCACAGCCATTCCTCGTTGCTTTATGAGTTACTAGAGCACATTGCTCAATAGTATTTCAAAATCATGAAGTCTGTGGCTATGATGGAAGGGCTCACAGGGGAGTTCACAGCTGGTCAAGTTTCAGCCTTGGAAAGAAAGCAGAGGAGTGACCCAGCAGAGTTACTGCTCGTCCCTGGCCCAAGGCAAACTTGCTGAGTTCAGAACCTATTGAGAGCCTTCCGACTGCTTCAGAGAAAAGTGTGTGTTCCTTTCTCTCAATCGTATGGGTTTCAAGACCTCCAGGATATGATTAATTGACTAGCTAATGTGAGCGTGTGTGCATGCGTGTGCGCATGCGCATGCGTGAGTGCGTGCGTGCGTGCGTGCGTGCGTGCGTGCTCCTGTGAGAGTGAGGGCTGGTTCACACGTGTCCTGGTGTGTTCTTCCACTGGGGAAGAGCGTCTCTTGCTTCTGCTGCTGCACTAAAAGTTTCTGACCAACTTCTGTGTCTCCGTCTCCTAACCTCCCACAGAAGTGCGCAGGGATTACAGATCTGAGTTGCCACATCCAGCGGTTTTGTCTGTGTCTCAGGGGTCAGGCAAGGGCGGCCTATACTTCCTGATCTGAGCAGCACTCCATCTGGGCTATTTTGTCTTTTTTCTCCTCTCTCCCTCACTTACCCCTTTAGCCTCTTCCTCACAAAGCTTCCCCCTCTACGCCCACATTCTTTCTCTATAAATATTCACACATATTTAGATTCAGATCTGTATTTCACATACGTCAGAGAAGATGCCATATTTGTGTTTCTGGGTTTGATTGTTGGCATCCTCTGCAGAACTATTTTTACTTCCCAGCTCATTAACAGCTTAGTTTTTATGTGCAAAAAATAAAAAGGCAGACATATACTTTGTTGGTGATGTGTGCTTCTGGCATTTGGCTGAAATGCTTGGGTTTTTAAATACTTTTCAGTCCTTGGGCCTGAATCCACAACCTCACACTCTACCTCTGAGTTACAGCCCTTACCCACATTTGGCTTCAAATGGTCAGTCTTAGGTCTGATGAGATGGGTCTGTGGGTAAGAGATGGCATTGCCAAGCCTGGTGACCTGAGTTAATTCCCAGGAGTCATATGATAGAAGAAGAGAGCCAACTACATTGAGCTGTCCTTTGATTTTCATACACGTGCTGTGGTACACGTGTCAACATATGCACACACGTATACACACACATGCACAATAAATAAGTTACAAAAGATTTTACAAAAGACATTACAAAGGATTAAAAGATAACTGTACTCCCAGCAGCGTTTTCTACTCAGAAGACTTCCATCCGAATCACTAGACCTGGCAAGGGACCTGGAGAGAACACTGTGCCTTCTGTTAGGGACTTCTTTATAGAACATGACAAATAAAATAATTTAGCTTTTTGCTACTTCTATTGGCATACACACCATTCTATGCAGTCTGTCTGTCTGTCTGTCTGTCTGTCTGTCTGTCTGTCTCTCTCTCTCTCTCTCTCTCTCTCTCTCTCTCTCTCTCTCTCTCTGGCAATTAGAATGATAAAAATCTGTGGCTCTTGGATTGAGATTTTGTTTCTATCCAAATACTGTGAATTAAGATAGATTTGTGCAAAGTACTTTAGATGTGTCACAGATGCATTGGTAGTGTTAATGTGGGCTAACTGGGGTAAGTAGGGAAAATGTAATAACTGTCAGTTGCTTCTGTTTATTAACACACACACAGACACACACACACACACACTCATGCATGCACGCACATGCACACACACTCCTTTGAAATTGAATCTGGGAAGAAGCAGGCTTGCTGGGAAAACGTCACACTCAAATGCCATGGCCCACTGCGGTCCTCTTAGGCAAGGCTTGGAAGGGATGGGTGGGAAATTCTCAGGATAATTTATTTCTGCTTGATACTTTGCCAGCTTTCTCACCGCAGATGCAGTGCCGTCCACCTTGTCAGTGCCCTCTGCCGCTCCGTTTCCGGAGAGTCTGTCTCATTTTAAGAGTTTAGCAATAAAAGCTGTTCTCCTGTTGTCAGCTCCACTGGTAATCTAGTCTATAGAAACTTGGTGGGCATTTCATATTTTCCCCTTTTCATCCCCAAAAGTAGAATTAGCAGAGAAATTCAAAAGCAAGCAGAAAACTGGCATAGCTAATTTAGGCTAATTAGGACGGCGGAAGCTGACTCGTACTTCAGAGCGTCCCGTGCCCTCCCATGTCTCCACCTGATTGCTTTGTCCAGCGGCAAACCTGGGAGGCACTTCGAATTGCATCACATCCTCTTCAAACACCAAACCACTCAAGCTAATTTTTATCCTATTAAACAGACTGAAGGATGCAGGAGAAAGGGTCTCCCCCTCCCCAGAAGCTTCAATTACCAGGGCCTCCGGTGCTTATCATCGCTTCAATCCTATATGCACCACTCATTTTTTTTTCTGTTTTGCTTAGCATTTCCTTCTTGATTTAGATGAAAGCAAATGTTATGAGCATGTCTTAATAGTTCTGGTAACATGACATTAGTGGTAGAGCTGAAAAGAAATACCCTTGTTGATCAAAGTGAAGTCTGAAGTTTCCAAAGACACTAGAATCACAGAACCAGCACCTCTCTGAATATTAGTATTTAGAGAACTCTTGTTCCAGTTTCCTCTCTCTCTCTTTCTCTCTCCTTTTATTTCATTCCCTCCTTCTTCCCTCTTTTTTGACATTGGCTGGAGTCTTGCTATGTTGTTGAGGCTGGTTTTGAACTTAAGAACCAGGGTTCCTTCTGCCTTAATCTCTGATGTACCTGCGAAGAGATATCTGTGGCTGCCATGCTCTGCTGAAAAAGTAGCTAGTATTCAACAAAAGGGTATTTGAAGCTCATGATAAAAACGATGGAATAAGTGCTTGGCTGCAGGGGGCAGGCGGTCCACAGAATGCCAGGGGTTTTCCTTTCAAGTTCAAATTCACTGAGATGGTAACATGGCCACTCTTTATTCCTTTTACTTTTTTTTTTTAGCAAACAAATGTCACATATGACCAGCGAATGACTTTCAAACTTTTAATTTCTAAATTCAGAATAAACTTTCTTCCTAATTTTGACTTATCTGAGAAGTTTTTCTAGGAAATATTTAATATGTATATGAATTATCATAGTAGGAATAGAATAGTGTTCTAGACTTGGAATTGAAGCAGAATATTTAATTGTTCTTCATTCTTTCTTGAGGAAAGAAAAGTAAAGGCTACCTTAAAAATCCTTGCTTAAGCCAGGTGGTGATGGTGCACACCTTTAACCTCAGCACTCGGGAGGCAGAGGCAGGCAGATCTCTGTGGATTCAAGGCCAGCCTAGTCTACAGAGAGACTCCAGGACAGTCAAGGGTACACAGAGAAACCTGTCTCAAAAAAAATCCTTGCTTAAGGGGCTGGAGAGATGCTCAGACGTTAAGAGCACTGACTGCTCTTCCAGAGGTCCTGAGTTCAAGTCCCAGCAACCACATGGTGGTTCACAACCATCCATAATGTGGTCTGATGCCCTCTTATGACCTGCAAGTTTTCAATAAATCTTAAAAACATAAAAATAAAATCCTTGCTTAAGGATTGTGTCAGAAAATGGGACATGGGTTTACATGAAGGGACCTGAAAAACTGATTTCAAAATTAAATGCATCCATGGTGAAAACAGTTTCTCTTCTGGACCAGAAATAGGTTTGACATATCTTAGAAAGAACCAGAGGAACAAAGGAAGGGTTGCCCACCTTCAATGCTATCCAGACACCCAGAGGATCCTTTGAAAAGACAGACAGAGAAAGTTTCATTTCTTCCAGAAAATCATTGGAACTTTTAAATATGTGTTATGTGCACCAATGCATTTGCCACTTTTAATTTCAGAGAATCTTGGCTATGCTCTGTGTGATAGGGCAAATGGTAGGATAAATGGTATAGATTAAGCGTCTTCCTTCCCTTTTAAAAATAGTCTCTATCTTTTAGCAAGCCTACCCCATGACTCTCACATACTTACATCTATTTTCACGCACTCTTATACTGTTGTCCCTATTCTCACTCACACACACACACACACACACACACACACACACACACACACACACACAAACACACACACACACAATCTTTTTAATTGCTTTACATGACAATCACCACTCTCCCACCCGCGCCCCAGAGAAACAGCTGTTAAACCAGCATCTATCCAAACTCTGTTTGGGCCAATTTTCTTAATGTTTCACTAAGGCTTAACCTGTTGGCATAAGTGTTTAGTCCCATTAACAGCTAAAGTGACAGCCCGCAACTCACAGTGCTGACAGTAAACAAGGAATGTGAGGAATGGCTTTTAAACAATGACTGAGCCTCAAGCCATTTTGTTTTCAGATGCCTCCGTGAGACTTGTCCACACCAGAACTGCCTCTTGCCCCACAGCCCCACTCTTATATAAAGTGCACCTCCTGCCACAGGCTTGTTATTAGCTGATTAGATGTGTGTCACTCACACTGCTCTACTCTGATTGGCTAAGTGGACCTAGGTGCTCAGTAAAGTCCCTCAGCCTCAGCATTTAGGGGAAACTTTGATAGTAACTGGAAGGTGGGTGAGCTTGTCTACAGAGTGGTGGTTGGGTTAAGCCTTTGGCATGTCCCAGGAAGTGGATCCCTCTGGCTAAGTGCTGACCTGTGTTACAGTGTGTCGTGCCCTGAGAGCAGAAATCAAATAATTAAAACAATTAAATAATGGAAATAATTTTTAATTAATTATTTTCTATTTAATAATAATTTAAAAGTGGAAACAGACTCTTCAGGTCTAGGAGTTGTAAACAGACATCAATTCCTTAAACAACATCTATCTTCTTTTTGGAGCCTCTCCAGGATGTTTCTGTCCTTTTCTCTCATTTCCCCACTACATGATATTCAGACTCTCTCCTGCATGCTGTCCAGTATTGCTGACTAGAAAGGGGTTGTGTTATGAGTGGGATGTTCTGTCAGGCTAAGGTTGTACCTTTAAACAAAAGGGACCGTGAGAAAGGCCGTAAGAGAAGAAGTTGACCCAGCTGAAAATGAGTTTTTAAACTTCTTCCTGAGTCTCCATTAAAGTGAAAAAGCTTACCTACTACAAGGCAGAAAAAGTGCAAGGAATGTGAAGGCAGATAAATTCATTTACTCTTTCCGTGTTTAGTAAATGCTTACTGTATGCCAGATAGTGTGTATTATGTGGACTGGGAGCTGAGGCCTGAACATGGCAACATGGCATGTACCTATAATCAAGGAGATTGATTTCTATCTGTACATGACTCCTAGGGTTTCTTTGTTTCTTTGTTTCTTTGTTTCTTTCTTTCTTTGTTTCTTTCTTTCTTTGTTTCTTTCTTTCTTTCTTTCGGTTTTTCAAGACAGGGTTTCTCTGTGTAGCCTTGGCTGTCCTAGACTTCCTTTGTAGATCGTGCTGGCTTCGAACTCACAGTGATCTCGAGTGCTGGGATTAAAGGCATGCTCCACACTGCCCAGCTGACTCCAATGGTTTCTAAGCACACACTGTGAAGCTCTGTTCAGCCCATTCATGCACCTTTGCATCTCTTTGACTCATCTGTCTTTGTAGTTGCTATTTGCTCTTTAACACCCGTGAAACACCTTTGGACAGTTTTCATCCTTGCTAACCCACATCTCTGGTCTCAGATGACCCAGGTGCCTCTCTTCTCTGGGTTTCTACATTGGGCTCTCCAACTCCCATAGCAAACTTGCTAGTGACGATTGATTCCACTCCTCCCCTAATCTTTTCATGCCGATGTATCAACTATTTATTGAATGGGTGCTGTGTGCTGGGTATCAAGTAGACAAGGCAGGTCCATTGGGAAATCAGGTGATGAATTACCACAGGGCTGATCTGTTTGCCTTTGCCCCTATCCTATCACTTTTTGGAAATGTTTTCAGTGAGTCATTTCTAAGAACTCAATGTCCTAACATCTATTGGCTACCGACTTTCTTTTTGGTATAACAGTTCCCATGTGTCCCTAAACCATGGCCATTTTGAAGGCAACATGCTTTCTTTCTCCTGTCATCTCACTTTCCTCTCCCTCTGTTACTTTGCTCCTCTAGCCTCCCTCTCTCCTTTTCTCCTGCTCTTCCTCTTTCCCCCCCGCCTCCCATCCCCCCATATACACATGTAAGTATTTGGTGAGAATGTTATATTCTGGTACATCTCCCTGATGTAGTTTTCAGGGAATGCCTGGGAAGAAGTAAAGGATTACCCTTCACACTTTATGTCTGAGTATTTTCATTATCCACCTACACTTGCCTGCCACTTCAAACTCCTGACTCTATTTATAGACACCCTCTTCTTTATTCCTTTTGTACCTTGTTAAACAAACAAAACAAAACAAAACAAAACAAAACCTGATTTAAACAATTTACATATCATGTTGTGAATAACTTTTTAAAGATCTGTTTGTTCAGGCACTGGCTGCATGAATATGGGTTCTGTGCAACTCCATCTCTAAACATAGGATGGACCAGAGTGAGTGCCCAGTGTGTCAGTCAAGCTCTTCTGCAAGGATGTGCAGTCTGTGTCTTGGGGGCGTAATAAAGAACCACATTCTGGGAGCTGGTGAGATGGCTCAAGTGGCAGAGAACACTTACTGCTCTTGCAGAAGTCTGGAGATTGGTTCCTAACACTCACATCAGACAACTCATAACTGCCTGTGACTCCACCTCCAGGAGGTTTAATGCCCCCTTCTGGTTAAGCAGGCAATTTTCCTCATTTGTACATATTCCTGCACATACACACTCACACCCTCTTGTACAAACATACAATGTGTAGCTTATTATTATTATTATTATTATTATTATTATTATCATTATCATTATCATAATTATTATTACTATTATGATTATTAACCCTATGTTCCTTGGCAGGGGACTTGGGAGTTACTGAAATAATCTGTTACCCTGGGGTGATGTGAGAAAAACAGGACAGTTAGGTCCCATGGGCTTCCTGAGTGCATGTACCTTAAGTCCTTGCCAGGGAAGTCAGGGAAGTTGGGTTCCCGGAGGACTCAGGGGACTATGCTTGCCCTGACTTGCAAAGGGCAGGACAACTGTTCCCTGTACTCCCCGACTCCAGGCAAGTGCAAGTGTGACCACTTCAGTTTCTTATCCTCTGCTGCCTGTTTCTACCCATTGGGCTGCCTGGCTTTTGATTCTCTCCATCACTCTCGAAATGGACCTCAAAGTCTTTGTGTTTGTAGAGTCCTGTGTCCTGCTCCAGAGATTCATCCTCCTGAAAGCCATCCTCCTGAGAGCTGAATGCTCTCAGCTGCTAGCATCAGTTATAGCTGCCTGTTGTTTGTGTCTCAATGACAGCTAATGACACTGGCTGGCAGTTGTTTTTACCCCCTTCCCCCAAGGGGTGCTCTGTCTTGCACAAAGTAGATGCTCAATCAACTTAGGCCTCTGTTTGGATATTTGTTTTTCCAGGGACTCCCTTGGATTTCCTTAGGTGTCCTTGTGTGTTGACTCATGAGTCTGTCAGGTTTGGGACCATATGGATAGTGTTTCTCTTGGTCACAGCAGTATCCATATAAGTATTTATTCACAATAAACATTTGAGGGACAAATGAACTTAACAATTAGCAAACATAGGTTGCAGAGTGAGGGAAACTCAAGGAGAAGGAGCTGTAGTTGGGTGAGAGGAAGGCTGGCCTTTGAAGATATTGATGGAGTGGACTTTGTGCCTGTATTCCTCCCTTCAGAGGCATGTGACAAAACATAGACTCAACCATCAATGCAAAAGAGCACCAGTAAGTGTGCAGTGATGTCATGGCCAGGGCTGACTGAGGGTCTGCAGGAATGGTGCAAATGGAGCCCTGATGTGGGGACCTCAGATCCCTGGCTCACCTTCTTTTACTCATGGATAAAAGGTACTCCCTCGCTGCTCCCCCAAGTGTTGATTGGTACTTACAGTTTAGGCAGGATGATGGGCTATGGTGGACAGTGATGAGAAGTCTTCATCCGTGCATCTGGTCTAAACGTCTGTCCTCAGAGCTCATCCTATTCCTTATCGCTGCTCCTTGGCTGAGGAGCTTCCGAGGGCAGATGGTCTGGTAGAGGCAGAGAAAAAAGGTGGTCTTTAAGTTGGCATGGGCATCTTTTCAGGACGAATAACTATTCTAACATTCTTGAATTCAAAAGTCTGTTTAACATTTGTCGTTAGTCCACTCTGCACATGGTTGCTCGTGGACTAGGATTCCTTTTTGCTGGCTTTATCTGTTAAACCTCCAAACTTTACACATACAATTTTCATCCCAAATGGGAAAAAATAGGCCATATTTAAAACTCAAATTGAAAACCCATGGCGAAGCCTTCCCAAGAGCAGTCCTATTAGAACTACCACCATTCAGTTGGATGTTATCGAAGCAAAATAAATAAGCAAAAATAAAAGAAGGTAGAGATTGGGAAGATGGCCACTCTCCCTTCTCCTGGTACTTGTAAATGAGTGTTTTCACTCCTCCACATCCATCTTCATTAATGTTGGGAGCGATTTGTATTGGCCTTGCAATGCAACATCTCTGCATTGTGTGAATGCATATGATGGCCTGGAAATGGGCAATTTAATATGACAAGCCCCTCATCTCTCAGATATTATTTTTTATTTCATAAACAGTAATTTCTGCCAGGAATTATTCCACGGCTTGTGCATAATTTCACACAGACGGTTATTTAAATTTAAATAGAGAAATCAGCCATTTAGTATTGTGTCTGCCCCTACTTGGGTTGGCATTCACGACATTTTAAAATAAGGCCACAAGTGAAAGATAAAAAAAAATCCTCAGGCCACGTACTAGCTAGGAGATAATTGTGTCTGCTCATTAATTGTCATTTGAGTGACCTCCAATTAACTTTCTCAATATTTTCCAGTTTATTTAAAAAGAAACTTAAATGGGGTCTCTTTGTGAAATGTGTTTACAATGTAATGAAAAACCTCTTTGTTTACCTAATTAAGACTGCATTCTCTCAGCAGTAACGACAGCACTCCCTTCTGTGGGGGCCCATTCTCCCCCTTTGCAAAAGTTCACTTTTGACACCAAACTAACACGGTGGTTGTGGCTGAGATGCGAAACCAGACACACAAGTATGTGGACCGGCACCCGGCATTTTATTATCCTGGTGTCTCTTTCACCAATACCAGCACAGAGTTGTTTGTATTGATGGATTTTCACATTTCAGAGACAGCATGAGGGAGGAGTGGGGGTGATGCGTACTATAACTAACCTCCTGTGTTTGAACAAGGACTGGTTCAGCAGTAGGTTTAAAGACGGAAGTTTTGTGTGACTACAAGTTCAGAACCCTGTTTACCTTTGTGCCCTACCACAGTCACCGAGCAAAAGTTATGACCTTGAAAACTGGAGACAAGGAGACGTTATGAAATGTCCAAGTATAGCCGTTTCTTTGTCTATTCTAGTCAAAGGCCTGTGAAGAGTTTTTCAAATCAAACAGAATCCTGTAAGTGTGAGCCTGGGTGAACAAACTAATATTTTCCCATTTTTAAGCAATGTTTTGGTAGCAAGAATAGAAGAGAAGAAAAAAAGGTGAAAACATGGGTGTATGACCATTCTATTCGTGTATGTGCCTAAGTGTGTGTGTGTGTGTGTGTGTGTGTGTGTGTGTGTGTGTGTGTATGTGTGTGTGTCTGTACACTAGACCTCTTGGTTCCAATTCTTAGGGCTCTTTCGACTCACACATTTACATGTCTGTCATAAATTTCTTCTCTCTTCGCACTTCCAACTTCTTCGAGGCAAGAGGTACCTCTTCAAGGAGAACCAGTTTCCAACTAAAAGCAAGTCAGCTAAATTCAAGGACTTCTTTTTCTGTCCTTGTCTTTTTTCTTAACTTTACTCTTATCTTGAACTTGAAGGTGAGGCGTTTCCATTTCTTCCTTGTTTGTATCAATCATGTTACTGATTCAGTCCCACAGACACATCTTCAGCAGAGTTCAGACATGGTGGCAACTCCTGTGCCTCGGAGGGGATAGGCGGCATCCTGGCACACACCATCGTGCCTGCCCTTAGCTTCCCAGACCCTCCTGGAATGGTCAGCTGACTTCAGCTAGACTAGGTCAAGCCTAGCTTTTGGGGGAATTGTCATTTTGAATTTGTCTTTCTATTGGCAATGAAAGTCATGCTTCTTCTCCAGGATGCAGATCTGTCATTTGGGAAATGAAAGGCTTGGGCATCACACACCTTCTGTGTCTGGAGGTCAGCACTGGAATCCCTAGTGAGGACTGTGGGGGAAACTGCTGTCCAGCTGGGTTTTTTGTTTGTTTGGTTGGTTGGTTTTGGTTTTTCGAGACAGGGTTTCTCTGTGTTAGCCTTGGCTGTCCTGGACTCGCTTTGTAGACCAGGCTGGCCTCGAACTCAGTGATCCACCTGCCTATGCCTCCCGAGTGCATGCGTCACAATGTCCGGAGCTGTCCATCTGTTTTTGTTGTTGTCTGTTCACTACAGCTTTCTTCTGTCTCCCAGGGCACAGGCTGGTCACTTTGTTTCAATTCTTTTCAGTATGAGAAAGGCTCGTGGTCAGGTCAGATTTCCTGGTTTTGAGCCCAGCTTCACTACTGAAGTAACTTCATCTCTGGGAATCAATCTCTCTCTCTCTCACTCTCTCTCTCTCTCTCTCTCTCTCTCTCTCTCTCTCTCTTCTCTCTTCCGCTCTCCCTCCCTCCCTCCTTCCTTCCTTCCCTCCCTCTTAGTGCTGGGATTGCAGGTATGTGTCACCGTACCCGGCTGGGAATCTGTTTCTTGATCTGTAGAAGGGCACAGTAGTACTAAAAGCCTGTATCTCATAGGTTACCAGGACCATGTAAGATGATTATTTGTAAAGTCTTTAGAGTGAGGCCTAGAGCTTGGCTAGGGCTCAATATATACTAGCCATTAAAATGGAATATCTTCCTGCTTTCCTACTATAGACTGATCAGTAAAATACACAGTGACATGTTGGGCATGCACAGTCCTTTGATAAACAGGACTGTGTTTATCAAACATCATAAATTCACCTTTATTTTTTAAAGCTCAGACTTGGTATTCAGAAAATTTTTTAGCTGTTTTGACACTTTTCATCTTCACAGAAATTTGTCCTTTACACTATTCCCAGGCTTTCTTGTCACTCTTAGCTCTCTTGATGATCTGTGCTTTGCTGAATTCTCACTTCCAGTCATGTTCTTCCTTTCTCTGGCCCCTCCCGGCATGAAGCCTCACCAGGGGCCATAATAATCTACACGCAGCTTCAGAGGAGGCTTCTTACACTTTGATGGCATGGCTGTTACATCAAAACCAAAAAGCACATGCCCCAAATTTCCTGAACTTACTCGTAGCACTGGGTACTGTGGGGTGGCTCACCATTACTTCTTTTGAACTCAGGCATTTGGATCCTAGACTTAAGGGGCATCTCTTACTGTCTGAAGCATTCAGAGCCAGGCTTTTGAGGGCTGACCTCTCAAGCGTGTCCAGATTTCTTTATGATTATAAGTATGTGTCTTCTTGAGAGGCATCCAGGTGGCCTAAGCTGAACAGATAGAAGACCAGAACACATGCAAATAGTGAAATGGCCAATGGTTTCCGGGTGGCAAATCACAAGTTTGCTTAAAATGTATCCTTATAAAATCAGCAGAACCTTGGCAGTGGTGGTGGTGCGTGCGTGTCTTTAGTCCCAGCACCTGGGAAGGCAAAGGTGAGTGGATCTCTGTGAGTTTGAGGCCAGCCTGGTCTACATAGTGAGTTCCAAGATAGGCAGAGCTTACACAGTGAGACCCTGTCTAAAACATACCAAACCAAAAACAAAACAACCAACAAAATACCAAAAGCCAAATAACAAACAAACAAAACAAAAATAAAAAACAAACAAAGAAAGAAAAAGAAAGAAAGATAAAAAGAAGGAACAAACCAGTATAAGCATCAGTGGACTGAGAGTGCCTTAGATGAAGAGTGAATGCTCACACAGCTACTTCCTTTCAGGCATTCATATTTCTGTTTCCAAATACATGTCAGAGAAAAACACAGATGTTATAAATTATAAGTACTAAAATAATAGTGAATTTTAAAAAATGTATTGCTCTGATACTGAAGGAAAACCAGGAAACAGTGACACTCTAATTCCAGCCTTTACAGTATTTTTACTCCTATTCTTCCTTTTGGCCTCCTTCCTAATTCCATGCAAAATGTGAGTCTTCTTCACAACCCACATTCACAGCTTCTTACTAAACCAATTTGTTTTGGGATCCCCAAATTCCAAACCAGAAGCATTAAGAGACTGAAGAGCCAGGCTAGACTGCCTGACTCCAGGGAAAAGCTTAGCAGATATTTTTCCCGGGGCCACAAGGGTTTTGGAGGTTAAAATAAGCACTTCCTTTGAACCCCAGCTTCCATTGCCCTCATTGACAATAACAATGAGCTAATAATTAAACTACTGGCACAAATATAAACAGGCAGTCCCTACCATACAGGAAAGAAAACAGAGCTGGGCTTGCGTTCTGTTTTACCAGGAAGCCAGCAGTGGGCAGTTGATGGTCTCCACAGCGAACAGACAGAAGGATGAGCTAGAAACACTCCAGTTACAAAGCCCCTGAGAACATGACCCAGCAAGACATGTCGTCGGGTCAGCAACTCAGCTACCATCATAATTGTGTTTCGACACACAGAGATGCATGCTTTTATATTTCATGAATGTTAATCTTAAATAAATGCTTTTTTTGGAGGAGAGGAGGAGGAAGAAGAGAAAGAAGAAGAAGGAACAGGAGGAGGAAGAGGAGGAGGAGGAGGAAGAGGAGGAGGAGGAGGAGGAGGAGGAGGAGAAGAAGAAGAAGAAGAAGAAGAAGAAGAAGAAGAAGAAGAAGAAAGATTCTATCTCCTATAGACTTCTTTTAAAGCTTATATATTTGAAATAGAAATAGACACTCTCTCAGTGAAATATGAAATAATCTGGAAAAAACCCCAACAACCTGGTTTTATACATATGCTTTTATGTGTGTGAAAGTGCTTAAATGTTCAACTGAGAAGTGAAGAAAAAGAAGAAGGAGGAGGAGGAGGAGGGAAGAAGGGAAGTGACCCCAGACTCCAATTTTCTCACTTCAGATAAGATTGAACATGTAGGAATTGTAAGGGGAGCTTAAGGCTTCCAGTGAGAAGCCTCCACTAACAGATGCAAGCAAGTGCTTCTCTGTCTTCTGGTTCCCAGTCACATTTTTAATTACTCCTTTAGACCACAGAGGTGTCGTGTGGAAACCACACGCTCCCTTTCAGTCCCTCCTGTTAAGAAGGGTCTTCTACATTCATGTCGCTCCGAATCCGATTTCATCCGTCTAAAATTGTGAATATGATCAACTACGCAGCAGCCCCCTCTCAGGAAACCTGAGACAATGACAGGACTTCATAGTACGTTTCCCTAGTCAACCAGACATTTCTTGCAAAAACTCTGTGTAGAAAGAGTTAATATGTGTTTATCTCTCAGAAATTAGCAAATATATCTTATTTCCTCTAATATTCTGACCAGAGATCTGAGCTTTTTCCTCCCCTTGTCCATAGGCTGAAAAAAAAAAAAAAAGACTGCATTCACTAATTATACATCCTGAAAAGAATTTGGTTCGCTGTAAGATGATCCTACTGATATGCTAAATCCTTTTTTCTGCTTGTGCTGCCTGGAGCTTGTGTTTAACATTTTTTTTTCAACTGTATGACAATAAAAGTTCTGGCAACAAAAGAAATAAATGGGCAGCTAAAGAAGGTACAGCAAGCACATGGCAGGCCGCTGCGGCGCCCGCTCCTTCTGGCTGCTCTTTTGTAGATTCTAGTTTGGTACCCTCAAGTCAATAGCCCAGACCCAGCCACCTCAGCAACTCAGAATGACACCCAAGCCCTCTCTCTTTACGTTCATGAATAGTCAGCACCCAGCAGACAAAATAGAACTAATCTTTTTTGACAGAATTGTTCAATTTTGAGGAAAAGCCTTTGAGTCTTGCACACATTTGCAGAGTATGAGACAAACAATGTCTGCAATCAAATTTGAAAACAACAGTGGCCAATAGGGCTGGGGAGAAAGTCTGTGTGGATTAAATAGCATATTCACTCAGTCCCAGTGGCCATAAACTTGGGACAAACATTCATTTCAATACATGAAAGAGATAAGCAAATGGAGAGGGCATCCTCCAGCTTGAGCCTGCTTCTGCAGAAATGCCTTCCGCTATGATACACACGCCCCAGACCCCCCTCCCGCCCATCTCTCTCTGTGTCTCTGTGTCTGTCTCTGTGTCTGTCTCTGTGTCTGCCTCTGTGTCTGCCTCTGTGTCTGTCTCTGTGTCTGTCTCTGTGTCTGTCTCTGTCTCTGTCTGTCTCTCTCTCTCTCTTTCTCTCTCTCACTCTCTGTCCCCCTCTTTTGCATAGACTAATACAAATACTCCTTCCCTCTCAGAAATGATTTTGTTTTGGCAAGGGCAAGAGTCTCGGTGTAAAGTGCTTTTTTTCCCCCTCTTGAATCCAGCAGCCCTTTGTCATCATTTGAAAGCCATTTTGTCATTTAGAAATCCTGCAGTATATCAGTCACTTACAAGTCTAACGTGTGCTGAAGATGAATCTTTTCTCATATTCTCATTCACCTCCCCCTGTTTGATACAAGCCATCTTTATACATTTGGAGACAATGCAAGCAAGAAGAAAAATCTACCCAGTTCATGGCAAAAACAGAAGTTAGCAACATGGTCCATGCAGCTGCAACACTGCATTTAAAATTCCTTTTTCTCATAGGAAGAGGGCTAATCCTGCCCCCGTAATTCCCTACAGCCAAAATGTGCCCCTCCCCTCGTGACAGTGCAGTGCAAAGACACTAGCACGCTTATCTTGCCTAACCAGATGGCCGACTTGGATCAATGCACACACGCCACGATCAATGGGAGAGATAAAGAATTAGGAAAACAGTGGTACATGCTCCCAGAAAGCTTGTACACTGCATAATTATTTTATGATTCTACACATGGCTACATGTGATACTGAAGTAGAGAAGGAAAGGATAATTAGAGTGCCAGGAAGAATTCTGTAGTAGACTACACTTTCTCAGTCAGCACTTCGCACTCTAGCAAACTCGCTGCTCTTATCTGAAAGTGATTTTAGAAAACATGAGCAAAAAAAAAAAAAAAAAAAAAAGTCAGGGAAGGCATTTCCATATTTTTGAGGCGGGAGGCAGGTCCCGTCGTGTCCCAAAGTTGAGCTCAGAACCCGAGAAGGCTGGCTGGGATTCGGCCATATCTCTTGTCATTAGCCACCTCTAGTTGCTCAGGCAAGGAAACTCAGCAGATAATAAAATTTGAATGTGATGTGGACTGTATGTAGCCAGAAAGAATTGTTTCCCGCAAAGATGCAGTCAAGTCCATTCAGGGAAATAGTGCAAGTGTTGTCCAGCAGGTTGGTTATTGGTGTCAGAAGGAGAAGGAGAAGGAGAAGAAGGAACAACCACTGCTCCCTTCCTGAAAAGCATCTTCCCTGTTCTGTCTAAGGGTTACAAGGAAAGTTTTTGAGCATTTGAAGCAGGCATGAGGCTGACTTATCTGAATTCAGACCCAGAGCAGAAGGCAAAACAATGAGCTGTGCCAGTCTTCCACCATGGCACTGTGCTCACCAGAAAAACAAAGTGTCCTTTCAGTTCCTGCTCTGTGAGCTACGTCATCCATGATTCTGTTATTATTTACAAATGAGAACACTTTTTTTTATCCTGTACAACCCTCAAATTTACTCTTTTATCACCTGGTATTAAATGGGAACAAAAGTAGAATTCTGTCCTCTGGATTTGGATTTGAGACTGAGTTGGCATGCAAATTAAAAGATTCAGTGAACTTTTGCTTTTTTTTTTTTTCAAAGAGAGATAGGAGCTGGGAACTGGGCTCAGCCTGAGAAACCAGTGCAGCCTGTCATCTGAAGGAGGCAACCACATTCAAAGTAAGATAGATGTCTAATCTTCAACTATTAAAATGACTGCAAACTAATTTCTAAGAATCAATAAAGTATAACCTGGGTAAAATCTCTGAGGTGATTAAAATGAGAAATTGACCACTGTGAATGCCCTAGTCCATCTAAGACATTTTTGGGTGGGAAAAATAGGAGGGTCTGGATTCGGCCGTTCTCTGTGATGTAATCTGTGGAGTTATCTTGTTACTCCTGCCCTACAGCATATCTCTTCTCAAACTTAGCTCACGGTGGATAGCTGGCCGTGTGCAGCTAACACTTAGCTTTGCTGCACACTATCAGATGTGGGGACAGATTGGGTTTGAGGATACGATGGGCATTTCTATATCTATTTTTAGTTCAAAATCTTTCAAAGGCAGAACTATCATTTTATGTTTCAGAGCTTATTTTCTCTTTTTTTCTGCCTCTGAGATAAGTGTAGACATGCCCTTTCCAGCATTATGTCAGATTCATCATGGGTTCCTTTGGCTATGAAAACTGATTCCATGTAGATTATGCTTGACAAGGGGAAACTGAACTCTCAGGAAGTAGGCGGGAGCCTTTCGCTCTCAGGAAGGGGGATATCTAAAGAAGGATAATGAACATTGAGCAGGAGTGTGAGGTTCAGGGCAGGACTGAGATGGGTCCAGATCCTGGCTGCAGAGAAAGTGAGGCGCCTGCACCTGGGACCCACCAATAAGCCAGAGAAACCTGGGAGAAAATGGGGGCCTCTCTACCCAACAGTACCCATGGTTGTAGCCTGAGTTGTCAGAGATAAATATGAATGATATCTAGACATAGTCAAAGCTTACCAACCACACAAACTTGTAAAAGAAGAGTTGGAGAAAAAAAAAAAAAAAAAAAAAAGGAAACAACATATTCAAATCTCTTTGGAGAAACTACCTACACTTATCACAAAGAACACAAAATAAATGTAGCCTGCTGGCTGGTGGTGGCAGCACAGCTCGAAGAAGGCAGAAGCAGAGGCAGATCTCTGTGAGTTAGAAGCCAGGCTGATCTACAAAAGAGTCCCAGGATAGCCAGGGCTACACAGAGAAACCCTATCTCACTGCCCCCAAATGTGCCTAGTACAATTGTGAAGATGTGCAGGGCTGAGATTGGTAAGAGTGCCAACAAAGCACAGCATACAGGAAGCTCCCTGATCCCTAGTGCCACCCAAACCTGTAATCCTAGCTCTCAGGAGAGAGGAGGCAGCAGCATCTTCAGCCACACGGTGAGGTCACAGCCAACCTGGCATACACGACAGGAAACAAAACCAAAAACCAAAAACAAATTTCATTTAAATATATCAACAGTGAAAGACTATTCCAATGACCAGACAGCACAGCATGGTGGTGTGGAGTTTATGAGCCAGCACTTGAGACATAAAGACAGAAGAATCAGAAGTTCAAGGTTCTCCTTGATAGCCTCGGTGAGTTTATGTAGCCTTGGCTTTGTGATATCTTGTCTCAGAAAAAGAGACAAAGCATTAGAGAGAGATGGGGAAGAGCACTGGCTGCTCTTCCAGAGGAGCTACGTTCAATTCCTGGCACCCACATGGCAGCTCACAGCCACCTTAAGTCCAGTTCCCAGGGATCTGACATCCTCTTCTGGCCTTCATGGGCACCAGAAATGACAGTGGTGCACAGACATATATGCAGAAAAAGCCCTATACACACAAAACAAATAAATAAACTACATTAAAGAGAGGGAGAGAAAAAGAGAGACAGACAGACAGACAGAGAGAACAGAGTTGAAAAAGAACAAAATAATGTTTTTATTTTTTATCTCAAATTTGTTGGGAAACAGCTTACATCCAATACATTGCACCCACATTGATTGCTCAGTTCAATGAGTCTTAACAATGTAGAATATTCCTGCCAACCTAAAATGCCACCTCATGTTCTGTGGCAGACAACCCCTCCCTCTGCCAAAGGGCCTATGTGACCACTGATAAACTGCAATACGTTTTGCTTTTTCCACTAATATAGCTGTATATTATGCATGTTTTGTAATCTGGCTTTCTTAATGTAGCATAGCGATTTCGAGGTTAGCTGGTCTTGTTAGGCATCTGCATCATTTCTGTATATAACTAAGTAAGGTTCTGCTGTTTGGCTCTCTCAACTTCTGTTCATCCATTCTTCTCTTAGTGGATATTTGGATTGTTTACAGTTTGGTACTTTTGTGAATAAAATGTAGTGAGCAGCTGTGTGGAAGTCTTTATGTAGGAGTGTGTTTTCATTCACTTTGGGTGTCTGATGGTGGAATGGCCCCTCACATGGTGATATTTTCTTAACTTTTGAGAAACAATCAGACATTTTCCAAGGTGACTTACCATTTTCTTTTCTAACCAAAAGTATAGGAGCTTCTAGTTGCCCTGTGTCCTCTGGAACACTCAATATTGTCGATCGTAATGTTAGCCACTTTAATGAATATACTATATAATCTCATTGTGTACTACTTTGCATTTCCCTACGATGAATAGTATGTTTATTAATTACTCTTACACCTTACTCTGTGAATTATTGCTTCAAATTACCATTTGTTCTTATCCATTACCATTTTTTTGTTGTTGTTTTAATCATTTATAAGCATTAAAAAAATCCTGGGTAAAAGTCATTTGCTATGTATACTACCTTATTTTTATTTATTTAATGGTATATTTTGAAAAACAAAACTTTAAAATCTTGAAAAAGTCTAGTAAAAAGTTCTGTTTTATAGCTTGTGTTATTTTTCTTATAATTAAATCACTTTACAACCTGAGTGCAGCCCCCTCCTTCCTTTCCTCCCAGTCCCACCTTCCGCCCCTCCCCCATTCTCTCTTCCTCTTCTCAGAGAAGGCGAGGCCTCCCATGGGTACCAACCCACTCTGGTACATCAAGTCACAGCAGGACTAGGCACATTCTCTCCCACTGAGGCTAAACAAGGCAGCCAGCTAGGGGAAAGGGTGCAAAGGCAGGAAAGAGACTCAGAGACAGTTCCATCGTCAACTGTTAGGAACCCACATGACGACCAAGCTGCACATTTGTTATATATGCATCGGCGTTTTAGGTCCGGCCTTTGGTTGGTGTAGCTCATAATTTTTTTGTAGCTTATAAAAGAAATCTTTATCTATTTTATATTTGCAAAGCTTATTTTCTCCTCAGTTTTGTATAAAAAGTTTCATCCTTTTTAACCCTTTACATTTGGATTAACTTTATTGTGCAATGTCAAATAAACATCACTTTCTTTAGAGACAGCCAACACTTGTAGCAACCTCTGTTCAGAAAATCTTGCTTTACCTGTTGGATTTTTCCTGTGGTTTTGGTTGTGAGCCCAGCCTTTCCTGTACTTTTAAAGCATCAGTTATATGAGTGCGTTCCTGATTCTCTATCCTGTTCTGTTCATCTGTTGTGTATTTATCTACCTGTCTTTAATTACATTTTGTAATTTCATAAGTAGACATTGGGAGTGACAACTTCCAGTGTGTTCTTTAAAAAGTGTTTTTGTTTCTTTTGAGACAAGGTCTCTCTACATAGACATACATGGCTGTCCTAGAACTCACTATATAGACCATACTGGTCTCAATTTCAGAGATCCACCTGCCTTTGCTTTTTGAAGAAGGTGATTTTGGGGATTAAAGGTGTGTACCACCGTACCAGGCTAAAGGTTGTTTTTATCATCGTTTTTGTCATCATCATCGTCATCATAATCATCATCATTACTTTAATTTCACTTGAATTTTTAAAGATTTATGTGTATGTGCTTGTCTGTATGGGCACCACATGTGTGTAGGTACCAGAGGCGGTCAGGAGAGGGCATCAGAAACTCTGGAACTGGAATTCAGGTGGTTATGAATTGCCTGAAGTGAGTGAGAAATGAACTTGGATAGACAGCAAGCGCTCTTAACTGCTGAGTCATCGCTCCTACCTCTTCAACTTCCTTTATACACTTTAAAATCAACTTCCCAGTTCTTCTAATATCCATTGGGATTTAGATTGGAGCTGTTTTGCATCTATATATTAATTTGAGGGAAATTTATACCCTAATATCTAGTGTATCTGTTTGTTTGTTTTTACGACTTTAAAATAGTGTCTTGAGAATGTGCTGCAGCTCTTAGTATAAAAGTATATACAACTTCTGATAATTTTATTCAGATGTAATTTATATTTTTGGATTCAATTTTAAAGGAAATTGGCTTTTTAAATGTAGTCTTACAGTTGCTTGTGGCCAGCATATATAAATATGAAATGATTTCGTTGTGTTTAGTGATTTACTAAATGAATTTATTAGTTTCATATTTTATGTTTTTGAGCTCTTAGGATTTCTTCAGCTATTAAGGACTTTTATTTTTCTGCATTTCTGACTTTTATTTGTCTTAGCTCACTGGGATGGCTCAAATCAGTGCAATGATGGAAAACGGACTTGGCAAGAGCCAGGACCTGCACAGTGAGAGCTCTCAGTCCTGGGGGCACTCCCTCAAGTCCACAGCATGAAGAATGGCTGTAGGTGCTCACAGGTGCACGTTGCCAGACTGAAGGGGCTTTCTTCTAGTTTACTTAGTTGTCAGTAGTTGTGATGTTTCAAAAGCACAAATGGATATCCAATCATTTCAAACATTTTTTATTGCCATGTAGGGGTTACTGTATTTTCTCTCCTTTATTATATTACTATGATAGTTGTGTTTATATTATTGATTTAATGCATTTAAACTATCTTATATTTCTATGACAATCTTTACTTGATCATATTAAGGTCATAGTTTAAGAAATATATTGATTACCATTAGTAATATTTTTAAAATTTGGCTATATGTTTCTGAGGGACATATGTTTAATATGCCTTTTGAAATTATGTATCTGTTGGTTTGGGTTTGTGGAAGCGTGTGTTTATCTATCTATTAATTTTCGATTCTTATTATGAAACCTTAATGTAAGGTCTGAGGATCTAAGAAAATGTTTGATGGTTTATGAAGGTGTTTTACGGTTGGTAAATGCAAGTTATGAAGGTTGGAGGTGATGCTAACCTATCTAAAATTTGACTCTTTTTGTAAAACTAAAAAGATTCTTGCAAGCTTCAGGGAATATATTTCTCCCAGCATAAATGAACTCCAGATAAGAACTGTCAATCAACAGTTTGTTTGGCTGAGGGTGGGATCTATTTCCCTTTCGGTGGTCCTGGGACCCATCCACCTCCGACTACCAAGAGCATGGGCCTAAAAGTCTCAAATGTATCTTCTCCTGTGAATGGATACATGTTCTAGCATCCTCCTAGGTTCAGGTACTTCCTCAAGAGCCACATCCAGAATGCAGATCCTCCATCCTGATCTCATTGTTGCAGCTGGGCCTGCAGTTCCCCAGCTGCAGATGGTCTCATAGCTGCTGCCCTTCAGCTGTAGGACAGCAAGGAAGACAGCCTACTCTTTCTGGTGTGGCCAACATTCCAGCCTTTTTGCCCAGGACCCCACTATTAACCATGCCCCCCAATGTCAGCAAGAACCAGTCATAAACAAGCATACTATCGCTTATTCAGTTTTGTTTGGTTGGTTGGTTTGGTTTTTTGAGACATGGTTTCTCTGTGTAGCCTTGGCTGTTCTGAATTTACTTTGTAGATCAGGCTGGTGGCAAACTCACAGAGATCTGCTTGTTCTGTGTCTCTCTTCTCTCTTCTCTCTTCTCTCTTCCCTCTTTTCTCTCTCTCTCTCTCTCTCTCTCTCTCTCTCTCTCTCTCTCTCTCTCCCTCTCTCTCTCTCCCTCTTTCTCTCTCTCTCTCTCTCCTGAATCCCTCCTAGCCCAGCATGGCAGCCTAGGGCTGCTTCCCATTAATCCACCATTTATATACTTTAATTTGTCTTACATTAGCTCATATCGCTGCTTCAGAAGGTTTATCACTTAAGATAGTTATAAAAATGTAAAAGACACAGTCTCTCTTTTTATTTTTTCACTTGTTTGTTTTCACATTGTGTATGTATGTGTATCATGTTGTGGCTTGTGTAACTTTCAGCAGCTGTTTCTCTCCTTGAGCCATGTATATTCTTCCAGGGATTGAACTCAAGTTGTCAGACTTCATAGCAAGTGCCCTGTGTGCAGAGCCATATTGCTGGCTCAGGTGAAGCCTCTGAAAGAAACTGTTCATAAGGAACATACTCCTTTTTTTAAAATCTTGGTTATATATTTTATTTATTTTTTAAAAATATTTTATTAATTTGTTCATATTACATCTCAATGGTTATCCCATCCTTTGTATCCTCCCATTCCTCCTTCCCTCCCATTTTCCCCTTACTCCCCTCCCCTATGACTGTGACTGAGGGGGACCTCCTCCCCCTGTATATATATCAACTCTCTTCTTGGTAGCCAGCTATCCTTCCTCTGAGTGCCACCAGGCCTCCCCATCAAGGGAACGTGGTCAAATATGGGGCACCAAAATTCGTGTGAAAGTCAGACCCCACTCTCCACTCAACTGTGAAGAATGCCCTGTCCATTGGCTAGACCTGGGTTGGGGTTCAATGTTTACTGCACATATAGCCCTTGGCTGGTGCCATAGTTTGTGCAGGACCCCTGGGCCCAGATCTGCCCGTCATAATGTTCTTCTTGTAGGTTTCTAGGACCCTCTGGATCCTTCTATTTCCCCATTCTCCCATACTTCTCTTACCTAGAGTCCCAGTAGGATGTCCTCCCCTCTGTCCCACTTTCCTGGTAAGTGAAGACTTTCACGGGACATACCCCTTGGACCAGTGTCCAGATATAAGTGAGTATATACCATTTGACTCTTTCTGCTTCTAGGTGAGCTCACTCATTATGATCATTTCCAGTTCAATCCATTTGAAGGGACATACTCTTAAGAGGGTGTGTTACTATGGACTCTATTCAATTTTTTAAAAGGATTTATTTATTTATTATTCATTATGCCCATGAGCTCATGAGGGCTGTGTGCATGCACGTACCTGTGGGCCTACAAGATAGCATTGGATCACCTGGAACTGGGGACCCAGTTGTTAGCTGCCCAGGTGGTGCTGGGAACTAAACCCTGGTTCCCTGCAAAAACATGAAATGCTCTTAAGCATTCTGACCATCTGACCAGCTTCAGTGTTGACAGTGACCTTTCCCTTGTGCCACAGTATCTGCCAATCAATCTTAGTTTCTTGCTACAGTTATTTTTCTTTATAGCACTTGTCATTATCTAGCATGCTACATATTTGCTTGTTGACTTGCTTATGGTATTTCTGCGCTATGGGAAAATTTTTCTTGCTGTGTTTTCCCTTTCTTTTCCCCTGATGCTCTGGGGAGCAAACCCAGGACTTAGAACACAGAAAACAAGTCCTTTACCACTCAGCTACATCTGACCCCAGGCACCAAGGCTCCTTGACTAAGATGGAGTCTTACTGACTTCTTCAAACATGCAAAGTGTGGACAAAGACTTTTAGAAAGAAACCAAGGACTGGCTTTCCAATTCCAGAGAGACAAGGAAAGAGAGTATCAGATGCCCCTGACTTAGACATTTTGCTTGGACATTTACCACTTATACTCATCCTTGAAGGTATAACCGATTCTTCCAAGTTTTGCCTTTAGAACCTGTGGTGGTTTGAATGAGAATTACCTCCATAGTCTCATAAATTTGAATATTTATTCCCTAGTTGGTGTTTGGGAAAGATTGGGAGGTGTGGCCTTGTTGGAAGAAGTACCTCAGTGGGTTTCAGAAGCCACAGCCTCCCGTTAGCCTCTCAGCTACAGTTCCTGCACTGTCTGCCTGCATGCTGCATGTTCCTCGACGTCGTCGTCATGGATTCTAACTCTGTGCAAGCATGAGCCTCAATTTAAATGTTGTCTTTTATAAGTTGTCTTGGTTATGGTATTTTATCACAGCATTAGAAAGGTAACTGCAATAAGAGTCCTAACAACTTAAGGTTTTCTAGCATTTAATGGGAGAATCTCGAGATTTTTTTGTGACCCACCTATTAGGGATTGGTTTTAACTCCATAGCACAGATGAGAGAGAGACAGAGAGACAGAGAGACAGAGGGACAGAGAGACAGAGGGACAGAGAGACAGAGGGACAGAGAGAGAGAGAGAGAGAGAGAGAGAGAGAGAGAGAATGAAAGAAGGAAGAAAGAAGGAACGAAGGAAAGAAAGAAAAGGAAGGAAGGAAGGAAGGAAGGAAGAAGAGGCCGGAAAGATAATTATATAAGTATGAGAACTTGAATCCATATTCCTAGCACCGTGTAAAACCTGGGGGTGTGGCACATATGTGGGAAGGGAGACAAGAGAATTCCGGGGTCTTGCTGGCCAGCTAGTCTAGCTGAATCTGTTAACTTTAGGTTCAATGAGAGATTCTGTTCCACAAAATAAAGTGAAGGGGGTAGAGAGATGACTTCATGCTTAAGGCTGCTTACTGCTGGGGGTAGGGGTGGGGGTGGCACACACCTTTAATTCCAGCACTTGGGAGGCAGAGGCAAGCAGATCTGAGTTCAAGGCCAGCCTGGTTCACAGAGCAAGTTCCAGGACAGCCAGGGCTACACAGAGAAACCCTATCTCGAAAAACAAACACACACACATACACACACACACACACACACACACACACACAAAAGCAAAGCAAACCAGAGTGTTTCCTGCTCTTATAGAGTTGGTTCTCAGTACCCACATAGCTGCACACAGTTTCAGGGTATGTAACACCCTTTTCTGGTCTCCATAAGCTCCTGAACACATCTGGAGCATATAAATTCAAGTGGCACACATACTTGCACATAAAAATAACAAAAAAGTATATTAATTCATGGGGGCGTACCCCTTGGACTAGTGTCTCGATATAAGTGAGTATATACCATTTGACTCTTTTTGCTTCTGTGTGAACTCACTCATTATGATAATTTCTAGTTCAATCCATTTGTCCACAAATTTCGGAAATTCCTTGTTTTTAATAGCTGAGTAGTATTCCATAGTGTAAATATACCACAGTTTCTTTATCCATTCTTCTACTGAGGGACACGTAGGTTATTTCCATGTTCTGGCTATTATGAATAAGGCAGCTATGAACATGGTTGAGCATATGTCCCTGTTGTGTGGTAGTGCATAGGAAAGTGGGTCAGAGGGGAGAAAATCATATTGAGACTTTAGGGGTGAGAAACCTGGGAGAATGAGGAAATAGAAGGATCCAGAGGGTCCTGGAAAACTACAGGCGGGTCTGGGCCCTGGGGTCCTCCTCAAACTATGGCACCAGCCAAGGAAAATATAGGCAGTAAACTTCGAACCCCTACCCAGTCTAGCCGATGGACAGGACATTCTCCACCGTTAAGTGGAGAAGGGGATCTGACTTTCACACAAACTCTGGTGCCCCATATCGGACCATGTCCCTTGGATGGGGAGGCCTGGTGGCACTCAGAGGAAAGATAATAAGTCACCAAGAAGAGACTCAATACCCTAGGAGCATATACAGGGGGAGGAGGTCCCCCTCAGTCACAGACATAGGGGAAAGGAGTAGAGGGGGAAGCGAGAGGGAGGAAAGAAAGGGAGGATACAAGGGATGGGCTAACAATTGAGATGTAATATGAATAAATTAATAAAAAAATTTTTAAAAAAGTATATTAATTCAAAGGACCTAGCCAAAGGCTCTTGCCACCAAACTTCACAACCTCAGTTTGAGCCCTTGAACCCACAAGGCAGAAAGAGAGGGCTGACTTCTCCAAGTTATACTCTGACCTCCTCATGTGTAGCATGACACACACATGTCCACACACATGTTCATACCTACATACTTGCAAAATAAATAAGTAAATGTAAAAGCTTTTCTTTTAAATGGTGAAGAGTTATTGAGCAAGACATCTAACATTGACTTCTGGCCTTTACATACACACACACACACATGAACACACACATGCATGCATATCTCCCTCTCCCACACACATATAAGATACAAAACAAACAAACAAACACATGACCAAGACAAGCTATCAATCTGGGGCAGAGTAGGGATGGGCCTTTAAGGTCCCAAAGTAATTATTAAAGAATAATCATTCTTGTGATATACTCCCACAAGGACTAAAATGCTACCTTCTTATGAATAAAGAAATAAAGTCTTTTAAAAATAAGCAGAACAACACATCAATGTTGTTCTGTAATACTCATTTTCTCTCTTTTTCTGAGACAAGGTCTTGCATACTCAGAGCTGGCCTTTATCATACTATGGAGCAGAGAGAACAGTCTTGAATTTCTAACCGTCTTCGCTCCACCTCCCATCCTTTAAGATTACAGGCAGTGCATCCATGCCTCCATCTCTGTCTCTCTCTCCATGGTTTCATGTTGCTCATGCTGGCCTCACACGCATTTTAGCAGAGGGTAATCATGAACTCCCCATCCTCCTGTCTCCGTCTCCCAAGCACTAAGGTTATCGGCTTGTGATGGCAGGCCTGGATTGTTCTTGTGTTCTCTTCAGTTGCCCAGTGCTCATTAGATCTTTGTGAGAAGTGCCTTTGTGCAGGCATGTCTCCTGAACTTTTTAGTCAGCAGAGAGTCAGACAGACAGACACCGAGAAAGAGAACCGTTCTACTTCATAAAATGGGTGCACAGGGGAGAAACTTGCAATGCTATTCAAATGCAATACTGCCTTTACTCCTCCATCTTCTTTGGTTTTTTGAGACAGAGTTTCTCTGTGTAGCCCTAGCTGTCCTGGAACTCTCATTGTAAACAAGACTGGCCTTGAACTCACAAAGATCTGCCTGCCTCCAAAGTGTTGAGATTAAGGATGTGCATCACCACCACCACCACTCCACACCTTTATGTGTCTTTATGTGTGTGATAGCCTGTGCACTACAGATCCAGGAAAGCAGACAATCAGGGCTTGAAAACAGGGAGGAGGAAGGCAATGCAGCTGAAGACAATAATCACAGTTGTTTAAAGCACAAACTTTAGAGGTAGGGGCAAATGCATCTCTGTGAGTTTGAGGCCAGCCTGGTCTACAAAGTGAGTCCAGGACAGCCAGGGTGATACAGAGAAACCCTGTCTCGAAAAACCAAAACCAAAACCAAACCAAACCAAACAAGCAAACAAAAAACAACACAAACTTTAGAATCAGGGAGACCTTAGATCTTAATATTTCTGAAATACCATGAATAAGTCACTTAATACTTGTTACACTAAAAAGTAAGTTGTGTCCCATTATACAGATGAGGATATTAAGACATTAAGAGATCAAATATGGGCAGAGCTGGCTTTATGGACCCCTTGCTTGGATGGGCCCTGTGCTTGTTTAATCTTTGCTATTGCTGCCTTGAAATGTAAAGCATTTTTGAAAGACACCCAAGGGCTGGAGAGATGGCTCAGAGATTAAGAGCACTGGCTGTTCCTCCAGAGGTCCTGAGTTCAATTCCCAGCAACCACATGGTGGCTTACAACCATCTATAATAGGATCTGGTGCCCTCTTCCACCCTGCAGGTGTATATGCAGATAGAGCTTTGTATATATAATAAATAAGTAAATAAATAAACCTAAAAAGAAAAAAAAAGACACCCAGGGGTGTGGGATGTGTGTGTGTGTGTGTGTGTGTGTGTGTGTGTGTGTGTTTGCATTTCTGCATTGTACCCTGCAGATAGAAGAGTCCTACCCTCAATCCTGCTTCCCCTCCCCCTGCATTGTGTCACTGAGGATTGTGGGATTAAGGCTGGAGTAAGGGGGTCACTTCTTCCTCTGAGGCAGCATTAAGAGCATCAGACCTTCAGGATCCCATGAATGAGAGTTTGCAGATATACGCTAGAGAAAGAGCAGTCTTAGAAACTGAGTTTAATAGTGACAGACTCAGAGGAGGAAATAAAAGTGCCTGTTGCGTTTGTGTTAATACTTTTTTTCTTTTTACTTTAATATTTTAGTTTTTTGAAATGGGGTCTCACTCTGTAAAGTAGGCTGACCAATTTGCAGAGATGTTCTTGCCTGAGTGCTGGGATTACAGGCGAGAGCCAACATACTCTGTTCTCATTAAGTACTCAACAAAAACAGGACAATGCGGGGATGGGCAGATGGTTCAGTGGTTAACGCACTTGCTGTGTGAATGCAAAGAACTGAATGCAGATCTCCCCGATCCCTCTAAATACTGGGTGGCAGCCCTCCTGTAATTTTAGTGCTTGGAAGGTGCAGACGGATCCCCACAGCGAGCCAGCTTACCAGGAGGGAATGATCCCCACACAGCGAGCTGGCTTGCCAGGAGGGAACACTGGGTTCCTTTGGGACCAGGCCTCAGTGAATAAGATGGAGTGTAAAGGAGGAAGACTCCTGAGGTCCGGCTTTCACCTCCACCCACACCTGCATGAGTACACACCCACATAGATGTGCCCACACATGCATGCTCACCACAGACACATGTGAGGAAAAGAAGGCAAAGAAAGAAAACTTTCCAGACACCCAGCGCCCACAGCAATGGCACCGCGGATTTATGATCAAAGCATAAATGCCCTGAGACGCCATCACACCTGCACAGCGCTGTCCTGCTCAGTAGAAGTCCAGAAAAATAACACCTACCAGGGTAGACAGTAAATGTTCGTATTGGTGCTATGACTAAGGTGCTGGCTTAAGTCAATGTGTCTCTCCCTGCTGGCTTATTCTATGCCTAGAGAAAGATCATCTCCAACAAACCCTGACCCAGTGCATCAGGAACACCTCTGAGCACAGCTCCCAGAACAATTGCTGCTGTCTTCACATCTTAGTCCTTTGGACTTAGCCAAGGTCTGAGAAAATGGCTTATGACCCCAAGGCCTGTATCCTGCAGCTCACAGTCCAAAAGGCAGGAACATCCCTATAGTCAATCCTGTAGGAGGGCTCAGATTGGCTGGCTTGGGACAAATCAGTACTTAGATCAATCAGTGCACTGTCTAGTTTTATGCCAACTTGATACAAGCTAAAGTCATCTGAGAGGAAGGAACCTCAATCTAAAAATATACCTTCATAAAATCAGGCTGTGGTCAAGCCTGTAGGGCATTTTCTTGATTATTGATTGATGGGAGAAGGCCCACCCCATTGTGGGTGGTGCCATGCCTGGGCTGGTGGTCCTGGGTTCTATAAGAAAGCAGGTTGAGCAAGCCATGGGGAACAAGCCAGTAAGCAGCACCTTTCCATGGCCTCTGCATCAGCTCCTGCCTCCAGGTTCCTGCCCTGTTTGAGTTCCTGTCCTGACTTCCTTCAGTGATGGACTACACTGTGGAAGTGTAATCCAAATAAATCCTTCCTTTCCAACTTGCTTTTGGTCATGGTGTTTCATCATAGCAATGGAACCTAACTAAGGGGTAGGGGCAGGCTATTATGATTGGTAAAGCCAGGTCTCATGGCCACCTATTGAGAAGGCATTGACTGACAAAGCTGCTGGGTGGCGTTGCCCACTTGCTTATGTTTTATCTAAAGTTAAACTTTTCTTAGACTTACATATTTTGTCTGGTGCACGCGTGCGCACGCGCGCGCGCGCACACACACACACACACACACACACACACACACACACACACACACACTTTTCTTTTTTATGTTTGGTAATTAACATTTAATTTGAGATTTTTCCAGCAAGCATAAAAACAATGTCGCTTGTGTCATAGCATGTGTATATGGGACTGAGATCAATTGTTTAGGAGTCAGTTCCCTCCTTCCATCTTGTTTGAGGCAAGCTCTTTCTTGTTTTGCCTACTCCACTGAGTGTGAGAACTTGTGTGCCTCAGTCTCCCATCTCATTGTAGGAGTGCTGGGATTGCAGGAGTGGTTCAGAACTTGAACTCAGGTCTTCAAGCTTGCACAGCAAACACATTTACTCACTGAGTCATCTCCCAGGTGCCTAAACACCATTATTTATTTATTTATTATTATTTATTTTATTTTTTATTTATTTGATCTATATTTAAAAATCATAAAATTTACAAGAGAAAAATTGTATTTATAAACACACGCAAACTCAAAATTATAATTTTCTAATTGCTAATTCTGTATCTTTTTGTTTACTTGCCTTTTGTTTTTAGAGACAAGGTTTCTCTGTGTATCCCTGGCTGTTCTGGACTTGCTTTGTAGGCCAGGCTGGCCTTGAACTCACAGTGATCTGCCTGCATCTGCCTCCTGAGTGCTGGGATTAGAGGTGCGTGCCACTGTACCCAGCTTTTGTATCAATTTTAAAATTTAAATGTAGGTTATTAAAATTAATAACCCAGTTTCTCAGTTGCATCACCACATTCAGCTACTATGTTTGGCCAATGACTACCATGTTAAATAACACAGAATATGCCATCACTACATGTAGGTCTGTTACTGGAACAAGAGCTGCCTGACAGGTCCATGTTACAGAAAAGATAATCCAGAATGAGGAATTAAGGTAACAGAGTACACAAACAAGGAGCAGATTATTCAAACAAATGACAGAGTTGAACAAAATGGCTAAGAATCTGGGATGCAACGGGACAATTATATTTGATTCTTTAGAAATAAATTTATTTGTTAATTATTTACATGTGTGCAACTGTCTGAGATTGTGAGCACTACGCAGGGGCCCTGTGGAGGCCAGAAGACAATGCCAGATGCCCTGGACCTGGAATTGCAGACATTTGTGGGTTGCTTCTATAAGCTTTTTTCCCCTTGACTCTGGATATAGAGTTGATGCTGCATGGATGAACAACACTTCCCTTGAAGGCATGTGCTATTAACAAAACTCTCCGTGCAAAGCACGAGATAACTCCCCATGTGTTATTGGTTAGAGAGGCTCCATCAGCATGAAAAACAAGAGAGGCTGCTATCATTGCTCTTAGTTGTCCATCAGCACAAATAATAAGACCTGTTGCCGCAGACACAGAGCACTTTGGTGGGAGGACATAGAAAAATATCAAGTTGGAAGTCACCTGAAAACTGCTTTTCTACTAGCTAGCTTTTGCAGCTAGGAGGTGGCATGGAGGTCACTGGGGGTGGCGGGGGTAGTGGTGGGAAGTCATCACTAGTTTACCCAGTGGTGAAACCAGAATGTCACAATTCCAGCTGGTCAGGCAAGTTGTGCTCACTAGTGCAATAGTGGCATAAAAGCCATGTGGAGCGAACAACCACTTTCTGATTGAATTTGAGACCTGCTCCATAGAGGCAAATTCATGCCTGGCATCCAATTCTAGTTTAAAAAAAAAAAAAAGCTGTGGTTCAGGAAATTACAGGCCCTCGGAAGGTGTGGTGTGTGTGGTGAGGACCTACTCCTGTTGTTCTACTACATGAATGTGTTATCAAACCACCTTCTAAATATTTATGTTTGTACCCATAACTTGGTGCTGCATTCTCTTCCTCTTCCTCCTCCTTCTTCTTGTTAATCAAGTTTATTTGCATATGATATTATTTATAGGTTGTTAATTATAAAAGATTGTTAACAAGCCAAGTATAGCCACATACTGCCCTTACTAGAATGAAAATTACCAGGGGACATAAGAAAGGATAGAGGAGAAACCGAGTACGTTAGGTAACATAAATCCTACACGTGCACCTGACAATCTCCTGGGTGACCCTTGCTTATTTACATGATGAGTCACATCTACAGCACTGGAGACAGAGAGAACAGACATCTAAAGGATGCCTATATGAATGGAGAAGTTCAGCTAAAGCATGATGTAGCCACAGTGCGTTTCTAGTTGAGGCAACCCTGCACTAGGTTTTAGTTCTGCGTTCAGAGAGGCTTCTTCTGCAGAGGCTCACAGCCGACCAAAGTGCTGGGGGGAAGTGCCATGGAGAGCATCCGTATCAACTCCTTATAAGGCTCAGAAGACGCGGAAGGATACAAGACATGAGAGGCGGGGAGGAGTGCTGGGAAATAGTTCTGTAGGTAGCACAGCCCTTGCACTCAGGAACTCACAGCAGTTATGGCTACCTGCAAAAAAGGAAAAGGAGAGGACACGGGGTAGGAAGAGGACATGTTGGGAGGTATCCAAGGGGAGAGGGAGAGCGAAATTGGTGGTGATATGTCGAAGATGCTTTGTTTACCTGCATGAAGTTGTCCAAGAGTAAACGAACTGTATTTAAAAATAAATAAGCGTAACGGATGTTGATGTCATCATTAAAGTTTCTTTTGCTGTGATAAACATCATGACCAAAAGCAACTTGAAGAGGAAAACAATTTATTTCACTTTTTAACTCTCAAGTGACATTCCATTGCCGAGGGAAGTCAGGGTAGGAACGTGGAGGCAGGAGCTAAAGCAGAAGCCACTGAGGAGTGCTGCTCACTGGTTTGTTCCTCCTGCTGTGCTCAGTTTGTTTTCTTATACACCCTAGGACCACCTACCTAGGAGTAACATCACTCACAATGGGCTGGGGCCTCCTTCCTTCCACATCAGTTATCAATCAAGAAAACACACATTATATCTAAAAATATCTTTATCCATTAGGTACCAATTCAAACAACGAATGTCCCTATTGTTGGAGATGGAACTCTGGGCTCCTGGCATGTGAGGACATGAGCTGCACCCTGAGCATCTTCAAGGTCACCTTGTCTTTACAGTACAGTGCATGTCTAAATCCTACACAATGCTTGTAATGATCTCTGAAGTGGGACACTGTGGTCACTTGCATTTTCCTTAGACAGGACTTATCGTAAGCCTATCCTGTCCACTGGGTGCATCACAAAGGCAGGGACCAGGCTCATCTGGGTCGCTGCCATAGCCCTATCTTCTCTGTGGTGCTTGGAACACCCCGGTGCTTAGTGAATATTATCTGACTAAGTGATTAAATGCCCATTTGTATTTAAAAAATAATTTGCCTTTTTTTCTGCCCCGTTCAATATGACGAAGATTTGATTTTATTGAGAAATTACAAATAAAGCCTTCAGACTCCCTAAAGATTAAACACCAAAATCCTCAAAACAATTCTTTTGTTCTTAGGGACTGCGTGAATTCAAAGGACATTTATAATGCCCGATAATGCTTTAGGAAGGTAGCCAAGAACTTCACCATCGCTGCGAGTTCTGAAACCATCAGGACTTTTCTCCTGGTGTGTTTAAGAGCATTCGCGTTCACTCTGAGCAAGGAATGTACTGGCTCATGTTGACATCGTTTCTTTCCCCATCTCCCCTTAAGCAACGCTGCAGCGTCTTTTCAGGGTCACATACGATTCCAGCTGCCTTTGAGGTGTGCAGACGGCAGCCCTCCGCGCTCCCCTCAGTTCACCCGGCTCTAATCAGAGACAATCCTCAGAACACAGTGCAGTTTCACAGCGGGATAAAAGCTGGTTTCTATAAGGTAATATTCCTCTCTTGAGAAAGAGTAGTCTGCAACTCTGGTTCTGTCAAATTTCCAGGTCATCTTTGCTTGCTGGGAAAAAGAATCCTTATGAGGAGAGCTTGCTCCCTGGAGAGAGAGAGGAGGCAACAATTGCTCTCTGAACTGACCCTTGTCTCAGACAGATGCTACAATGGGCCCCAGGGAGGCCTTGAGCTGCGGGCAGAGGAGGTGTGGGTGAGCACAGAAGGAAGAGAGATCCCTTAAGTGGGATGACTTGCGTGGACCTCTGTGAATCTCTTGCAAACTGACCAATGCAGTCGTCACCCAGGCTCCAAGCATTTTCATGTTGAAGTTGCCCTGAAGATTAATAGGGCTGTACATGGTCTCCTCAGATGAAAGCAGAATCCTTTAATGGCATTTTCAAGGGTAAAGGAGAGAGATCAGATTGCCCTGCCGAGGAAGAGAGAGAAATCACAACCACTCTCCATGCACACCACTGAAGGTCTTTTATGCCCCAGACTCCAGAGCTACCTCCTGTCTCCTTGGGAAGAACGCATAGTGGTCAGTTGCCTCTGCCTTTCGCTCGCCGCCATATTGCAACCCTCTGCTCAGCCTGTTTCTCCTGCACCTGGGAAATGGAGGAGGGGTTGTGTTGCAGAAAGAACCACTTTGTTGCAAACACAGACCCCACCCCCTGAAGTACCTGTATGCTTATCATAGCATTTCTGACTTTACTCCACCTCAGAGAACATGCCAAGGAAATGTCTTTATGACCTTTGAAACTTGCCTCATTAAAAAAAAAAAAGAGCTAGGGAGACAAAACAGTCACTGGATGGAGAACCGCATCCTGATGCCTGATTCAGGCCAAGCTTTATTCCATCATTATTTGGTCGTATTTACTGAATGTCTTACTTGCTCTATTATCTGTTTTTTCACATGTGTGCCGTTTTTGAGTTTTAATTGCTTTTATTTACCAAATGTCTTATTCACTATATTATCTAGTTTTTCAGATGTGTTCTCTTCTGCACCAGAAAGAGTCTGGCCTACCAAAATCGCTGCACAGGTTGAGCTCAGAGGAACCACAGCAGCGATACTTTACCATCAATGCTTGTGGAGGACACTGACGTCATTTACTTGACCAGAATTAAACTCCATGTTCTACCGAATAACTTCAATTATTCAACAGCTCTCAAGGCTATTTCGGTGTGCCTCCCTTCATTTTCTGAAAACAAACAAGCAAAGGAATAAACCCTTGGAGTCGCCTGTGATTTAAGGAACTTGTATTAGTGCTTAGATGGACAGCAACAACCCACAGACATAAATAAAACATGTCAATAAGCCCATGGGAGGAAGGATTGACAATGGCAGGTATTTTTAGAAGTATTGTGTTGACAATACATTGCAAAGACATAACATACTGCCTAGCATTTGGGGTGTTTATGTTTTATATTTTGCCTTTTTATTTTTATGTAAATGCTAGACAGAAAAAAATGGCTTTTCTATTCTCCTGTAACAAAGTCTAGGCAGCTTTACTTGTGGCCAAGCACAGAACTAAGTATAAAATAAGCACAAACTGGGAGAAAACTCAGGCTCAGAATGAGCACAGACACACGAGGAGAAGGCCCACAACAGCAGATGATATGCAGAGGTTTTTTTTCTTTCCCCAAGCAATGTTCAGAAAAGAATGCATTCTGCATTCTCTGAAGAATTTTCATTTTTCTATGTGTAATACTTCACTTGGCCAGCTATAATACCATCTGAATTCTAGTCATCGGCATTCAAAAATCTGCATATACTGCCACAGTCAGCACAGGCTGCTGTAAACAAAAAATGTAGCCTCATGTGGGTTAAAAAGCACAGTTTTGAGGGCAAGAATGTCCAAGGCCAGGGTGCCAAAATTAGAGGTTCTGGGGAGGACATATGGTAGTTTAAATTGTCAAGTTGACATAATCCAGAGCAAAGTCTGTGGGAGAGATTGCCCAGATGAGACTTGCCTGTAGGCATGTGGCTGAAGGACTGTCTTTATTATATTTATGGATGCCAAAGTGGGCAGCACCATTCCCTAGGTCTGGTTCTTGGACTGTATAAACAGGAAGTGGGATGAGAGCACCATGACATGTGTATTAATCCATTATGCTTTGCTCTCTTGGCTATGGATATGATGTGACAGATGCTTCAAATTCTTGCCACTATAATTGACATAAGTGACTATGCCATGGAACTGTGAGCTAAAAGAAATCCTTTCTCCCCTAAGTTGCTTTTTGCGTTTTGTCACAGCAACAGGAAATGGCACTAAGACACTAGGACATCATCACCACCTGCCTTCCTTGGTGCATACACACAGGGTGGGAGAACTCTGATCTCCTCCCCTTTGTATAAGGCATTCATCCTGTCATAAGGAACTCATCCTAATGATCTCACCTCACCCTAAGCATCTCCCAGACACTCACTCTCAAATGCCATCACATTTGGGCCATATGGATCTGTGTATATGAACAGCCAGTCTATAGCATATACAAGTAAGTCATATAGATCCTTATAGTTTTGTTGGGAAGCTGTATGCCATCTAAACTACAGGCATATCTGGGTATAGATTTACTTTACAGAGATTTTCAGATTTCTCTGTCTTACATCTAGGCAAGACTTGGTGGCTCTTATAGCCATAGTTACTAAGACACGGCTTCATTAAACAATTTTACTGGTGACATTCTGTCTTATTTCAAGTAAATCAGACACTATTCCAAGGGTTTTAAGTTTTGTCCCCCTGTTTAAGACTTTGAGTTACCCAGGAGGCCCCAGTAAAACTACAGCCCAAAAGAAAATTAAACAACAGTCTATGCTTTCACATGTGCACATTTACCTCATTTCAGAAAAGACTGGGGCTATGTCCTATGGATCAAACGGAAGACACAGGTCCCATTCAATCAGCTAACAACCTGAGGGGATTGTAAATAAGTAACCAACTGTGCAACACTATGAGAAGCACAAAAGTCAGTCTGAATAACAGGATCCAGGATCCTCGCTAGAGGGGTACACACCTACACAATAGAGTCATGCTTGTGATGGCTTACTCTCCACTGTCAACCTGACTCGACTCATAATCACCCAGGAGATTGGTAAGGCACACTTCCAGCTGCATCGGTGAGGATGTTTCTAAAGAGGAGTAACTGAAGAGGGAAGACCATTCCATGAGTTTGGAAGCCCAATAAAAGAGGGAAAAGGAGAAAGCCAGCCAGATGCAAAGATGCAACTTTTTGCTTCTATATGCCTGTCCTGCATGGTGGATAGAGCCCTCTGAACCCCTAAGCAAAATCAATCTTTCCAAGTTTAACTTGTTTCTTGTTTCACTTTGGTGGTGGTGGCTGTGATTGTTTTGTCTTTAAATACACAGTCACAAGTAGCCAAGGATTGTCTTGAACTGCTGATCCTCCTCCCTCCACCTTTGGAGCAATGAAATCAACAGTATGTGTTACCATTCCCGGTTTCACCATGATTTCAGTTGTTTAGTCAGCCATTCTGGTAACAGCTATGACAAAGTAATAAAAACAATGTTATTGGCTGCTCCTGATATTCAGTTTTCCCTTTGGTTAGGACTGTGGGATAGGATGGCCACCCCTGGTGGCGGGGGGGGGGGGGGGGAGGTACAGGAGTGAGTCTTCTGACTACAACCCATTGGCTACAAGCTGAGTACCATTTCAAGAAGTTATCTAAGAAATAGACTTTGTATTTTGTTTTGTTTTGTTTTTTGTTTTTTGGGTTTTTTTTTCCAGAGGAACAGGTTCAAAGAACCTGAATTGGTCCATACAGAGAGAACTTAGGAGGTTTCTGTTGTTATTTTTTTTTCTCTACCCTGAGTCCTTGCATCTGTTTTCCTGGCTCCTGGCTTTCTACAGACTGCTGTTTGAGGCCATAGCTCCATCTGGATTTTCCTCCAAAATACAGGTCATTTAGACCTCCATTGCCCTGACATTTACAACCTGGGTGTCTGATACACTTCTAAAACCAGTGTGGGTAGAGGTCTGGATCTTTCTCACTAAACAAGAGTCTTTCCCTTTACAGATCACGGCTGAGGCTGAACATCTCAGATTCACATGTATTTGTTTGAGGCATATTTGTCTTGCTACACAGCCTTGGCTGATCCGTACTCATAATATAGTCCAGACTGGCCTTAAACCCAAGACTCTTTTGCCCCTGTCTCCTAAGTACTTGGATTATTGGTGTCTTCTACCATATCTGACTCCTAAGGATATTCTTAATGGTTTTTAATCAACCCCTGAGCTCAGACTTCCTCCAGAATTCTGCCCTATCTCATCACTTTCGCTGTTATTACCTGTTCCAGACATGTCCTCTTTCCAGGACTGTGGAAAGAGCTTCCCAGGTGGGCCCTGGTGACACTCTTTCTCCCTACAGTCCATACTCAACACATAAGCCAGAGAGAGCTTTGGATTTTCTTCGACCCAAAGCTCTGTTGACCAAAAGCCCTTCAAACATGCATGGCTTAGCCCTGTGCTACCACACTGGCCTCCCTGTTCTACATAGTGGAGGGCTTCGGCTTTGTGCCTCTGTGTTGGTTGCTGGCTCTGCCTTCCCAGGCTGTCTATCTCCCTGTTCCACTCTCTTGTGTCCTCCAGTCATTGTGTGTCACTTTCTTAATGAAGCCTTCTGACTACCCTACAACTCACCCTTTACACATTACTAATTCTCCTCATATGCTCTATTTTTGTTTTTCCTTAAACTTTATCATCAATGAGTGGACCAAGTGATTTTATACACGTGTGTATGTAGACACTCATGTATATACCATCCCTCATTTGAATGTGTACTCCATAAGTACAGCAGTCTTTATCAGTCTTATTTTATCGCTTCATGCCAGGGGCCTAGAACAGTGCCTCTCACATAGTAGTTAGCAATCAATGTTTTGTAGGACCTGGGCAGGAACGCTTCTGAGGTCCCCAAAACAGCATAGGCTCACGTCAGTCCCTTTGGTTGTTCACCAGAATTAGAGACTAAGACTCTACTGCTGAAGACACTACACATTTTTGTTGCAAAATACAGAGAAAGTAGAGACTAAGCTGGAATCTATTTTCATGCTATGAAACTTTCAATGTTCCAGAAGGTGATATGAAGGCTCCTAGGGGTGAAAAAGCACCAATGGTCTCACCTAGCTACGACCACATCAAAATAAATAAAATAAGCAAAAAACCTTTCAACTTGTTAGCCATGATGCGCCCATCAAAGCAACAGTGGCACAACTGCTGTGGAGCAACCAGTTTACTTCTTATTGGATTTGAGACCTGCTCCAAGATAGGGAGGAAACTCATGACTTGCAATGTAAACCGACTTGACAATCCATGTTTAGAGAGAAGCAGCCCACGTGGACAACTTACTTCTGCTGTATTACCAAATCGACATATCACCAAACTGCTATCTAAATATCTCATTATTATAATCATAGACAAACTACTCTCGTCTTTAATCAGAGACGCTTCTTTGCAGAGGACAATGGTGACGTTAAGATCCAAGATGTTAAGAATAAATTACCATGGAGGGCTCAGCCTTAAAAAAGACACTTAAACCATCCCCTCTTCAGTTTGAGGAACATTGCAGAAGAGGGGACAGGAAACATGCAAGAAGAAGAAGACCTAGTAGCAAAATGCTACCCTCTAGATTAAATATGATCATTTTAATCAGGACCTCACAATGACTGCAGATACTTGCACTGGGTCCACACAATATTATTGTGGCCCTGTCCACAATAACCAGTCATGGAAGAGGGAGGGGCTTGTTGATTCCGGGAAAGGGTCTTCAGTTGTATACCTACTGCTGAGCCCACCAGGTCCCAATGCATAGCTCCAAAGCTATGATTACACAGATGGCCTTAGTGTGTTGCAGAACAAAACGAGACATGAATGACTAGCAGATTCGTAAGGGTGGGGGCTAGACAGTATTTGTAGGGATATGGGAGAAAGGGGGAGATAAGGAGAGTCAGTGTGTATTATGTATTTGTGCATGTGAGTGTGAGTGTGTGTGTGTGTGTGTGTGTGTGTGTGAAAATTGTCAAAGAAGAGATTTAATTTTTTTTTAATTAAAAAAAGGTAAGTTAGTCTGAGTGCAAGTCCAACAAACATAATAAAGAACTGAAAGAATTGGATCCAAGGTACAGACAAAACTATAGCTGGAATCTACATTCTTGCCAGACCTATTTTAGTAGCTTCAATCAATTATTGGATTTTACTTTTTATGTTAACTTGGGATATAGAAGTTAAGAGCAGGTTCAGAAACCTCATATGAGGAGGACCTTATGAGGCAGATAGGAACTATAATGACTCATGCATAGCAGTTAAAAGAATGATCTACCCAGCACGGTGACATGTGCCCGTCGCGACCTCCCCGCCAGCAGGAAAGACGCCGACACCAGGATCCTTCTCGATCACACTTTATTGGGAGCGCCCTTTGAAGCTGAAGCGAAAAGACCCCAGCCCTCGGAGCGCGCTGCTTATATGCAGGCCCTAGCGTGGTGTGTCTCTGGCTGATTGGCGCACCGGCCAATGCCTCATTAGCATATCCCCGCGCGGGAGGGGAAAGAGAAACATTGTTGTCGAGCCCTTAACCGCGCATGCGCAGGAGCTGAAGTAGGATCGGCACCACCTCTGGGTGTGATCCGCGCCTAACATGTGCCTATAGTCCCAGCTGGAGGAGGACAAGCTCAAGGTATGTGCAACTCTGTTTCAAAAAGAAAGGTAGGAAGAGGCCTGGACCTGGAGCTCAGTGGTAGAGCATTGACACGTGTGAAACATCAGGGAGGCCACAGGCTCAAGCCCCAAGCAAGGGAGGGAAAAGGCTTTGCCTGCATTTTCCCATCAACACTAACGAGGCTTTGATACCCAGCCTTCTTACACGGAGTGCAGTTACTCAGGCCGTCAGCGATCTCTTCTTATTCCACCTAGTCATGTTTATTGTTCTGGTGGAATTCTTTGCAGTATTAGCCCTGTTCTCCTCTCTTCTCGTGTCTTCTGCCATTCCACTTTCTTTCAGATTTTCTGCTTTCCTTCCATAAACTACTTCACTCCTTGTGTTTTCAGGGCTGTGTCCACAGGCCGTTGCCACTCTCACAGGCTCCTCATTCGCTCGTTCCTTGTGTTTTCAGGGCTCCCATCCAGTCTGGTGACTCCCATCAATACGGATGCTGCTTCCTTGCCTTCCCATTCCAACTCCAGGCATCGCTTCTTGAAACTCCTACAGAGATATACGACACACAGAACTTGTTTACTCCAGAATAGGTGCTCCCTCATTGCGGTGCTCCATGTGTAATTCATTCTCTTGTCGTTTCCTGCAGTCTCAGCTGGTCCCCATCTAGTTTTCCTTCAGTAAAAGCTGCTAATGCCTACCTGGGTTCCCGACTCTCACTGCTACCCTTGGTCTTTCTCCGCCACGAACTGCTTCGCTGCCCTTTCCACAAGCCTAGGTCAATGCCTCCTCCAGGGGTCATTTTGAAAATGTGCATGGGGCTATTATTTGGGGGTTATCATAAAGACTGTGGGACAGTTTGAGCATTAAGAAGTTGGGGTCCAGGGAAGTGAGATGCTCTCTAATGCCTGGGGCTCCACACAGCCCACCAACTGCCAAATGACTTGTAGACACTGGTATACTGCCACCAAGTTCAGCACATCGTTTGTTTTAGTTTCTTGGGCTGGAGAGATGGCTAAGTGTTCAGAGCACTTACTGTTCTTCCAGAGGACCTGAGTTTGGTTCCCATCACCCATGTCAGGTACCTCACAACCACCTGTATCTCCAGCTCCAAGGGATCCCAATCGCTCTTCTGGTCTCAGCTAGTACTCACATTCTACTCACACACACACACACACACACACACACACGAGAGGGGGTGGAGGGAGAGAGAGAGAGAGCAATAAAACAAATCTTTGAAATTTTTATTTCTTATAATTAGGGCCTTAAGTTGATTTTTAAGATTATTGGGATAGTTGGACTATGATATCTGTGAATTTTTATTTCAGCACAATAAAAATGATGACACAAAGTATTCCTTACAGAAAGGCAGCATTCCTCAGATACTGTGTGATGACCCTAATTGTTTTAGCTAGGGTTTTTATTTCTGTGGTGAAACACCGTGTCCAAAAGCAAGTTGGGGAGGAAAGAGTTATTTTGCTTAAACTTCCATACCTCTGTTCATCACCAAAGGGAGTCAAGGCAAAAACTCAAACAAGGCAGAATCCAAAGGCAGAAACTGATAGAGGGGCTATGGAGGAACAATTCTCACTGGGCTGTTCCTCACGGCTTGCTCAGCTTGCTTTCTTATAGAATCCAGGGCCACCAGTGCTGGGCCCTCTTACCTCAGTTACTTATAATGGACCAGACCGTCGGATTTCCTGCTTCAAAAAGCAGTTTGTTGGATGTTTTGGGCCGATAAGGCTGAAAACTGATTGCCCCCATGAAGGAGAGAATCCGGTGACTGTCTAGGCTGTCTGCTCTCTCTGTCCTATGGAACTTAGAAGTTACCTGCCAGCTCTTCCTTTATTAGATAGATTTTCCTTCTTGGGTCTCTGATGGGATTGAAGACTAGATAGCCACAGTGTTGCTAAAAGCTTTAGTTTAAGAATTAAAAACACATTTATAGATTGATAACTACAATTTCTCATGAAAGAAAAGGACTCTCTTTGGTAGGATAGTGGAATACTTTCTCTCAGGTTAACAAGTATAAAAGGATTTGGTTATGTACTTGATACCTGATGATTATGTATATATGTATATATGTGTGTATAGTTCTTAATTTTTTTAAAAGAGGAGGGGGATATGTGGGAAAGATTAAGCTTTGTCACAGGTGGAAGCAGTCTTGGCGGGCTTTACCCTTGGGGCACCCCATGAATACCTTGTGATAGACTGAGAGGAGCCAGTCTGGGCCTGGAATTCAGGAAGCAGACCTGGGAACCCCACCTGGGCTATTGTTTTCCTAATGGACCCTCAACGGGAGAAGGAGACCGCCCTTCCCATGTGACTCAGGCAGGTGGGGAAGAGAAAAACAACAGATTCAGCCAGGGGTTGGGGAGAGCGTGTGGAGAAAGCGAACAGGCTGGACTATCACGCGGGCCAGAGAGACACCTAAGGACTCATCCCGTGGAACGGATACCGGAAGGTTCACTCTTTTATCCCTTTAACCTTTTTTCCTTCTTGTGTAAGCTAGTTGGGTTGTATAATAAAGTTTAATTGTTAAGAAACAGAGCCAACATGTAAGTGTGCCTACAGCCTGATAATATGGAGCATTTTCTCAATTAAGGGTCCCTCCTCTCAGATGACTCTAGCTTCTGTCAAGTGGACATAAAATTTAGAGAGCACACTGATCTACACCACACCACAGATAGGGTGGAAACACCCCCCCACCTATACCACACTCCTAAATACAGCATGGAAGTGCTACACACATCGTAGAAACACCCACCTACACCACACTCCACAATGATGGCATGGAAAACAGACACCACAGTACACTGTAGAAATGTTCATCAAACGGGGAGGTTGCCCACTGGTGCTCCGTGTATTGGATGACCCATTTACCTAAGGTTGTTAGGTAAGTTCCAATTTCAGATTCTTAGTGAAGGTTCAACTTCTGTGAATAGACACCATCACCACAGCAACTTATAAATTAAAACATTTAATTAGGGCTGGTTTATTGTTCAAAGGTTTCGTCCACCATCGTCATGGCGGGAAGCATGGAAGCATGCATGCAGACAAAGAGCGGTAGCTGAGAATTCTGCATATGGATGGGCAGGCAGCGGGAGGAAAGAGTGTGCCATTGGGCCTGGCTTGAGCATCTGAAACTTCAAAGTCCACCCCTAGTGACACACCTACTCCAGCAAGGCCACACCTACTCCAGCAAGGCCACACCTACTCCAGCAAGGCCACACCTACTCCTGCAAGCCACACCTACTCCAGCAAGCCACACCTCCTAATAGTGCCACTTCCTATGAGCCTGTGGGAATCATTTTTATTTAAATTACGACACAGATGAAAAACAAATTATATTTTAATGCAAGTGTGCTTCATGCAGTAGTTGAGACACACTAAAACCCACCCACTCTTTACGTGAAATTCAAATTTCTCCAGGTGCCTTGCATACACACTGATCAGGCAAAGCGGAGGGAGGTGGTCGTTATTTTTCTTAACATTTCTTGCTATAGTTCTGCCAATTTTTAAAATAAATGGCCTTTGTATGTGTGTTTGGTTGTTTTTGTTTTTCCTAAACAAGTGTTTTTCTTTGTGTAGCTCTGGCTATCCTGGAACTCTCTCTGTAGACCAGGCTGGCCTCAAACTCACAGAGATCCGCCTGCCCCTGTCTCCCAAGTGCTGAGATTAAAGGCGTGTGCCAATACCACATGACAATAAATGAACTTTTTTTTTCAAAGAATTATTTATTTATTGTGTATACAGTGTTCTGTCTACATGTACACTTGCAGGCCAGAAGAGGGCATCAGATCACATTATAGATGGTTATGAGCCACCATGTGGTTGCTGGGAATTGAACTCAGGACCTTTGGAAGAGCAGCCAGTGCTCTTAACCACTGAGCCATCTCTCCAGCCCATAAATGAACTTTTTAAAATCTGTATTTTTCTGGAAAAGCCAAATGCCTAGTGTTGGCCTGTTCTCAGCTTGAGGGAATAGAGGCTGCTCCAGTTGGATGAGGCCCAACAGGTTATAACCAACAGGTTATACCCCTACCCTATTCAGTGGTTCTATAGGTAAGAGGAAAGCAAACTCTTTCTTTCACTTATTTATCATATCTACTAAGACAGAAGAGAACAGGCTGGCAGGATGGCTCCTATGGAAAAGCAATTGCTCCCAAGGCTGAGTTCCATCCTCCCAGCCCACTCCTAAAAGTTGTTCTCCTATTGCAGCAATCACCCTCCAACACACATTAAATAAAAGTAATAACAGTATTTTAATTAAGTAATTTATTTATTGGTTTTTCGAGACAGGGTTTCTCTGTGTAGCCTTGGCTGTCCTGGACTCACTTTGTAGACCAGGCTGGCCTCCAACTCACAGTGATCAGCCTGCCTCTGCCTCCTGAGTGCTGGCATTAAAGGCATGCGCCACTACACTCTGCTCAGTATTTTAATAGGAAAATGCCAGACAACTCGATAGGGCCACACAATTCCAAAAACAAAGAAGGGCATCACTTTCTTGAGGAAAAAGAGGCTTTTCCTATGCTTCATTTGTATGTCCTACCCTGGACCCACTTAAACTCAAAGAGAGACTTGAGCACAGAAAAAAAACAAAAAAACAAAAAACAAAACAGGGACACTGATGAAAAAGAAAGTCCATGTTTTTTCTGTGTCTCCCTTGTGCTGTTTTCCATCCCAAGGCGTTTAAACTGGGGACAAGGGGAGAAGAGGAAAGAGCCGGAGGAGGCAGGGAGAGTTTGCTTCAGACACACAGGAGGCATAGCTTTTGGCTTTAAGGGAACTTTGTTCACTTTTCATCTGGAAAATGGTTTCCTTATCTAGAGCTGCTAGGGTGAGAGAGAGTCCCAGGTCCCCTCAGAGCTTTAAAGTAATGTTCTCAAATCTCGGAGTGCAGCTCTTCTACAAAGTTAAAAATAAACAAACCTCAAACCAGAAAAACTAAGCTATTTGTAGTGGACTCCAGCTGTGGAGTGGGCTACTTCCGGAAGGGAAGCCAAGCAGAAGTCAAGGCCTAAAATGGAGTTTTGGCTCCTCAGCACAGGCTGTGGCACCAGGTGCTTCCTCTTACCTTAAATTGGCTCCCTGCCTAACTCAGGGACTCCTGGTGTACACAGTCGTGGGTATGAACACCACTAGGGGTTTCTGCTCAGTACTCCGGATCTCCAGGCTATCTTCTGCTCTCCCCACCGCCTCCATCCCCACCCCACCGACCCAGCCCAAGTCCCACCAGTGTCACTTAGCAGCTCTGTCTGGCCTGGAGCTTGCTATGTAGACAAGGCTGGCCTCAAACTCACCGCCTGCCCCTGCCTCCCAAGTGCTGGAATTAAAGGCATGAATAACGGTCTCTCACCCTGAGGAGTGAGACACCTGTTCTCAACGTGCCCTACCTCAGAGATCTCTGAGGGAGACAAGAGAGGCTGTCACTCTGCAACCTGGCCCCTGGAGTTCTGCAAGGGTGAAGGAGCCACCAGGCTGTCACTCACAAGGAAGTTTACATGGATTCATGCGTTCAATTCTTTGTATCATAAATGCGTGTGAGCACTCTGCGGGGGGTGGGTGGGTGGGGAAGAGTCTTCCTAAGTGGTCCAGGCACCAGTTTTCAAGTCTCACAACTTCTCAGCTGACTCGGGATGGCCAGGTTTTGTGTAGTAATGAAGACAGAGAAAATGAACCACGAAAAGCACTAGCCAATGCAGATGCAACATTTTACTCAGAAGGGAACAGGACCAGAAAGCGTACGTAGGTAGTACGAGACCAGTCAGCAGCAAAATTAGGATCAGAACCTGGGTCTTGCTAACTTCTAGCCCAAGGCTCCCTGCTGAATGCCTACTTTCAGGAGGCCCTGAGCATCCACCAGGGAGATGGCTGGGCTGGGAGATGCTCACTGGCTTAGACCACAGCAGGACTAGGTTGTTAGTTGTGCCATTGCCAATGAGTTGGGGCCTCCCCTAACTGGTTCCTAGCCACCAGCTGGGGCAGGAATGCAACTTTGACCCATGGCCCTGAGTCCGGGTATACTTGGAAAGCTCCGAGCTTCTAGCTCTGCTGGTGTGGCAGGTGCTCCCCATGCCCTTGGTATTTTTCCGCCACTGCGCAGCTCACCACATGACTAGGACAGAGTTCACCTGAGAAATTCCATTTCCAATCTTTACTTTATTAACAGAACTGAAAGGAATGTTGCATTTTCCATGGAGGGCTGGAGGGGATCTGTGATCCCCGATGGACTGGTTGTATGAAATAATGAACTGAGATCATTGTTGAGGCCGACTGTGCCAGACAGAGGCTTAGCAATGCCCTTCCAGAGCCAGCATTATAATGTAATCTGTTATGTGTGACTCAAACCCCCACCAAGCTTAGGTTTATCTCCATACACAAGTATCTGAGAGTTAAAATGACCCTCCCAGTGTCACATCATGGTATATTCTGACCCAGCTCTGACTGCAACAGGGTGCCCTAATTACCCAAGAGCCACTTCCTAGGTGGCATTTGGTTGATGAATCTTGTCACCCACGTGGATTCTTCTCTTTCTTGCTGATTATTTCATTTGGACTACATCAACTTACTGGGGCAGAGTGTCCTCTGGAAACCTACTGAGAGAAACAGTAGAAGGATTCTCCCTCTTGGCTAGGTCCCTTTCTCTTTGCTTAAATTTCATGATCCCCATGAAAAGTTTCCAGTTGCCATGGAAACGATGGTCCTGCTTCCTTTGGAGACTAACTTGGAACAAGTCTCCCTGATCCACCCACAGAAAGAGAAGATCAAGTCTCTCTGATCCCCTCCAGGTACCCACAGACAAGTATCTAAAACATTTTGTGGGCACCACTGATGGTGATGGCCAAATATTTCCAGCACAAACCTCCACAGCCTTTTGTAAGTAAGTGGGGTCATATGACTCATTTTGGCCAATGAGTTTGCTGAAAAGTCCTATGGGTCACTTCTGTGTTAGGCTTTTACTTGCCACCATGAAACTCTTAGAGCTCTTTCTTTTCCCCTCTGCATGTGACCTGCAAGGTCCAAGAAAGTGGCTACCCTATCCCCTGGGCCCCCAAGTGATCGCCACTCACCCTAGGAACCTACAGTGGGCAAAGCCTCAGCAAGAGTGGTTGGGTTGTCCCACGCCTATGGGAAAAGGGCTGTTTGTTAACACAGCCGAGGCCCCTCACTGGCTAACACATGTTTTGAGAGCCAGCCTCTGTATGAGTCTTTCTTCCTCCGTATGAACCAAGGAGGTAGGTGCTGCTGTCAGGACCATCTTGTGTATAAGAAAAACCCCAGCTGAGAAGAATAAATTAACTTGTCAATGAGCACTGCAAATGACTGGTGGGTTTACCTTCCCTGCCTCCCACCCTGGAAACCCTGGCTTTAGCACCCACCTCTGCTCCCCTGGTTTGGGTGCTTTGTGAGGCCAGCAGAAATAACATTTGCCAGGAATGCCTGCTTCATCTTGTTGTCACGTCACTGCATAGCAGGACTTTCTTGTCATGCTCAAAATCCATGGGATTCAAAACAAAGATTGAGTGGGGTTGTTCATTAGCTTGTTTTTACATCTTTATTTTTAAGGATATGTATGTGTGTCTATCTGAGGGGTTGTACACATGAGTGCAGGTGCCTTCAGAGGCCCAAGGCTGGATCCCCTGGAGTTGGGACTACACATGGCTCCGAGCCACCTCGCATGGCTGCTGAGAACCAAACCTGGATCCTCTGGAATAGCAGTGTGAGCTCTTAACTGCTGAGCCATCTCTCCAGCCCCAGGAAGTTTGATTTTTGACAAGTCATTATAATTTGATGGTTGACATTTCATCACTTTCCAGAAAACTGTGATCTGGTGAATATAAACCCGGCTCACAGCAAGCAGTCCTCAGCTAAGAAAGTTAGTTTTATTAACCAAAAAAATCATTCTTCGAATTGATGGCTGTGCGAATGACCTTTGGCCTGCTGTAATATAGCAATGTGTCTACCGCAGTAAAAATGCCAGAGTAAGACAGGACCCACAAAAGGCAATAAAGGCGCAACATTCCAAAGACAAATGCACTTGAGACACTTATGACAGCCCTGGGAAGGAGGGGGCAGTAATCAGTTATACGAAGTGACAGTGTTTTGGCAGCCTCCATTACTTTAACTGACAGGAAAAATAAAGCTAGTATAAATTACTTTTTTAAAGGAGCAAGCCATGAGCATTCCAAATAGAAATCAAAGTTAGTGTGGGACTCTGATTGACAGCTGCCAGGTGCCCCCTCCACTCTCAGTGCACTGAGGTAGGCGTTTCCCTGGGACAGACATTAAAACCTTTCTAGCGCTACTAATTTCTCTTTGGTTATTTGATTTAATCTGGGTTTTATTCTGCTGTTAATCCTCTCAGCCTTACTCTGCCCCTCAGATGGTCTCTTTGAGGCATATCCTCATCTGGGTCGGCTTGTGGCTAAAGGCAAATCCTCCATAAATTTATTCAGGAATAGAGAGGTTGTTTGCTCAGATAGTCATTGTTTTGTACTGCTGTGTTTCCTAAACACATTATGAGATATTATGATTTGTTTCTTACTCTTATTTCTATGGGGGTGCATGTATACATTCCATGGTGTGTGCGTGCGTGCGTGCGTGTGTATGTGTGTGCATGCGTGTGTACGTGTGTGTGTGTGTGTGTGTGTGTGTGTGTGTGTGTAGGTCAGAGAACAACTGGAGGGAGTCAGTTCTCTCCCTCCACTATGCAGGTCTACGGGATTGAACTAGGGTCTCCAGGCTTTGTGGCAAGTAACTTTACCTGCAAAACCTTCTTGACAACCTATGGTATGATTTTTGGCTTTCTACAAGTAGACTCTAAAATATGAGCATGACTTGCCTTAAAAATACTCATCCCCCCCCTTTCACTTCTTTCTTAAGCTATATTCTTATTTTCTCCCATATAAAAAGTCTTGAAGGGTTAAAGGGACCAATCCCTTATCTTTTTATCAGGCAGCTTATTTATATATTAAATAGGGTCAAGCAAAGCCACCTCCTGCTGGTGAATAGCTACAACCAGTGCATCACCTCTAGGATCAGGACATGCAGTGTCTATTTTATTGACTGGTCAGAGACCAGGGTTTTTGGATTCTTGCCTAAGAAGAGCGCACACATCCAGGGGCTTGTCAAGTCTCAATGTGGCTTAATGTTCAAAACTGCTTCCTTGGAACAAAAGTTCAAACACCAATCAGGTCAAAGTTGAAAGACTTGTGTACTTCAGTGGGCAAGTGAGGGTTTAAGAGGTTTGGGCAGAGGCCTGATGTATGCCTGAAGTGAGCAGGGAAAATAAGGAAGACCCAAGTTCACTTTCAGTTAACTGCCTCTGACTTCCTTACAAATCGAGGTTCATTAAATTCCTCTCTTATGAGAGAGGAAAAAATTCACAGCCATAAAAAAAAAAAAAAAAAAAAAAAACAACCCTGAATCCTACCTTTGTTCTGGCGAGCAAAGTCAGCCTTCTGTTTCTGCTGGTGACTCTGCAGCATGGAATCCACAAGCCGCAGGTATTTTTGAAACTGGGCTCAATTCTGCTCTTCCTCCTGCGGCACCTGAAGGCCCAGTGTCTCTTGGTCAGGGAGATATTGAGTTGGCGGGTGTTTCTCTTGGAAGACCCCTAAGAGAAGACGGCAGATCTGAGGACCATCTTCTCACAGATTCGATTCGGAACGTGAACATCCCACATGTACACGCTGCCATGCAGGGATGTTGCTGCCACGCAGGAGCAGCTTAACAGCATGCAGACTTCACTTCTTTACAACTCATTTTAATGGGATTGGATTCACTGGTACAGATTTTACTAAGCCTGCAGAGAGAGAGAGAGAGAGAGAGAGAGAGAGAGAGAGAGACAGAGAGACAGAGAGAGAGAGACAGAGAGAGAGAGACAGAGAGAGAGAGAGAGACAGAGACAGAGACAGAGACAGACACACAGACACACAGAGACAGACAGAGAGACAGAGACAGAAATACACAGAGACAGAGACACAGAGACAGAGACAGCGACAGAACACAGAGAGAGACAGACAGACAGACAGACAGACAGACAGACAGACAGACAGAGAGGGAGAGAGGGAGAGAGGGAGAGAGAGAGACTGACTCATTCACAGTTTCTCCAGACTTTTGGTTCTCTCCCCAAACTAATCAATATTACCAGTTAGCATTTCAGTGCTAATTGTAAAGCCAAGAGAAAGATTTTCTTATATAAGCTGTAAGACAATAGCAGTCTTTGGATATAATTCTGAGGCTTCAAAGAAGAGTCCTATAAACTGTAGATGTCAGTGCGAATGCCGAAAGCAAATCTTTCCCTCTGCACATGCAGATGAGGTGGCATTCACAGTTTCCCTCCACATGCATGGCCTTGGAGCTGGAGACAAGTGTTCCCAGGAAGCAATCTTTGTTAAGGGAAACTCAATAATCAACACAAAAGATGATTTCATGTGTGTGGTCCCATTGCCGGAGCCAGGCCATAGACCTAGGGATCCTTGGGTTTTGTGCTTGCGTCTATTGCCAATACACCAGGGACCCAAGCCTTAGTTACACTCTACCCCTGTTTTGTATGCCTATAAATGAGTATGATTCAACTGTAAGATGGCATCATAAAACTGAAGAGGGGCTGTTGTTCCCCTCAAGGCTGCCCATCCCTTTGAGAAGTGTCTTTATTTGTATTTGTATTTTTTCTGTTAGCACTGATGGAAGACAGAACAGTACATGGCTAGACACCCTAGAGGGAGCAGATACTCTTCAGGTCACACAGCTGTGACCCCCCCCCCCAGGCTCCCTGGTTCTCATGTGTCCCTAAAGCTTTCTTGATCTGAGTTGGGCAGATATGTGGCTATTGGTTAGAAGTGATTCTGTCTTCCATGAAGAAGTCTCACTGTGACCCCACAGATAAAGCTATTCAGTGAAAGGATGGGGGCATGGAGACAAACATTGTGATTAGACACACACCTCCTCTCGGCAGCTGGACCAGAGCAGACTCCTCAAGTGCAAGGATCGCCTGGACTCACAGGGAAATGCAAATTGTGCTGAGCCAACCCGGCTAGCCTTGAAAGTCGCTATTTCCAGCAGAGTCACAGGCAGCGTGGTGTCAGCATCTCTGGATCGTACTCTTGAGTAGCGAAGAAAGAACATACTCTCGACTTGCCCACATTCTCCTTCCAGAGCATGGAAGCACTAGAATTTGTGCAGAAGAGGGAGGATCCTAAGTGAAGGCTTGTGGGGCAGGCCTGTCATCCTAGCCACTGGGGAGGCTGAGGCAGGAAGACTGGGTTTAAGGCCAGGCTGCACAACTTACTTAGACCCTATCTGTCTTAGTCAGGGTTTTTATTGCTGCAATGAAACACCATGACCACAGTAACTTTGGGAGGAACGGTTCTATTTGGCTTAAGCTTCCATACCACAGTTCATTCTCAAAGGAAGCCAGGGCAGGAGCTCTAGCAGGGCAGGAACCTGGAGACTAGAGCCAATGGAGGGGTGCTGCTTACTGGCTTGCTCAGCCTTTCTTCCTGTCTCTCTTTCTTTCTTTTGGTTTTCTGAGAAGACAGCGTCTCTCTGTGTAACAGCCTTCGCTGTCCTGGCTGGCCTTGAACCCACAGAGATCCGCCTGCCCTTGCCTCCCAAGTGCTGGTATTACTGGTGTGCGCCACCTCCACCAGGTCAGCCTGCTTTCTTATAGAGCTCAGGACCACCAGCTCAGAGATGGCACCACCCACAATGGGCTGGGACCTTCCCCGTCAATCATTAATTAAGAAAATGTACTACAGGCTTGCCTACTTCCTTATCTTAAAAAGGTATTTTCTTAGTTGAGGTTCCCTCCTCTCAGATGGCATTAGCCTGTGTCAAGTGGACGTAAAACCATGCAGCACACTATTCCATAATAAAAAGTAAAATGAAAGCTGAGGATGTATGTAGCTCAGGGCTACAGCCCAGCCCTAGCAAGTGCAAGGCTCTGCCTTCAATACCCAGTACTGGGCTGTGGAGGGGGTGGGGAGGGGTTCTGGAGCTGGACTTCCTGGTTTCAAATCCTGGTATCCACAACTGTCATTCGTCTGTAAGTAAGCATCCATTTTTAACTTCCAGGAAACAGGGTTATTATGACCTGTTGACCAAGATGGTGTCTTGGAAATCTAGACAGGAACTGATAAGGGGCTAAAATAAGGCAGTATGAGTTGACAGTCACTTCACAGACATTAGAGGGTCTGGTCTTCAGGACTGATCAAGAGTAGGGCGTAGGGAGGAAACTAAGGAAGCTCCTAGATTTTTGCGTACCGTGGCAGGTGCGGTATGTTCCATCCATATGCAGTGGGAACATGTGGGAGTGAGGGAGAAGTAGGTGACGCCGGGGAATGACGTATATAATGTTGGACACATCAAGTTAAGGAGATACATGTTTGAGAGGGCTTGCCATGAATGGACCATATGGAATAACAAGAGAGAAGACAGGACAGAAGTTTGGCCAACCCCCATGGTGAGGGAGTGAGGGGCACAAGACAGTCTACAAAGGAAACTGAATGAATGCTGGGGAAGCAGGAAGAAAACCGGGGAAGCGTGGTGACACACCTCTGGTCAGTTGGAAAGCTATGACATCGCAGAAGAGGAGTAGTGCAAAAGGCAGGACGGGGAGGAGAAGCGTGTTTGGGAGGACAATCAGGCAAGGTTTGAAAATCCACGGTAGATGTCACTGCAGAACTAGACAAAGACCTTCAACAGACTGCAGCACGTAGATGCAATTGTAAAGGACCAGGAGAGGTTAGGGTGCCGCAACTACCGCGGAACCAGAGAAGTAGAATCAGAAAATATAGACAGAGTTTGGTCAGTGTTTGGGGTGGCAGAGAGAGACACAGGGATTTGCACATGCTGGTGAGAGGGGCTCTTTCACATTTGATCTCAGTTGCCTTTTGTTTTAAAAATATGGCAGTTAGAAAAAGGAAACAGCAAACAGCCTCTATGAAAGCAAGTTAAGAATGTTAGAACCCTTTCAGAGCGATTTAAAGCAATAGAACTAAAAATTGAAACTATCCAGGATAGATAGGCAATGGTGGTGCACACCTTTAATCCCAGTACTCATGAGGCAGAGGCTGGAGGATCTCTGGGAGTTCGAGGCCAGCCTGGTCTACAGAGTGAATTCCAAGACAGCTATGGCTACATAGCTCTGTCTAAAAAAGAAAAAAGAAAAAAGACATCATCACAATTTTAGGTCAATATTTACGATTGCATTGCTCCAGAAACTGCAATGGTTAGAGTAACTCTTTTATATGTAAAATACTAACTTATAAGCCTGTATTTATTTTTGAAACAGAATAGGATGAACTACTTACTAGCTGCTCAAAGCTCATTTGCGCTGAGATCTTGGGACTGCTGCCTCGGGTGCAGAATTTGTGTCAGCTCGGCTTGGTTGTGCACACCTGTAATTCTAACACTTGGGAGGTAGAGGCAGGAGGATCAGAAGTTCACAGCTGTCCTCAGCTGTGCAAGAAGTTAAACAGCATCCAGGCGTGTTTGTGAATGTCCTCTCTGCATTAGCAATGGCTTTTCCTTGCTGTCCTTGCTCTTGTAGTCACTAGATCCACAAATTCCAATGTGCCTCCGAGGACAGTATATTCTGACATCAAAAAGAACACAGAATTGGAAAGATGGCCCAGTCAAGAAGGCACTGGCCTCACAAGGGTGAGGACTGGAGTTTGGGTTCTCCGCATCCATGTAAAAGCCAGGCAGACAAGGAAACTGGGAGGTAGAACGGAGACATCCCTGGGGCAGATGACCAGACTACCTAAAATGGCAGCACCAGGCTCAGCCAGCGACCTTGCTTCAATAAATAAAACGGAGCACAACGGAGGAAGACACCTGACGTCAACTTCAGGCATCCACATTCATATGCACATCTGTGCATGCATAGGCCTGCACACACACCCATGTGCAACACATGCATGAACCCCCACACATGTGAACATACACACGTGCATGCACACCTTGCAGAAAAGATAAAGGAAAGCATTTCTACAAGAATGAAGACAAGAATATGACTTTATTTTCTTCATCCTGATACCTCAGTGTGTGGCTCAGCCAGGACCCAGCCCACACAGGCACTTAAGTCAATGTTTATTGAATGAAAGGCAACATAAAATATTGCACTTAACAGCTCTGCTCAAATCCCACTACTTCAGAGGGCGTCTCCTGACGAATCCCACTCTGGGAAGGCGCTTTGTATTTGTGGATTTCTGTGTAAGCTCTTAATCTCACCATCTTGCAATTATTATTATTCATGTGTTGTTTTTAATCACTGCCTTGTTAATTGTGTTCATGTGTGAGAGGGGGGTGTGCTTGCAAATGCACACAGCTTCACTCCCTTGGTTCACCATGGGTCTTCTAGGTCAGAGCCCAGGTTTTCCTTGGTTTTGAATTCCCACACAAGTCTCGGCAGAATCATACTTAAAAGTACTTGATGCAATATTTTTCTTCTTTCTGGGTTATACCTTTCAATATTTGAATTATTATTCCAATAATATCTTAGATCCCAGTCTATATGCTTTTCTATTTCACAGAAAAAAGAAAGGCTGGACACACATGAAGTGGAGATTTCATAAAAGAATGGCATTCTAAGAGACTGCATCCTTCATTCTTCCCTTAAAAAAAATCTAGAAGACTCTTCTGTTAGCAAAATGCCATGTCCAGCTGAGGCTTAATGGTGTGCTGCACTCACATGGCACACATACTGCACTTTAGTTGTGCAGACAATAGAGGAAAACACACGTCAAGAAAGAACAAGTATATGTGGAGGAAGGCCTAAAGTCAAGACTGTCCCTATGAACTTACAGGCTACTTCAGATCCACCTCCAAGAGGTATTTCAAGAGGATGTCTCGGGCATAGCCCTTTGCAAACACAAGTTTTTCAAGGTACAAAGAATAGATAAGGCCAGTCAATGGATGAGGTGCAGTCAACGCTTAGAGAAACACAAACATCCAAATCAAACCACTTCAGATATGATAACTGCAACCAATTTTCACATAGCTGACAAGACTCACAGTATACCACTTATCACCTGAAGACCACGTCCACGTGTTCATTCAGTCAGCCAATGAATATTGAGCACTTGTTGGAGCATCAGGGCTGGATTCAGGTGCTCAGAGTGTGGGAGGGAAAACATGGTTCCTGAGCCCAACTACCTCATCTGGGCTAACAAATAAACTAGAGTTCAAAAGTAATTACTAAGGAGTTCTTTCCTTTTCTATTGATGAATGAAATCAAAGGCATTATTTATGATTTGTACAAGCACACATGCGCATAGATATTTGGTTTTGTGAGACACTGTCTTACCATGTATCCCAGATGTCCCTCAAATTTATTCCATAGTCCAGATTGCCCTTTAACTCACAGCAATCCTCCTGCCTCAGCCTCCCAAGAGCTGGGACAACAGGTGTGTAGCATCATACTTAGCATACCTTATATAAAAAAAATTTTTTTTAAATAAAAATAGTGAAATATTTTAAGCCCAACAATTGATGATTACATAAAAGACATAGTTACGTAACACCCCTGAACCCTTAACATATGGGATATATTAAGCCTCTTAGAAAAATGTACTTTTGGCTGACATTTAGGCTTTTATTGTAGACCATTTGAGGCCTTCTGTCACATACAACACGATTATCAGCACATTAATTAAAAACAACTCCTGGAATTAATAACAAACAGCTTTATTTAAAATGTTTTGTGGCTTGTCAGAAGTGAACTCCAGTGCGTGCTCAGTTTTATGTAGCTCCTTGAACTGCTGGGATGGACGAGGCTTCTGTTGGGCATAGAAGTCCTCTGACTGGAGAGCCAGGCTTAGCAAAGCTGGGTGCTTGACTGATGGCTTTTGCCGCCCTATGTGTGTTGACCTTGCTGTCCCGTTTTGTTAGGTGCTCATGTTGTGGTTGTTCTAATTGAGCTGTCTTATAAAGAATGCAAAGCTATCCATCATAGTATATGCTTCTTGTGTGACATGTTTATTATATTTCTTTCTGTTGGCTTCATGGTACATTCCCACGGTGGCGCATGACTAACTATATATATTTGTTTTCTAGGTGTGTGAGTTAGTGCCAAGCTGGGCCAACCTCGCCTGTGATTGGGAGCTATTTAGAATCACAAGAACACAAAGCGTTGATAGGTAGAACCTTTGGATTTTACAGCTTGAGTTCCCCGGTTTCTTTTCTCTGTTACAAGAACAGACTAGTTCTGCCATGTTATGGCAACATCAGTATTATAAACATAGTTTCCACACCATCCATTTACTCACTTTTAAGTTTTTCTTTTTTGAGAGAATGCATCCTTTAAGGGCATCATTCATTCTGGTGTTTTTTTTCTTTCTTTTACTTAATTATTTTTTTTTAATTAAAAACACTTTTGTGTGTATGGTTTACGGGTATTTTGTCTGCATGTATGACTGTGTGCCATGTGCACACAGGAGCCCATAGGATTCAGAGAGGGCATTGGATCCCTGGAACTAACTAGTTACGGACAAGTGTGAGTGGGGTGCTGGGAATTGAACCCAGGTCCTTTTCAAGAGCAACCAATGATCTTAATCATTTGAGACATCTCTCCAGTCTTCCCTCCCTCCCTCCCTCTCTCCCTCCCTCCCTCCCTTCCATCCTCCTTTCATTTTTTGTCTGAGACAGGGTCTTCCTATGCTGCCTTGGCTGGCCTGGAACTTGCTATATAGACAGATTCTGGTATTTCCTTTAGAGGGAAGTCCTTGGTGGCCTAGTGCTCTGGGAAGAAATGCAACTGCATTGTTGTGCTAATATCAGTAACACAACTTCCCACTTGTGTGAATGTCACCTTGTAGACCTAGAAGCTGGTGTTCCAGAAGAAATCGTTTATTTATAACGTTTACTTATAGACTTTTTTTTTTAAAAAAAGAGAAAACAACGTGCCTCTAGTCTGAAAGCAATATTAGAAAACATACCTGATTAGTATTTTTGAGGTCTGTTTTGTCATGGTTCCAGCAGCCACTCAAAACTTTGGCTTTCTAGTTGATTCTTGATTAAAATTCCTTGGATGGCCTCGAGGTACAATCCCATAGACAAATTTAATTGCCTTTAAAAGAAAAAAAAAAAATGCCAGCGATGGAAAGCCCAGTAGGGAGACAGGCATTATTCTAGAGAGTAGCCACCCTGAAGACAGTTTTGTTAGTGGAAACACATTAGTCTTCACAAACTAAGCAATGATGATATTTACAGAGCACTTTAGCAAAGGTCGGAGGCTGTCTGTCCACAAACCATGCGCTTGCTTGCTTTGGGAAAACCTGATACTCCAACAGGTTTTCCGGGGGAGGGGGGTTGTCCATGGAAACTTTCAAGGTTTTTGCAGTTTTAGGTTATATAAGATAGACTAAATTCCTTTTAATATAACAGAAAACATTCTCCCCAACCAGCCTCTTAGAAGTTATGAAGACGGAACTTTCTTCACAGCAAAAATTGTCCTTTCCAATGCGTGGAGAACTCAAGACCCTAATTTCTAGGCCAGTGTTTCCTAAAGTGGGCTTCCACGGGTGGAAGTGCGGGTTCCCGGGGCCTCTGTACGGAGGGGGTGCAGGCAGTGTGGAAGACTGGGAGTAGCGCCCTGCAGCCTGCGCGGCCAGTGCTGCAGAAGGGGCCGGCGAAGGCAGAGGGCGCCACCGTGAGGCCCCCATTTCAACGCTTGTCGTTACGATTGTGCTGGGTTGGAGATCACAGGGAAACCGTGCTATCAGTTGAGGAGACATCAGACGGTGTAGTAAAAAGGGTAATCCATTTATTTTGAGAGAAGTTTGCACTCGGAGATCATACACGCAGCAGATCACAGAAACACACGCAAGCATGAAATTTAATTTTTAGTAACTCTTTCCTGGGGCGCCCACAGAAAGCAGCAGTGAAAGGGAAGCGGTAATCACGACACGGTAATTACAGAGGGCTGAGGAATGAAAAACTTTGAAAACCCAGTGTTTTTATCATTTACTTAAACATGAGTCAGACTTCAGTATTCTATCAGAAAATGGTGAGATTAACACCACAAAGACAGCACCTTTAAACTTTAAAATCATGGGGAAAGAATGATGACACGTTTCCCTGTTGTGATGCTCTCACTGGTGATGCAGAATCTATATATGTGATAAATATTGACTTACCAGGCTTCTAACAGATGGAAAGAAACATGTTGTAAAACAAAGCAATACATTTGTGCTTTGGGCATGATATGAGTGGGAGGTTAGGTGGGGCCTTCCCAGGATTAACAAAAGGAAGCACCATGGGTAATATTGTTTATGCCCAACTGCCATTTTCAGCAAATAAATATAGGCAGAGAAAGGAAAGAAGGACAGAAGGAGGAAAAAAGGAAAGTGAGGGAGGGAGGGAGGGAAGGAGGGAGGGAGGGGGGGGGGGACAAGAAAGAAAAAGGACCAACCCCAGGCTCTTCTCCAGGGCAAAACTAATTCTTCTTTTTAAGTTTTCAGTTTTTAAAAAAAATATTGAAAAACATTAATAATCATGTTTAAATTTCTTGAAAAATCAAGTTCATCCAAAAGTCTTGAGCTGAACAATCAATGATCATTTATATCAGAAGGGAAGCAAGATTTGTGGTGTCCAGCAGTGCTAAGTAAGGATGCTGCTACGGAGACAGCAGCTCACTCAAACTCCAGTGTTTGAACACCCGACAAAAGTGGATCTTCTGAAATTTCCACCCAAATTTTCTCTGAAAGCAAAAGCCACAATGTGATAGACATTGGAAAGGTAGAAACACCATTTGGTATCTGGTAGACATTGCCACGCTGGTGTGTGGGTGAGTGTTCCTCCTTTCTGAAAAAGGAAGAATCTGGAAAAGACTCTCAGGAAAGTGTGGGTGACAAGGTCAATTTGTCCTTGAAAGTACTCTGTCAGATAATAAAAGAAGAAAGGGTGAAGGTGAACTGGCCAGTTTGGGGTTTGGTCGAGACCATTTGTGACAATGGTGTCTTGTTTTCCTGTCAGAGGACTAAGCTTTTACAGACTGTGCTTTCCAATGCACCATCCTCACAGCAAAAGAATCTGACAGACTGTCAAGAGTACAGCCATACTTGAGCCAGAGAATTTCTCTTGAGTTTGTGTCTTCACACAGCACGAAGGCTGGAGTGACAGCCTGGCTACAGATCTGTCTGGCAGCTTCATCAGCCATCTCTAGCCTGATTGCTTAAACTGCATTTAAGAAATCACGTTTTTTTTTTTTCAAGCCTTTTGTTAAATTAAAAGGTTGGGATTTCAAGGAAAGGTCTGTTGCTCCCTTCATCACTGTAATTCAGCCACATTATCACTAGTGTTCCTGGGCTGTGTGAGTCTGATGGCCAGGCTCAGCCACCATGGGGCCTCTGGGACAGCCATGACTCTAGGAGCTGAGCTGTTAATTTATTTGTAGTACAAGGGTTCTGTGTGGGGACCTTCAGTTGTCGTGAATAACAAAACTCTTCTTTTCTTTGGGAAACCCTGTTTCCATGTGTGGAATACACCTGTAGCCTCACCCCCGCCCCCGAATACCTGAGTCAGGGCTTTCTTCTTTAAGGTGCATATACACTGTACAAACCCCTTAGTTTAATCACAGTCTATGTTTAAAAAGCAAAGCAAAACAAAACCCTGCAAAAAAAAAAAAAATCCAAACAACAAACAAACAAAACACCAAGAAATCAACTTTCTAAAGTACTTGGATTCTTACATAAAGAAAGTAAAAATAGTATTTGCAAGATTCTTAGTGTCATGTAGAAAAGGCTTTTATGTCTCCAACAGAACAGGACCACACTCCTGAGCCCTTCCTCAAGCATGGCAGATGAACAGGAAGTGGAGGCACGCTCTCTTTCTCCCTTCGGTGGCGGTTCTGCTGGTGTACATGGCAAGTAAGGAAAACTTAGGAGAGGATAAAGCATTTTTAAAGCTTTTCTACTTTCATGAGCAGCCATGGAAGTCCGCTCCACAGCAGGCCCAGAGGAAGAATGCAAAAACTAACAACTGCAGCTACAGGACCCTTTGCCTGCATACAAGAAAGGTTGAAGCGGTCAGGCAGCCTCTGGCTGTCGGCTCCTTTGTTTCACACTGCTGGTATTGTTTATGACGCCTGCTTTTATTTCATAATGTATTTACCATGCCTCAGCATGAGGCCAATTCCTTTGTCATGAAGTTGATGAAAGAGGAGAGGTCAGGACGCATCCACACAGGTAGTGGGTCTGACTCTGGAGACTAGACTCTTATTTCTTCATGTTAGTGTTTTTTTCATTTGATACTTATAGAATTTTAAGCTTCCATCTGATATTAAATTCTATGCAAAATTGATTTCTGGATTAGATTTTAGTGAGGTTTTTTTTTTCCTTTCCATTTTCAATTATAATTAAATCCTCCATAATCATCAAGGGTTGAGTAGAACTGGTGTTGGCAAACTCCTACTGAGCATCTGTAACTCAGTGTGAACAAGGTTAGTGAACCATATTAAAGGAACAGTATTGCCTTTTCATTTTCATCTCAATGAGATTCAACGTATAATAAATAAATTTGCATATTGATACTGCAAATAAAATTCAAAAATCACTCACACACAAGTTTCACAAACTTGAAATGTAAACAGTTTTCACTTCTTTGAGAACAATTGTGGGCTATCTGTATAGCAAATACCAACTTCCGGAAATGGGTTCATACAGCCTGCCCATGGTAACTGGGCTGCAGGCGATGTGTGTGGAGTTTACAATGGACATTGGCTGGAAGAGAAAGAACTAAGGATTTTAAAAAATCATATTTAGCAACATTTCCAGCTTTCCTTTCTTAAGTTTTTCTGATGCTGAGACACAAACAAAAAACCCTACACTAGGAAATGGAATGTAGGTAAAACTATCAAGTCATTACCCAGCTAGTATAAATAAGTTTGACTGTTTTAAAAATGATTCTGACACCCCAAATTTAAGTAAAAAAAAAACCAAAGATATTTCTTTGGAAGATGTAAAATACAATAAATATATTTGTTTAATTTCAAGCTTGATTAATTAAAAAGACTGTCTTGTCATTAAACTTTCATTAAAAAGAAAAGTTTCTATAAAAGATATAGTGACACATGCCCTAACTAAGCCACTGGAAATGTTACATATTTCCCTGATGGTTTTATGCAGTGCAAATTGCAAAATAACTCTAAACCTTAAGAGTGACCAAAATTACTTCCACAAGGAAATTTATACGAGAGTTCTCCTGTATTCAGCAAATCACCATGCTGATAGTTAATTTGGTTAATGGCATTGTCAGACAAATACTCGGCTCCTAATGATCAAAGTAATTAATATTCTACAACTTCAACTCCTGATCCAGTAGTTTAATAAAATAAGCCTACCACTGTTTATGCAAATCAGAAAACAAACAGGAACAACTTCAATATTCAGATACCCAAACAAAATCAAGTTAATGTTAACAATTATAGGTATAAAACATTCCCATAGGATGGCAGTGCCAAATTGGTGGGAAGAAGGAAAATACTTTCCCAGCATTTCTTAAGATATAGTTACCTTTTTAAAAGTATCTACTTTTCATTTGAAAAACCTTTCTAAGTGGATAGAATAAATAGCTAACAATTTGTTGCACATATAACCCATGTAAGCTTTAAATATGTGTTTTTTGGGTAAAAAAAAAAGTATGTTAATATTGATGGACATATTTGGCAAAGCACTATCAGCTACATACAAAAGCTATTGTAAACAGCCTCTTTAATAAGGCAGAAGATGAAAAATAGCCAGCAAACAACAGTATGTGTTTACTTAGGAGGCACACTGTACTTAGGAGTGTTCTAATGAATAAGAAATGTTTTATTTCCTGTGTCTGAGACACAAAGCCAAATCATCAAGAATCAAAGCAACTCAAAGTATTAGGTAACAATCAGTAAACTTGGGCAAGATTCTTTTTCCCTCTCAAGTTTAATTGGCTCATTGTTCCCAAGAACTATAAACCGAAGGCTTGGTGGCAGTGCCGAAGTCTACTCCTATAAAGGGAGATTAACATACACTGGAACTTTGCACTAATCCTTGTTTTGAGTTAACTCAAGCAGATTGGATTAGTAATTCTTACCTACCACCCACTAGAAGGGACCCCCGGCTTCTTCTCTTTGACAGCCGGTGGGACTGTACACCTTCTAGGCATTATCTTCCACTGAAAACATTCTGGGGGAGGGGGGAAGAGGGAAGGGTCTGTGTTCAGAGAGAAAGACGCTGTTGTATATGATGAGGGCAAAAGCCCAGGGCTCTCCAGCTGCGCCAGCCAGCTGTCCATTCCCATCTTAGTGCAGTTTTGGTTGCTGCAGGAGCGGTTGTGTGTTCTGAGTTTATTTAACAGTTCCTTGTGGATGAACTGGCTTACCTTTCCCCGACATCCGGGCAAGGCTGCTACAAGCAGGAAGCCTTCCCCCTTGCTCCCCTGGGAGCCATTTCCACATCCTCTCCTTCTGTCCTCAACTCTCACAAGACCCTGAAGAAATAAACTGAGCGGTTCTCTATGAGAGCCATTTTCACCCGTTCTTAAGGGTCCAGGGCTTGACACAGCTAGCAGCAAGGAGCATTAACAGAAAAAAACCTGCCCTCAACACCAAGAAATGTAGAAATCAGACCCTATAGGCTGAAGCAGGTCACCACGTGCCTAAAGAATTTTGATTTTCCATTTGTGAATAAATGCTTTTAAATCCCTTTAGATTCCTACCTTTAATTTTCTGAAAATAGTATACTGACCACAGCTATTCATAACCTGGGCTGCGCTGCTCCTGTCTATGCAGAATAGCCTAGAAGTCAAGCACTGCCCTCATTTTCTTGGAAGCCTTCACTCCAAAGCATCCAAATGGCCTTTTTGTCATGATGAGACACTATCAATAAATAACTTTTTGCCATTAGAAATGATGAGAAATGGAGAAAACAGTCCATTTTTTCTGCTGCAGAATGAGATCTAATCATTAAGCCTTACTATTATTTAAAATAACCACAGTAATAGAATTTGAACCAAAACTGCCACTACGTTTAGTGGATTAATTTTTTTTGTGTGTAAAGGATCTGCTGCTCAGAATTACTTTGCTTTCATTCTTTTTAAGTGAATTCTAGCTAAACGAAAACTACTGTCAAGTAGTTGTTAAATAGTGGAGAGTGACCTGCAGTATGGAGGAATTTGGAAAAGCAGAATCACTCAGCGCCTCGCTGGTGCCTAGAGGCTGGACAATTGATATTCAAGCCCTGGTAAACAAACGGTAGTGTCCCATCTGTACAGGGCAGACTGAGAAGTTATGTTAGGTGCCAGGGCCTATCCAGTCATCAAGGGATTTGACCCTCTGTCGACTACAGTCCAGTGCCCCTATCACTCTTGTACCAAGTTTCTAATATTTGTCTTCATACAGTAAGAAGCCAAGGGTTCTGAACAGATGATACTGACTGAAGGAGTTAGACGAAGCAAGGCTGGGCTGAAAGGTGAGCTTTGAGCCGGCTTTCGCCGGGTGGGGCCGAGAGGCAGGTCTTTGGAATGTTTTTAGCAGCAGGGCTTGTCTATGAGAGCAAATAGTCTAGAAACATAAAAGGTCTGCGAAGAGTGGAGGCATGCTCTTCAGGATACAGCGACACTGCATCCAAACTGTGCAGCATTCCTCCCGTCCCTCGAACCAACACCGCTCCATGCTGGCTGAGGACCCAGTCAAGACAGCCTCCTGAGGTCCAGAGCAGTATCAGTCCTAGATCCAGATTCTGTAGCTAGGGCCTAGGTTGCTTTGTTAATGGCTCCGGCATTTTCATCTTATGATACCACATTATATCCTCTTCCATCCAGCCCTTCTGTGTCCCTCTGCCACTGTGGGATTGGTACAGGACTCTACTGGAGTTTGTCTCAGGGGAAACATCGTCTTCCTTCCTTCCTTCCTTCCTTCCCTCCCTCCCTCCCTCCTTCCTTCCCTGTTTCTTCCTCTCTCCATTCCTTTACTCCTTTCTCTTTTTCTCTTTATTCTCCTTTCATTTTTTCCCTCCAGTACTTAATGTCTTTGATATGAGACTGTTTGAAATCTGCCTCACAGGCGGCAGCTGAGGCATCATTGTCTTCACCTAACCCTTGTATACCATAGCTGGCTGGACTGCTCCTGGAGAAAAAAACATTCCAGAAACTGCCATGCTACTTCTGAAACACTGCATCTGTAGAATTCTTGATGGCGCAGAGAAAACTGAATGGAAAATTCCTTCACTGGCTCACACTTTCACTCCTTTGTTTATCATTCTCAAGATAATCATAGTCCTGTTACTTCTCCAAGCTGTGCCCCCAGTAAAATGAGCACTTCAAGAGTGGGCTGATACAGAAGGGGTAGAAAAGGTTCAGCTGATGCCACAATCCTTAGTGCCACAAGTGCATCCTTTGGATTTTTAGTTTTTGTAAAATTTTGCCTGAAATGAGGCATGCATGAATAGAAAGGATATGAGGTCCTCCAGCGTCCCAGTTTCCTCATCCCATGCTTATTTGGAGGCTCAAATGAGAGAGTTAGATTTTTCTTGTTAAATTACTTCCTGTTAGATTGGTTCTATTAAGATATTTTTAGATTTGGATTCCATCACATAGCAAATATAGCTTTTCCAATGAGCCCCAGGGCACTTGCAAGTGTGATTAGCTTACATATCTGGCACATCATTGTCCTGGCTATTAATAAAAATGGTGAGAGCAGACGTGAGAGCCTGGTAAGCATCAGTGTGACCCTCTCTCCAGGCTGACATTCACAAGGGGACTCCTGCACCAGTCAAGAGTCAAACAGAAGAACAGAAACCACCATAGCACTCAAGACAGAGAGGGTTTAACATGGGGCAGCTGTTTCACAACCAATAGAAAAATTGAGCAGTAGACTACAGAAGCACAGCACAACTCCACCAGAGGGTGTAGGACTCAGAAGCTGCTCCACTCTGAGGCTGGAATCACCAAGTGGGCTGTATTGGTGAATCCCACCAGCAAAAGATAGAGCCAAGGACCAGAGGCATGCCAGACAATGTGAGTTTGATCCTCAGAACTATAATGGAAGGAGAAAATGGACTCTTGATGGTTGTCATCAAAGCATATACATGCTGTGAGATTTGCATACCTGCACTGTCATATGAGCACACACAATGATGATGATGATGATGATGATGATGATGATGATAATGATATGTTTATAGGTAAAGCTGATCTAAATGGGATGTTTTCTTCAAATCCCTCCCCTTGGAACTCAGGGAACCCCTTGGAAGAGGAGACAGAAGGAGTGTAAGAGCCAGAGGGGATGGAGGACACCAGGAGAATAAGGACCTCTAAATCAACTGAGCAAGGCTCGTATGAACTCACAGAGACTGAAGCAGCAAGCACAGGGCAGACAAGGGCCTACACCAGATCCTCTGCACATATATTAGATCTTGTAGCTGAACATTTTTATAGGACTTCTGAATGTGTGAATGAATAGGTCTCTGACTCTTGTCCCTGCGCTTGGGACTCTTCTATATTCTCTTGGCTTGGCTTGTCCAACTTCAATGTGATGGTTTTGATTTTATTTTGTTATGTTTGGTTGTTATCTCTTAGAAGCCTGTTCCTTTCCAATGAAAGACAGAAAGGGAGTAGGCATGGATAGGAGGGAAGGTGGGGAGGGAAGAGAAACTGTGGTCCAGCTGTATTGTATGAAAAAAGAATCTATTTAAAATAAAGTGGGGGAGGGGAAGCTGAGAAGAAGTTGTAGCCATGGTGGGAGCTGCTGCCAAAGGCCCTTAGCTTCCCTTTGGCTGATGAAGGACCTTGCCAACCACAGCTTGCTTAGATCAACTGCTGAGATTTAAAGCAGAGAAGGAAAGTGGATCTGAAGGTATAAACACTCAGGCTGTGTAAACAGCAGACTTTTGCTATCCCCGTTCACTCAGCTACTCTTCCACTTAGCATATCCTCAGAATGGCAGATATCCACTGTCTCTTTGGACAGAGTTGTTTAGCCAGTTACTGGTGGATTATTTCTGAATCCCAGATCATTTTCTCTTTTGTTCACAAGAAACTAAGGAAAGAAATCAGTGTGTCCATATCAATAATACCATCTCTCAGGGGACTTATCCTTGTAGACTAATATTCTACCAAGTGAAAAAGTGAAATTACTATGCATTAAATCTTAATGATTTTCACTTGCCTACCTCAAGTCTTCACAAACTACAGGCTAAGGGCCAAGCCCAGAACATAGAGATTGCTCATTGAGCATGGCCACGCCCATTCAGTCATACTTGACACCAGAAAGGCAGCCATGAACTGAGCTGTTGTGAGGTAACCAGATGGTCTATGAAGTGCAAACTATTTATTATCTGATCCTTTCTAGACAGAGAAGACAGAAGAAACCAGCACCTTGCTTTAGAATCTGTAGATGTCAACTGTAGCTTCTGGATAGCAGGCATCATCCATCTTGAGCTCATCCTGCTCCTGCCTCCCTGTCCTTTTCGCCCTCACGAGTCCTTGACATGTTTGTGTGCTGGCAGAGCTCAAGCCTTGAGGCCCTAATGTCCAATATGATGGAATTAGGCCATGAAGGTGAAACCTTCAGAAGAGGAGACCTTGTGGTGTCTTCTTCCACTGTGTGACAACATAGCACAAACATGCCCTATAGTGAGTCAGGAGGAGGGCTTTTACCACAGGCCTCATCATGGAAGCCAGCCCACCACTTCAGCATCCAAGGTCCATGGAAAATGAATGCTTGCTGTTTAAACTGCCCAAGATTTTTGTCACAGTTGCCTGAACTGACTAAGATAGTAACTGACCAATGCCTTTGCTTTGTCTCTTCCTAGGAAAATGTAAAATGGTCCTACAGTGGCCCACAAGAGCTTAAATGAAAGGATTCCTCATTATTTCTCTAACCTTATTACCTTGTTCCTCGTATCTGAAATCAGTCCTGTTTGATCTTGCCTTTCTGGAACCAGCCCACTGAGGTGTTTCTAGAATCTTCTCCTTTCTGCTGAGCCCTGGGGACTCTGTCCTTTCTGTCCTGTCGGCCTTGACAACTATTGTCCCCAATATCAACCCAAGGGGCTCCTTTGCTGAAGGATCAGTTTTCATGGGTCCTTTTTCTGACTTTTCTAATCAGAACTGTAAAATCTACCTTCCCTCTGCACAGTGTCCTCATCCCCTTCTTTGCTTTGCTTTATGCCAAAGTATTATCACCCTGCAAAACACTGATTTGCCTTAGATCTGTTATTTCCCTAGCCCCCAAGGACAGGACTTTTGTCTTGTTTGTTTACTAATGTTTCTGAAGTGCCTAAGGCAATGTCAGGGAAATAATAGGTATGAAATATTTTTTAAAGATTTTATTTATTTATTTTATGTATATGAGTACATCTGTGCACCAGAAGAGGGCTTTAGAGGGTATAGATGGTTGTGAGGTACCATGTGGTTGCTGGGAATTGAACTCATGACCTCTGGAAGAACAGTCAGTGCTCTTAACTGCTGAGCCATCTCTCCAGCCCCCTTTTTCTTTCCTTCTTTTTTTTAAGACAAAATCTTAGCTATTCCAGCCCAGGCCTGAACTTGTTATGTGGCTGAAGATAACTTTGACTTTATGACCCTCCTCCCTCTACTTTCCAGACTTAGGTATTATAAGTGTTCTTCATACCTGGTTTATGCTGGCAATCAGGCCTTGTGCACCCTAGGTGAAGACTCTTCCAGAAAAGTCATTTACACCCCTAGGCCTACAATAAATATTTTTAAAAATCTACTTATCATCTCTCTACTTGGATTAACAAAGAGAATTTCAATACAGAAAAAAAGAAAAATTGTTTAACATTAAGATTTTTGTTGTTTTGTTTTTGGAGTTTTAGTATAGGTTAACCACCAAGGAATTTGTAGTCAAAATTTTAAAAACCAAAACTAAATAACTTTGACAGAGAGCCTGGTGAGGTGGCTCAGTGGGTAAAAGAGCTTGCTGGCTGCCAAGACTGATGACTTGAGTCCAATCCCCAGAACCCACATGGTGGAAGGAGAGAACCAACTCTCATGTGCATGCCCTGGCACATGGGACTCCCACACACACACTTACCTGGCACACACACTTACCTGGCACATGGGAACACACACACACACACTTACCTGGCACATGGGAACACACACACACACACACACACACACACACACTTAGCCACTTACCTGGCACATGGGAGCCCCCCCCCCTTATCCCTCCACACTTACCTGGCAAATGTGACCACACACACACACACACACACACACACACACACACACACACTTACATGAGAGCAATTTTAAGGTGTTTTTGTTGTTTTGTTTTGTTTTAACGGACCTCAACAGAACCAGTCTGAATCTTCTAGGTAATAACTCTAACCTTTAGTTGCTGGTTCCAAAAAGCTTTTCTCTCCAGCATATTTCATCAATGACTTTGCATTAATAAAATTAATTAATACATATAAAATAAAAAGTAAAATTAATAAAATGTCTATAATGTATAATTTAAGCCCATGTGGGTTTGACAAACATATATAAGGAGCTCTGAGGTGTGATTCAGTGAGCCACAGGGAGTCCTTCTAGTACCTTTAGAAATACAGAAGTACTACAATTTATCTTAAACCAAAAAAAAAAAACCAAAAAAACAAAAAGAAAAGAAAGAAAGAAAAAATGCACATAAGAACAGTTGACACACAAGACAATCTATAGCTTTGGGACAGTGTATCTGAAATCTGTCACAGGTTACTAGGTTGATCATATTTTCTCCAACACTCACAGTTCTTTCTATTTGTCCATATATTTATCCATATATTTCTAAATTCCGTATTGTTTTCCCTAGATGTATTCCCCCACACCAGAAGACTGACTCAGATGACCTCTTCTTCTTCTTCTTCTTCTTCTTCTTCTTCTTCTTCTTCTTCTTC
>OU015746.1:124680884-124695082 GCA_907169655.1 Acomys percivali
TCTTCTTCTTCTTCTTCTTCTTCTTCTTCTTCTTCTTCTTCTTCTTCTTCTTCTTCTTCTTCTTCTTCTTTGGTAGTTTTTAAAGTTTATTTTATTTTTAATTAATTATGTGTGTATACATATTTGTGAATATACATACACATGGCTGCAGATGCCTTTTCCAAGTCCATAAAGAGGTTTTTGAAGTGACAAAAATCCAAACTCTGTTTGTTTGTTGGTTGGTTGATTTTGTTTTGTTTTGTTTTTTTCAGGACAGGATTTCTCTGTGTAGCCTTGGCTATCCTGTACTCACTCTGCAGTCCAGGCTGGCCTCAAACTCATAGTTATCCACTTCCCGAGTGCTGAGGTTACAGGTGTGTGCTACCATGCCTGGTTGTCCAAACTCTCAATGTGCTACAGTCTTGCTACTCGCTTGATGTAATAGAGGGACTAAATCAACCTAACTAGACAAAGTCTATTAGTTTGCTGTCAACTAATACCGTTGGCTTTAAGGCTGTCTTATGGACAAAGTTGGTGTTTTAATATTTTAAAATATCCAAATTATGCATTTGGTTTTAATGTTGATTTCTTTTCCATGTGGAACTTTTTCTTTTTAATCTAAGTCATTAGCATTCTTTTGTTGTAATTGAGAGAAAGTCTTGCAGTGTAGCTAGGCTGCCAAGTCACCAGCCGCCTGCTCAGCCTCCCAGGTGCTGGGACTGTGGTGTGTTTCCACACACCGCTCTTGGACATCCTGTGCATTAATGCTTGGTTTGTTCACATTCAAAGTGTCTTTTCTTTCAGAATGTGGTTTGGTAATAATACTTATCTGCCTCACTCTTGAAATTTTTGTGAAATTTCCCTTTTCTTTCTTTCTTACATTTAAAAATGATCATTTTTTTAACCTTATAGATATCTTCTACAAGTGTACAGACAGTCCAAATATTGTTTAAGGCCTACATAATGCTGCTGTGGTTGTTGTAAACTGAAACACGAAGGTGTTCTGCTTGGATCCTTTGTTCTGAGTTCCTAGAAGGACATGAAGCTCACAGAAATTAACTCTGAGGTGATCTAAGTGGCTTCCAACCATCTCAGCTTCTAACTATGCTGTTTCCCTTCTACTCTAAAGCACTTTTATAGTTATTAAAAATATAATTAAAAGAGAGGTTGTAATTGGGCCTCCAGTACCAACCTAAAACTGTTTCGAATGACCTCTGTTTTCTTATTTCACAACAGCCTTTTGTTCTGGGTCTTTCCATCTGTTTGCTAAGCAGTTTTCAATGGAAGTCTCAATTAGAAGGAAAGGGGGAGGGGACAGTCATCTAATTCAAAAATTAATTTGGAGATCAGGCTGCTGACTTAGGCTCATGCCAGCAACTTAAGGCTTTTCAGCCTTGGCCACATGATCCAAGGGAACTGGGCAGCAACTGTCTAGCTGCCTTAATCCTCCTTAATTTGAGTGCAAAGAAATTCACGTGTGTTTCTAAGAACGTTTTTGGAGTACAAGAAGTCCATTTCAGGGGACACTATCTAATGCCCTTGTTTCTCTGATCTTGCTGTGCTCCAAATTAATTTTTGAAGCATACAGAAGCAGAGAGCGGGATGAGTGGAACAGGGTAGGGATAGGCTAAGAGCAAGCCTATGTCCTGGGCTATCAAAACAATTATTGAAGGGGTCATCAACGATCGCCCTTATACCATGTAATGAGTTTTCTTTGTGTTGGGATGAAGCTGGCCTCAGATGTAAGGAAGACAAAAACAGTGATGCCTACTCTAACTTACCCATGAAGACCTAGTGGAAAGTACCAGGGAGCAAACCAGGTGGCTGCTCATGTCACTTCCTTTGTTTGTAGCCCTCTGAGGTCCCTAGTCTCTAGAGGAACTTAATTAAAGTATATAGTCAGTTTTCAAGAAGCATCTTAAGCCTTTACAGTCACAGCAGCTGTAAGGAATCAATCTCTCTTGGTTTCTATTTGGGACAGGAAGAACCCAGAGTCTGCAAAGTTGGTGGGTTCCTGTACACCTGCGACTCATGAGGTGATAGGCATCTGGGCCCTCAGAAATGTCTATCTAGGTTTTACTAATAGAAGTGGAGAGTCCAGAGCTAGCCAGGGCTAGTGTTCCCAAGCAAAACTGCTCAATAGGAGCACTGGTTTCTTGTGTTCTCTGCTTCTGTCTTCTTGGTTCTTCTTCGGTGATTCCCCCCATTCCTGGCCTTCAAGGACCCTCTGTCCCCAATGCAAAGATCATCTCTTGGCCATCATCTGCACATCACCAAACCCTCAAGAAAGTGTGGCATCAAACCATCCAACCATGGAGTAAATACCAATAATTATTCACTGTTCTCTTGCTATCTGCTAGCCATTGGTCTAAGCGCATAAAGCAACTTGATTCTCAGCAACCTTACAAGATAGGCATCAGTCTCCTCCCTTTGTCTTCTAGGCTTTTCTCAAGTTTGTACTGAGAGACTAATCTGGGAAATCTTAACACAAAGCTCCCAATCCCACAACATCCTCATTTTCCTTCACGGTATCCATACCTGACAACTGGTAACAGTTAGTGGAGACTCTGTCCTGGATTAGTTGCCTCTGTCTAGAGCATGGAGTCTCAACAGTAGAAGGAGGCCATAATTGTGTGTTTCTAACCTGTGTAGCTGTTCCTGTGTTTCCGAAACCGAGCCGTAGAAGCAGTTGCCTGTTTTGGGCTTGGTGCTGTCTTCATGGAAGCTAATGAGTGAGTGTTACAACAGCAAGGAGAGCAAAGACATGTAGGAACCAAATCTTTTGGCTGTATGAAGTTTCGTTGTCATCTGACCCAACCCCCTACCTGAAACACAGACCCTCTGAATCCTTGAGGACAGTATTTCAGCCCCTCGTTTCTGGTGCTGGTGCACACAGTGCCCGCCTCGGCATGGGTTTATTTCCATACTCTTGTTCATGGTGAATACACACCTGGCTTTTCTGTGGACCCAGCTTGCATGTAGGGTGAGGCAAGCACATGGGAATCGCTTTACTTCTCCTCAGACATTCCCAAATAAAATGATTCTATCAGCAACACGGTCAGGCCAGTGGGGTTGCAAATAGGCCCAGGATTTGAAAGTCCAAAGGCTAGTACCCAAGGACAAACACTTCAGTTCTAACATTTTCCAGAATGATTGTGTGGCGAGGACTCCAGCAGTCTTTCAGTCCCTTTCAACAACCTGACATTCCACCTCGTTCTCATGTCCCTGACCTTGACAGCTGGTTCCTCCCTCATCTGTCTCCCCAGTGTTGGCTTCTACCAATGACCCACAGAGTAAATCAGGATACTTGCCCTAAGTCCTAGGCTACATGTGACCCAGTTTCATAGACTGAAACTGTTTGTGGTTTTACACGTCTCTTTTAAGAACTTTTAGCTATCTATTAAGAAAAAAAAAACATTGGCCACCCTGATTAAAAACAAGCAGAAAATCAATAAGAAGCTGCTGGAAGAATTGAGTAAAAAAAAAAAAAAAAAACAATATTCTGTGAATGAGATGCCTGCCCAAAAAAAGTGATCCAGTCTACTTCAGGCTTAACCAGTTGGCTTCTAGAAGCTGGGCGGCTGCATTAAAGGATGAAGGTTTATGTTCTTCAGGGACTTGTCACTGGGAGGGGCTGATGTGGCAACAAGAGGGACTCACCTCTTGGCCTCCAAACTCAGACTCAGAGTTTCCACCTAGTTTGAGAGGCAGCGCTGGCCCTGGGCCAGGTCTTCAGCCTTTATGTGCAAACTCAGCCAATGAAGAAGCACCAAGAAGTAATTAAAACAGGGTAAGGGAAGAGATGGGGAGGGCTGGATGCTCTCCAGCACTTATGACGGCCAAGTTCTGGGCTGTTGCCTAGACTGGTTAACCCAAGGGAGGGGAAACAGTGAAAGGTTCCATACTGCATGACTGTATTTTGAGTATATGGCAGGGAGATAGAATTAGAAAGCTTTGTGCATGTTTCATTATTGTTAAATAGTTTTAATCTTCCTGGTATTTTACCCACTGTTTCAAGTGGATTTGATTTAACTATTTAATTTAACGGTTTGATTTTTACCTCTGGATAGCAGAAGTAATTGGTGCAGAAACAAGAACCTGAGTTGTTCAGACTAAAGGTTGAAATGTATTGGAGGAAGCAAGGCCTCAGAAGTCAGTTTTCGAGTCTCTACTCCCGTACAATTAGCTGTGCCCTTCAGCAAGTCACTTAAGTTTGTGGACCTGTGTGAATATTTATGAAATGGATTCAGGATTTATTACATGTTTTCCAGTTGAGATGAAGGCAGGAAAATCACAAGTTCCAAGCCAGCCTTACATACATAGTTACTTTGAGGCCAGCCTGAGATACACTAGTCTGTCCCAAAAACAAAGCAAAGGAAAAGAAGAAAAAAGAAAGACATGAATGGCCAAACGAATGAAAACTGGATGGTAAGTATCAAGACAATGGAACAAGCTGCAGAAAGCAATTCAACTGCAGTGCCAAAGAAAAGTGAGATGGGGTTAGGGGTTAAGTTTAACTAGAGAAGTGCTCAGCACAACCCTTAGTATTTAGTAGGTGTTCAATAAACATTTCAGAATAAATGCAAACACAAATCACTTTCAAGTAAAGAAGAGAACGTGTTGTCATCACCCAGCCTGGGAAAAATGATCAGTCAGCACACTCAATGTCGAGACTGTTTGTAGAGCCCAGTAACTCTTGGCATTTCTCCTTGAGTCAACTTTTATTCAAATCTGAAAATTTTCCTGAATGTCCATGTGATAAAGTCCTGGTTGCCCCTGATTGGATCAGGAAGGGGGAAGGGGGAATCTGATTTCATGAGTGGATTAACGTATTGATGGATTCATATGTTGATGGTGACACTGGGTCAAATCAGAATCTAGGAAGTGAAGCTTCCTAGGAAGTAGGTTAAAGGAAATAGGTCCCTGAGGACTTGTGTATCTACTCTGGACTTTTTGTATCTCTCATTTTCTACCTGCCAGGAGACAACCTCTCTGATCCAGCACTGTTGAGAATACAGAGGTCCCTTGTGCTCATGGACAGCACCAGGAAATCCAGGAATGTTAAACATGCAGGCTTGTCTTTTCAAGGAAAATATGTATAGCCTGTTTTCCACTCAGTCAGCTAAGAATGGAGGTGGCCAATAGCCCCTGTGCTATCTGTAGAGCCAGGCCATCCCTGGGTCCTCCAATCCCCTACAACCATGAATAGAGGTGGCAAATAGCCCAGATGACCTCTACACACACCAGATCACCCCCCCATGCCCTTAAGATATTGCATGTGACCTATCTTTAGTACCCATCTTCATGGTAGAAGTGACAGCCCAGTGTCAGCCTAGAATTTTGAACCAACACCAGCTATTGAATCCTGTTGAACCAGGTTTTCTTCTTGCCTCATGGTTGCTTACTCTGCTGGCCTTGTTGTTTGCAAAGACCCCCCCACAGAGCACACAATGTTCTGCTTCCTATGAGACCCACAGTGATGGAGTCAGGAGGCCTGGGACTGAGACTTATGAAAATACAAACCCAGACAAACTCATCTTTCTTTCTCTTCATTTGCTTCTCCAAGGTACCTTGTCACAGGAGCAGAAAGTAACTCTCAGAGGCTTTGGACTTGATCCTTGGATTCAGAGGTGTGGCTGTGGGAGCTCTGGGATCCCTTATGAGTATCGTTTTACCATTGTTAACTTGGTTAATTTTAACCAAAATCACAAAAATTGTATATATTATTTAGGCTTCTTGAGATAGTTTTATATGTAATGTTTAAATCGATTTATTATCTCCTCAAACAATTAGTTTTACTTTATCATGGAACTATTTTAAATCATTTCTTCTGGTTGTTTAAAATATGCAGCACACAACTGCTTCTGTGCTATGTAGCACGCCCAAACTTCATACTTCTTTCAAAGTATAGCTGAGTTCCATCGATCAGTTTCTACCCATCCTCCTCTTCCTCCACTCTCTCTTGCCTCTGGTCATCACTGTTCTGCTCTAAACCTGTATGAGTTCAACTTTTCCAGACTACATATATGAATGGGCAAGTGCAGCGCTTGTCTTGCTGTACCTAGTTTGTTTCACTTAACATGATAATCTCCAATCCCTTTCATGTTGTAGGAAAGGATAGTATTTTATTCTTTTTATGGTGGAATAGTATTGCATTGTGTATACATTTTCTTTATCTACTCATCAGTCCAAAGGCATTAATGTTATTTGCATTTCTTGGTTATTGTGTATAGTGTTGTTCTGAACATGGGCATGCAGATATTTCTTATATATTATGATATGGTTTCCTCTGTGTAAATCTCTATCTATCTATCCATCTATCTATCTATTACCTACCATCTATCTTATCTGTCAATCATTCAATCATCAATCTACTTAACTATCTTTATCCACTATCTATCTCCTATCTATCTATCTATCTATCTATCTATCTATCTATCTATCTATCTATCATCTATCTGTCAATCAATCATCTGTCTATCTATCGCCATAAGTAGGATTGCTAGATCACTGACTAGCTCTATTTTAATTTTTGAGGAACTTCCTAACATTTTCTCTACTGAATATACTAATTTACATTCTCATGATAGAGTTTCCATTAAAAAATGATCATTAGAACAATAATATATTCAGCTACTCATATTTGCCTACTTATTATACTGTTGGATGCACAGTTGCCCTTGTACGTAGTCAAAACTGATCAGAAACCATGGCTTTGACTTCCAATTCTCCATACCTCTGATCCTGTGAGATGGAGGACTTCCATAGCTCTTTTGGCATGGAATGTGATTAATTCCATTTGTGAATAGAGACACCAAGTCTGATCCAGGTTTTCATTCAATTAGCACCTGGGTTACACGTTGTTTATCTTTATGCTTTCTATTTGAGAAGTATTTTTCTGCCCTTTAAGCAAGCTTTTAAGGCACATTATTGGCCACTGTACAAGATCAATTCAGGGGTAGCAGAGAGTTAAGGTACAATTATACAAATGCATTCCAGCAATCCAAGAGCATCTTGGCCTCCTGATTGCTAAGGAGCAAAAGCAAAATTCCCCCAAATATTTGAATCTCCCAAATAAAAGAGCAAGATTGAGAAAGAGGACCAGACTGGAAAACAAAAGAGAGAAGGAACCTCCAGGGGGAGATGGCAGATGGTCTACCAGGTGGACTTTGACAGTCCGCAGAACCGGCCAAACCGACTGGTGGACCAGGCAATTTTTAGCAATGACGGCAGCGTGAGCCAGTGTGCACCAGCCACATGGCCCAGTGCCAGCCATCACTCCCAGTGACATTCCAACCAGATAAGCAATGCATTGGTTGCTGAAGAGGACTCGGGAGCAGTGGGAGGACGGACAGGAGAATAGGCAACGGGGATGGGGTGGAGCACACTCTCAGATCTAACAGGTTCCAACATGTCTGAATAGGTAACCAGTGAGGTGGCTTAACCTTTGGTCCCTACACGTCAGGGAACATTGCCCTCTGAGAAAGATTTGGTTTACTTAAAGAAGTAATTAAATCTGGTGGCATACTGCTAATCAAGGTAGCATTCATCACTCAGAGCTGGAAAATTCTTTCTCTCCTTTTTGTAAATGCTCAAACCCTGGGCACCTTATTATTCAAGTTCCTAATTAAAAAAAAAAAAAAAAAAAACAGGAACAGGAGCAGTTCAATCACCTGCAGCAATTCATCACGTTCACAGCCTAATAAGAGACTGCAGGGTCTTGAAGATGTTCCCCCCGCCCCCATCTCCCCGCGCACCGCCAGGCTCCACAGCGAGAAAGCCAGAAGTCGCTGTGTCCTCCACCTCTCTGCTGACTTAACTGTCACACTGCATCGTTGCTGCTAAACTGCACAGAAGGTATTTCTAATCTCATAACGGTGGCTGAAAGAGGTTGAAGGACACAAATGAAGTCTCTGAGCGGTACAGCTGAGCGAGGAGGGAAGGTCAGTCAGCTGACTCTACCCACAATTCCCCCGAACAAGGCAATTATTCATGAAGGAAATTTCAAATTATTTTCATTAGACTTCTGTTTTACCAATCTAACCAAAGTGATTAATTAGGGATTAAAATATTTACTCTGCACATGCTGCCTTGGCTGAGGACTAGCATATTTAAGCTCTGTGCTAAAAGGGTCAGCTGTTTCCAGTATTGTTTGGAATTCATTTCCTATTTTCTCTGTGAAAGGGCACTGACATGCATGTCTATACCACACTTAGGGTCTCTCCAGGCACAAACTGGAGGAACAGAAAGAGGCTCTAGAGCTCCCACCCTTTGACCCCAAATTTCTTCCTTGTTAGAATCATTTTGCATCAATGGCTTTAGATTTTATGTATCTGCTTCAATACAGCAAGGTGTCCAGGATGCTCCGGAGTGGAAGGAGGGTCACAATAGCACCCCTAACCTGTGACCCCCATGGAGCAGCTGCAAGGATGCTGCAAGACTCACCATGGCATGTGTCTGGGAAGGAGACTACAAGGATAGAGGTTATTTCCTGAGCTTTTGGAAGGGTTCTCAGAATGCTGGGATCCCATAAACAAATTATAACCAATGTAGCCAGAGCTGTGACCCTATGCAGAGGGTGACGCAGGCAGGATACCCACGCCCCACTTGTTTAGGTGCCTGTCAGGGTTGGCCCAGGTACATGAGTTTGAGTTTAGTGCTGTCTCAGTGGGACTCTCGATGGAACACCGGTGCTCAGGTACTCTTCATTTGTTCTGCTCTGCAGATAGACGATTAAGAGTAGAAAGGCGAGGCTGTGTTTGCTTATATTACACTCAGATGCCTGCATGGGAGATATGGACTCCTGGGGGTTCTACCGTTGCACCCTTGGAAACTTGTACAGTCAAACAAATGATTGGGCTTTTTTTTTTTTTCTTGTTTTGCTTCCTGCCAAATCACAGTCCTATGGCTCCAGAGACATGTGGAGGACTAAACCAAGTCACTGCTTTATTAGAAGAGGTAGCAGACACATAAGAGAGACATAGATGAGCAAATTAGATCTCAGGCCTTGCCACACACAACTGAATAGCCTGCAGGGGCAGGCAGAACGCCAAAGGACAGGACAGGGAAGAGCTACCATCAGAAGAGAAAGTCACTAGGGTCAGCTACACTGACACCAAGCCTGAAGAACGTCCAGCAGAAAGAGTTCTGGACTGGTGGGAAGGTATTTATTGACAGGAAAGCATTGGTTTCAGCCGACTATTGGGGCCATGAGCCAGGTTGGCTGGAGCCCAAGGAGACAGCTGGCGTGGAGACGTGGCCACGCAGGCAGGTACAGCAGCAGAGCGCTGGAGTTTGTCTAGGAATGATAGTAGCACAGCAGTAATTCATGCAGGGCATGCCGTGAGCCAGATATGACATAGACAGTGCCTCACTTCCCTTTCTTCTCATGAGAACCCTATGTCCATTTCATACACAATTAGTAAGCATCCTCCAAGATTTGCCCTCGGTGTATCATGGGACAAAGCGTGTGCTCTCCTAATTCGTGTAAAATAAGTTTTCCCAGTCAGTGAAAACACACCCGGGAGCCTTAGGTATGGGTGTGTTTAGACCCGAGGGACAAAACTTGCAGAAGTCATGGGTGTCCCTCATTCCGGGCAGCAGGTTCTAGGAGACTCTTGGGGAAGGCATTCCGGGAAGGAAACAACAGGTTTGGATCTTCATCTTCCCTCAGGTTCTCAAAAGTCTTGAGACTTAGGCAAGCTTCTCAGGCCTCGGGGGCTTCACCCGTGAAACAAAAGCACATGTGCTTATCTTACGTACTCCATGAGACTGTCGTGAGGTTTTCATGTGGTGGTTCGTTAAAGTGGCTTGCACACAGTTGCCAAATGGTATAGGCTAGTACTTTGAGTTTGTTGATCTAGTTCTCCGTTTACAACCTTGTACCCGGATACTAGTGCTGCTTTGAGCTAAAAGGGTGTGCATGTGTATGTGTGGTTTTTTTTTATATAGCTCAAAGAACTATCAGGTTTTATGATTATATCTTTTTAGGAAGCAGTAATATTAACTTAAAGAAGAGATTATTTTTAAAAAAAAAATATATAACTCTCTGAATCTTTTAGAAAAAAAGAGAGTCTGAGGCAAGGCATACCTAGGTATATAATTAGAAACCATGTACGTCAGAAGGACCAGATAGCTACAGGGGAAATTTCACAGAGAAGCCATGTTGGTTTCCTGAAATTATGAATAACCGAATTTTGGATAACCTTGGCTCGGTTTCTGAGAGAGAATGTATCAGATAAAAAACAAATTGATCCTGGCTAACAGCTTTGAAATATTATCTGCTCCTAGAAGCTGGACATGTAAGTTTCAAGGAAGTTGTGTTTCGCCGCCTTCACCTTCTAGCTGACTCGCAGAGCCCCTGGGACCTCACCAAGATGAAAAAGATGCATAACAGGATTTGCATTCCTCACCAGAGAAGGGCCGCTGCAAGCAAACACTTGAGACTTACCTGCTAGCAATATTATTAGAGCTCTCAATCGGTTTCCTCTCAGGGCGGAAGTGTCCTGAGGGGAAGGAGTTACCTGCCACTTTCTAATGTTTTTAATCTTTTTAGGCTGTCTGAGCTCTACACTGTCAATCACCGGAGAACGCGAAGTCACCTTGAATGCTGTTTAATCAGAAGAATGTTTTGTATATCTATAAATACCTGATGACACAGGAATTAAGTCTTCATCGTAATTACCCCTACAACATCACTTGACATCACCTTCATAGGCCAGCCAAATCTCTCCTTAATCTCTGCCGGGTTTTCAGTATGAACTGTTGCGTTGTACCTCATAGCTAGAGTCAGTCTTTCACACGGAGGGCACGGGTAAGTGAAGCCTGCGCTCTGGGCTGTTTATGATGTCTAAATGGCTCTGTGTGTCACGAAATGCTGCTGATGACAGAGTAATTAGGTTGATGCAGACAGATTTCCAAGTTCACTGAGAAACAGGAGCTGCTCTGGTTCCCTATTGGGTGGCGAGTGCTGTGTGTACTGAGGTTTCTGTTCGTGTATTCAGCTTACACAGTCCTTTTACACGAGGAAAAAGGATCGTCACACACCCATCTCTTAATCACTCATACCTTTGAAACTAAATATATTCCATCCTTCCATGCTTTCTATCTTCTTCTGTCTTCTTCTTCTTCTTCTTCTTCTTCTTCTTCTTCTTCTTCTTCTTCTTCTTCTTCTTTCTGTGTAGCCTTGGCTGTCCTGGACTAGCTTGTAGATCAGGCTGGCCTTGAACTCACAGAGGTCCGCCTGCTTCTGCCTCCCTAAATGCTGGGATTACAGGCATGTGCCACCATGCCCAGCTTATGCTTCCCATCTTTTCATTCCTCTTTCACTCTTTTTTTTTCTTTACTCTTTTCTTGGATTTTCCAAATTATGTATTTTGACTCTGTGGTATTTTATAATGAAAAGCATGTGCATATGCACATTTATTAGATTTATAGCCATCTGGGGATGGGGAGGTGTAGCTCAGTTGGTAGAGTGCTTGCTTAAGATGAACAAAGCCTTGGGTTAAATCCCCAGCACTACAGAAATTGGGTGTGGTGGCACATACGTATAATTTCAGGGCTTAGGAGACCAAGACAGGAAAGTCAGAAGTTCAAGGTATCCTCAACCACAAAGGCAGTTTGAGTTTGAGGCCATTTGGAAACATAAGATCCTGCCTCAAAAAAAAAAAAAAAAATATATATATATATATATATATATATATAGCCATTTAATAATATTATATGAGAAAATATACTTGATTTACATGTTAAGCCTAGCAACATTAGCTTCAAGTACTGCCTGGTGATTGGTCTTGCATGCTGATCTGCAGAAGCCAGCCAGTGGCTCTGCTGGAGTAGCTAATGGATGGGTTCAATTTGAGGAGTGTGGAAATACTAGCTGGTAATTGTGGATGTGAGCATGGATGCATCTGTGCTTCAAAGAGCAGGTCCTTGCAGAACCATAGAGCAAATTCTGACTGCCACGAGGAAGAATGAGCTTACTATGCATGACCAGAATGGCCAAGTCCCAATGCCAGGGACATGCTAAAGAAGTACAAAGATCAGGTCTTTGCAGGCTACTTTGGACTGCAGTGCTTGGGATGTCAGGTCTGCGCCACTCCCGGTGCTTCAGCACATCACGGTGACCGCTGAAGGGCTTCTTGATGTTGTCAGCTAACGAGTACTGACTCCTGCTGCTCCTGGCCAACCCTGTGAAAATGGAGCATGGTCCCTTGTAGACTGACTGTTTCAACTCCTCTGCGTCATCTCTCCCAGGAGGCTCGTGGGAATCACAGAGTTATTTCCATTCCTCTGTGTTTCTTCTCCCAGGGCTTGCTTTCTATAAAACCTGTTCTGGGAAAGCACTTTGAGGTTAAAAGCACTGACTGCTCTTCTAGAGGTCCTGAGTTCAATTCCTAGTAACCACATGGTGGCTCACAACCATCTGTAATGTGATCTGATGCCCTCTTCTGGCCTGCAGGTGTACATGCAGGCAGAAATTGTATACATATAATACATAAGTAAATTCATTAAAAAAGAGAAAGCACTTTAAATTAGTTTTTCTGGCTAGAATAAAAGGGGTAGAGAAAATTCATTCAGTTATTCAATCCCTAAATACCCTGCCCTCCTCTGAGACAGGGTCTCCCTGCCTAGCCCGGAACTCACTTTCTAGACCAGGTTGGCTTCAGACTCAAAAAGATCTGCCAGCCTCTGCTTCCTGAGTGCTGGCTTAAAGGCACAGGCTACTACATCAGGACCAAAATACACTTTCTTGAGACCTCAGTTGGCCAAGCCTTGCTCATGGTGCTGAAATGTAGCAACAAAGAAAATAAGCAAACATATCTGCCTACGCTGAGCTAAATCTCAACAAGAGAAGAAACTAGACAATTTAGCCATATAAATCGTGAGTGATGGTTACACCTGTAGAAAGAATGAAAAGGAAAGAAGAGAGGTGAGTGTGAGAAGGGTTGCAATGTAAACGATGGCCAGGGAAGTCTGCGGCTAAGGTTTTATATGAGCCAAGGACAGGACAGCCCTGAGTCTACAGTGGGAGGGAGGGAGGGAGGCAGGTCCTGAGATGGGGATGTACAGAGGAGCATCCAGCAGGTTTGTGCGACAAGCATGCAGATGGAGAGTGGGGGAAATTAAGAGGGAGCAAGAGGTGCATCTGGTCTTACAGAGATCCCATGTTCTTTTAGAGTACAACACACTCTAAAGGTTTGAGGTTTGGCTGAAGGGTTGGGGCAGAAGAGTGGCATGATCTGCTTTTGTTGACTACACTACAAGTGAAAGGGGGCAGGGTAGATGCCAGAAAAGCAGTGAGAGGCTACCCCAGTACTTCAGATGCAGATCTAAGACCATGATGACAGCTCTGAGTCCTAAGACAGAAAGTCACTGGATATTGAGAAGGTTTGGCTCATGAAATGTATCAACACATGACTTGAGAGGTCCAAGAACAGCTTTTATACCAAGAAAATTGTAGAATTTGACTTATAAAATCAGAGATGGTATTTGAAAGCAGTCGGCTTTAAGTCAGCAGTTCTCAACCTGTGGTTTGAGAACCCTTTGGGGTTTATATATCAGATATTCACATTATGATTCATAACAGTAGCAAAATTACAGTTATAAAGTGGCAATGAAATTCCTTTATGGTTAGGAGTCATCACAACATGAGAAACCGTATTAAAGGGTCATAGCATTAAGAAGGTTGAGAATCACTCCTCTTGGTTTGTGCCTAGGTAAGCCCACAAAGAATACAGAAGGAAAAAAAAAAAAAACCAAGGACTAAGCCCTGGTCACTTGATTCTAAAGGGACGAGAAGCTGTGAATTTGTTGAGTTGGTGCTATCTGCTATAACAAACAAACAAACGTCTAGGGGCAGAGACTTTGTAGCTGATTTGTTACTTATACCAAATCCAAGTGTGTCTTCTGCACTGATGAGTGAGATTCTCTTTTTACTTTTCAGCTCCTTCATACATCCCAACTTTGGGTTTTAAGGTCACCAGGAGTATCTGTGCCTTGTGGAGAGACAGAACATGAGGCATGATGTTGTATGATTAAGACCTTGGGGACCAGGTCTAGACGTTGTACCTGTGACTCCTCTAAATGGCCTCAGATTCACAAATGAAGTCCAGCTAAGTGCTCATGAGAAATAGCAAACAGGCTTGATAACAGCCATTTGGGCTCTGAGACAAGAAATATACAGCAAGGGACAATGGGGAAAGTTAGGTTAACAAGGT